>CM067223.1:32791456-33474015 GCA_034190945.1 Octodonta nipae
TTTTCTTAATCTTACGTATATAGAATAAAAAAATATACATATTTTCAGTTAATCAGAGATGTATTCAATACAGATCAAATTGTTTCTTCAAATTTGAATGACCACCCTCGATGTATAACCTGTTTTGGTATAACGGTAACTTTATACTAACAAGTTTCGGTCCTTAATAATTTGTGAACCACTGTTAAAGATGATTAAACGAAATCGTTTTACTTTGAGATACTCCATAAATGTATTACTCTTAATAGATTTATAGAAATTCAGTATTACTAAATTATTTGAAAAAATTTAAATATGACTTTAAAAAATTAACTTAATTTGCTGAAATTAATAGATTTAGTATTCTAACCAACTTTTTAATAAGATGGATTTAAATTTCTTATCATCCATTATTAAATACTAGCTAACCTGTCACGGTAAAGATCATTAGTATTTTTTATCACCAAATTTGTAAATCTTGAATTTTCATTATCTTCTAAACTATGAGATCAGGAAGAGCAAATTTTATACTTAATAAGTATACTTAAACATCTAATAATTTTCAATTTATTGTAACATAAAATAATATTGGCCCCTGAAGTAGACAAGTAGCGCTTTTTCCCCACTCAATTTCCAACGTTCTTTTATGAAAACATTATACAGTTATGTTACTCACGGATAGTATAACTTTTTAGTAGGGAAAGAATTGTTAAAATTGGTTCAGTAGTTCTCGAGATTACCCGCTCTCCGTGTACATAATAGAAACAAATGTTACCTCTTCATAACATTGGTATACATTTTTAGTATCTCTTACTTACGATTACTTACGATTAAAGCCACTAAATGAACTAGGTTAAGTTTATATATAATTTTGGCATCTTGTAAAGGTTCTCTTGCATGAAGACATGTACCGTTAGTCAAATAAATTGATGTAAATCACAAAATTAAGCTACAGCGACATAAATTCAGTACAATATTTTATTTGATATTTATGGCAAATTTGATTTTAATGTCCACATTCCTAAATTTATTACTTAGGAATGCGGAATTACTTGAGTCTCTTCAGATCCAATATATCCAAAATATGTGACAAATGCTATAAATCTTTTACTGGTTACTTAATTATTCCCGACTTGACCATACAATGTATGGCAGCACACTCCCTCTAAAGCACGCATAGCTGAATAATTTTTTTGATTGGTGATGGGCTGATTACGACTGCAAAATATATATTTTTGTTCATGTATTTCAAGAATATATAAAATTATATAAATAAAAAATTTATTCTATGAAAAACTTGCTTAATTGGTTAAAACTGAATCTTGAAACCAAACATTCCAAAATTTCGGCCCCCCCCCCCCCCGCTGGCTACTGGCTTGCTGGTCTATTGTGCATATTGTGAGCAACAGTTCGATCAGTCAGTATCGTGCGGTCCCAGTACAGCTTGTAGTTGTTATTTTCTAAAACACATTTTCGATTGTATTTATATAGTATGGTAATTTCACCGACTGTGATACTTCAAGTTTCAGTGCTAGTTCCTGGTGCAGTATTTTTGCCACATCATCGTGTCGTTCTTTGTATTGCAGCGAACGTTTGACAACCACCTTAATTATTATTATTATTTTGAAATAAATGAAATATATTAAATAGATATTTTACATGTTTTTGGTATATTACATTTTGCTTCAGTAAAGCATAGTGACCGTTAAACCTGACACTTAATACTATGTACAAATTTATGATGACATGTGCAGTTAGTTTTTTTATAAATTCTTAGGGGGTCAAATTAGGAATAAAAAGTTGTAAATCCTAGAATATAACAGGTTAATAAAAATATATTCGCTGTCGAATGGTATATGTTTCAAATTAATTTATAATAGAGAAACATCAATCCGACTAAAGGCAAATTATACAAGTGACTTTCTTAACCAATTTTACATATAGGGCTTACAATTATAAGGTAATGGGTTTTTAGAATGATATAATAACATGTCTATAAATTCGAGTACAAAGAGGACTGAGTATAAGGTATTTATTGTCCCGTCATTTCCGATTGGCGCCACTTAATTGATGAATGTGCAAACTCTCCTTAAGATCTCCTGTTAAGATGTTTCCGAAAAAATAAAAATCTGTATGGCGATCTAACTGGGCTGGATCTCCAAAACAAAAAATCAGACTTAAGCAATTTTGCTTATTCACAAATCCACTTAACTTAAAATCGTCGTTATTAAGTCGTTGTTATAGATAGGAAATTTGAATGTAGGCTTTTCAATGAAATTTTTGCCCAATGAAGGTCAAATAAAAATGAATCTAAACGTTGAAAGAAGTAGAAATGGTTTAGCTCAAATAATATTCAGCTGTTTTACTTAACCATTTTCAAGCTGTAAAACTTTACTAACACCTGGCCTATAGTCTCATTATATTACATTGTAAAATGATTTATTTATAAAACATCTTTCACAAAGATTTAATGTGTAATGTTGCATCTTTTATAAAGTATTTCATATATCTTACGACATCTCCTCGCATCGTCCTGTCTTTGATTAAAACTTTGACAGTAAAAAGGACAACTGCTAAACTTTCGTGGAAAACACAACAACGAGAATCTTAATTTCTGAATATGAAAAAACGCTGATTTTGTGTGATGTTAACGATAAAAATTATCAAAACCAAATGAAAATTTTTTGTAATAGTGTTTAAGTAAATTAAAATATAATTCAAATAAAATCATGGCCGCTAGAGTATGTTTCAGCAGTTGCTAAGAACTTGAAAGTCATCAAAAGTCAACCTTCTCCAGTGTAAACTAATACATTTTCTTTAAGTAAATATTTTTTAGTAGATACCACCGTTATAAACGTCTAAATCATCCATTCGTAAATAATGTTTTGTTAAATACCTTTTTGTAGTTTTTGAAGACCTACGATTTAACTTTTTTTTAAGGAACAAACTTTAGCAATAGACAACACCGCAGCAACACAAGCATTTAACTGTTTTTCATAAATTTTGAGTAAGAAATTTTTTTTTTGACATTTAATCAAATATTTTATGACATTCACAATATATATTTATTTTATCAAATCTTTTATATATGTTAAACCGGCTTTTTACAATGTAAAACCGGCCTTACAACAACAGTGTTACATTTTCTGATTGATTTACAGTTAATCCGCCTGATCTATAATCCCACTAAGAACACTTGATGCAACTTAATGAAGTTATGTTCCAAAAAAAAACACGTCCCAGTTACTCTAAGAATATCACTTCTTCAATCGTTTCTTAGTAATAGCATTAATAGCATTTAAACCGCAACCAAATACCTCCATCAGCAACAAAGTTGCCAACGCAAGAAACCATTATCTTCTTACCATAATCTATTGCTCTACCGCACGAATACAGTCCTTAATACTTCTTCGATACATACATCATCATTTAGCGAAAATTCAATTTCTTCGTACATATGTTTTCCGGTACTTAACAGTCAAACGAATTATAATTATCATCGGTAGAGAATTTAAATGCCTATGATTTACTTCCTATTGGTAGCGAAATGCAATCTAGTTTCTTACTTCGAAATGTCAACGGAAAGTTCTAAATGGCATACTATTAATATTCACTCGGGCGCATCCATATAGTGTTATTTTCTCTGTGCAAAGTTAATGGAATGGAACATCGAGTGTTTTGAATGCAGGTTCAAGTTCAAGGACAACTATTGAAAAAAGATGAATGCGGTGAAAGATACCGCTAGATAATTGTATAATGGTTCGCGGTTTCAGGATCATTTCATATTGGATCCCAGATTCGATGCAATCTACAGAAGGTCTTACTGAAAATGTAGTCGAATTAGTGTGGTATTTCGGATTAACTACTGGAAATCTCTGACGAAGTAAATTAAAGCGAGATGTCTCAAGATCTGGAAGGAATTGATTGCCGTTAATGAAATATCGGAATTTATGGCGCAGAAACCACCCAAGGAAATAGTTTTTCCGTTCGCTCGGTAAATTTAACAACTCCGGTGAAAATTTCGACCGTATTTCTCCAAGGAAAGTTCGTTGGATCTCTTCCAATCCTACAAATCTTTTCAAGTGCTTTAAGGCGAGCCCGTGATTCTTTGCTTTTTAGTCCAGATATTGTTCGTTATGTTGTTTTTTAAACAAGACATCCCCCAGGAGTTATGTACTTTTATGTTAATGAAAGCACTATATTACAAATTCATCTCGGTCTAACTTATGGAACCTAAACCCAGAAGATCAAAAAATAATTATGTTGAAAAAATCACAGAACAGAACATTAGTATTTTGTTCTTTGTTGATTCATTGTTCTTAGTTTTCTTTTCATAAAATATCACCTTTACCAATACAAAATGAAGTGAATTAATATTGCATTTAGGTAGGAACTATACAGAATGTTTACCAGTCTGGTTCTGCGAAATTGTGTTACTTTAAGTTTCCGGGTTAACTGACCCTTAAATGGGCAGTTCGCACTGGCGAACATTTTGAACATTTATTATACATTCCTTTAAAAAAGCACAAAAGATATCGCATTTGGTAAGTTATCTATATATATATATATATATATATATATATATATATATAATTTGTTTCTTTGTTTGTATGTAGGGGCAGTCTATGCATCTACTGAACCAAGTATAATTCGTTCACTATTAAGAAACTACATTAAATAGGATTTATATTTGCTGCATTTTTTGAAATATATATATATATATATATATATATATATATATATATATCCGTACAGTAATACAACAACTCCGTTAATGGACTGCTCTATGTTTTCCCTTATCTGCTTTGATCTTGCTTGATCTTTAACACGCTAAGGACATAACCAAGTTTCGTAATTGGTCTTAGTATACAGTCATCAAAGATGCGTTCTATTTAGTCAGTTTGTACTGATTATGTAAATGAAACATATCAATTCAAATTTGAGGCTGATGAAAGCACTGAAGCTTAAGTTGTATAAAATAGTGAAACTCAAAACTGCTGATCAAACTAAAACACTTTCCTTTGCCAGACGAATGAGACCCTCCTCAATACCTATCAGAGAAATATAGTTCCTTTTTTGGCGCATTTTGTGTCGATTTTAGCAGTAGTTTTGGTTCATTACAATCGCAATTCTGATTCATCAAACCGAGGTGAAATCCGATTCTCACATAAGTTGTTCCGAAGGGCAAACTGAAATTCACCATTTTTCGTAAAATTTCGGGTCTTGCTACATACCCAAAACATTAATTAACTACATTTGATTATAATCAGCTTACAGAGTTTGATCTGACATTTCAAGCAATGATTTCTGGGATTTCCCTATATATGTAGATGAAAAATGAATTTTCAGTCCGTCGTAGAGCCAAAAAAGGTGAAGAATAGTTTCTGGTTCTAGTCAGGTTTGATAAGGTGCTGGTTGGTGTTTTACACTAAGTAAACTCACAAACTCAATTGTTTCTTTAAGCTTTTAAGTCACGTTTCATCTTCACACCCAAATATGAGTGCATCCATCAAAAAATAAATAGCCTTCCGACGAATTTTGACAAACCGAACAAATTTCGCGGTGCCTTTTTTACGCAGGAATGGAACATAGCTTCAGGTATCCAGTCATCAGCTCTACGGTGTTAATATCAAAATACATAAATACATTTTTACTAATTTTGAATTCAGAATTGCAATTTTAATAGATAGAAAATCGGTTATTCACGTTTATATCTTGCTTAAAGAATTATTCGAGATGTTAACTTTAAACTGAGTGTAAATAGTATCAGTAGTTAAAAAATTTGCTTCTAGAAAAATGAATCAATATTTTAAGAAGAAAAGAACACTTTTATTTAAAAGACACGCAAATTTCAGTTTCTGTATATTTATGAACTTTATTTACAACATATCAAGAAAAACGTTTCATAAAACACAAAGGAAAACTGGAAAAAGTATAAAATTAATTTCAATTGCTACGTAAAATTCATTGTTATAACTAATTTGTACTGCGTAAACAATGTTATTGATGTTAATAATTTTTTTTTCGTCCTTACTTACTTAAAATTTAATTACATTTCATTGGACCTTAATTAGAAAAATCGTAGAACAACAAAAACGCACAATTGTATTTTAATTAAGAACAATATAATTAATATACTTGAAATAATAGAATGTACAAGCATGTACTTTTCCTGAATATAGCTACTCACTTTGGAAACGAATGAATATCATCATATAACAATGATTTTATTTGTCGCCATTTCACACAAATTTCAATAGTCCTACCTCAAGTAAAATTCAATGACAAAGTTCCAATCCCATTTTTCCCGACTAATTTATATTAAAGATATTGGCACAACTATTTGATTAAATCAAAAATATTTTCGTATTCTACACATATTTTGTCAATTACTTAATAGTTACATGAAAATCATAAACCTTCGCATTCTTTTGATGCCAAACATCACTAACAGTCTAAACTTGTATGTAGTGTAGTAGTTATATGATTAATAAAAGTTAACATTTTTGGAGAACTGGGAGATAAGGAATTGTATAGATTAATTTTAAAACATCTTTACTTGGAATACTTCTACAAATTTCCAATTAGATTTTATTAAAACTGCAGTTTTAAGTATTAGAATTGAAGAACAGTGCGGCATATTTACTGCATTTCTTGTTGTTTATGTCAATTGTATAACTATCACAGAAATCAACACACATCAAGGTCAACTATATTTATATACACTTCAAAAATTTGTTGTAGGCATGCAAGTCTCAAAATAATCAGCGATGAACATCTTTTCGCGTTATCTTGGCACTGAACTTAAAACGTGACTCCTTCAACATATCTTTAATCTTCAGATCTTTACATCTTTAATATTCTTTGCTTGTTTGGCATTAATGAACCTGTACTTGTGAGAAGGTAATAATATTCAAACAATATGTCCGTAATGGGTTCCCATACAGACGTGATTAAATACATTTAATAATTTGTTTCCTATTCACAACTTATTGTCGTATTCTAATCAATTATCTATCAAACACAACAACAATCTGATTTCAATACAGAAAAGCAGTTTTAATTAAAAAAACACTTATTTTAATTAATTCTGAAATGAAAATATGGATTCCACTATTGTTTAACCTAATAAACAACATTTTATGCCAATTAATTCACACTAATTTGAAGATATTTCTACAGGTTCAATTAAAAACCCGTTGCACGTTTATTTCCATACTAGCCGTTACCCGCGGTTTCACCCGCGTACGGAATGTTCAAGTCTTCGCAAAAAAATAATTTATGAAACATATGGGTTATCCTACATCAAAACCTGTTTGAACCACCCTACTTAACTATAAATCCACCAATCCCGAATATATTTCACCCAAACTGCAAGTACTTATGGGCCACCCAATATAACAATTTTATTCGACATTTTTTTGAATCACCTTGAATAACTGTAACTCTACTTCACCCTATATTGCAACCATCCTGTATAATTCTAACTGTAAGCCACCATATATTTCAACAACCTTTTAAATGCAACTACTTATTTGCTACCAAATATAACATTATTGTACGACCATGTATCCTTATTAATCTGTATAAATATTCTACCCTTTTTCAACCACTTGGTATATGGAATTGTTTATGGCCCACTCAATAAAACTTTTTTGTGGACCATCCCGTATAACTAATTCCACTCCCCCCTATTTCCGCCACATCGTATATAGTATATATCCAGCTGCTTATAGGACACCAAATATAACTTTTTTTACATGTAAACATGTAATTCTACTCCGCTCTAAGTTTCCTATATACAGAACACCCTGTAAAATTACGCTTGATATATGTTGATTTTTGTTAAATCGAAACATGTTACATTTGCACATTCCGAATTTTGAATAAAAGCTAAGCTGATGCCAGTATCTAATATTTTGTGCGTGCGGTGGAACTAATTGAGTAATTGAATTACCCATCATGGTAGAAGTTTTTCCGCTATATCTACCGTTTCTCCCAATTTAGAGAGATAAAATGTCTACCAGATTTTAAGTCAAACTATAGGCTTCGCAACAAAAAAAGATTCAGCAAAATCAGTTAAGTAGTTCTCACGTGATGCCCGAACAAACAAACAAACAAACAGACAAACTTACAATTTTATAATAGTATAGATACCTACTTTGAAGGCATTTTTTGTTCATTTTAATATAAAACCATTTTTAACTTAATACCCCATTTTTGTACTTTTCACATAATGTTACAGGTATTTATTACTTGTACTTTTAATACATTATTTTCTATACATGTTTAGAAAAAAACTATGTGTGTAAGAAACAGTTTATTTATTAACGGAGGCCATCATTTATACATGCCAGAAACGGAATATGGTTTGTTAAATGACCATTTCTGCTAAATGACCTCGACACCTAAATAACCTTGATACCTCTCTCTATCAAATCTTGGCCTACGTCGTCTTAAGGATCAGCCCCTATCTCTGTCTTTTATTACAGCTCACTGACTATACAATAATAACAAATAACTTGCTGTCAAGATATAAAAACTAAATATTGACAGGTGTAAAGAATAGTTATATTAATTTTAAGATTAAATTAGGAGTTAGAATTAATAATAAGTTTGCGGCAAAATGGTCATAGCTACGAGTATTTAGTTTTCCGCAAACCCATATCGCTTTATTGAAAACAAGACTGAGGAAATGACGAAGAGGGTACATTTCATAAGAAGTTTTCCCATCTATCGACCAATCTTAATATGTCACTTGTTTTACTTCGCCGTCTTATTGTTATTAGCCAGATCTGCATAGATCATGAGAATAATTTCCTTTAGTAAACGAATCAAATGTGTAAAAAGGATTTCTAAAAACCTTAACACGCCTACAAGTTCAGAAAAGATAGATGCCCCAAATTTCCTATAGCTCCACAACTAGTATTAAATGTATAACTTGAATAAAATGGAAATGAAATAATTATCAACAATTGAGATTATTCATGCAACGGCTTCTTTGGTGAAGTCAAAGTCAATCAATGACTGCCAGTAATACCGGTTATGAAAATATGAAAATATATTAAATACTCTTTGTGAGTGACTTTGAATTTTTGGTTTATATATTTATGGCCCAAGAAATAATTTTCTTCTGCGAAAAACATTTGATACTTAATGTGCTCTATTAACAGTCCGTAATTTAAGTATAAAGTTTTAGTATTATTTTTTATTTTTAGTTTTTTTATACAATAAATAGAAAATACTATCATACAAACTGAAAGTAATAGTTTTATCATATTTTTAAAATAATATTTAAAAAACTACAAAATGAAATGATAATTTAATCAGATTTTGACGAAATTAAATGCACATACCTATTTTCGAATTGATTCCTGCATTTTCGCGTGCTTTACTTATATTCATCATGACAAACTAGAGAAGACAACTATATCTAAAGCTGCCTTCAACAGTTTTTAAACTTAATTATTCGAAATGTACTTTGGAATTAGTCTCAAAGCATTAACGTAATGAATTTTCATCGACCGAGTTCAGTATTTAAACACCGCTTTGTCACATTAGAATTTTCTATTAGAACTCATCGCTTTTGATCAGGTAGTCGTCGTTTCTTTCAAACTGGTCGGCTGATTATACCAAATCTAGTTTCATTTTATTTCAATATTGAATCGGTAGGTAGAATTAATTGACATTTAATATGAACAGGTTTTTTAATGTAGAATTTTTTACATACTATTGGAATCGCTTTGGCCCCAAGGGTTTGATTCGGAATTTATGTGTCAGACAATTTAATCGATGTAATAAAATGCGTTTGAATTTAATTTGTAATCAATAGTAGTCTTAAAATTATAGAAGAAACTTTTATTTAACATAAGGGGTGGTTTTTTATGTTAAAATTTCAAACGTTTCAACATGTAAATCAGATTCCATTCCATTTAAATACATTTTAAAACATTGAACGCAAGGCAATATATTGTTTCTAGTCGAGACCCTTCATCACTGGCGCTTCCCTCACCTGATTGAAATAACTATTTATGAAATTAGTACATATAAGTGAATTTAATATTGTCGAAGTGAATTTCCTGAAATTCATAGATGTCGAAATTTATTTAAAATACTAAAATATTTGCTCCTGCCTTTGCTTAAAGTTAAAGTTCTAAGGTCTCAAGAAAAAACACGTAATTTTGAACAACATCCATATAACTATCAAAAATCAAATCTCTATGTTTCTTTTACGGAAGCAAGAAAAACTTCTAATAATAATAAATTTTGTAGAAGTCCATTTTCATTTGAATGGATTTGTTAGTAAGCAAAATTGTTCAATTTGGGTGTATGAAAATCCTTGTGCTGGTATTGGTGCAGTCAGATTAAGTGTTTAACTTCGATTATGGGTTGCAGGTATAATTAAACTGTTGTTTTTTTTTTCGAATTTAGCCAAAGTTTACCGACAAATTTATTCCAATGTTGAAAATATCATTTTTCCACGGACCTTTGGACATAAGTTTCAAAAAAAGAAAGCAGCGTATTGGATTAAATTGTGTCCCAGCAAGAAATTTAAAATCACTCATTGAGTAGCAAAACCATTTGAATAACCATTTTTCAGAGTCAAATTGAGAACATCGAATAATAATCAGAGATTATACCCCCCACTTACTGTCACGCATTTCTAGAACTTCAGATATGAAATTTGTACAGACTTTTTATACGCCATTTAGTAAGTGACACTGTCATAATTGTTAAAAAGGAAATTCTAATAGACCTTTTTATATTCGAAAATTTTTTGTTCCCGTCCGTCATTTTTTTCGAGAAGTTTTCACACCATTGGCATGTAAATACTTTTTTGCCCGAAAAAAATTACAGAAGTTGACGCATGCCCACTCAAAATTTTCGAATGTGAAAAGGCCTATTGGTTATTTCACTCAAAAAGATATCTAGTATTTGTACTATGCGTCAGTTAGGTACAAAAATTGAGCAAGTTGAAAGCATTAAAGATGGGCAAAGGTGTGTCGTGCTTGGTGTATCAGAAAACATCATAGAGTTTATGAAAGTTTGTCAGCATATGCCGAAAACTGTACCAACAACTGGATATTCACCAAACATCAATACTAACCATTTCTGCATGTGAGAGCCTGCAAACTTCAATTAACCCAGGAACTAGAACTTCGAGTCTCGAATCTCGCTGACATTGCAGCAAAGACAAACAAGCATAACTGGTCATTTTTGGGTAAAAAACCTTTGTGCTATTGAAGAACCGCCATTACATTCAAGCCGTAACAATTTGATGTGATATCTGCCTAGGACTATTAATTGACTTGATTTTTTTGAGAATATTTCGAAGACATCTGATTGCTGCAAGACGGACAACCAGTTATAAATCAAGGACAGTGATCTCTATGCAGCTATCATTAATGATTTTTTGATAGTGCGAAATTTTTTGGGGTTCTGTGAGCACTTTGTAGGTTTCAGTATACTGCAAAATTTGCTACTCCTGGGAATGTGTCTGATAGGAAATGGACGGGTTCATGTTTTCCAAAAAAATTCTGTACATTTTGAATAGATTTTCTGAAAGTTAGGAAACTAATCAATTGGTTCATTACGTAGGTTTTCTTTCACAATATTTATGGTCTGTAGATTGTATATTATCTTTCAACCATTTGCGAAACCTGCAATTCTAACCTGCAAAGGTTACAAATTCATTGCCGATTTGTTCCTATGTATAAATGTTTATTTAAAATATCTGGTACAAACTTCAAATTGCTACAGTCCGCATCATAATATGATTTCTGCACTGAAATTAAAAGATAAATATATGTTTTATTTTTCATTTAGATCTGAAAATCAGATAAAATCAGTTAGATACGTATATATAACACTCACGAAATAACGCAAATTGGTGAAGGTATTTC
This sequence comes from Octodonta nipae, assembly GCA_034190945.1. Classification (NCBI taxonomy): domain Eukaryota; kingdom Metazoa; phylum Arthropoda; class Insecta; order Coleoptera; family Chrysomelidae; genus Octodonta; species Octodonta nipae. The sequence continues at coordinate 32,803,339 of CM067223.1, forward strand.
GTGGCTTCAGGGAAATTCAGTACCTGCCACATTTGTTTCTGAATTTTAAAAAAATCGTATAACTACTACAATATTTAAGAGTGAGTAGCAGTTGTGGACAGTCACTTTGGGGAGATTCCAAATGAAAATTTTCTGACACATTTTGTTTTTGCTGTATTTTTAGGATATGGGAATCTAAAATCGGTACGTATTAAATGACTTCAATGCGAATGTTGTCTTGTATGTTATCTTGAAACATGAAGCGTTTCATTAACTCTCTTATGTGTCTAACTAGCGGCATATTCAAACACCAATCCTCCTTGTTGGACCATTAACACTATCCTATTTAGATAAACATAGGCTTGTTTGTGTTCCTCAATTAGTTGCTTATTGTGTATTCTTTTTCACAAAAGTATTTGTAAAAGTACTCATCAATCAGACGATGGCGAATGTCAACAAAAGGACGAAAACATTAAACAATTGTTGACAATGCTGACCTCTTATCGTAATAGACATTTATATTTAAATTGACTAGAAACATTAAATCATTCAATAAAAAATTCATTCCATCCCAGCGAGTGCTAAAGTTAGTAGCATCATTCATATTTCATCAAAAAATTGTTGCGTTCGGAAAAGGCCCATTTCGGATAATGAAGGTATTCAATGTCAATTTTATTGTTGAAAATAAACTGGATCAAGGTCGGTGACTACATTAAAAATTAAAAACGAAGTGCCGCTATCCGAGCTTTCATAATTTTTCTCGTTTTCTATGTAGAACATTGGCTCGTTATCTCGCACTTATTGTGGGAAGACATTGTAGGAATTCGTAATATAAAAGAGAAGCATGTCTTCTAATGAATTTAATAGAAACGTGACTTAAATTAGGAATGCGAACGCATTTAATGTAAAAAATAGTTCAATTAAACGATAATTATGGTTTCGACGATTGCGTAGTGCTCATTAATTACCACAATTTTTGTTTGGTAAACACGAAGAATTGTCGTTAAATCGATAATTATGACACATTTTTCCTAACGATTTGATTGGTTGCAGGTTCTTAAATCGAACTGTTTCCTGATAATGGGTTTTGTTTTAAGTGATAGTCAATCGTAGTTATAATTCTTTTTAGTTTTTATTACTGGTTGGATTTCACCAAAAATAAGAGAACTATAGTTTCTCATAAGCTATTGAAAGAATTACGCATGTTTTTTCATGTAAAGTTGCTCAGATTAGGTGGTGGTACTATCAAATACTGAATATAACATGAATTCAGAATTCAATCTTGTCATTTATACTCCCAATCATTAATACTATGTTAAGCTTCTTCTCTAGTAATAATCATTTAACAAAAATGCTATTATTTATAAATTAGTTTAGTAGTACGTGAACATCGTCAAAATTTGATAAATATTTATTATGAATGGAGGGGAGTTAAGCTTATATCATTAAAAAGGTACTGTGCCATAGGAGAGCACAAAAATCAGAATCATATAATAATATGTATGTTACCCAATCGGCCAATGAAGCAAATAGCATACATACATCCATAACCCTCTCTGTCTTCCCTGTAAGGCAAATTATAAAATAATTTGGTCAAGTGCGAGTTGGACTCACATACTAAGGCTTCCGTAGTTCCTTCAAGATTCTAATATTCCGGTTTCAGACAAGCAGGGAATGGGTGCGTTTTCTTATATTTACCCTAATATCTTTTAAAGGAAGCGTTTTAAATTTATAAAAAATATACACTTTTAAATTCCACAAAGAGACTTTTTATTTTATCTGCTACATGATTCGCTTGATTTTTACAAAAATACGTATTTAATTTTCTAATTTGACCCCCAAAATTAACATTAGTTTTATTTTACTAATAAACTTTTAGGGAAACCTTTTATAATCTACTGTCTGAATTTTAGGCTTTATAGATTGGAAGATAACGGGGAAAATAGGTCAAGTTTTAAACAATAAATTATTAAATCTGTTAGACAAATTATAGTGCAGTTTCTAAAGTGGGAATTAAGTCGATGTTTAATATGTTTGTTAATATCTTTTAAACAAATGATTTAAAAATATGATATATATGTAATTCACATAATGAGCCTTTTATTTGATACATTACATGATGCGTTTGAAAATTTAATTTTCTAAAATTTGTTCCCAAAAAATATATTGGAGTTTTCTACTAATTCTTCTTATAAATTTCAAGTGAGCCCCAGTACCCCTATATTATTTTCAAAATTTTAGGTTGTATGGTTTCGTGAATAAAGCGGGAAATGAGAATTTTTTATATCTTTTTAATATATTGTAAACAATTAATTTTAGAAATATGAAAAATATACATTTATATTCCTCATAATGAGCCCTTTCATTTGATGTATTGCATGATGCCTTACAAATATTTTTTTATTTTCCAATTAACTCTATAATTTGGCCCCCAACATTAGTAATAGGGATTTCTTCGTATTTTTCCTGTAAACAAAAAAATAGATCTTACAGTTCGGTGAATAAATGGGGGAATGGGTAATTTTTTATATTTTTGTTAATTTTAAAATATTAACTTTAAAAATATTAAAAAAAATATTTCTATTCTTCATAATGAGCTCTTTGATTTGATATATTACATGATATATTAGAAATAATTTGAAATTAATGTTTTCCATTTAATGCTGTAATTTGCCTCCTGAAATTAATATTAGGAGTTTCTTCTCATTTTTCCGGTAAAATTCAGGTGAGGCCCTACATCTCTATTTTTTTTCTAAATTTTACAGCTCATAGTTTCGGATATAAGGTAGGGGGAATGGGTGAAAATTTTTATATTTTTTTTAATATCTTTAAAATAATTTATTTTAAGGATATAAAAAATATATATTTGTTTTCGCCATAATGAGCCCTTTCATTTGATATATTACATGATGTGTGAGAAACAATTTTAATTTTATATTTTCCATTTAATTTTGTAATTTGCCCCCTAAAATTAATAGTAGAGAATTCTCCTTATTTTTCCGGTAAAATTAAGGTGACGTTCCCTATATCTCTAATTTTTTTCAAAATTTTACTTCTTATAGTTTCGGAGATAAGGGAGGGGGGAATGGTTGATTTTTTTAGTTTTCCCCCCTAAAACCAAATGTCTTCATTTACGATATGTACTCCTGATCGGGTAACCAAACTATATACTGATACAAAATTTCAACCTTTTCCATCAAGTAGTTTAGGAGAAAGTTGCTGTAAAGTGAGAGAGGCAGAAATCCGGAGTGATATTTATTATAAGGGTAAAAACAAATTCATGGAGTTGCATTTTTTGCTATTTTTTAATTCCCTAGTTTAACAACGCCATATTCAACAGCATAGCAATACTACTGGTTTTGTTTTGATTAATAGAGAATTCATTTAATAATAAGTAAATTTTAATTAATTCACCTTGAATTGCAGATTTCGCACTAGTAGTACTTCGTGATGATCACTCTATTATTAAGGAGTTATAGTAATAACTGTTGTTAATTTGCAGATTTTGCAATGCAAGACATTTAGCAAAAAAAAAATAATACTTATGGATGTTTTATAATAAGGGGTATAATAAAACATGCAAACTGATTCCACTATATAACTAGTAAAGCTCAATTGCTTTTCTGCATTATATAGGCCAAATCTCCTTTATAAATCTCTAAAAAGTAATTTAAACAGCAAACTCCGGGAAGATATGCACGTGAAAACAGAACGTGAGAACATGTGCGTTATAAACCCTGGAACAAATATGTAAAGTAAAGTAACCAGACATCTTAAAATCAGCGGATATGATAAAAGTGACTTTATTGAACTTATAAAATTGTAAGACTGCAAGCGCAAATAAATTTTCAACTATCTGGATAGGAAAGGATAATCGTGTTGCACACAGCTCGGCTCCTAATTTGGAGGCCTTGATTCTTCTGATACTCCTAGGAGTCAATACAACAATTATGCGTTTATATATGTGTTAAACCGACTTTACTTAGATTGGATTTCTGTCAATACGGTATCTGATTTCTTCGTTCAGTATTATAATTGGAAAATTCTAACTATCACTTAGGTATATTCTAAGGAAAGTCTGTCTATTTCTTACAATGCTGGAGAATTTTATACTATGAGAGAATTATTGTTATACTTCACCGAATTTTTTTGCAAGAACATCAGGTTTTTTTAATGGCTCTGCCTTGCCACCACATATCCAAATTAAATTAAACCTTACACAAGCGTAAAAATACAGTTTTGCACCCTAACACCAAACCTTTATTTTAAACACTCAACGCCGTTTCAACAACTCTAAGTTGTCATCTTCAAGGAGTAAACCCAAACTAAATCGAAATTACAATTTTTTCTAATTTATACCTACCACTAAACTATTACTTAAGTAATTAGTACAAGGGGTAAATCCTAAGTACCTGAATTCTAAATAACAGTTTCAAAGATAAGGGAGATTTTATATAAAGCAAATATGTATAATATTTGACTGTTTAAAATAAAGGTTTGGTGTTAAGGTGCAAAACTGTGTTTTTACATTTGTGACACACCAAAGGTTCCACAGCTTTTCCCTTACGGAAGCGGTTCATACATTTTTAACAAAGAAACACATACTGGATATTACATTGTTTACTATATTACCACTTCAAGAACTCGTACTTGACTTTAATAAATCAAATCAAACCACTAACAAAACTGTTAAATTTGAAACATATTCCCCAAATTTTTCAGGCTAAGGTTATCCATACATTCAATAAATGTAGTGTTCTACATGGAAAGTCAGTGTTGATTAAGGAATAATTTTTTATGCATTTTTACTCTTTCCACCTCTTTGAGAATTGTTACAGGTGTTAGTAATAAAAATCTCATAATTGATAATAGCCAAGTATTTCTGTATCTCCAATAAAAACACATTTTCGAATAAACTAACAAGGCGGAAAGTAATAACAATAAAAATAACAAGTATTACATAATATAATTCATACAATTGTTTAAATATAATGAATTTGCATGAAAACAGTGAGATTGCTAGTGATTCAGGAAATATTGTTTAGTGCACGGGTTGATGCTCAGTATGCGTATCTGACCTTGGCATTGGTGAATATTTTTATTGCTGTATGCCCACCGACACGTCTACTTTGCAACGGAACAAGGGCTATAAATTATAAAATAATATAATTATGTTACATTTAAACAAGTTGAAAATAATAACAGATGTCCTAGAATGTAGTCGTTAATAAATATTATTCACTATTTAGTGTATATCATGAAAACTTTTCTATAGTAGAAATGAACTACAAATAGTATGATTGTAGAATTTTTTTAAAATGCTATTTTTATCAAGAAAAATGTCGGGTTACGGTAGTAATATAAACCTTGACAAAGTTTTCTCCTGTATTTTACTTCTCTTTTCAGTGTCTAACACCAGCATACTTGGACTCTACTAACTCTGTGATCATTATTTTTATTCTAGGGATCTCGTAGAGGTATCATTCATCGTGTTAACCGATAACGGCGATTTGAGGGAAATATGTTTAAAGTGTAAATCTTTTGTTATAGACTTGTTACAATTCGAAGAAATTTTGAGCACCTTCTCATGAAACTTTATCAAGCAGATTTTTTCCATATCACTGTTTTTTTACTAATATAACCTCTTTAATCTTAGCTTTACGAATTTTGACATTCCCTTTTGGATTATTCTTTCTAAACATACGTTTCTTCCTGCCCTTACTGTCATATACGCAAGCAATACAACAGAATTTATATATCCAAGCTATAATCCTAAAAGAAGAGCAATGACTATTTAAATATCCACAAAGCTCTTGTTATTACATTAGAGTTATGTAAAACATCAAAGCCATTAAGGATCTTTTTGAAGACTCAATAAATAAGCGTCATTATTACAAAACACCAAATCATTCTCTTGTAGAAAGAAGCTTCTTTGTCCCCATGCTGAATGTAAATTATTTTTGTTTTGGGTCTAATCAAGTCAAGATTAAACGTTATCTACTTCCTCCCATTTAACAAACCGATTGGACCTTTAAGGTGGTTCTAGTGTATAGGTAGTTCACTGTTTTATTAGCAAACTACTACTTTTTTCATCTTAATATTTTTAATAACAATAACATATCAGATGAATGGTAAGTACGAAAACACCCACATATGATACAAAACAACAGTTTTTATAAATGGTGTGAAAATTCCTCTATGAGGGTTAAACGTAATTTCTCAACCTGGGTCATTCAATCCCGGGACTGGTACATAGATGGCGCAGTCAATACCTTGCTGCTTTTGTTTTTCGGTAGAACCAACCTTCAAAAGACATGTGTTCAAATTTCATGGCATTCGGTTGTCGCCGTTGAGATATTAAGTCACGATTTTGTTATTTTAATAATGGATAAAACGGATTTCATTTGTTAACTAACACTTTTTGATGGGAACAATGCCGATCAAACTCAGCAATGGCTTGAAGTGTGTTACAGAGAAAATACCCATCGAAAACAACTATTTGCCGATGCTAAGACTTTAAACATGCTCTACACACCACCAAAGACGCGGGGCACCCCGGTTGTTCAATTGAGATGACTATCCCCAGAACATCACAAAAATGCTGAAATACGATATTCCGATCGTAAATTGAAGACTTAGCTAACATCCTAAAGATATTTAAAGCCTGTTCAAAATCATTCCTGAAAATTGGAGTATGAAAAAACGTTTACCAATTGGGTTCCGCATTTGCTAACAGTGGAACGAAACCAACAAAGAATTGACGATTCGGAGCACTTTTTGAAGTTGTTTACACAAAATAGGAAGGATTTTTGCCTCGGTGCATGTCAGTGAATGAAACGTTGGTTCATCACTATGCGTCGTTTCGAAAAGACCGGCAGTCGCGTAAAGATGAGTTGTTTCCACACTCCCCCACTCACCAGATCTGGCCGATTTCTATCTGTTCGCAAATCTTAAAAACATGCTCCAGGGAAAGAGATTTGGATGTAAGGACATCGAAAGTTTAGAAAAACGTCGAAGTGAGTGTATCGCTATGGCAGGTGACTATAATGATGAATAGTCGAATTAACAAAAAAAAAGTATTTTACTGGTGAATCCTGGAATTTAATGGAACATATTTCTTGACACAATACTTTATTGAAAAACTCTACACACTAAAAAAGATAATAAACTTTTAGTCGCAATAGGTCTATAATTGCATTCTGTCTAATATTTAAATCAAACGATTTACATATTGGTCAGTTTAGTAAGTGTCTTTTCTGGCTGCAGCCTATTATAAGAAATAATAATAATATTCTAATATGACCCGGAATTTTGATTTGTTCAAATCTGTCTTTATCTGACGTTTATTACACAAGAGGAAATTGCAGACTCACCCACTAAAGCGAGGTGACAATAAACTGTAACAAGCTACACTATGCTTTAAATATAACTGTAATAACTTTTTCTATATTTTCACTTCACTCAAAGACGGTGAAAGGATCCAAAGCTTATAATTAAGATAAGAGTCTTAGCAATTCCTTTATTATTAAAATGCTATGACTCATACTCCTTGGAATGTGGGTCAAAACTAATGTAGTTTGTCGATTCAAATAAACTTACTATTTACATTGTTTGTATGTAAAAGGTTAGCCAACGAATATTGTTGTGTTAGCATAGGATGCAAATAAGTAGAGGAATTGAATTTTATTTGGAAAGTTCACGTAATCTGGAAATTGCCGAAAACAATAAACCCCAAACAAATATTTATATAAAAATAGAACATTTATTGATTGCTTAGATTTACAAAGGTGGTAAGACAAAAAAATACATTATTATGTGAAAGTACATGAAAGAGAAGAACAAGAATGTTTTCTAAGTTTATCTTCTATTCGGTAAGAGCAAAACATGAAATATTTGGAATCATACGTTTATTGGGTTTTTGAATTATGGTCGATATTGACGTTGAATGACAATTTGCCCAGAATTCAAGAACACTAGTCAAGACAGCCTGTTGCAGAAATGTTAGGTATTAATTAAGCTGCAATGAATAAAGCATAAGGATTGTCAGAAGACAACGTTATCCACGTCTTCGAAGGGTTACTACATCTCCAGTAAATCAAATCAAAAAATGTTGAAGAAGATAGGAGTACGTGTTAGAGTGGTCTGTGGACGAGTACGTTGGAACTTTTTGGATTGCACGAGCAAGAATGACAGACATTTAGGGGTGGTTCAATTACGGTTAAGGGGTGGGATAGTTTAATTGCACACACTAATCTTGAAGCTGTTCGGCATCGGTACCGGGATACTGTATTGAGCCAAATATTGTACCCTTCGCTGAAAACGTAGGTCTAGAATTTATCATACGACATTATAGTATGGAACGTGGTTACGATAGTGCAAAATTGTTTTACTGGCAACTATTATCAAGTTGAGAAACCAAATTTGCCTCTTATGAGTTTTTTTTTAATAATTTTCCCCATAACAAGGTTTACAGCCATATAACAAAAACTACAATTACATGAAAAAAGTAAATGATAAAAAAATTATTTATTTAAAAACTATGAACATTCTCATCTTGATCCGATTTTTTTTGAATCCTAACGTAAGGTTTGAAATAACAATGGATTCTTTTCTCACACCTATTATATTTACCTAATTGAACCTAGGTTTCTCATGGAAACTAAGGCTCTTTTTTTCATTTCACGAAGATTGTTTTAACTTATCTGTAAAAATCATTTTGGATATCTTTCATGAGGGTGGTCTCTTATTTTCATGGAACTCACCTATTAACTGATTATAAAATGTCACGGAAGATCTGCTAATTACAATTAAGAAGGCTTCGGGCTGTAATATTTCTTTAATAATACATTTACCTACATTCTCATTTGACTTGTACGTTCTGTTACTCATGTACGTCGTTAAAAATTCCACCAAAATATCTCTACAACAAAAAATAATACCAGGGCAAGTAGAGTCAAAGTATGTTGATGGCAATACTTGTATTAATATATAACCTCATTTTTGTTGAAAAAGTTATTTTTTTCTAATTTACTTAATTAAAACTTGTTCCTAGCACAGTAACTTTAAGTCTTAATATTAAACAACAAGGTGAATTATTGTTGACCAGTGTCATTTAATAAATATATTGTTTCACCACAACTTTCTATTCCTGAAAATTTGTAATAATTATGTTGGTAATTGGTAATTTTCTTCAAATCAAAGACTCTTAAAACCTGTTGCTTGAGCAGCAAATTAGGTTGAAATGATACAGTCAGTGGTCAAGATTATGGAGATCTGACACGATATTCAATGAAATTTGAATAATCACATATAATTATCTCAAACTCGCTATCACTTTCTATAACATGACGTGTTGCGAATATGAAAAATGACAAATTATCAGGCCGATTAAACAAATCTCTCGCATTTGCTGCTGGGTGCTAACTGCAAAATGCTACAAAACTGCTGCAAGAACGGAACCAAAGAGAAAAAACAAATTGGTATCAACTTAATTGGCTAAGAAAGATTTATACGTCAAGTTAGGTTATCCCTAGTTTGTCACAAGTTATACGACCTTCGAATTTTAATGATTTCAGCAAGTTTATTACCATTTTAAATCACCAGCGGTGTGAGACTAGTTATCGTTAGATAATCGAGATAATGGGAATGTAATTCCTAAAACAAGCATTTCTTGAACGTATTTAACATTTTGGATTATACCGATCGAAGGTTTTATTACAACATATGTTGAAGGTGTGCATTTTTTTATAGAGTAGTCGGAATGTGAAAATTGTAGAGCTATAAATCGATAGGTATGAATTATATCAAAATAAGCTAGTGCAGCAAGGAATCAAAACGCTAAGGAAGAATTCGATGATCGAAGCAGTTACTTTTTGGTTTAATTTTATTAACTACTTACGAAACAGTAAATTAATGTGAAAATACAAAACAGGGTTTTCTATTTTCAAATTTATTACGATTTTCATTTACAATGGGACCTGATAGATCTTGAAACGTTTAATCGTTTCACAATATTCAGATTTTGTTCAAATGTGGTAATTACTAAGAAGATAAAACTTTACGAACATTTCAAAAAGAAAAGAAAGACTTCAGGCAAAGCTAAAGGGCAAGGGATTTGTTGACATTATTTTCGGGAAATATTGTTGAGAGATCGAATGACACGAATCTCCTTACAGCAACATAGAATATATGAAGAACCAATTACAGCGTCCGATTATGATAAGCGTTAATTGTCGTGTAACCAGACGTGTGGGCTCGAGAACAATGCGAAAAGACTTGAAGAGGGCCGATTCAACTTTATTGAAACGTTATATGTTATGAGGACCATAGAAGTCAATAATAACAAAATGTAACAAGAGCTAAATAAAAAATATATTTTCATTAAAATAATAATAACTAAAAATATTTGTTCAGTGTACCCTTTTTACTATCAATTGCTTCTTCTTTGTCAAGTTTATTGCCTTCATTTATATTTTACCTATGAATGTATATAACAGTGTCAATATATCAAATAAAATGTAGTTACACCAAATTAAAATAAAAAATTTTTGCTCTATTATACAGATAGAATAACTAAATAGTTTTAAGATTTAATAACATAATTCTACCTATTTTGTCGGTAAAAAGGGTAGGAAGAAGAAAGCCAGATAATTTCTTGTTCGAGCTTATTTTTTTACATTTTCGTTGTAAAAACTAAATAATAGTTTTTAAGTTTTGCCTGTACTTATTATTATAATGGGTTAGATAATTGAGACTTGAATATAATTATAAACCTATACTGCGGTCAAACAATATCAATACGTATAGCGGAACGTAGGACACGCCAACGCTCTTCTGATTAATCGTCATTCAAAAGGAATATTTCAAGAGGGAGTAAACAATACAAACACGGGAATCTCTATTGTCTTTCAATCTCTAATCAATATCAGATACGCTGACGATACAGTTGTATTCGCTGATAGATAGTCTTGGAATTTTACAAGTTCTTACAACAAGAGTGGCTGGCAGAATTTGTCTTTAACTCTCTTCACCAATTGGAATTTCGAGCAAACAGAGGTGAATTCCGATTTTTGCGAACAAGATCGTTTTCAGTGATTAGGCCCATTTGTACTTCGATGGTTTCGTTAATCGGCAAAATTGCCACATTTGGGGTTTAGAAAATCCACGATGGATTCATCAAAAAGCCATGTTTGGTGTCCATTGTGGTCTGGAGGAATTATTGAACTATCTTTATTTGAAGATGAGGAAGGCAAACGTTATTGTGCTATGACACCGCTCCTGAAACATTAACTGTCTTGTACAAGTTAAATCTTTAAGATACCACGGACAGATCGGGTCGCAAATGTCAGAATTTTGGATATGCTTGCAATCAGAAAACTGGAACATTTGAAGCATATGATAAATGGACAACGTAATCACTTTTTAGAACAGCGGCTTCCAAGGTCAGAATAGCTATAAACTTGTTTTTTTATAAAGTAGTTACTTGATATATTTAGAATCGGTGACGGAATTAAGCTTACCTTGGTCAAACAGGTCACATTTCTTCATTATAATAAACTATAAGTTCATATTGTAATTCCTCCTATCTAAAAATACATAGATACGTCCCCCTCCTTATTGTGGTGCCGCTGTAATCTGCAACCCTCGAACAAGCTTATAGCAACCGAATACAAAGCATTTTTAAGCGTTCAATTTTACTAAGTACATAGTAATAAAAGTTTAATGGAAAGTGAAAATGGGGAAATCTCCAGCTGTTGGTACTGAGTTGGCCACAACATACTCTTGTGTAGGACTGTGGCAGCGCGAAAAAGTGAACAGAACAACACCTAGTTATGTTGCTCCAAAAATCAAGTGGCAATGAATCCCAGCAACATAGTTTTTGACGCCAAGAAGCAGATAGGTCGCCGATACGACCCCAAAATCCAGCAACATTGGCCTTTCAGGGTCATTTGTGAATGTGGTAAACTAAAAATCCAAGTCGAATACAAAATGGAAAGAAAAACTTTCCTCCTGAGGACATTAGTTCAATGGTTCTAATTAAAATGGCAGAATCGGCAGAAACATACTTGAGAACAATAAATCAAATATGCAGCGATGTTTGAACTTACTTCAGTGATTCCCAAAGATACGCCACAAAAATGATGGTGCCATTGCAGGATTGAATGTTTTGAGAATAATCAATGAACCCCTACCAGCAGCCCTTGCCTATGGTCCTGACAGAAAATTGAAAGGTAAACGAACTGTTCTCATTTTTTGATCTGGGAGATGGAAGATTTGACTATTGATGAAGGATCCCTATTTGAAGTAAGCGATAAATTTGTCATCAGATTAGTTAACCATCTTGCTGAAGAATTTAAAAGAAAATTCAAGAAACATTGTTTCGTTATGTTTATAATTTGTTGGGAATACTTGCACCACTTCTGAACATTAGGGTTTAGGTCTAGGTCAGACCCCGGTTCTCAATGGGAATTATAAGAATAACGTAACAAAATATAGATACCCCCATAATTTTTAATTATTTTTTTTTAACCAAAGAAAGGCTTTAAACAAAAATCTGTTTTACCTGTATTTTTTTTTAGTTTAAATTATTTCAAATGACCCTCATGTACTGACCTGACTCAAGAGTTTTTTGCCACGTAATTGGTTTTCTTTTTACTAACAAACGTATCGCTAATTTATCGTTCTGATAATTCAATTGGTATTCCTGATTGCGGGTTTTATACGAATATTACATCGGCAAATTACCTCTTATACAAAGTCATGCGTTCGCTTAATTCGATCGTGACCTCGTTAATAACTTTGCGCAGAGCAATTAACCACCTTGATATTGGCAATGCAATTTACCACAAACCATCTTAGATTAATACACATTTTCTGATTAATTTCTCTATATCCAATCGCTGATATTAAATGTAAGTACGGTTGAACGTACTCATTAGTGTATAACTAAGTTTACTATTCTCTTCTCGGTAGTATGGTTATTAGAGTGAATTGTTTCATCTTGTGATACGGCAGTGCTATGCAATTATCCGTCTCGCACTGTTGACTTTTACAGTTATCAAGACATTTTGATTATTTACAAGAAATAATGAGCAATGAACTTGCTCTGCAGCGGCAAAAAAACGGAGCAATCATCGGCGAGCGCAGGCTGAACGAAAGAAATTGATTTAACTTTATCAGCTGAAAAAAGTTGTAGTACTAGAAGTTCTTTGATTTGTTATGAACATGCGTGCTCGATTCAATATGTTACGCGGACGAAATCATTTATGTTCTGTGAGTTTACACTAGTGATGGGGAAAAAGTAATCCCTCGTTACAAAATACTCGTTACTTGACGAGATCCGAATTAAACAAATACGGAATACTTTAAGTAATCCTTACTTTTTGTTAATCGGTACTAATCGGTAGTTGTACAACTAACTATTAGACGGAAGATTCGGTTCTTTACCAGTCTAAAGGTGGAAGAGAGGATTCATGAGACATTAAAGGGCTTTGTCGGTAGGCAAAATTTATTTTAAATTAATTCATTACAATAGAAACATACATATTTACTTTTGTATCTATAATTGGTATAAATTGATTGAATAAGTAAATACTATTTATCTTGATTAAGAACATGAAAAATGGACACTCCCAAATCTCATATTGTTCTTAGAGGCCATGGTCGTAGTTCTTTATGTTTATAAGTTACTACTATTAGTAGGTACAATTTAATATAATGTAAGTAACATTTTTCGAGATATTTTCTCTGTAATTTCGAAAAGATTGTTGAGGAGGTCTTGAATTATTTTGCCTGTTCATTGGGTTTTCTCTCCTCAAAATTTTTTCCTGCAACAGATAAGTATTTAAAAATTGTATATGTAGAACAAAGTGTAGTACGGCAATTTCGTAAGATTGCCCGAATTACTGGCTGTCCGTACAGAGATTCTTCCTCACAGTTATTCTGAGAGAAAGAGATGTCTACAAAATGATCAACCAGTATTCCTGTATATAAGTAATGTATTGTATACTGTGTAATACTTATCTGTGTTTGGAGACGTTTCAACTCCGAATCTGAGTAATCCAGTAATCCGGGCAATTTTACGAAATTGCCTTACTACACTTTGTTGTACATATACAATTTTTAAATACTTATCTGTTGCAGGAAAAAATTTTGAGGAGAGAAAACCCAATGAACAGACAAAATATTTTTCTCTGTATCGTTTTTATAAATATTACATCATATATATGTAGACGCGAGATGTAAGGACCGACATTTAAGATTTTCGGGGAAACTAGCACACAGACTTTCCGAATCTATAGCAGTTCCGTGTAATTGCTGTGCTCCCGTAACTCCTAGGTTAGAATGTCACGATACTATTTTCTGGTTACTTCACCTGTCAGAGATATTGTATACTCTCTTCGAGGTGTCATTCTTTTGTACGCAAGACAATACATATGTTATATATTGTCTTGCATACAAAAGAATGACACCTCGAAGAAATGAAATTATCTATTTCTTGATGGGTAAGTTTTGTTGTTCGGTTAATATTTCTAAAATTTTTAGGGTGATTTCGAAATAATTTTGTCAGTGAATACAGTTTTGATTTTAATATTACTTTTAATCTACCTTAAGTGTTCTATTTTTGTTTACTTTTTCAATATTGTAATAAATACTGTAACAAATCGTATAGGTTTAAATTTTAAAGAACACAACTAAAATTAATTTTCGTCAAGTGTATGAGCTTTCAATTCCAAAGACTAGGTTAAAAACTCAAGTAGTAATTACCGATATACCAAAAGTAACGATGTACCGAAGTAACGAATACAAGGAACGAGTACTCACTACAAAAGTAACGATTACTTAAAAGTAACGATAATCTCCACATCTTGTCTGAGCAAAAAAAAAACATTTTAAACGACTCAGAGGTCTGTCCGAATTCAAGGCGGATGGATGTAAGTGCGGTAGGGACGTACATAATTAAAATAGAGATTCAGTTACATTTGGGAGTAGTTCCCATGCACACGAAATATTACATGACTAGGCGTTCAATGCAATATGTGGGCCACATTTAAAGGGTTATTAAGTTCCTTTTGGTATATGTAAGAGTTTGTACACCGAATCAGAAAATCTATTATCATTTCCAATGTTGATTGAACGAATAACTTATTTTATCTTAAATTTTAATTTTGAAATCACACTATAATTTAATACTGAGCTTATTACTTTTACAACCGCAACAACTAAATCATCTATATATTATTTAATTATTTCTATTTTACCGTTAACAAATTTACACGTGCCTAGTGCACACCAGGTGAACAGCTACCGTACTTGATTGATAGGCAGAGTCAATTTAACTGCAGAATATATGTTTAATCATTGGTGCGTCCGTTTTTAATCGGGTAACTACTGAACGACTTGATCGTTAATGTCATATTCATACAATATATTCGTTATGTGGAGAGCGTGGTTCACTGTTATGCTGGTTAAAGGCATGTTAGTTAATGGCTGAATATTCTGGACCCAATAGGTGACATGGTACGTCGTGGTTGAATTAGTAATCTTTATTGCTGTAACTTCTGAACGACTTGAGTATTTGCGGTCTTATTCCGGAAATCGAGACGGTTCTTTATAGCTATGCTATATTATTCGATAGGTGGCGCTGTGCTATATTAGTAAATTAACTTTTCCGAACTGATTTGTAGATACTCACCCAATGCAAATCGTTGAACCCATACAGTTGAAATTTGAAACATTGGTGCGGTAAGAAAGTATTTTGTTTAGGAGGGGCGGCAGAAATGTTTAAGAAAATTCTATATCTCGGAAACCTAATGTGATCAAGTGTTGAAATATACACGTGTCTCATCATTTTTTTTTATTTTTTTTTAGAAAAATGCGCCATCTGGGGAACCAAAAGGTGTTACCGTGTATATACATTCCTTTCGTTAAAAAATAGACATGTGTTTCGTCATTTAGTCTAAATATTATTTCTATGGTAATAAGAAACTGTATTTAGGGAAATTCAGTATATAAAAAAAAGAAACGTGATACAAGGGTGAAAATTGGTATGTAGACTCTTCCTCAAAAATGAGTAAATAGACAGTAATAGATAATGTATTTTTATGAATAATACCACGGAAACCCAAAGCAATAAGTTCGTAAAACAATTTCTGTATAAACTGTTCTTCTTTATTGTACTTTAATCTCTTTTTCCAACAGTCAACTATGGACATTTCAGGGAAATTCTCAATTTAAACCCTGCCAAAATATGATTGGGTATTTTGCAAATATTCAGTTGGTAGGGGAACAAGGAGTGATTTTTTTTTTGGAAAACTTCAATAACTATTTAAGCGAAGGTGAAAACGGAATTTTAAAACGTCAATGTCATAAATCTTATCGAAGCCTTGATAAGCTGTACTAATTATCTTCCTGATCAAATTCGTCTTCAACATTTACATGTGAACCGGCTTCGCATGAAGTGTGCCTGTTGTCTACTCTAGTAGACTCTTATCCCACGTAGTTTCAGTTTACAATTATAATATTTAACGAATCTTATGTGACTACATTTCTATTGAGACAATACATGATTTTATAACCAAAAAAAGTACTTATTAAAACGGGAAATAGTCATCATGTTCTAAATAAATGGTTTCTACACACAGGTTAATATATAAACTGTCATTTACACGTTATACACAAATATATAATACATAATATGAAAAATAAAGTGATAAATGAAACCAAATAGTATTTAAAAGAAATTGGTAATTATATATTTATTTGGTATAGAATAGTTTAACACCGTAAATGACTCAACAAAACGTGTTCATTTCAAGGTCGTAAAATTTTACTACAGTAAGCAATATATCATGAAACTTATGGGTAGATTTAAATGCTTTATGTTTGACCTTATTTTTGTTAGAATTTATTGAACGTAAATGAGTCATTTTATGTAAAATGAAAATTACTATGTTGACCATTAGTGTTATGTCATATGCTTTAAAATTTAAATACCATTAAGTAAACAAAGCTAAACCCTGCATTAAAAACTATAATAGTGTATATCTATATTTTTTTTATAGATGTCGCCTAGTGGACTAATACTGATCAGAACTGACAAATGTTTTTAATAAACTTACATTAGAATATACATAGTGCACCTTAATGCTGATTTATTGAAGGAACACGAAAAAGTGAAAATACAGCTCTTCCAACCCGGTTGAATAAAAATAGTGCTACTGAATCTAAAAGGGTTGCAAAATTTAAAGCTTTAACTAGATGAAAATGTAGAAGTGTAAATGCCAAAGACAGTTAATACAGGGTCACACTTAGTCTATTCTCCACCTGACACTGCCTTGCTTCGAAACCGTATTTAACAGGTTTCTCAAATTCACGAGATTTGAAACTTAATAGAAATTAGTGATACTCACAATAACTAACAAAACAGATTTTTCTAAAGAACTCTACAGTGACCCACAATACCAAATAATATTCTTGTATGCAAATTTCGAATTAAATTGGAATTAAGATATTTATAGGTCAACCAAAACCAAAAAAGAACATTAATTTTGATTTTTGGATGCATTTCTAGTGCATTCGCTTTACTCCAGTTCTTCCACTGTTTGTGTTATCATTAAACCAAGTGGACCTGCAGATTTCCATTGTTCAGTTCAAATTCTCCTCGAATGGTCAGTTCCGATTGGTCAATTTAAAAACTCATCGGCTGAATTCGGTGGGAGTCGGCGTTTCTTGGGCACTGACGATAATTCGAATGCCTAGTTTCTACTTAGAGCATATACTTCTGGAGGTATCCAATGCACAATTATCATGACAAGACCAGAAAGAGCGCGCAATAAAGAGAGCATCATGTTATCTCACTTGGTGGGTGAAAGCAACAAATAAACTACATGCTGAACGTAGCTCATTGGAAGTCGTTTCTAATCGAGTGAAATAGCTTTCTTGCTCTCTATTGCCCTCTCTTTTTAGTCTTGGCATGATATTTGTGAATTGCATGATAGGGTCATTTAGTGGCTTAGAGCATGTACCTTCTGGAGACTTAGAGCATTTACTTTCTAGAGATAGCCTGCAGTGCACAAATGTCATGGTAAGACTAAGGAGAGATAGGGCAATAGAGAGGGCAAGAGGCTATTTCACTCGGTTCGGAGCTGGTTCCAATGAAATACGTTCAGCATGTTGTTCATTGGCTGCTTCCACCCACTAAGTGAAATAGCCTCTTACTGTCTCTATTGCCCTCTCTTTCTAGCGTTGCCACGATTTTATGCTTGACAGGCTATATCTAGATGGTAAATGATCTAAGTCTGGAGATAGCCTGCAGTGCACAAATGTCGTGGTAAGACTAAAGAGAGAGGGCAATAGAGAGGATAAGAGGCTATTTCACTCGGTTGGGAGTTGCTTCCAATTAAATACGATCAGCATGTTGTTCATTGGCTGCTTCAACCCACTAAGTGAAATAGCTTGTTACTGTCTCTATTGCCCTCTCTTTCTAGCATTGCCACGATTTTGTGCATGACAGGCTATATCTAGAAGGCACATGATCTAAGTTTAGTGGCAGATCAAGACGTCAAGGGAACACGAAATTTGATGATACAGTGACAGAATATGATGGACAGACGCGAAAATTGAGCAGGGTAATTAGTGCCGAAATTAAAATGTTAGTCCGTTGAATTGAATCCACCCTCCATCAAAATGGTGGTAATGGCTGATGGGAGCTTGGGGAAAGATTATTGAGGCCCGGATGACGGAGACTAGCTGTTAAGACATCGAGGTTGGGTTGTCAGAGAACGCCGACATCAGCACATTGGAATCTGAGCAGAACGCCAATGACAAGTGTCAGCAGTATCAATTGTTAAGCATAAAAAATATATTGACACAGTACTCAAAACAGTAACTATCATCCACGATCAGTTATATACTCCTATACTTCCCGTTGTTCAATACTTGATTTTACCGAGACATCTCTAAAAAAAACCTGATAGGGGTCCCAAATTTGGATTTAATGTGAGATTGGCAATTGGCAGTAAGTACTAGATTCGTAAACTTTTTTTCGGAAATGCAGATGTATGAATGCCAAACTTCCTGTGTATTATTAAAGTACAGGATAAAAGGCAAACTCCGTAGGTGTTTAATGCTAGTAAAACCATTTTTGCAGCCTTAAAACGAGATATTCTTTGGCATCCTAATCCGAATATATTAAACATGAATCGAATCTCACTTGTAAGAAAATTACATCATTGTTTAATTTTTTTTAATATGATTTTATAATAAATATAATATACATCAGTTAAAAACACAAACCCACTGTTATCAAAGTTTATAAGCTTTAAGCTTGTTTGTCCAGATTACCACAAATTTATGGGGTATGACAACAGTTATATATTTTTAACCATATTAATGTACTTTCTTTGGAAACGTAGTCTTAAAAAATATTTATCAATCTATAGATACATGTGTTATGTGTTTTGTATTTTAATTTATTAGTTTTATTTACTTGCATCCCTCACATGTGGCCCGTAAAGTGTTAAAACTAAAGTCTTGTAATTTTGTGAAATAAAGTTATTGACAAGGAACAAAGTAAATTCTGTGATTATGTCATATTTAATAATTTTCAAAATAGACGTAGGATGTAGCCAAACCATATAGTTTTACGCTACGTAATTCTCGGATAGTTACGTCCATTTTAATTCCTGACGACAGTTATTTCCATTTCAATACGTTGCCTACTAACTGCAATTTCTTGGTATATCATATACGATGTCAAACAGCAAAAGAGAAACGTTGCAAGGATAAACGTCTCGTATCTCCTGAACTCTCAAGCCAAACAATTTCTTGTTTGCTAACCTTAAATAAATCTACATTTCGAAAGCTTGCATTTCCTTCCTTTAAGCTACACACAGTATTTTCACCTTCACGTATATTTACAGTATTCTGAATTGTTTTGCCAAATAGATAAAACATGTACTATGCATACAAATTGTAGTATTAGTTAATCTTACTGTTAGTTCTTTTTGTGTTTCGTTATGTTACAAGAACAACCCAACATACTTTTTATTTATCGTATAGTTGACAACTTCAAAATGGTGTTGTCATGCTACTAGTAGTAAAAATATGAGTGAGGGCTCATTGGAATGAGATCTAAATCTATGTGGTAAAATATTAAACGTCCACATAAACAATTGCTAAAGTTATTAACAAACGGAGATCAAAAAGGGGTTGTTTTTTTTTTGGAATTACAGGTGTTTTATAAAGTAGCCTATTGTTAACTTATAATATTGTTAGAGTTCTTGTTTATATATTCGTCTTCAAGTCCAATAATTGTTAAATATCGTTCCCACCCTAAATGATTTTGCTTCCTGGAGATTTTGTGACAACTGTACCTACTTATGAAATAATGGCATTCCAATATTTTTAATTGGTATATCCTAATAGTTAGCCAAAAATTATTAAACAAAATTATCAAAAATACTTGTTATTACTATTTTATTAAAATAAATTTTATAAACGCTAAACTGATTACGTATTTTATTTAAAATTATTTTATTTATTTTTTGTTGATTATATTTTTTTACGTTTTTTTTTCATTTTTAAACCAATAATAAAAAACAACTTTTTCTCTTAAAATTAATCATGTTATTTTTTATTTTTATTTTTTTAGCACTTTTACCTACACGAGCGCTTTTAAAATCTAAAGAATATACCTAATTGTTTGTTTGTAACAAATTATTTATTAAATAAACACCTAAACTATAAACAACAAAACCCAAATAATTAATGTTAGGAACAAATTCTTTTTATGGGTTTTCGTTTAACAAAAGAGAATATAAAAAAATAAACAATTTAAAAAATTCCAATATAGATTTATTTTTAAAATCAATTTCTAATAAAATGGTAAAATAAGATATTTTAAAAATATTTGGTCAATGTGTTCATGAAATGTGCAAATAGCAATAAAAATTCATGTAACCCACACATTACAATTTTTGTACAATAAAACTAATAATAAATTATATTGATAAAAAAACAGCCTACCGAATTAAATTTAGTGTCTTGTACTATATTTAAAAAAGACTTCAAACGAATCAAAATAAAAACAGTTTAAAAACCCTGTGAAATCAGCAAATAATTATAATTTTCTTATAATCTTGACATTTAAAACAGAAAATTTATTTATGTGATATATATTTTGGAGTTTCCTGATTTGTTGAAAAAAATCTTTTATTTTACCTTATAAAAAATCCACTTTAATATACCACAATTTATGATTTATTTTTAAAATGGGACCAATTTCAAATGAATCAAAATGAAAACATTGTGAAATACCTGTACGATCCATATATTTGTATGACGAATTGTCATTTGATTTTAGAGATTTGTGTAGACAATTTATTTATCATTTACTTTGACATTTAACGTTTTTGCACATATTTTCCCAATTTTCTCAAAAATGGTATGTCGGAATATATCTTTATAGAACACAATTTAAAATATTCAAATTGATTGAACTATTCTTCGATTTTCTGGAAAAACTATAAATCTCATGTTATAGAAAATTATATTGTACCTTTCCCTAATATTCCCTAATCTCTGAGCAAACATAAAAAAAGATGCCGACAAATTGATTGATGATCTCGTCCTCCTTTTTGGAAATCGATTAATTGTGCCTTCAAGTGTCTACATAATATCATATTTTTTACTTAATATATACATTATACAATACTTTATCGCGAAATGAGTTTCGACATCCAGGAGTTTCAGGATAAAATATTAAATAGAGTTATATGTACTATATACATAAATAATTATTCGAGAATTCAATCGGTTGAGGGGAGCGAAAAAATCCTTTTTAATAAAGATTTTAGATAACTTTTGGAATTGTTTTGCTTATAAGATTTCAATTCTGAAATGGCAAAATGCTCGAGAAAATATGACCCAATCGTTTTAGCAAGGAAGTTGAGACGGTTGGCTCATTTTTAAATAAATACATTTCTTTGATAAACTTAATCGTCTTGTTGAATAACGACACTCAACTTATGAAAAATATCTTAATTAATGATGTGCTACATGATATGAAAAACAGACTACGTAAATAATAAGACGCCGTCGTTTTTATGGTTGAAATCACCAGTTAATTGAAGTGTTTTAACCACTGGAGACCGGGGATTATGTGTGGGATATCAAGTTGTTAATAAATGATTGTGGATCATTTAAAATGCGCTACGCGTTTCTTGTGCAATTAGCCTATATCCTTAGGATAAGTCTGTTGCACGGTGGTACTTTCGATAATGATTTTTGAAAGGTACATATTTCATGGAGTTTTAAAAACAGTAGACTTAAATACGCATTATTTTAAAGTGGTAGATTGTGCAGTAAGAAATATGTTATTAGAATAAGTAAGTTGGCGCCTGAAAATATATGCTCACTGAATTCTAACTACATCTTATAAATAATGTATATAATACTGAGTACCAAGCCAAAACATTAACAATTACACAAGATTCATATGAGATTTATTTTTTTATCAACAAACAGAAAATTAGAAATACAAGAGTTAAATTTTTAATAAAATTTAAATGTAACAACATTTGAAGAATTTAGATCATAAAGAAAGTAACTATGAAATTTAGTAATAATAAAATTAATGTTGTCACCTTCGGAACTTCACTGGTTAAGCAATTTTCAGCAAAATTTATTTAAAGAAATATTGCCAATAAACTCATAGAACTGTTATTAGTAATTTTTATTTAAGGTTTAAAATTGGTCTCTGTTCCTCATATTAATTTGAAGGTTTTAAAAAATAATTATACAATCTAGATACGTTGAGGAACAATATTCCTCAAAATGGGGGTGATTTTTCCTAAGTTAATTATTTTTTTTTAATTTTCCATATTTTAAGTATTATTGCAAGTCAGGTAATTGTTAAAAAAGGCATTTCTGTGATTTTAGCACAACTAATAATGTACACGATTATGATATTGTATTTAATATAATAATTAATCTCACTAATGCATATATAAATATAAAATTAGACTTCATAAATTTTAAATATTCAGCGCTATTGGTTAAAAAAATCACCAACAAATATAGTGATTACATATTGTGTGCTATTTTATGAATGAATTTTAATGTGATTATTTTTAATATAAAATTTAAGCAGGTAGGTATTTACAGTCTTTTTTACTATTTTATTATTTAAAAAACATTAAGAAACACCATAAGCAAAATAATGAAAAGAAATGTATAGCCAATTTTAAATTTTGTAGTTTCAATAAATAAAGGTAGGCACTAAATCTGGTAAAAGTTAGAGTATCTGCAATAGTTTATAAGTCCTAGAAGATTTTCTAATATCACGAAAACCTTCACGTTCAATATACAAATGTATGTACCTGATTTATTATTAACAATAAAGTAAACAAATAAATTATGAAAAAATCACCTTGCAGAAAATTTAGTTTGAAGTACAAGTCTCTTAATATTTTGTACAATAATAAAAAAATAAAAAACCTTATAAATAATGTAAGTAAGTAAAATTTGACTAATCTTATAATATATCCGTAGCTAGGTACATGAAAACAGTCACAATAATTAAAATTATAAGAAAATCAACCTTTATTTTTCATGTTTTAGTGTTTTGTTATGTTCATTACTTAGTATTATATTACAAAAATTGAAATAATGAAGAAAAATCACTTCTCTGAATGGTCTAGTTAGCACTGGATCATCTAAGTGGTATGCTTTTTTAGTGTTTATTGAACTAAAACCAACCTTCAGTGACAATCCTGGATCCGCCACTGCTAGTTATCATCATAATTTTTTAATTAAATTAAGATTTACTTAATAGTATTTTTTTTGTTATTTATGGCCGGTTTTAGGGTCAGAACCCTATTTTCAACATTGAATGTTTTTGACAAATCCTTAAATATTAAAAAAAAAACAATATTCCTATTGTTTCATCTTTATTTCTTTTCAATTTGGAATTTTGTGTGTGGTTTTGATAACTTTTTCGTCATTTTTCTATACGTGATTCCGAATACAATAGTTTTTTAGTTTGTGAATTAAATTACAAAATTCAATACATTCTACATCTATTAAAGTGGACTATATCAAAATTTTAATAGTATCCCTATCAAAAAGATAAAAAAGGGGGCAACAATTTTTTTTGTATTGCAAACAATATAAAATCCATAACATACGAGAGTATACAAAAAACTCACTTACAGGGTGTTAATTACATGTCAGGGTGTTAACTGGTCAATCTAAGTCTCATTTCAAGCAAAAAGACCATCAGTGCAATCGTTTTAAATTAAAATTCACCAGTTTAAAAAATAATAATATCAAATCAGTTATAATGAAACTCGTTTTTGCAATAATGTATGTAATAATTTAATCATTAATTCAGTTTTTAATTTTGAGGTAAAAACTGAACATTTTAACATTTGAATTGAAGACACATTAGAGGTACTTACCTATGAAACTTGATTAAGGTTCTTGCGTATGTGACTTGAGTTGTAATAATGCATGACTTTTTCTCAACAGATAATTACACTATTTTTGTATAACAAATTTTCTTTAATTTTTTTTCTAGTAATTCGACATAAATATTTGCATTGTTTCGGTAATAATCAAACTATAATTTGATTCAATATAAAAAAATTTTGTCAATGCCGAGTGAAACTCCTGGAATTTAACAAAATTTCGCAGAAATTATGCAACCTTGAAATTCTCGAATACTATATTGGACTATAATACATTTTTCGGAAGAAGTCGTAGTTGTACCACAGAATGTTTGATTATTCTGTGGTTGAACGGACTACGGAGTTTAAGAATATTTATTGTTTACAAGGAAAAATCGTTGGATTTCCGTAATATTCTAACGTCACTGGGTTCTGTTGAAGTTTGTAGTTAAATTAAAAATAAAACAGTGGGTATGGAATAACAGACAGAAAATATTTAAATTTCGACTTGATAACAAAGGTTTTTACCAAGATAATTAGACCTATTTAATTATAATCTATATTGTTATTTGGTTTTATATCTTCAACTGAGTGATGTTTTACTTTTTAACTATTTTTGTATAAACCCTGGTTTATAATAGTTTAGGACATTTTTCAATATTTATATTTAATTAATTTTTCGTGATGAAGGGCGAATTTCATGTGGGTTTCTTGTGAAATAGTAATTAACTATAATTTAAAAGACAACTAAATAACTGTTTAGACAAATTTGTAGATATCGATGATTGGTGATCTTTAGGAAGATTCGTATTCCCCAGGACTTAAAATACATAATTACAATATTTTTGCAATTTTTATGCAAGAAAAATGATGTTAAAGAATATCTCTTCGTTAACAATAGACGTTCTGCTGATAACTACAGGATTAATTATAATATCAGTACAGAATTTAGATAATCAATAGTAATGTGTAACTCATCTAAGTAATAATGATCGTTGTCTTTGTTAGCAATGGGCACAAAATCATAAAGACAAATTTTTGTGGAACTACTCTAAACCAACTAAGAGAGTTGACAGACCCGTTTATTATCAGCTTCGACGCGGCACCCATCTTGACAGATATAGGGCTTACCGAATAATAATAATAAGGTTGAAAAATTAATGTGAAATATTTTAAATAATTCATCTTAAAATTTGTAATAAATTAAAAATTAATAAAATATATTTTTACAAGAAAACAAATGAATAAAAGTTAAATATTTATGAAATGACTTTAGCTCATTGCCGTTATAATTATTACCACTACGTATAAAAAGTCAAAACGTTAGATTGACTTTTTTTACAATATAGGTACTACCATAAACAACGTATTAAGTACATAGATACTCCGTTATTATTCAACATTTTGTTTAGTGAGATTTTAAACAAAATAATCACTGGTGTACTTTTTAAAAAATTTTGGATTGAGAATTCTATCAAATAAGACGTTTACTTTCATTTGTAAATAAGTGCTCAATATTTTTGAATTTACTTAATGATTATGTATATAATGATTTGTATCTCATAAATTACTTATGCAAAGGCCACCAATATCTTTAAGTAACCTTAGTTAAAACAAAGATTAATAATAATACGCAATACATAATGAACTATTTACCCAAAAACCCAAAACCCGGAAATTTAAATATAAATTATTTTTGATGTCCAGGAAATTGTAATTTCAGATTGGATAATTTTTCAGATTACTTTCCTCGCATCTCGTTTTTTAGACCACCGGCAGAATCCACAGGGGAATAGATGAAATCCCCAGAATGAAATTACGCCTCTCAAGGCCCCAGTATATATGTATATATAGAGCTTTAATCTTCCCGTCTTCTTAGTTTTATTATATTTAAAAATTTAAAAGAATTGGTAAGCTAATTATTGTTGGCGGGAAAACTTCTTCATTATATAATACTAGCAGTTTAACACTTATGTCCCATAACACATTATTACCCACTATTTCAAAGAACTTTAAATATCCCTTAAAATTTCAATTTAAGTTTGTTTTTGGTGTGCGTATTCACCAAGTAGGTATAACAAAAAATTGTACATACAAAATTGCACTTGTTAACTTATTAGCAAATTAACAGATATTGCAAAATGTATATTTATTTTATGATTTAATTTGTTATTAATTCAATAGCATTGCGACACAACATTTCTTGAAAGTCCACTCGTTTAAATGATGTCATCTCTGCAAAGAAGTATTTAACCGAACAACAATTTGTTATTTCTGCAGTCAATTCGTGTTTAATCATTTAATTTTTATTTGCAAACCACTCAGGTCTTTTTTGATGACACTCACTCCAAAAATAGAAACATTTCAATTTCGAAATGCGGCTTAATCTACCGAAATTTAAATGAATGCGGCATTTTTAAATTAACATAACATTGTAACGAATATTTGACTGCTTCGGAATTTCAATTAATTCCGTATTTTTAAAAATAATTTAACCACAAATAAGCATTTTTTATTTATTTTCAGAACTTATGTTTAAGATAACCTCCTACCTTTTCTGCTTCTCTAGACAACGTACGATATAAAATCCACAAATTGCGAAAAAAAAATTTCAGGGTTGACGCAAACTTATTGATTTATTTTTTACACAAAGAAAAACTATACACTACACAGTATCACTAACTACAGAACGAAAAAAATATAAACTTTATTTTTGTTATATTTTTCTCTGTACCATTGGTGTGTTTATCGATTTAAAACCACGGCTGCCAACTGCACTGTTGATTGAACAACCACTGAACTGATGGCGGGACAAACTCCGTGTGTTTTGCCGGTTAACATTTACAAGCGGTGTTGTCGCATCAACCCAACGTTATGTTTGTATTGAGAAATACATATATTTGAATTTCTGATTCCGTTTTAATAAAATATTGTTAATATTTTGACATTCAATATGCAACTTTAACTACGATTTCAGAAACTACAAATACAAGTTGTTTCCTGAAGGATAGTTATGCCATCTTTAATTAGCGTTTAAGCACTTTTTTTGGGAATAATTCAGTGATCCCATTAAAATCATAGGGGAAAACTTAATAAAAACTTATACCGATACTGGCTTATTCACAAGGACATTCCCGTTAGTAATTTCTTTGTTGATCATCGGCAACCAGGAACGATTTAATTCTATGGAGGTAGTGGCGATAAAATCGTTTTTAATTTTAAAATAATTACAGCATAACTCTTTCAGTTTTGGTATAATTGAATTTTAAAATTGTATTTTATGAACAAGGTTCCAGGCATGTTCAGAAATTTTAGATTTTTCAAACTGTCTTTTTTTAATGTGATTTTTGTTCGTTTATTCGAACATTTATAGCTCCATATGTTTCTCCAATATAGAATTTATTTCATTCACAAGGTTTTGTTTTAATATAATTGATTTTAGTGTATTTATTGTTTTAAATGAGGTTTTAATATTTTATTGCCCACTCTTTTTAGTTTTTCTAAGACCCGGTATATAAGGTATTGTTATTGTAGTAATATGATTATCCTGGGAGTCAGTGTTGCTTGTTGGAGTTTGGTGTTGATTGTTAGCGATCGTTTGGTATTCGTTTTTGTTAACTCTTTTTTAATAATTTTTCTTCATTAAATTTATTGATGCCGGAACAGTTAGTTTTTGTTCTGCCATATAGAGATTTGATGATAATTTTTTTTAGTGAGTTCGAATGACTCCCAAGATAATCACATTCTTACAATAACAATACTACCATACATACAGGGTCCCTCAGAAAGACTAAATAGAGTGGGCAACATATATAATATTAAAACCTCATTTAAATCAAGAAATACGCTAAAATTAATTCTATTAAAAACAAAACCAAAAAACACAATTCAAAATACAAATAATTGCGTTTATAAAATTCCTTGTAAATGTAATAGGTACATCCTATATTGGAGAAACGTCTAGACCTCTAAATGTTCGCATAAATGAAAACAAAAATTATATTAAAGACTGCAATTTGAAAAATCCGAAATTTGTGAACATGGCTGGGACCTTGGTCATAAAATAGAATTGCAAAATTCAGTTATATTACCCACTCAAAGAAGAACACAACACGAAACGAAAACGGACTCTGCTTTAATGTTGTTAAATGAAAAGGATTGGATTATTACTCCTTAGAATTCAAGCGTTCGTGGTTGCCGATGATTAAGGAAGAAATTACTATTGGTTATGTCCTTGGGAACAACCCAGTATCGGGATAGTTCAAACGTTTTTTCCTAGGTTTCCCTTATGAATTTAATGGGATCACTGAATCAATAGAATTCTATGATCGCATTTATGGCGAATGTAACAAAGGCTCACCTAGGAGCGCTACATAAGATTTTGAAGATCACCATTTGAAATTCTTCCAATTTGAAAAGAATTTTAATAATATATAATCTTTAGAATTTTCTGTGCTGCCCTGTATATTATCAAATTAAATTCGCTTCCTTACGTCATATGTCACATATTATTATCAGACATTAATTTTAAATTTTAGAATTGTGCCTTTTTTTCATATAGTTCCTTATTCCTACAGACAATGGGTTCTGACTTAGACCCCGAAACGTTACTCTCATTATTTATTTAATATTAAATATATTATCGTCATTTAACTTTATGAATTTTCCTTACATTTGTTCAGTGTATTTAGAAATCTTTATATAATGTCATTAAAATTTGTGTAACAGAAAAGAATATTTTAAAATATTAAACTAAAAAAATCTATACAGAGAGTGTGTCAGTAATGGAACACAAAACTACGACAAATTTCTTACCTGGAAATTTAATGATTTAGCCCAATTTACCTTTTCAGTATTCACAGTTTCACGGAAATCTCCAAATATAATTAGAATTGATGGATTTCAAAAGAAAAATGAAAAATAAACACTTATTTTTGCCAGTTTTTCGATTGGATCCATATTTTAGACGTTTTGGGCTATTTTCGGGTTATCTTCCAAAATCCACGGTATAAATGGGTACATCTAAACCCGAAGTCGTAATATGGACCAATTGATGGCCCACTTGAAACCTTACAAATTATGTGAAACTTTTTTCGAAATAATGAAATTCATTTTACATATTAACGTATTGATTTAGCATCATACCCTGTGACCGGGCCAATAAAATATCAATTTCTCCCGACTGGACCATACAATGTATGGCATCACACTCCCCTAAGGCACGCTAAGAGTGCGTTTAGGGGAAAATTCACTAAACCCCAGATATCCTAGATATCAAAAGGGTTTAGCTCTGTGGGAGCCCTTGCCAGGTTTTCAGGCCCGTGGTTGGAGTCGTGGCGGCAGTTTCCGGGCTGTCCCTAACAGCACGGCTTTTTGCATTTGTTTATAAAGATGTTCGTCCAGACCTAGGTATTTTAAATTGTTTAATAGATGTTTTGGGACTATTCCTGTCGTTGACATAACAATTGGTACAGTACGTGTGTTGTTCATGTCCCACTGAGTCTTTATTTGAAATTCCAAATCTCTATATTTGGTTATTTTCTCAGCCTGCTTGACATTTATATTATTGTTGTTAGGAATTGCTATGTCAATTAAAGTTGTTTTCCGAGCGACTTTATCTACCAAAACTATATCTGGTCTATTGTGAGCAACAGTCCGATCAGTCAGTATCGTGCGGTCCCAGTACAGCTTGTAGTTGTTATTTTCTAAAACAGATTCTGGTTTGTATTTATAGTATGGTAATCTTACCGACTGTGATAGTTCAAGTTTGAGTGCTAGTTCCTGGTGCAGTATTTTAGCCACAGCATCGTGTCGTTCTTTGTATTCAGTTGCAGCGAACGCTTGACAACCTCCTGTGATATGCTGGATAGACTCAGATGTTTGGCAACCGTACCTGCATTTTGTAGTTGTTAACAGTTAACAATTTCTTATTATTAACTTTATTTGTAAATGCTTTCTAGTATTCCGTTTCTTATTCGGCCTTGTCGATTTGTCTTTCTTAAAGAATTGAGTTTCCACTGCATCGATTCGAGTTTTTACCTCTTGAAATCCTTGTCCACATCTGCTTACTCTATAGTTGCAATTTTACTAATTCTTAATTCTCTTAGGTATTGTAATGTTTGTATTTTCACACTCTGGATTTATTTATAAACAGTCAAACTATATATAATTTATCTTGAACATCTGCTGTCTAGTATACGGAAATGGAATACTGAATGGATCCATTCGTCGGCTCTCCGTATTTTTATTTCTTCTCAGAAGGCTCTAGAAGGTCAAAGAGCAGCTGAGAAATTTCCTTCATGGATTCTGGAAGATTCGAGGAATTTCAATTGCGCCAGCCGCCGGCCTCGACTTGCTCGACAAACTACCTCTTGGATCTTTGCCTGTTTTATACCACAAATATCTTGATTTGCTTAATGGCTAATTCCATCTAGGGACATACCCCTATAGTATCGATACTGGTATCGCAAGGGGTATTGAAACAAATAATAGTATCGACACCAATTTAGCGGGGAGACTACCCAAAAATCCGAGAAAACATGAATTTAGGGAAGAGTGAATAGTAATTGCTATCAGAGTATTGGTCACGAATAAGCATCGATATTGGTATCGAGACAAAAATGATGAATGAATATGGATATCCAAGTATCGCAAAAAAAGGAAGTATCGATATCGAAAATACCCAGTATCAAAAACAAAGTATCGATACGGTCTCATATCAGTAGTATCCCAACATCCCTATCTACATTTGATTATATATTTTTTTCATCATCATTTTTAATTCGCTGTTATTACTATTACGTGTTAACTGTTAACATTCATTTAGCTGCTGTTATTTAATATCTTAGTTTCGTGTTGTGTTTTGTTTTAGTTGATAGATCGTAATATCTACCAATACTTTGGTTTTGAACATGTTATTAATTTCATAGTGCAATTATAGGCAATAGGCACATTTAATCAATGATATTTAACGAAATAAAAAACCTAATGAATGCCGTAAACGCAGGTAAAGTATATAGTTTATACTATATTTTGACATACAATCAACAACTATCATTTTAGATTCTATTGTTTTTATACATGTTATTAACCTTACTTGTGGAAGTAAGTGTGGAAATGCACAAAGTTTATTTAAAGCAACTTCTCAAATTGTTTTCTGAATGATACTTGTGGCATATTTTTCAATGTCTAAGTGCTTCTTGGGAAATAACACCACAGTTTAAAGAAAATTGCTGTTTTATCCATTTTTTACAGCAATTTTCTTTAAACTGTTGTGTTATTTCCCAAGAAGCACTTAGACATCAACTTCTCAAAGTTATAATTCTTCATTAATTTTCAGAATTTATCTGATATTTAACAATCTAGAAGGAAATAATATTAGACTAGTGATCATATTTCGTAAGTAAATAGTTATTTCAGTATATAGGATATCGAATATGTTGATTTTTGGGAAAAGATAGTCATCGTATGCAAGAATATTGGGAGCTTAAATTTTTCCAATATATCCAAGAACTTTCAGTTGAATACAAATTAATTCAGTTGTTGTTAAATTGGAAATAATAAATCCGTTTGCAGTTGAGGCAGAGATAGTTTCTTATTTTTATAAAGCTCTAAGTCTGAAGTTATATCATTAAATTGACATGGACTGGAGTTTCTGGCGCCTTCACCAAATCTCACATACTTGTAATATTTTAAAATATTAATCGTTTTCTCAAAATGCCTCAACCCAGATGTTTTCAAACGTTTCGGTCTTAAGTCCATACTGATTACTACAGTAAATTCCATGGGGCAAGGCCTTTTTAAATTTCTGGACACTTGTTGGTCAACAATAGAAGAAGTAGTACCCACTCTGTACACTCACTTCGAGATGGCAGTAATTGGAGAATAAAATAATTTGGTTAAGTGCGAGTTGGACTCGCATACTAAGGGTTCAGTACCACCTTCAAGATTCTAATATTCCAGTTTCAGGCAAGCAGGGAATAAGTGCATTTTCTTATATTTAACCGAATATCGTTTAAAGGAAGCGTTTTATATTTATAAAAATATAGGTACACATAGGTACACTTTCATTTTCCACATATAGACTTTTTATTTGATCTGCTTCATGATTCGCTTGATTTGACTTGTATCTAATTTTCTAATTTCACCCCCAAAATTAACATTAGAGTTTTATTTTACATATAAACTTTTAAGGAAGCCTTTTATAATCTACTGTCTGAATTTTGAGGCTCTGTAGATTGGAAGATAAAGCGGAAAATAGGTCAATTTTTAAATAATAAATTATTAAATCTGTTAGACAAATTATTTAAAAATACAAATATAATATATTTTTCAAAATTTTATATAGTGTAGTTTCTAAAGTCGGAATTAAATCGATGTTTAATATTTTTGTTAATATCTTTTAAACGAATGATTTAAAAATATGATATATTTGTTATTCACATAATGAGCGTTTTATTTGATATATTACATGATACGTTTGAAAATTGATTTTTTATTTTCTGTTTAATTCTATAATTTGTCCCTAAAATTACTATGGAGGCTTTCTACTAATTTTTCTTATAAATTTCAAAGTACCCCTAATTATTTTCAAAATTTTAGGTATTATGGTTTCGGAAATACAGCGAGCAATGAGCATTTTTTATATCTATTATATATATATATATATATATATATATATATATATATATATGTTAATATCTTGTAAACAATTAATTTAAAAAATATGAAAAATATATATTTGTATTCCTCCTAATGAGCCCTTTCATTTGATGTATTGCATGATGCGTTAAAAAAATTATTTTCCGTTTAATTCTATAATTTGGCCCCCAATATTAATATTAGGGATTTCTTCATATTTTTTCTGCAAACAAAAAAAATCAGGTCTAATAGTTTGGGAAATAAAGGGGGAATGGGTAATTTTTTAAATATTTTTATTAATATATTTTAAAATATTCATTTTGAAAATATGGAAAAACTATATTTGTATTCGTCATAATGGGGCCCTTTAATTTGATGTATTATATGATGCGTTAGAAATAATTTTAATTGTATGTTTTGTTTGGAATAAAACCATAACTATTTTCAAAGAATATAATATTAAGCGTTATTATGAGACGAAAGAGAGGAAAAAATGTTTGTAGACAGAAAAATTAAGCAGATTTAGATCGCAGGAATCTTTGTTTACGAGCTTCAATACTAAGAACAAGAGGAAGCACCTCGTGCCAACTTTCGAGTTGTCCTTGAATTTGCAACATCTAGAAAAGAGTTCACCGATGAAAAACTATTAAAATCTGTGCAAATAAAAATATCAATTTGTCAACAAACACCGTGGTTCGGAGAATATAATTCATTGCACCAAATATACATATCATCTCAACTGTCTGACAAAAATTGATAACTTGATAACTATGGCCTTGAATGAGTCAATGGATATGTCAGATACTCTTCAATTGTTGATTCTTATTCAAGGAATGGATAAAATCTATGAGTGTATGAGGAAAGTTTGATATTGATAGTATTCACTCCATGACTAATGGGGGCGGTGGAGATATTTTTTAGGCAGTTGAAAATGCCATTGGTAAAAGTAAACCCTATAATTGCCTCCTTGCCCCACTTCCCTAAAAGCCAGAACCAACCAATTCTTGCGACTCCTTGTCAGAAGGTGGTCCCATATTTTGTATGTATTTTATGACATATTTTAACATCTGAATTTAGATATTTGTTTAGCAAATTTGTTTGACCCATATTTTGACGTTTCCAGTATTTCGGATTTTGTAAAAAACGATTGGTTTGGCTTTATAGAAAAAGGAATAACTGATTGAACCGTTTCAGAGATATCAATGGATACTCGTCTGAAGCTGGTAAACAATGTAACTCGTTCCTCGAAGTTTCTGTGGACTTCCCTAGTCTTGAGATGGTTGATCTCACAACGTTTCAATAGGAGAGAAGTCCAAGAAAAAATCGAGGAACAATGCTGCTTCATTGAACTGTATTCTCTTAATATATTTTTTCCGATTTCCTGGAAACGAGAAATTTCACACTATGGAAAATTATATGCTACCTTTCCGTGATAACTCTTAATACAGTGCAGTTTAAATAATGAAACTTTATTAAGCCGTTTTTGAGTAATCGATGAGCATACTTAAAAAATATTCTGTGACTTGAGCACCTCCTCCTTATTTGTAGTTGGTTAAACATTAGACACTGAATATTCTGAAATATAATTGTGTTCTGAATATAGTGTTTTAAAAATTTTATCCACTACACTCTCCCGATTTAAACCCATTGGACTTCTTTTATAATGAATTACTTCAAAGAATCTTGGATGCTGCCGAACACATCAATTCTCGACGTTGGTGAAAAGATTGTTTTCAAGAAGATGTCGTGCTTTCATTAATTCTGGTGGCAAACAGTTTAACAGAATTGTAATTATAGTACTGAAGAATGTAGTCTAAGGTATTCTTTTGGGACGTTTTTCAAAAAAGTGCGTGTATCATTTTAAGAAAATGATTCAGATTTAGTTATTTTTCCCTGGTTAGTCATAAACTGGTCCACTCGGTTTGAATTTTGGGACACGATGTATATTCGTAAATAGGTATCAGTACCTACTATATCTATCTATCTATACACTAAAGGCCGACAAGAAATAATCCTACATTCACAATTGCTGTTACTAGGTAGCTATACATAAAGTAATAAATATAAACAATAATAGGTACTTATTGTCTACAAATTAAATTCTTTTCTTAACCTAACCTATACCTTATATTTTTGATGTCGGTGTCAAGCAATCATTAAGCCAATAACCTATTTCGAAACCTAGGTGTGTAAACAAGGCATAATTTACATTTGTTTGGCACCTTTTTTTGTTTATACTTATTAATGTGTGCAGCTCTCTGGCAAAAATGTCCGATTATTCCTTTGTTGTATATCTATAGGTGCTTAGTAGGTACATACCTACATTAAGTAATTATTTTGTAGTGACGTGGTTATGTTAATTATTATCAATCACTTAGTTCCTTTTTAATTTAGATTAAATTTAAAAATATATATATTTTATTACCACACTTTCTGGTTTGGTCAAACAAATAGAAAACAATCAATTTACGTCGGATATTTTTTTAACTAATTAAATTACGCTGGAAACGTTCTTTAATTGATTGTAATATTGTTTGTATGTATACACTTATTCACTAACTACGTTCTACCAGTTTAGCAAGGACTTACCATGCATTTCACATAATTTACAGATGTTTGACAGTATTAGTTTGAATATAGGTGGGTTAAATGTACGTAAAGCTAGTCTTTCTGTAATATAAGATGATATTAGTAAATAAGCTACGAAATTATAAGACTTCGGGTCTTGGAATCGACCAATTATTGTTTCCTTAGTATAGTTTTTTCCTGGTCACATTTTTGGCACTCGCCACCGTAAATTACGTGATTTTCTACTTTATTTTGTCTTTCGAATTCGACATGTCTTTTGCTGTATTTGTTTGTGGCTTCTAATCAATGGCGGCGATATTGTGTTTTCTGAAAACTATTAGTTCAATATGTAAACATACTGATTATTAGCTTTAGATAAAAGGTAAAAAGTCAGTTAGTTATAATGTGTATAAAACTAAGAATAATGTTGAATGTAAATATAAGGACCAAGGTAAGCCAAAGAGAAAGAGATACCTGACCAATCTCGCCTGCATGTATACTTTACTAGAAACAGAAAAAAATTAGCGACCGGCTGGATAACCGTTGAACTGGGAATGAAGAAAATATAATTCCCTTCTTCCATCAACACCACACCCCTCAAGTTTTTCAGGGAATTATATTAAAACACTAACCACTGTGGTAATTTTCACAAATTTATTATTTTCTTGACAATTGTTTCGCTCTGATGACAGGCTTCGTCAGAATTAAATATTAAACTAAATACTAAACATCTGAATATATTATATAGTGTTGTAAGATATTAATGAGTATATAGGTAGAAGGCACAATATGTTTACTGTATAATATTAGTGAAGGTAAATATTATTAATATAATTTGGAATTTTGTATTATGTAAGTATATTAAGATTAAGTAAAGGAGACATATTTGTATCAGTTTGGTCATTTAAAAAATGTGGTGAATTTTTATTTTTATTGATCTCAAGTGATTCTAACAGAGTTAATTTTTTACTTTTTTGTTCTAGATATAAAATTTCGAAAGTAGTTTGTGGAATATGATTTTCATTTAATAAATGGTCGGCAAATGTAGATATGCTGTATTTCTGATTTTCATAGGCTTTTAAATGTTCAGACCATCTTGTTTTAAATGACCTTCCTGTGTGACCGATGTAAAATTTTGGGCAACTACCACATGTTAACTTATAGACTCCAGAGTTTTCATACTGTAATGTTTTTATTTTCACACTCGGGTTCAATTCAGTTCTTGGATTTATTTAAAAACACAGTCCAACTCACTCTAATTTATTTCCACTACTTTTACACAAATTTATATTCACAGAAACTACTATTTACATTTTATCTTAACTGTACAAACGACTGACGAAAACTGAATGCCCCTATCGCCAGCTGTTTCTTATTTATACATTTATCTTGGAATTGTCTGGTACGTCCACGAACCATCGGGAAAACTCTTTCATGTTCTGGAAGCTTTAAAGGAATTCCCGGTTGAGAGACAAACATTTAGGGTTCCCAGAATTTATCGGAATAATGTCCCTTCCATGAACTGGTTAATGGCCGATTGCACCAACTGTCGGATGAATTCTCGTAACAATACTTATTAATTTTATCTTTATTATTTTTTAAGTGTTTGGCTAAATTATTGTTGGTTTTAAAGGCTGTTTGAATATTTCTGTTTAGTAGAAATTGAGAAATTTTTTCAAATGGAGAACCTATAAATGTAATGGATTCTTGAAATTTTGAGTTAGAGTTGGGAGAGGAAGGGTATACTTGTTCTATAGCTTTTTTCTTTAATACCAATGAGTTTTATCCTATTGAGTTCATTGTCAAAGTTAGGTTTAGATAACGGGACAGTTACTAATCTGTGTACCATGGAGTGATATGCTGCAAGTTTGTGTTGGATTGGATGACATGACGTATTGTGAATAGTGAGGTCTGTCTGGGACTTTTTATGATATATCGAAAAATTGTGTTTATTATCAGATACTTTTATAGATAAATCTAGAAAATCTATTGTGTTGTTTCTTTCTGTTTCTAGTGTAAATTGAATATTGGGGTGGAGTTGGTTTATGTAATTACGTAGTAATTGTAATTGTGTACCAGTAAAGCAAGCGAAAACATCATCAACGTATCGTTACCAATATAAGAATTTGTTACTTAAATCAT
Source organism: Octodonta nipae (assembly GCA_034190945.1). NCBI lineage: Eukaryota > Metazoa > Arthropoda > Insecta > Coleoptera > Chrysomelidae > Octodonta > Octodonta nipae. The sequence goes on from CM067223.1 coordinate 32,841,117, forward strand.
GATTAAATATTAGAGAAGCATGTCATCAGAGCGAAACAATTGTGAAGAAAATAATAAATTTGTGAAAATTACCACAGTGGTTAGTGTTTTAATATAATTAAAATATGAATTTTCACCAAGGAATGACCGAAACAATCATCAGTTTTTCAGGGAAGTTGGAGTTATTTTTTTTTTTAGAAAGGTAGTAAATTGATTAGGGCGGAAAAATGGATATTTTTTCAGCTAGTGCGGAGAATTATGACTAAAATTTTCACTAACTAAAAGAGCAAATTTTAAATCATGAGAATTTCCTTGTGGCAGAGAGAACACTGAATGTCATCTCCTGCCCCTCGCAAAAGAGTTGTCTGGTTTCTCGTGGAGGCAATCGTTGAGATTTCAACAATAAAACCAACAAGCAAATAAACAGAACACCATTAAAATTTAACTTACCATCCGCATATACAAGTATATTAATCAAAATTCGGTAAAATGAAAGTTCTTGACATTTTGCAATCCAATCTGGTGATTTCATTGACAAGATATGTCTCAAAAATGAAAAGGTGACAGCCTTACTAAATTACATGTTTGAACACGACTTATATAAGATGAATGGCTTTTTTTCATAACAAAAGATTGCCATAGGAGTCCAGACATTCAGAATCGTACTGAAATTAATATTGTTACAAATTATTCAAATATCTCTTGATGTAGGAAGAAATAAATTAACCAATAAGAAACAAGTTCTGTTAGACATCCTTAATAAACAACAAACACTACCAAGTTGAGATTACACATCTAACATGTAGTAATTATTTTAACAACTTCATATCTAAAATTACCTGTAATACACATTTCTATGAATTAACGAAGATATTAACATGAAATAAACATATTTCGTCAATCACGATACCTATCACCAATATGCGTAAACTTTGCATCATAAAAAAAGTTATCGGCGGTATCTCAAAAACAAGACGTGATAGAAACACTTCCTAGAGAATTATTGTAACTAATGATAATTTATTGCTGTTTTATAGGCACAATATATCGTGTCACATAGTATTATCACACATGTTTATTATCTAAAATTTCAGTTAAAATAGTTGTAAATTAGTTCTTTTAATGAGAACCGAGGTTTTCGCGGCCAGAGTCGTAGCTGATTCTGCTTTTTCGGGACAATTTGTCAGTGTCAATTTTTGACAAACAAGAAATTCAAGATCAAAGCGAAAATTTTGTAGAAAAAACCTCGAAAACAACACTAAACGATTGACAACGACTCCAGACTCGGAGTTGAAACGTCTCCAAACACAGATAAGTATTACACAATATACAATACATTACTTGTATACAGGAATACTGGTTGATCATTTTGTAGACATCTCTTTCTCTCAGAATAACTGTGAGGAAGAATCTCTGTACGGACAGCCAGTAATCCGGGCAATTTTACGAAATTGCCTTACTACACTTTGTTCTACATATACAATTTCTAAATACTTATCTGTTGCAGGAAAAAATTTTAGAGGAGAGAAAACCCAATGAACAGACAAAATAATTCAAGACCTCCTCAACAAACTTTTCGAAATTACTTATCGTCTGATTTATTCGAGAGTTCTTTAAAATATATTTAGCAATTATTTCAGATTTCCAGTCCGAAACTAGAAACTCGTAAGTTTCGTGTTTATGCAAAATTTATCAATAACTATAGGACAAATTAACTACTAAAGTTTCAACATCATGCTAGAAAAAATATACAGTGATGGGCAAATGTGTGGAACCAAGTAAATATCTCTGGAATTATTAGAGATATCAAATGAAATTTGGAAGGTGGATACTGCAGTAGATTGCCTATTTGTTTCCAAATTTTTTTACAATTTTGAACTTCCTGTTTTACCGGAAGTAATGTCAATTTTAAAATTTGCAATCAAACACCCTGTATAGTATTTTAGTTTTTGATGAAACATTTTATTGCGAATACAAAAATATCGGGTTTGATATTGTTTACTTCAATACCTACCGAGATATTAACAGAAAAGTAACTAAGGAAAGGAAAAATTCGATGGTAGCAGAACTCGGTTCAGATTTTATTTACGTCCGATATAAACAAACCGCTCGGTAAGGATTTGTATTTCTATTGGCCAATCGGTGGCATTATACCGTCACAGCCAACAGCACTGTTTGTTCCATAGTCGAATACACGTGCGTTTGTTTAAATCAGGCGCAAATTAAATCTGAATCAAGTTTAGTAATCCATGAAATTCATTGCAGAAGTGACAGTAGTTGTCAAAATATGTTATTATTTTTTTATTTGAACATAAAAAGATTGTATTGTTTTAATTTGATCGTAAAATGGCCGAATTAAGTGAAAGAGAAAGAATAGAAATATTAATGATGATTGGGTATGGGGAGAGGAAAGGGACGCATCAAGAAGTTTGTGACCTTTTTAACATTGTTCATCCGAATACACAAATATCCCGTTCAGTAGGGACGAAAATTTTGCGAAGGTACGACACAAGTGGAACAGTTAGCAATTTACCAAAAAGTGGACGGTTAAAAAGTGCAAGTAATGAAGGTGTAGCTCAAAATGTTGCTACATCTTTGGAAGAAAATCCTCACTTATCCACTACCGACCTCGTCAATATGCATGGAATTAGCCGTCGTTCAGTAGGAAGGATATTAAGGCGAGAAAAATATCATCCATACAAAATTTGCCTCGTTCAAGAAGTCTCCGAAGACGATTTCGACAGACGTTTGCAATTTTGTGAAACGATGATGGATATGTGTAACCGTGATAATAATTTTATAAGAAATGTGGTGTTTTCAGACGAAGCTACATTTTTTTAAATGGTACGGTTAATCGACTTAACTGCCTCTACTGGTCGCAAAGTAATCCTAATTGGGTACAAGAGGCTCATACACAACATCCCCAAAAATTGAACGTTTCGGCCGGCATTTATAACAACAGAATCGTGGGACCCTTCTTCCTACAAGAAACGGAGATAGGTATTTATAGCTCTTGGAGACACAAGTTATTCCGGCATTGGAGGTAAATGGACAATTACCAAATAATATCTGGTTTCATCAGGATGGAGCACCACCCCATTACGCTCGTATTGTTGGAGATCATTTAGATAGGACATTTCATCACAGATGGATTCGAAGAAGGGGTACTTATGAATGGCCTGCACGAAGTCCCGACCTTAATCCACTAGACTATTTTCTGTGGGATTACTTAAAGTCTAAGGTTTATATAGACCAAATAATTTGCAAGAATTAGCTGCACGAATAACTCAAGACATCCAGAGAATTACACCAGAAGTAATAGCTAATGTTACTAGAGAATTTAAAAACCGACTTGCTTATTGTCAAGAAGTAAACGGTGCTCAGTTTGAACATCTAATACATTAAGTTTAGTTAAGTTTCAATGTTTTGAAAATCACTTTGATTTAGTTAATAATTATGATTATGTATATCTTTAATGGATATTAGATTTTTCTTTCCTTAATTACTTTTCTGTTAATATCTCGGTAGGTATTGAAGTAAACAATATCAAACCCTATATTTTTGTATTCGCAATAAAATGTTTCATCAAAAACTAAAATACTATACAGGGTATTTCATTGCAAATTTTAAAATCGACATTACTTCCGGTAAAACAGGAAGTTCAAAATTGTAAAAAAATTTGGAAACAAATAGGCAATCTACTGCAGTATCCACCTTCCAAATTTCATTTTGATATCTCTTAATAATTCCAGAAATATTTGCTTGCTTCTTTAAACAAGGTTAGGCATTAAGCTCTGGAAGTTATTAATAATGTCCTTTTAAGTGAAATAATTTCAACTGTCCGTCACTTCCAGTTACCGGAAGTTGAATGTAACGTTTAATTTTGAATTAACTATAAAAAACAGGATTCAAATAAAATTACTTAGAATTATGACGTTTTTATCGGCTTTACTTGAAACTTGAGGCTCATACTATACTAAATTTTGCTTGTTAATTTATATAGGATCCAAAGTTCCAAAAACTGCATTTTCAAATGACACGTATCGCATTTACTGTAAAATGTCCCTTTTTAACGTTTTTCGAACCATATGAAACTTTCCTATTGCTAAAGAAGGCAAATATTGACTTATTTTGCATTTTTCCTTAAAATACCAAATTCGTCAAATTTGGTTTAACAACTGTGCCATGAATGTAAAAAACACACTTATGCACCCTAACATCAACCTTTATTTAAAACACTAACGCCGCACTATGGGTTAAGTGGCATTTTTTAACGGAAAGCTAATATCTTGAGCAAAAAAAGAGATATGGAAATAACTTGTTTTTAGATTGAACCTTGAGTTATGTATATTAAGAGAAAATTATTTAGAATGCCATCATCCACTATTATAGGGGTGGAAATGAGGGTTGAAATGGTGCACATATCCAAATACGTTATTTTTTTTCTTTTGTTTTTGGTATATCTCAAAGACAAATATAGATATCTATACAGATGTTTTTTTAAATGTAGGGTTATTAATATAGATTAGAAAAATATTTATTGTAAAGCTATCCTCCCAAAAGTGTAGGTGTTGGTTAAAAAGGAGGGTGAGAGGGTGGAAACGTGGAAAATCCCCAAAAATACTGTTTATTGATTCATTGGACGCTGACCACGGTTCTAAAAACCATTTCCTTATTATTATCCACTGTGGAGATCATTTATCGTTATCATTTCTCACTATAGGGATGAAAACGGTGGTATGGGCGTGAAAAAAACAACACAAAAATCGTTAACGAATCCTGTAAGTGAGTTTTCAGTCAATTATTTTGAATATTTTTCAAGAATGTTTAATTAGATCAATAATTTTTTATTTGACCATTTTAAGGATTTTTTGAAGTATGTGCTAAATGATCAGAAGCAATGCATCACATTCATACTTTGTATCTTTCATAGTCGACATTCTTTGGGTAACTATTAACAAAATCGTATATAATTATTGTTTTTGCGAAAGAAAAGATACATTTTGAGAGCTTAGAATGAATCAGGCAACCAATTTTGATGCATTCATAGAAAAATGATATAGATAAACTATCTACAGTGTCGTGTTCAGCGGCCGATGAATCACAAATAGTATTTTTTTTTGGCTCTTTTGCACATTTTCACCTATACTTTTGGGAGGTTAGCTTTATAATAAATATTTTTCTAATCTATATTAATAACGCTACAATTTTTAAAAACATCCGTATAAGTATCCCTATTTCTTTTTGAAATATACCATAAACAAGAGAAAAAAAGATTGAATTTTGAAATGTGCACCATTTCACCCCTATTTCCACCCCTATAATAGTGGATGATGACATTCTAAATAATTTTCCCTTAATCTACATCACCTAGGGTTCAATTTAAAACAAAAATTGTTTCGATATCTCTATTTTTGCTCAAGATATTAGGTTTCTGTTAAAAAAATTCCATCTGACCCATAGCGCGTCGTTTTATAACACTTGTGTTGTCATCATTAAGATGTAAATGAAACAGTTTGGTTTACTACCAATTACAGCTGATAAAATTTCCTTGTTCCTTTTTTTTTAAAGTTATTTTTTTATAATTTGGTTAGCGTTAGAGATTTTTTCCTATAAATCAAATTATTTGAGAAACAATTCCTCGTAAAAATGCTAAATGGTTATGAAACAACAGTTGAAATCATTTTGATATAAGAAGAGCACACTCAAAGTTCAAATCTCAAACATATTTAGTTTCCGTAAGACGCCTAACCTACCATCTCGTGTGTATATATACCCAATATATGTATGTACACCAGTACACACCCTCTAAAAAGACGGAGAATGTGCAGATGAGAAAAGTTTCAGCACACCGGTGCATAGAATATTTAGGTCATGTTTCCACTGTCAAACGAGCTCGATGCTCAAAGAACCGTTGAAGTCCTCACACAGGACAGAATCTTAAAATTGGCACATTCAAGAAATTGAAAATTCTTAAAAGAATGATTTATAATGCGAGAAGGATTATTTTTTAATGATTACGTGATTACTCAATACAGAAAAATAATATTTGATTATCGGTTAGTTGTTTCAAAGTGGGATCTTACGATCTTGTATACAGAGTGGGGTACTTATCTTGAGAGAAAAATATATTGGGTAGATTGGATTATATCGATATAGGTTTAAGGCATAAGTACACAAGTATTAGGGCATCATGGGGGGGGTCCATATTACAACGAAGTACAATTTTTGGACCGGATGTGGTATTCTTTTAATGGAAACACCAATTCTGTACCCTGAGTATCAATGGGAAAAACTCCTGGACCAATTTATATCTGTTTTTTTTTGTTAAGTGGTCCGTGTTGGACCTATTAAAAATAAATACAAAAAGTTCATATTGGCCTGCTAAAAGTATTAAATCGTCTTTTGTTTATCTCCACTCACGGGCAGCCTTAATTGGTTTGAACTATGGCTGAAACTAAATTTATTTAACTAACTAATCCTTCTAGAGCATGGCGGTATAGATGGTTATGATTCGGGACCATCTGATCTGTAGCAATGGTACAAAGTATTTAATAGAAATCATTAATATCAGATAAGCTAGGACCTTTAGCAAAATTATATTTTGGCTTATTTATGCACTAGGGTCTGCCTCATCATTTTAACCCAAAGTCTTAAGATACTATGTGCAGATGTATGAAAAAGTAAACACAATAGTCTGGTTGTTTGTGTGTCTGTTTGTTTGTAGTGGACAATCTTTGTAAGTACGGAATCGATTCGTTTTTTTCGCTAATTAAAAGCTGTCTTTATTTTGATAAATTATTTAGTTCTTAGTTGAGGGCAGTGAAAATTCCTATTGTTTTTTGGGATATGCATTATCTCGGAAGAGAAATTGATACAGCCGGACAATCGGTATATATTCTATTCATTCCAATGGAAAACGAGGTTTGCAAAAAATGATTTATTGGATACAGGTCGCCACTGTTTTTTTAAGAAGTTGTGATTTGCTATATCAAAAGAGTGCAAATTATTAATCATTAGAAATGTCAAGTACAAATTTTATAATCGGCTGAAGGAAGTCATTGGCAATAATCATAGCTACCTGATTCACTGATTTAAATTCTGACACAACTCTTTATTCCAATAAGCACAACTGTTTATGTCCCTATGTATACTTCATGCAAATGTCGTATGTCAACAAGCATTCTGAAATGAAATATAAAACATTTTTAAAAATATATTCTACCTATAACTAAAAAGCTAAAAATAATTATAACAAAATACAACTCTAGCAAATAAATAACAAATTCAATGTTGTTAGGTACCTACCCAGGAAGTAAAAAATGTAAATATTAAAAGGTGCTCATTCTGTACAAATTAATTACCTACCAATCTAGTATATTTTTGAAGCCAATGCCAAGCAAATCTAAAATCCTTCATTGCATACTTATCTACTAATTCATTCAAAATATACTAGATTGGTAGGTAATTAATTTGTACAGAATGAGCACCTTTCAATATTTACATTTTTTACTTCCTGTGTAGGTACCTTACAACATTGAATTTGTTATTTATTTGCAAGAGTTGTATTTTGTTATAATTATTTTTAGCTTTTTAGTTATAGGTAGAAGTCGGTTATATTTTTTTAAATGTTTTATTTTCAACTTTTAGTTTTTTTTTAACTCAGGTAGTTTTCATTCTTTATTTGTTATTTTGTATGTATAACCTTGATAGACAGAACCAGGTAACATCGAAAGCCTCAACATTACACAATGATAAGTTCTCATTTAAATTGACAGGAAAATCTTTACGAAGAAAATGTACTAGTACGCGTTGACTTAATAAGCCCAAAATATATTTATGCCTTATGGACTACGCCATGTAACCTTTTTTTAACTTTTTTTGACAACCCTGTATAACTATAGATAATTCCACTCCAACCTATGTACCATCCATCCTGTACATACGACTGCCCACGGACAAGCATAAATTTGTTAGCTGCCTTTTGTAAACTATAGGACGGAGTAGAATCCATCCCATATTTACGGAGTCAAATCCGTCCTATATTTCAACCATAGTATATAACTCCTTGTGGGCTCCCCATAAATTATTTCATTTTTAACATTTTATATTATCGCCCTGTGTAATATTAATTTCTCCACACTTTATGCAACTTCAGATGGGCTCTAAAAGAAATAATTTTTTAATCACACTGTATAAATATAATGCAACTACAGCATATATTTCAACCATCCTGTATATGATTTGCTTATGTCCACATCATATAACAGTTTTTTAATCGCCCTATATAATTTTAATTTCACATTTTTTTCAACATTTTTATACCACCAAACGTCCAGTCCACCCTATATTCCAACCATCCTGTATATACGGTTGCCTACGGACCACTATCATTCTAGTCCGTCCTATATTTCAATCTTTATATAAATGCAACTCCTTCTACCACTTTACTTTGTGATTTTGTTTGCTATAACTAAACTCCCTGTCTATAAACGCATCAAATAGCAGTTTAAAGTTTGACATGTGTTGTCACTGAATTTTCTATTAGGCCGGGAGAATGTGGCAACCAAAAGCACCGTCTTCGCAAAATGGAAAAATTTGCATTTAAATAGGTATTTGCCTGGTATACAAACAAAACGAGCTTGGTACTCATTAATTTAAGGAACCGAAAATACTATGCTTTACTACCTATATGCTTGAGATGTACATAGAAAATTTTCAAATTCGCAATTAAAACTTCCAGTCCCTCAAATTACCGCACTATTACGTTGGAATTAAAATATTTATGAGGAAATGTCCGTTATGTCATTTCGATGAAATTTTTGATAAGAATTTTGGAATTTTCGGCGATTTTCTGCAAAACTGCAAGTTGCACGTCGCAGTAAAGTATATGAGATCACCTAAGGATCTTCCTTAATAGATTAAACGTTAAAAAACTATACACATCCATAAGGAAAAATCGACTATAATATTAGGGATATTGGTCGATTTCCATGCACGCATGTGTTCATTCACAAAATTCTTTCCAAAATTTGAAGTTTCACCAATCCGGATATATACTCTATTAAACAAGACCATATTCATTCAAAACGGTGCATCACAGGAGAAGAAATCAGGTAACATACATACAAAAAAAAAGCGAAAAAAATATAGGCGACGAATTGATAACCTCCTCCTTTTTGGAAGTGGGTTAATAATAGCAGTCTTTTTTTATGTTTACAAGGGCCATAGCAACGCTTGACCGGATACTGCTGGTGTATATACAGGGCATTCAAAACGTACCCTGCAGAAGGCTGATCTAAGACTCGACCTTGACCTTTAATTTATTTGAAGATCTAGTGTCCATGACCTTGAGTATCAAGCGGGCCTTTTAGATATGGTTAAGGACATAACTTAACCTTTAAGTGGCATTAAACGGCAAGGTGATGGTCAATTCCAAGGTTACCAGTACATAGCCAGTGGAAAATCTTTCTGAGGTAGGAGAGGGAAGTCCGATACGATGTGGACACCCTGTATATTAACAAACGCACGCCCTCCATATGTTTTTGTTAACTAAATTATTTATATTTCATGTAAAGTGCAATATTTTACTGGCAGCCATATATTAATTGTGCTGAATATACAAAATTTAAAAGAATTACTAATACATTTTGGGTCATCGTGAAAGAAACGATTTCTTCGCTTTGGATTGGAAAATCGAAAAATGTATTTCCTAGAACAACGAAAATATTTAATTCTATATATTTTTCTTAAACAATCTTGACAGATCAGATGGTTATCAATAGACGTTTAAGGTGGTAGATAATAAACAATGAAATATGTTTGTCGGGCAATTTCTGATCTTGATTTAAGTGAGATTATCTTCCGACTAAATTTTGTACAGTATTCATAATTTTTTTTTCGACGTTAATTGAACGTCTACTTGAACAACGCAAGGGAAAACCAGCAATTACAATTTTTTCAGAAAAAATAAATCGTATCGGCGAAATTCAGCTACACAAGAAGTTATAAGAGAGTAGGTGCTTTTAAGTTGTATTCATATCTGCTGGCACTCAGTTTATGTACTAATTTATTATTCAAACGAGTTTGTACACATGTGTGTATTGTTGGTTAACAGAGCTACAATGAATTTTCAAATAATTGCTAATTAATAAATAATAACCGTTATAAAATAATGCTTTATTAATGGAATTACTAAAGATTGACAGCTTAATCCATTTTTTTTAATTTCCACTTCAGTATAATCTTTAAAGAATAATTAATAGCAAACGAATAAATATAGAATACTTCAAGTTTCGTATTTTCTTCGAGTTACCGCCAAACTGGTTCCGCCGGCAACATCGCAAAGCCGTTGAACAGAACGAACGCAGTAGTCACCAGGCAAGTAGGGAAGTGGGGTTTGTGTATGTTTCCAGGATCGGATCCCCGGAACAACATTCGCGGCTCCGGCAATGTTACCGAAGGACTACGTCATCGTCATCATCATCTAATACCGCTGCTGATGCGAAGAACTCAGGTCGATTTAACTGGTGCGCTTTAAATATCACCTTGAAAATGACTGCGAGTACATTTAACAGACACATACACATCCACCTGCCTTTCCGCTAATCCTTCCAGTCTCTAGACAATCGTAAACTATTGTAAAATTAATTAATCGTGTGTTCTGTTTGTGCAATGTCGTGCATACTTAATAATGAATACCGAAAACATGGTCATTTGAAGGATATGTAGTTCGTCAGGTGGAATGTTACAATTGTTAAGAGATAAATTGGAAATTCGACTGATACCTAGTAATTTGTGTGTAGTTTTATGTGTTATCATTGTTGTCAGTTTCAGGCTTAACGTAACTATCGTGTGTTGTACCATTTAAAATATTAAATTCAAGTTTTATACCACAAATCATTGTGCCTATGTTGTTTAATTAACAAGTTCATATTGGTGTTGTCTGTTCTACTAGTAATAAAAGTAAAAGTGTAGCTCGTTGAATTAGAAAGGATGTCTAAAAAGGTTTAAAAAGAGTTTTTGCATATATTTCTGAAACAATTATTAAGCAATTTATGTACAGATCCTTTGCGATTCTTGTTGTGATTTTTAGGAGAAATACCATCACACAAGGGGAGATAAATTTAGTACAGGATCGTCTCCCTGAAGCATGGGATCGCTACGTGTCTGGATCCGCCTCCGATCACATGGAGAATAAAAAGCTGTACATTTAAAAAATCCAAACGTTTCAAGGTCTAAATCTGACTTCATTGTCAGTTCTTAAACTTTTTTGACAATTTCAAGAGTTGAAAATTGATTAGCATGGTTGTAACCTATTTCATAATATACAACTAGAAAATTTAGCAAAATTACACAACGAAAAACACAACAATGAATGAAAATTAAAATAGTCTGTTTTAATTAATTTAATTGAATCATCGCTTCTACGTCCACAAAATCGTACGTGACTGCCGATACTTAAAGATCTGATTGATAACAATCATTTCCTTTTGAACAACCCTAAATTGGAAGTTTATTATGTGTTTCTCTATTTTCCCTTTTGACTTGAAGAGGATTACTGAATTAACAGAATTCTTTGATCTCATTTCGGGGGGTGCATCAAAGTTGCCACTAGGAGTGCCACACATAAATTCTGAAGACAATTTTTTTTCAAGTTCTGCCATCTTGGAATTCCGGCTAGCATGGCGAGGCAGCCGCATGTGTGTGTTCGTGGTAGGGTTAGAAAAATAGAATAGAGGTTTGTTTTTCCTTGAATATACAGATTTTTGTTTCGTTTGTGGTGTTATTTCCCAAGAACACATAAAAATAATCAAAAATAGTGTTGTTATAATCACCGTGAAGTTGGATAAATTCGCTATATATAGTTATTTTTTGCTAGATAAAGATGCTCAAGAAGTGATTTATGTGTTAGTACGAGTAAAAAAGCCGGAGGTCAAAGGCTGCCTTGCCCTGTAAATATTGTTTTGTAAATAATCTCAATGTCAATTTGAAGAATAACGTTTTATTTTTATTTCAAGAGACAGTTTTTTCCCCAATATTTCATTCTGCTGTTAAAATATATCGGACTACAACACTTGTAAATGGTATCATGGGTCACCACCCATAGCCACTCCAATAGGAGAAACCGCTGAAGAAGAAGAAGAAGAAGTGCTTCCATCTACAAAACAATTTCACTGGCAATTTAATTTTGCATCCAAGGATAAACCATTATAAAATCATTCATGTTCCTACCAGTCTCAGCCTATTTTCTCCAAAATTACTGGACGGAAAAGGTTGAAATTAGGTATTAGTACAGAGTTTCCACCTTATAGAGCATTACCCAAAGTTTACAGGCAAAATACAGCGTAAGTCCTAATATTTATTTTGGGAGGCAAATTATAAAATTAAATGAAAAATAGTAAATTTTTTTTCAAGCGCCTCATGTAATATATCAAATGAAAGGGCTCCTTATCAGGAATACAAATGTATTGTTTTTTTAAATAATTTGTTTAAAACATATTATCTTCGAGACTGCTGAGCCTAAAATTTCGAATAAAAAAAATAGGAATTCAGGACTAAAACTTTCCTGGAAAAATATAAACTAAATGCAAAATAACACATTATATTGTTTGCAGGCACATCACGTAATAAATGAAAGGCATCGGTATAAAAAATGCAAATATATTTCAATTTTATTTTTTGTATAATTTTTTCAGCCAAAAATTAAAAAAAAACATATAATATAGGTAGGGCATGTTAGAAAATTTAACAAATATTTTTGAAAAATCAAGCTCATTATATAACAGTTCAATACCAAATTATAGGTCAGTGTAATAATAGAGGTAAAGTTCCAGGAATTGCTACTTTATGTGTTGCATATTTCCCCCCTTTATAAATCTGTTTTTAAAAAGACCTAGATACCATAGTAACTGAACATATTGGTTTCTGAAGGTTATTTATAGCATCTAGTTTATTTTTAATTGAAATAACAACACTCTTGAAAACAAAACTGTACTGCTGTCTTGGAATTTCTAATTATTATATGTAAATTTGAAATAAAATGGTTGACAGTGTTAAAGACTAAAGCTGTTTTCAAGTAGAAAGAAGGATGCCAAAAATGGGATGTTGTTTCAGTAATGCCACTGTAGTTGGTTCTTAGTTGTTTATGTCGTTTAATAATGCATGTAACTTTATGAGATTGTATTCCCAAATAACGAATATGCCGTCAACATAGCGCCACCAAACTAACGGCTTATTCTGTTTGGAAAAAAATGTTTTGTTCTTCAAATTTTGCCATTAATACTAAATATATGTGAGAGGCAAGAGCGCATGGACCTTTCAAAATTTTGTTCTTAGAAGTCATCATTTGACTGAAAAGTTTTTGTACAACCTGTTAATAATTTTATTATTGTTTCAATAGAAACAGTGAAAAGTTCTAATAGGTCTGAAGGCAGGAATATTATTGCGCAAGTTTTTGTTCGTAAATATTGTTATATACTGCGTGGGTTCAATTAAAATTTAAAAACTAATTTTCACTCTCTCATTCTAGAACTTTTATTTACATCAAATATACACAACAGCTGATTCGAATATCACAATAATAATACAACATACGCTCTTCGCTGCACTAACTGACTGCTGCGATGATGGGCCGCTCCTTTTAAAATCAGCATCGAATCCTCAATTTTACAGTTGTCGAGTTATTTCAAGATTTTTTTTCCATCCGAACCTTCTAGCTCTTCTTTTTTTCTTGATGTTTCACGGAATGAAACCAGGGACAGACTGGATAGATTTTTATAACACTATACAGTTTTTGTTTTATTTCCGAAACCGTAAAAATAAACTGAACTTATTTCTCAATCTTAATTTGTTGACAACTTTTTCAATTGTTGATGTGAATGGTTGAGACTTACGTATATCACTCCGAATTCACTGAGCACTTACTTAGGTTTTAATAGCCGTAGCGACAATTAAGACAATTTAGAATTAGCGAACCTAGACTAATAGAAAATATGGTCATTTGATACTGATGTGTTCGTCTAGTGGAGTTTAACAGTTGTTTGTGATAAAATGGGAGATTCTTACGAAGCCTTCTATTAATTCGTTTCGTGTGTTATCATTGTTATCAACATCGACCCTGACGTAACTATATCTAACGTTAAATTTGAAGGCGCGAGATGTAAGACCGACATCTAGGATTTTCGGTCTTACATCTCGCGTCTTCAAATTTAACGAAATGCATCAAATGCATAAAGCAGTGTTCGAGAGGACATTCAATTGTGGGAAGCGCAACTGATGAAGGTTCCCGACCAGAAACAATATATATTATATTTATATATAATATATATTGTCTTGCGTACAAAGGAATGACACCTCGAAGAGAGTATATCTAACGTGTTATACAATTTAAAATATTAAATTCAAATTATTCAAGCCATAGAGGATGGCAGGTGAAACGTTTTATTAATCAAGGAACCCTATTAGAGTTTAAATAAATTAAAAGTCACCCTTTTATCTGCTTATACTAGAGTTTGGTCTGTTAAACACCCTCCGTACGATTGTATCTAGTTACCTACCACTTTCTGTCAAGTCATTTATAGTGTGACATGCCTAAACTCAAAATTATTAACTTGTGGTCATAGAAATCGGCCAACTGTAACTATTCATCAGATTTAATGGTATTTGAGGGAGATTGTAGATAATTTACAGGTGGATGAAGTGACTCATTTTGAATGTTTTTTTTTTCTAGATGTAGAATGGTTGACTCTTATATGGTTGTTTATTTATGGAGAAAAACTACTCTATAACCAAACCTTTATTTTAAACACTCAACGCCGTTTCAACAACTCTTAAGTTGTCATCATCAAGGAGTGAACCAAACGCTATGACCCACTTTTTCATGATTTCACATTAAGAATACATACTGTTTGTATCTAGTGATCTTTCATTTTTCCGTACCTATATAACATCTACTATGGAATTCAAGTATTAACATTTGCCGCAAATAAAAGATTTTTTTGTGAAAACCATTTTAACATCTTCACTCAAGGGCGAAATTTATATGGCAACAACCGTTTCTAAAAGTAGATTATTTTGGTATTTATAGACATATTTGACGTATCTGAGATATTTGACATTTGAAAACCCGGTTTTTTATTTTATTATGCCATTTTTGACGTTTTCGACATTTTTGTCATTTTTTATACATTTGTCTGTTTTCACATTTACGGTACGTTGACATTCTTAGTTATGTCTGTGAGTTTTGTCATTTTGACGTTTTGGACATTTTAATTTTTTTAATGTTTCACAGATTTTTGACAGAATAATTATGCTAATTTTGACAACTTTTATATTTTTGTGATGTTTGGTGTATTATTACGAGATTAATGATGTTTTTTTTTATTTTTTAATATTCATTCACTAAACATTTTGTATATTTTTAATTATTTCGAGATTTCACCTGCGATTTATCACACAGTCTTTACCCCCTCCATAAATTCAATATTGGCAAAATAACGAGTAATGTCTATATTCATCTAAAGTCAATTAATTTAAAAAATTAATATCATAATTCCCATACCCGTATTATTTTGGGTAACGGAGAAGTAGTAATTTTTTTTAAATACCCCACCTGCCACCGTCGGTTATATGAATTTTCTCAAAATTATATGATCCCCTTCTATTTATTTTAGAAGAGTATACAAGTATATCAAAATTCAGACCAGTATTACTTTCTATTTCGGATATATTGAATTCTCTGTTTTGTTGTTTCCAAGATATTACATTTAATTAAGAATAATAAATAGACAACCCAATGCCCCATCATGTAATCAAATATATCAAAATAAAATATAGCCCATATTACTCGCTAATATTGTAGCTTTCCATTGGTGAAATAATTTTTAAAATCGGTTCACTACTTCCAGAGAATACCCCCTACAGACAAACAAATAAATTTTACCTCTATATATTAGTATCGCTAAAAAACCCACACAAGAAAAACAATTAATATTTATTGATCTAATTTGCTATTATGTTGATGTAACAAACAGAACATTTTACTAAAGTTTAAAAATACAATAGGAATATAGTGATGTCCTCTCATTAAGCCGCCCCTCTTCTACCAGTTTGAGCTTACTGAAGATAAGTTTATTGAATACTTTCTGAGAGTTTCTTCATCCTAATTCCACGCATCAATTGCGTCAGCCCAAAAACACTAAGGTCTACTAGGACTATTTTCCGATAAAAGACCTTCGGATATTCCTTTATTAGTAGCGATGACAACAGCCCTAGTATTTCGTAAATTAATAGTGCCGAGAATACCCAAAGTAACCTGTTTTTGCGTAGCAAATGGTTCTCTAAATCATAACCACACAATTCGGATGTATAGGTCTACTAAAAATGGCGGATGAGTGACATTTCTTCTTTCTCTTTGTCTTCTGTTTTAAACTATATCTGGATTTATTAGAAAACACTATTGTTTTGGGCCTAATAAAGCCACTCATTCCGCCACGACACCTTCGACTCTTTTGATTCCGATACTCGGGAATTATAGAGAGCATAGAAACAGTAGAAACTAAAACTCCCGAAGTAGTAAATATTGGTGTCGCAGTTTCTAAACACCAAAAGTCATAATATCAATCTTGCTCTTTTGTAATTCCCATAGTTCGTCCAGAACGTCGAACAGGGTTGTTTTCTGCATACCACACATGCCAACATTCAAGCACCGTTAATATAGAGCATTTTGTATTGCATAAATGGAACAGTTATCCTGAGACCCGTCAATTGTGTTTTCATGATTATTCGAGGCATTATTTGGTGATCAGTATGACAAAATGGAAGAAACTGGACCTCAATAATGCTATTAAAACCACCTAAAACTTTCAAATGGTAACGTATCAGTACCTTGATAAAAGGTAACCGATCATTTGTTCTAACGGAACCAAATTGGTAGCTGATCTTTTGGGTAACGGCTCCCAAAACATCTTTGATTTATTGTAACCGATCCATTGTGATAATTTCGGGTGGACCACAAAACCAGCACAGACATTCATCGAAGATGTTTTGGATCCGTTACCACAAAGGATCGGTTACTAATTTTGTTACATTGTCATACAAGATCGGTTACCTTGCATCAAGGTATTGAGGTTAATGGATCCGTTTACCATTTTGAATTTTTATCATACGAGTATAACATTTATTTTATGGTTCTTTCCCTGACTGAAGAGACGAATTAAAGTTGAAAGAAGCCACACTGAAAATAGATTGAATTAAAATTAAACAAATAACTACTTTCTAATTTTATTAAGTGTTAAACAAAGTTTTAAATAACTTAAGAAAACTGTTCGTAGAGTGTCCATACAAGTGTTTATTTTCTGTCGTCAGTGATGTACTATCTACGATAAACAGTTAAAATGGTGCTATATAGTGACTAGAGAAGTAAAGAAAATATAAGTGATACCTGTATCCTGTGTAATTATATTGAGGAAATTTCTTGCTTTCAGCAAGGAAAAAGGAAAGCCGATGGACTGCCAATTAGACTTTTGATGAGGCAAACATTTCTTACTTTTAATGACAGATATAGAATCATTGCCTGGTTGTTTTGGTCACATTGTAAAAAACGTACTAAGTAATTGTAGGTCCAAATAATATCGCAAATTTCAACGCCAATTCTAGAGTCGTTGTCAATTACTGTCTGTCGTAGCTGGAGGTTTATTCTTAAATTTTCACTTTGATATAAATTTTCTTGTTTGTCAATGTGGTGGTTGGTGATCATTTGATAGTAAGGGTACCGTTTATTTTGCTGTTCTCCCAATAGATGTGTCCATCCCAAATCCAAGACAATTGAGAACTTCCACGTTGTTTACCATCATGCAATTGGCTTCCACGACTTTTGTTTTTTGAATTTTTTGCTTCTTTTAACAGGGTCTTTGTTTTAACCAAGTCTATCCTATGGCTGCCGGTGCTAGTTTTGGAATTTTGAGCAGTGTTAAATGGTTCAGTATGTGTAAGGATAAAGTGTAAAGCATTACTTGTTTTAAAAACAGTTTTCACACCATATTTATTTCCTAAACGTAATTTTTTTCCGATACACTTAGAATATCAGGAATTATGTTCTTAATTTTGTTTGTGTGAGGTTGGTATTAGTAGTGTGTTGGTTGTTTGTTCTGTTTTGTTGTTTGCGACTTTCGCTCTACTTCATTTATAGTTTTATAAAATCTTCTGGATATTGATTTTGAAGTAGATATTCTTTGATAATGTTGACTTCGGTGTTAAATATTTCGGTGGATGAAGATATGATTTTTGCATATAAGCACTTTACAACCTTTCTTTACAAAAAAGGGACAGTTGGAGTTAAATTTAAATATCGATAATTTTCAACGTAACACTAAAAGAGACTGAAATAATCGCCATAATTCACGCTAAAAAGTTCTCACCACAAGCATAAAGTTGTACCGTTTTCTTATAAAGCCGCTGATCGCCCTCGTAGCTGTTAACAGGATTGTCGAGGCATTCTGAAATAATTATCATATTTAAACAATCAGAAGATTTATTTTCTGTTCTGAACCGTTAAAATGTATTTTCTGTACTTCCACGTTGACGGATTGACTATTGAATCGGTACTCAACTGTCGGTTAGTGACCCAGATTATGTAAACATTACAAAATCACGTACCCAACACCTTAAATGGCAATAAAACAGAGAAATGCAGACATAAATCTTCATTGCGCACTATTGGTGCATCAAATGTTCTTAGATAGCAATCTTAATGGTTTCGGAATTGTACGGTTTTATTAGGAAAATAAATCTAAAGATGAAACAATGAAATTGTAAAAGTGTTAACTAATTGCAGTGACTAATCAGAGAAATAATAAATTTGATTTCGTACACCATGAATTTGAAAGGTGCCACACAATATGTCAAGCTATGGCATATTGTTGTACTTTTGTTCTCTTCTTGATAAAAGTTTTATACAATAGCAGAAATATACAGAATTATGTTATAGAGCGATATTCGCGACAATAATGTTCAGAAATGTTAGTTTCAAAACTTTTCTTCGATGATTTCAACTCTACGAGCTTTTAATGTCTGTCGAGCTCATTATAACGTTGATCTCGGACCTAGGACCTCCCCCACAATTCCTTCAACAGACTCAAGGTAGAATCACAAAACTTTACCCTGCCCTTCATAATTGTCCATATGAGGAACGCCTAGAAAAAAATTACTTCCCTTACAAACAGGCGATTACGTGGTGATCTTATTGAATCTTATAAGATTATTCATGATTTTTTTTTCGGTGAACTTAAACGTGTTCAAAATTAATCCGAATAGCCGACTAAGGGGTCATAATTTAAAACTGTGTCCGGAAAGATATGATATGTTAATTCTATGCCCATATAGTTCAGCTAAGGCTTACTCAACTAGTATAGCTTGATGCAGTTCTGTCGGCAATTTGCCGCCTACGCTGCTTCTCATCTAATAATAATTAAGGACCATTAAATTATTGCTCCAAACACTTCCGAGAAACAGTTGCTATACCAGCTTTTGACAATAGTTAGCATAGCCATAGCTATATCTATATATTTGCCATACCCAAAACTATGGCATTTATCACCTAGTTTACCTTGCACGCTCTGAATGGTATAAACTTATTCAGCTATTTTCTGTTTTAAACGTCAGTACAATATTTATTGCTAATTAATAGTATACGTAAAAATAATTTTATTCCTCAACCCTTTCCAAGAATCAAGGATTTTCCAGCTTTAGGCAATAATTGGCTTTGCCATATCTATAGGGGTGATTTTATGGCTAATTAATTGTTCTCAGATAGCATCAGGGTTAATATCTTCATCTTCTAGTTCACTTGGCACCCCTGAAATTAAGAAAAGAACCTTTCCAATAAAATAATGCAAAAATCTTTGTATTTTTTCTGTAAAAAAAATAAAATACGCCGTAGAACGGTAATAGTCTGAAGCATGTTACCGTTTGTTGTAAATTCTTTCCAGAATATTAACTTAACATGTAGGTATCAAATCACATAATATTCCAATCTCTTCTTCTTCTTTAGGGGTTCCTCCAACTGGAGTGGCTATGGGTGGTGACCCTTGATATCATTTACAAGTGTTATATATTTAATATTCCAATCTCATATTCTTTGGAAAGTATGAGTACCTATTGTTTTTTAATATGTAACATATTCTTCGAGAGCATGCATATTATTTGTTTGATTTTTGTGTAATCGTATTTAATTATATTAATTATTCAATTATAATAATAAAACTAGCATTTAACTGTGTCGAGTATTTTGTAATATTATTATAAAAGTAACGAAAATCAAATAATATGTAAAACTGTATATAAAGATATTATTACAAATACATCTAAATTATTTAATATATATTTGTTTTTTTTTAATTTAGGGGACATCTCAGAATCGCAGAATCTGGCCAGAACTATAATTTCTGTTTTCATGCATCTCTTCTAATTTTCAGTTACAGCTTCAGCCAGATATTTAAGATATTTTTTTGAATCAAGTAAATATTTTACTGATGTTCATAACGGAATATACTAGAATATTTTTATGTGATGCCAAGTGAACTTTAGGGTATCAAGAGAATAGTTTTGGGTATTTACCCCCATGGTGGTACAATTAATACAATTAATTAGCAATAAAATATGCTCCAAGGTCACTCGGATAGCCCTGGTTGTTTCCGACATGTAACTAGGTAGTATTGTCCTCGGAATGAGTTGGAGTCACAAATTTAATTTATTTATTGTGTGGTAGATCCCAATTCGACGTTATGAAATGGAGATGCAAACGCATTTTAACAAAATGGTATAGTACCTACTTAACGGATGCAAACCATCTGTATAATTCAGATTTTAATCCAATTGATAACGAAGTCAGAATAATACTCTCAAACGTTTAGGTTTTTGAATATACCTACATACTTATTTCCTCAATGTGTTGCTATTTCCCAAGAAGACTGTTAAAAGAAACTAGAAGATAATGCCACAAATAAGTCTCATTTTTTGAGTTATCTTTTGTAAACTTGGTAAGGTCTGTTTCGCTGCAGCCTTTATTAGTACTGTGATATACCAATTGCTACATTGCATATTAAACAATAGTTGCAACTTAATAGCAGATTAGAATTAAAATAAATAATCCTTCAATTATATGAAGCGAGTTGATTTCTTGATTTATATCATTTCCAAGTTATTCTACTGTTTAATTACTTCGCCTTTATTTCAACAATAAATTGTCACGCCATCTAAACTACGAATTATAGGGTCGTTGTTTCTCTGAAGTTCTTAGATGTACCTCATTGTAATGTACTGTGAGAGTAAAATCATTTTAGTGATGCCAATATTAAGGTGGGTCAATAATGGGCTCATTTGTAAATTAGTTCAAACTATAATTGGTATCAAAAATCTTTTTATTTAAATTTTTAACAATATATCTTTAGTAGGTATATAATTTATTAGAAGATAGGCTTTGTACTTAAATTTATATCAAATTATTTTGTTTTTTTTTTTCTCTTAAAATGTTATATGAAATCCCTCGAAATCTTAAAAAAATAAATTACACCACTTCAAATTAACGTTAAAATTCAAGGCATTGTTGGATTAAAAATTTAACAGGCTTTCGATTATGCCATTTCAGTAACATACATAGGGGATAACTGACCTGATTTTAACAGCAAATTCCTAGATGTAAATAATTTCGGTAATAAAAACCTGCAAATATATAGATTTTTTTGCTTATATTAAGAAAACCGATAAAATGTGCATTTTGTTAAATTTTACAACTTGGTTTTAATGTATTTTTAAAACTTATTAATATGAACACTTAATGAACAAAATTTACATTTTGTGTCTCATTTTAAGGGAAGCGCACACCGAAACTTGACTGGACTTGACTTGAGTATCAGAGCGAACCCAAAATACGTGTTTACATTAGAGCAGCGACACTCTGCCACTTTTCGTTTCCATTTCGGTTATTCCACAACAAAGACAATTGTAAATACATTGTCAAAAATTAAAAATGGAATAAATAGTTTGCGATGTTTTTAATAAAATAGGTTTCTTTTACGTATCTCAAGCATATATTCAGTTTACCCAATGTATCTCTGGTCTTCCAGAAGTTGGTGTCAATATATTTATCGCAAATCATACCGTGTGTACAAAACAAAATTGCCCATTTCTGCACTTACTTTATGAAGTTGTTATAATGACTTCTATTTCAGTAAAAAGGTGATTGTCACCGTAGTTGAAAAACAGAATGAGTACGGCGAATTTCACACATCTATATATAAATAGGCAAAGACAAAACGATTAGGTACCATTTTCTCCTCTGTTTCTCAACCGATTTTCTTCATTTTTGTTTTGTTTAGTAGCTACTGACGACCTTCAGTGCTGAATGCTAATATTAATTTATAATATTGGTTCATTCATTAAATAAAATATAATAAAAATTCATTATTTACGTCCATAATGTCAACGCCAAACAACTGAATGTGTCGCCGCCGCCAAACTCAAAACATTGAGTAATTATATATAGAGTGGAAGTGGCATGCAAGCGTTGTTATTGTTTAATGGTAAAGTAATCGTTGTATATTATAATTATACAGGGCGATTCCAGATATGTTAGAAATCATTTTTTTCGTGGGTGGCACATAAGCAGTTGCATATATAGGGTGTTTAAAATATAGAGTAGAGTGCAATTATAACTAATAAAATAATTACATAGCAAAGCCTATTAGCAGTTAAATTTACAGGGTTCTTGGAATAGAAGGCGCAGTAGAATTACTGTTATACAGGGTGGTGCAAAAATATTATACAGAGATGCATATACAGGGTGGCGGAAATGGAAATGCAACATTTTGTAACCCATTAGCATTTTTAGCTAGTTTTTATAAAATTGACAAGGTTAATTTTTTTCTCTGTATAAAAATGAACGAATATCTTCATTTTTCCACCGAACAATAAGTTTGCATTATTCTACCCTTATTCTTCAAAAAAAAAAATGCTGCATCAAATTTGAAAAACTCAGATGCGTTAAATATATATTTTCATTACCTTAACCTAATGTACCCTTTTATTATTTTGGAGTTGGAGCTGAGAACTTGAATTGATAAGGGTAATCATATGCCCAAAATCTTTTCCCAGGATATGAGAATTGACGGTTTCGAGCGATTTTTTTTTAATAGAACGGTACATGAAATATCGGTCACCTGTTGTTTTGATTTAAGAAAAAACAAAAAATCTTATAAGAATTAAGCTCTTTGCATTATTAATTCTGCTAATACTGAACCTTGTTTTTGACATAATTAGTTACCTATAAATTTTTATGTTCCCAGAAAAATTGTGCAGGAATTTTTATTAACCACTGTATTCGAAGCTATATCTAGTACACTCTAGAAGTTCCTCAACCATTCTAATGTGTATAACTTTTATAAGACAGCTCATTTAGACATGCGAAGTTTTAAATTTGTATAAAAATTCTAGACAGCGTTTTAATACACCTACGCCTCTGCATTGGCAAATAATAATTGATGACGTCATCGTCTAAAGGACAACGGATGCTGAAGTGGTGATTATCGACCATGGTAACGTTAACTTCGCTTAGGTTGACTCAAGTCTCGAGTCTTTTGTCGCGAGCATGTGTGACTAAATTTACAAGAATGAATCATGTCTTGCAAACTGACACACGACTGGTTCGAAGTAATTTTTCAAATATCACTTTGGCGTCAGCTTCTAGCGAAAGATCCATCTCAACCAAAATGACACACTCTGATAAATGTCTGATAACTATATCAGTTATTGCGCTACTGGTGGTGTTTTTGTTTTTCGTTAAACCCACATGATATATCATTTATTGTGGTTAACCACGCGATAGGAGATTCAATTATTAATACGATTTTGATGAACATAATAGGTGAATTTATTACCAGAGATGTCTGCGTCTGAGGATTTGGAATTAAGTGAATGAACAATAAAAGGAAAATTTACGTTATCAAATTAAGTTCTGTAGAGATTTATGTACCCAAATTATCTTATAGTTACCTGTATCTCAGTTTCCATTATTTAATTATTGCAATTATCACTAGAAAAATATTTTTTTCCTTCGGCTTTCAAAACCAGCATTATGAAGAAAAGCTGCCATTTTTAATATTTTGATGCATTGGTATTCAAAGTGGATAAAATATAACTTCATAGTTGTAATTTTTCAGTATTTGGCCAGCAGGACAGTTGTACACAAACAGATAAAAGAGCCTTTGCAAAATTCAACTTGCAATACTAAATTTTTCCCTAATCTGGCTTACTTTAGTTTGGATTCGCCTCACCTTCATTCTCTCGACGTAAATTGAATAAATCAAACTAATCTAAAGTGGAATATTATCATTCCCTAGTCAATGGGAGTTTGAGGAAACTGTAAATGAGCCTTGAACACTTAATGATGAAAATCAAAGAACTTGTAACTTACATTAATTATTAATTACTATCACAGTGCAAATATTACAGCAGAATAAATTACAGGGGCAATATTTATATTATTACTGTAATAGTATGTGGGTGTTCAACGACGGTGTCTCAAGATATCAAATAGATCACCTGGTGATGAATGCCATGAGAGGTGCAACTACTTAGATGTACGAAGCACGATAGTGGATAGAGGCACTGACTACTTCCTGATGAAATCGAAGTTAACAACAAGGATAGCGCCCCCAAAAAAGATTCAGAATATGCCAACAACAATGTATAATAAGAAAAACTTCTGGAAAACGACACATAGGAAAAATCCAACGAGCTATTCAGATCAAGCTAAAGCAGACGGGGTTAAATATACTAGGAAAAGAAAGAGAACCACAAAGGGATGGTATATGTTTCAAAACCCATCAGAAAATATTACTGAAAGCTATAAACAGGCAAGAACAGCGATAAGAAAATTAACGAAAAAGAAAAAGATAGAGTACCAAGTACAAATAATTACAGAATTCAATCGAAATAACAGCGAATAAATAACAAAGCAAGACAGTTCTGTTCGGAAATTTCAAGAGTTTAGGAAACTGCCTAAAAAGAGACAACGGAACTCTCATTAGAAACGACAAGGAAATCCTAAAAACTGGAAGGAATACTTCTGTCAAATACTAGTAAATAATAGAATAATACCATTCATTTGCAGAAGTAATATACCGGCTGAGTGTCTGCAGCACGGAGGACAAACACTCCATAGAACCATCCACAAACTAACTAAGTATTTGGCAAGAAAAAAGGAATCCACAAGAAACGAAACCAAAAACAATTCATTAACTATCAGGTATTAACTTTCCCAAATGCAACCTACGCAATTCTTTCGAACATCCTGCTAAAAAACCAAAACAAACACCGACATATATTGTTGACTATCAAAACGGACCGTTCAACCATTGACCAAATATGTACTATAAAACAAATAACGGAAAATTGCTGAGAGTTCGGCAGCAAACTGCACCAGATGTTCAAAAATTTTAAACAGGCATTTAACAAAGTCAGTGCATGGAATGGTCGCGATGCAAGGTAAGAGTTGGACAACAACTCTTGGAAATATTCAGAATAAACAATTGGCTCAAACAGGGTTATGCACTTTCACCAGAACAAAACTAAATATATGTAAGCAAGCCGGAATCGCCAACATAGAGACAGAATTGAACAAAATAGCACCATCGACGACTATAATTTCGAGCGAATCAGAGAAATCAAGTATCTTGGAACAACATTAAGTGAAGACAATAACTGATAACCAGAAATAAACAATAGCATACAAGGAGGAAACAGATGCCTCTACGTACTACAAGATCTTATAAAATCGACAGAATTCACAAGACGAACAAAGATCAATCTGCATAAAACACTTAACACACCAATAGTGATGTTTGGTAGCGAGACGAAGAACAACTGTGAGTCTGGGAAAACAAAATCTTTTGGGCCCACAGGACAATATAAAATAAAAACCGACAAAGAGCTAGAAGATTTATTCGAGGACACCAATATCGTAAGAGAAATAAAGTTTAGAAGACTCCAAAGGGCAAGCGACCTCAAAAGACTTTTTGATGAGAGAATAGCAATACTCGTATGAGAAGCCCCAGCTGGGAAAAAACCACTTGGACGACGTCGACCTTGGTGGCGAGAAAATATAGCAAAGGATCTCAAAATTATGGGCGTCGAGACAGAAATCGATGGAGACAAGTTGTCAAGTCGGCTAAAAGCCACCCAGGGTAATAACGCCACATTGCTCTGTGGCGAGTACTATACATAATTTTTAAAATTTAATTGCCATTCGAGAATGGTAAAAAGTCATTTAATAAATAAAAAAGTAGTTTCAATAATGAACTCGGTCAAATTTCCAACATCTCAGCAGATCTGTTTCAAACAGCCGCTGAGTTTGTTTAGCCATCAATTCAAGTTCAGCACGTGTGAGAGAGTAAATGTAGAGAATATATAGTTTAATATTTTATCGTGAAATAAATTCCGAAATATAGGGGTTTCGGGATTTGGAGTCTCTGTAAGCTTGTTTTTCCTGAAACTCCTAGATGCCGAAATTTATTGCACGATAAATTATTAAATTCAAGTAATACATAAATAATTGCTCGAGATTACAATCAGTTGAGGGGAGCACAACTGATAAAGGTTCTGGACTAGAAACAATATAATATCTTGCGTTCAATGGAGTGAAAAATCTCGAAAATATAATGCCGGATTTGTTGAAATACCATAAGTCTGCCACCGGCTGGCTCTTAGACTATTGGAAACAAGACAAGAAAATTAACTAAAATCATATTTTATAAAGTAATACAACATCTTCCTTATGCAAGTGAAAATATGACAATGAAAAACAAAAGATACAAACACAGAAATGAAATTCTACGAAAGGCAAAATATTACATCTTATTAGGGACCAAACGAGTATATAAGAACCAAATTAAACATATATTCCATGAACAAGAAAATACAAGAAAAACTAATAAAATATAAACAAGGTACCAATAGAATGGAAGACACGTCAAGGAAGACGAAATATGCGAGGATACAAAGGAAAAGGAACAAGCTACAAGGCTATACCTTAAAGTAAAGAAGGAGAAGATATTACATAGAATATTTCTTACAAATTATTAATTTAAAGAAGATTTTTCTATAAAATTGTGGTTTTATATTTGGAGAGAAAACCTGCAACTAATTTGTTTTTGTTTGTTTAACGGGGTTTAATTGCGCATATGGGAGAAAGTTATGCTGGCAAAATAAAAATCATAAAATCTAAACTTCAACATTATATATTAGTAACATTATATTCAACACAATAGGTAGTTTAGGTGTCAGTTAGCGTGTACATAACAAAAAAATATTAATCTACACTTTCCGTCATATCGTTTCGGTTGAACAAATCAGTTCTTCTATGTTATTACAAGAAAATACAAATTACAGAAGTTTCACAGTCATCTAATTGCAATTACTATACAAACTATTCATCAGGAGTAAAAATATAATAGTAATTAATAATAATGAATCGACACTATATGTTTGATTTAAATCATGGGAAGCAAATGGAAATAATTTGATCCACTTCTAAGCAACGAGACGGTACAAATTAATTAGTTCGATAAAAGAAATACAAGGTTTATCAAAATTATAGTTTTTCTCATCAGATATAATGCCGGAGCTTTTTCCATCTTCAAAGCATTTTCGGAATACATTTTGGGTATAAACTTGAATATTTTGAGCAATTCTTTCTTTAACTCTTCGCTAATGTCCTTTCGCGGTTCGTAAATACGGTTTTTAAGACATCTTAATGGCACTTTTTGTTTGTTAAAGATTCACAGATTCGTGAACAAGGTGTGAGATGGAAGCGGAAATGTATTATCGATGGACAATTTCCATTAGTTGTTTCCCTACAATTCTGGGAGTTTTCTTCTTCCCTTGCTTTCCAAAAACGAGTTGCCACAACTAGGAAGTTACCATTTCAATTTTTTTTCACTTGGGTGGGAAGGCTTTGGTGGGTAGCAGGGAGTGTTTTGATTAGCACACTCATTTTGGTTTTCTCTTCAAGGTACCAAACGTTTTGCGAGCTCATTCTTTTTAGTCCACAGTACAGTGCTACTACTAATTAGTGATTACTATGCATTTGAGACTGTGGATACTGTCTCGCTTACTTAGAAACTTTCAATTATCGAACAAGTTAATTTCTCTGACAAAAATAATTAATCGTCCGACGAATATTTGTATATCAAAAGAATGATGTTAGGTTTTCTGATTCCCATAATCCTAATGTTACAAGATTGGGTGCAATTTGTGGTGCTACGCTGCTACGTATTTCCAGTTCATTAAATGCAGCAGAAACATGGACTCTCATGGACGCAACTTCTAAAACACTAGAAGGTTAGAGATGTGTCTGAATAGGCGTATCCTAAAGATACCATGGACCCAATACGTTACGAACGCGGATGTGTAGGATAGAATACAACTTGTTCTGCAGGGTAAAGTATTGGGGAAAATAGGTTCAAGAAGAAAAATAATCTCGCAATTGTTTTCTGAATGATTTTTGTGGCATCTTTACTTAATTATGCACTTGTTTGGAATAACACCACATATACTTCTTGAAATTCTGTATATTTCCAAACGTTTTAGGGTCTAGGTCAGACCCCGTTGTTAATCTCAGTAAAGAAACTGTATGAAAAGATACAAGTTCTAAAATTTAAAATTAAAATGTTTAATAATATTTTATGTTTCATATTACATAGTTAATAGAATTTAATTTTATAATATACAGGAAAATTTTAAAGATCTTATAATAATACAGTTTCTTGCAAGCTGGAAGAATTTGAAAAATGCGATTACACAATTCTGTTGATTCAGTGATCCCATTAAAATCATAAGGAAAACTCTAGAAAAAACCTTATGAATTATCCCAATATTGAGTTGTTCACAAAGACATGCTCATAAGTATTTTTTCCTTAATTATCGGAAACTAGGAACAGTTGAATTCTACGGAGGCAGTAGCCATGAAATCGTCTTCATATAACAGAATAAAAAGCAGATTCTTTTAGCTTTCGTTTCTTGTTGTGTTCTTTGTGTAAAATAGTTGAATTGTGAAATTGTATTTTATGGTCAAGATCCTCCTTTTTTATGTAATTGTTGTGTTCATTTATTCGAACATTTAGAGGTCTAGGCGTTTCTCCAATGTAGAATGTATTACATTCAGAAGGAATTTTCTAAATACATTGTTGTGTATTTTGAGGCGTGTTTTTTGGTTTTGTTTTTGGTATAGGTAATTGATTTAGTGTATTTCTTGTTTTAAATGAGGTTTTAATATTTAAATCTGTTGTCTACTCTTAATAGTCTTTCTGAGAGACCCTGTATATATGGTATTGTTACTTGTAGTAATCTGACTATCTTCTGAATTATGAGTCAGTGTAGCGTGGGGAGTTTGGTGTTAATTGTTAGCGATTGAAGAATTCCAAGAAGTATCTATATGTCGTACATAAACAAAAATCTCTTAGTTGAGAGATATGGAATATTTTGTGTATAATTTTAATGTAAATCTCAATTGGTTTAAAATGTAGGGAAAGTCGAAATATCGACAAAACGTGTTTTCGATGAAAATTCGTGTAAAAATTTCCCGATTTAAGGGTCAGAATGAAAGTGATGAACACTCTTTATTTTGTCAGATATCGTCACTGCAAATTTGAAAAGTTTAACCATGGATAACTTCATTTTTTCAAATGAAACCTCCATAGTTTTTTCAGACAAATCAATCGGTTTACCGTTTCTCACGTTACCTACAAAATGCCAACTCTGTTTCAAAAATAATAGAACCAATGAAGCAGTTAAATAAAGATAACCGATCAAAAGTTAAAATCTCAAGGAAGTATTAAGACAGAAAGAGCTGTCAAGGTATGGGAATAGAAATAGATGACACTATTTCTCTTTATGCACTACATCTGGTAGACGATCAGATGGTTATGCATCAAAATCGTGAAGACCTGGAAATATGGTGTGAAAACTTATCGAAATAATGAGAAATGGGAAATGTCAATGAATTTAATAAAGACAAAAATTTGAACATAGGTCGACAATAACATGAACTAGCCCTACAAAATGGTAATTACTAAATAAAGTCATGTGAGAAATATATATACTTGGATACTGTCGTTTATACTATTGGCCGTCCCGAAATGGAAATAAATGGAAAATAGGCTTATTAAAAGATCTAAACTCTCAAAAAACATAAGTAAAGGTAAAAAAATCAGTTATAAAACACTATCTTTAAAAATATCAAAACTTGAAAGATTAAGAAATAAAAGAGTAAGATCATGAATGTAAAGAGAAGCATAACCTAAGTTCCAGGTTCACACATTTTAGATTTGGCGAACTGTCGTTTCTCTATGTAATATTTTTGTTAATTTATTCGTACTTTTAGGGACCAGAAAATACAATTTGCCAATTGAACGATACTACACAAAGAAAAATCACAACACAAAACGAAAAATAAAAGAGTCTGCCTTAATTATGTTGTATAGCTTCTACTTCCGTAGACTTAGTCATATCTAGTTGCCGATAATTAAGGATGAAATTAATAATAGTCTCCTTCCGCACAACTCTATGTCTCTATGTCGGAATAGTTCATAAGATTTTTCCGTTATAACCTTAATGGAATTACATTATCAACCTAATTCTTTGATTGCATTTTTGGCTACTGCAAAGTCACCCCTAGGAGCGCCACATATAAATTCTAAAGACAATTCTTTTATGTTCTTCCAAGTTGAAAGCAGTTTGACTATTATACATGATCTTAGGATTTTTGCACTACAGTGTATATCTAAAAATCAACAAATTTCCTTAGTCATGTCATTTAATATTGTCAAAACAATCTAGATTGCAATTTAAAATTTATTCTTAATCAGATTTTAATGCCATAAACAACGAAGTCAGAATAATACTCTGAAATGTTTGATTGTTTTTTTAAATACATATATAGCTTTTTCTTCTCAAGTGTGGTGTTATTTCCCAATAAAACCGTTAACAGAAACTAGAAGTTCCAAAAAACAATTATAAAACCAATATACAAACGTGCACACTTCTCAAAAACCTTGACATTACCGTTGTATTCAATAATCATATTATGTAACAAAAACAAGTAGCTATTAACTATATTCGTTAGCATTCATTGTTAGAATATTTAAAACTAATAACCCAATATATACAATAATTATACTATTTGGAACCCACAAGAACAAATTGTTTGGAATTTCAAAAAAATGCGTCAAAAAAACTTGTTAAAAATTCATTTTTTTAGACTAGTCATTATGCTTAATAAAACAGTTTTCTCATCGTAAAAGTCATAACAGCCCACTTATAGCGCCACTTCCTACATTCCGATTGTTGATTAATCATCAACTTATTCAGAATGAATACGTGATTTCTCGTACTTCTACTATAACTTTATTGTAATATGGCATTGTATTGTGTTCAACACAAAATGCATTACGTCTTTCATTGAGAAAGGAAGAATACAATTGACCAGTGACATAATTAAATTTTATATACTTAGCTTATTAACTAAATTCTAGACAAGTTAACGACTATCAGTCACGATAATATTGAAGAGTTGGTAAGGGATAGGGGCACTTTTCAACCTGAAAATTAAATGATATGAATGAACAGAGATGGTACAAACATTTTAGTCGATACTTGTATTCAGTAGAGTCAAAATATACGAGCAGGTAATACAATTGCTTGTCCATGTGCCCAATAACAATAAATTAGTTACAATATTAAACATGAAACAAACTTATACAATACTAAAATTAACTTTAACTCGCTCCAAAAGTTGATCAATTTAAAAGCAGCCATTCTATCAATTTTTTAAATGTATTTATTGTCTACCGTAAGAGTCTTATCTCCCCTATCAATTTGTTTATTTTTAAGATCAAAAACTCTCCAAGACATTCTGATGGACCCCCTTCAGGTGATAATCCCTCCTTAATTTTTTTAATATAGGAATGAAGACCGTGTGACACCTAATTTGAAAAAATTTCTTAAAAATTAATTAATTAAAGTAGATAAAAGTGTTCACAGTCCCATTATTAAGTTTCAAAATTCTAGTTTAAAAGGTGTTACCTATTTTGTGTTTCTTTTGTAACATTTCTCTAGTAAAACTGCTTAATTCTTCTATAATTCTCTGGTGCATATCCCCATTAGTACATGGTTTTGTCTGATAGAGCTGCGATTTAAGATTCACATCTTGCAATTAAATGCCACGTAAAAACGGGGTTCAAATAATTACATAACCTTGTTAATGCAAGGAAGCTCCATCTTGCATAAAAATTATGTCTTAATAGACATCTTATAGATTACCAAATATCCACTATTAACAAGCTACGCTATTAATCACTATCGATTGTTTGCTTTCCCATGAAACACAAATTATAAATTTTACAATTCGTAGATTACAATTACTGAAATAATAATCAACGCTATTGCAAGTCTAAACTGAAGGACATATACTCCAGTCAATGAAAGCAAAAACAGTAATACTGGGTAATTTGTCCAAGCAGCACAGATTTTTCTAAAAATTTTGATTTAATTTCTATTTACCCTCTACTTCAAAGTTGACCCTGTACCGTGGTTGCTTTTTTCCCGGGGGGATGCTACCCCTTCTATATGGAAAAAAGTACGGGAATTAATAAATTAACTAATTTTAAGCAACTTTTGTGCCATAAAGTTTTTTTATGAAATTCAATTCTTTTCAAGTTAATCGCAAGTGAAAGTATGGATTTTTCAACCAAAAAAAAAAATGTTTTCATACGGTATTTCGTAAATATAACTTTAAAAATACGCACGCAAAAAAATCATTTGGATCAAAAATGTAGCTTATAAAAAAAATTGGGTTTATGGTTTCTGTAGAACCAATACAAACGGAGTTATAGCTTCTTAAAAATTTGAATTTATTTGTCAAAACAAAAATTGAAAGGTTTAAATACCTGAAATACAATGCATTTTTCGTCAAAAGTTTATAAAAACTTTTTTAAGGTGCCTAAAAAATCATTTAATTTAGTAAGTTTTTTTATAAGCTGAAAGCTTATATAAATTGAAAATGTATTTAACCCTTATTTTTGAAAGGGCTTGAGCTGAAAGTAAATAGTACTATTTACGAACATGTACAAACATTAAACGGTCATATCTACAATTTTGTACTATCTTTCATAGTTTTTAAGTTATTTTGAAATAAAGGCATTTTTTGTAAAATTACAAAAAATATTCTCTTGAGGCTCGACTTTTTCAAAACTACTTACTTTAAACCGATCAAACTTTCTGAGCCTATCTGAAATAAGTAAGTCAAGTGATTTGTGAAATGGTAGCAATTAATTTCAACTGGGGTGGTATTTAGGTGGTCAGTTATACATTTTTTGCCAAAAAACAAAAAAAAACAACTTTATTTATGTCATAACTCGCTTAATTTTAATGCTAGAAACTTTTATAAAAAACCAAATTAAATGATTTTTTAAGCACTTTAAAAAAGTATTTATAAACTTTTCCCGAAAAATGCATTGTTTTTCAGTTATTTCACGATAAACCATGCAATTTGGTTTTGACAAATAAAACTAAAATTTGAACAAGCTATAACTCAGTTTGTATTGGTTCTATAGAAACCACCAACCCAACATTTTTTTTTTGTTTTTTATAAGCTATATTTTTATCTAAATGATTTTTTAAGTGCATATTTTTAAAGTTATTTACGAAAAACCGTATGAAAACATGTTTTTTTTGTTGAAAAATCGATAATTCCACTTTATGGAACAAAAGTTGCTTAAAATTAGTTAATTTATTCATTCCCGTACAATTTTTCTTATAATATTTTTCACCCCCCAAGAAGGGGTAGTATTCCCTTCCCCCCGGGAAAAAAGCAACCCCCCAGCACAGGATCAACTTTAAAGCAGAGGCTAAGTAGTGCTCAAATCCAAATTTTTAGGAAAATCGGTGCTGGTTGGACAAATTACCCGGGAAAATGGTCATTGACTGGACTAATAGAAACTGTGGCCTTTGAAGCATTTATTGGACTTTGGTTTTTAGTGCTGCATTCATTGTCTGGGACCGTCTGAACTGAAAGAAATTTTTTTAGGGGAAGAAATTCAGAAGAGCCATTTGCGGTCATTCTTATAAATAATTTGGTCAAGTGCGAATTGGACTTGCATACTTAAGGTTCCTTACCACCGTTGAGATTTGATACAATGTAGGCAAATCAAAGTAAATATTTTTCTAATATTTAAGTTTTAGACTAGCATGGAATAAGTGGATTTTTTAAATATTTTTATTAATATCTTTTAAACAAAGCATTTTAATTTTTTTAAATAGGTAAACACTTTTATTTCTAACAACGAGCCTTTTATTTTATCTGCTACATGATGAGCATGATTTTTATATAAATATTTATTTAATTTTCTAATTTGGCCCCCAAAATTAAAATTAGAAATTTCCCTTTATTTTATCAATAAACATTCAAGTGAAGCCCTCTATAATTTTGTCTGAATTTTAGGTTCAAAAGTTTGGAAGATAGAGGGAGGAATTGGTGAAATCTTAAATAATAAATTATTAAATCTTTTAAACAAAATATTGTAAAAATACAAATAAAATTTATTCCCTTTATTTGATACATTACGTTACGGGTGGTGCACTTAAGTTTTATTTTCCATTTAGGTTTATAAATTAATGTTAGAATTTATCTTTTACTTTTCTTGTAAATTTGGTGTCAAGCCCTATATTCTCTTTATTTTTTTCAAAGTTTAGGCTCAGTAGTTCGCAGATGTTGGAGGTAATAGCTGGAATTTTGTCTATTTTTTAATACCTCTTTAACAAATTATTTTTATACCATGAAAAAAATATACTTGTATTCCTCATAATGAGCCCTTTCACTTGATATATTATAGCGTTTGATATATATATATATATATATATATATATATATATATTTTCACTTGATATATTTCATATAGTTTCGTAATATCCTTTCAATATATGATTGGAATTTATTCGATGTCCATAGGTAATATTATATGAATATATCAATGCAAGTATATAATTGATGAAGGATTAGGTATATCATTGACCTTTTTCATGCAAATTCTGTAATAGAGGAATATAATGTTCATTGATTATAGTTTAACAACAAATGATGCGCTTTTGTCTTAAAGAGCTAAGACTCGCGAAATAAGTGAATAGCGTATAGTTATTCCAAATAGCTTGAATATCCAATATTTTTTTTCAACGGAATGTTTTAGAAAAGGTGCAGAAGTTTAAAATCAATGAATTAATATCAATTGAAAAAATATATTCCTCATAATGAGCCCTTTCATTTCATATATTACATGGATGCGTTTGAAATATTTTAAATTTCAAAATTAATTTTATAATTTGCCCCCCAAAATTAACAATGAGAGTTTCTCCTTTCCTGTAAACTTTGGGCAAAATCCTAGATTCCCTATTTTTTGAGGCTAAATAGTTGCGGATAAAAGGGAAGAATCGTCGATTTTTTTAAATCTCCCCTCCCCTCCGAGAAGTACCCCGAAAATCAAGTATTCTTCATTTACGATATATACTCCTGATCGTGGTGACCCGAATGATACATTGATACTAAATTTCAACCTTTTCCATCGAGTAGTTTTGGAGAAAATGATGTGAAAGACGGAGAAATCAGGAGTGTATATTTCTTTGGAATTTTGTATCAAGATGATATAAATTCAGCAGTTCTGCCCTATATTGTGAGACGTAATTTACCAAACTTATTCACTGAAATTAAGTATTCGAACTTGGAATTTAGCTACCAGACCGCACAAGCAAAACATCTATCTAGAAAATTATATTTCTCAACAAGAAGTATGTGTTCTGAATTTGTTTGCCGTACACACTGTTATGACGTAAGACTAGAATGTTTGATTTATATCATTTCATATTTTGTTTAAAAACAAATATTTAATCTGACAGTTTTTCTGTGGCGTTAGGAGTAACAACACATAAGAAGCTATCTATTTTATAATAAATAAATACTAAACAAAATAAAATGTAATAAAAAATATTGTAGAGATTTTTATCAACCCCTGTATCGTTTTCCGTTTGAATTCAAGAAGTGATGGTATGTTTGTTTAAATATCATTTCTGACAATTCCAGGTATGGAAGCCTTAGAAACTTGCATCGGCTATTGGGAAGACGCTTTGGCAGCTTACCGTTCCAAAGATAGATCGGGTACTCTGACTGTATTAAGTCCAGAAGAAGCAGGTTTTTGCAAAGATCTTCAGCAACTTTTAGAACTCGCATTAGACCTACAAGAACATTCAGAAGTTCTTTTCCTAGATGAACGATCAGTTCTGTTTAGATCAGAAAGTGGGGTCAAAGAGGAAAATGCTTTGGCTGTAGATCTGTCCGAAGGGGAGAGTTTTGCTTCCGCTCAAGATCAGGTGAGAACAACTTCTCTTATATTTGATTCTGCAAATGTTGTTTAATTAAAATTTGAACTGATCATATTAAAATCGTTTGTTCGTTTTCCACCACTCATAAAAAATTAAACAAATGATAAGACAAAACACGTGGTAAATTGTATATAAAAGTGTTGATTAAAATAATTGTAGGGATGCTCCTGAACATAATTAAATACTTATTTTGAGGTTGGTGCAAATTGCAACTATTATAAAAATATAATACCTAATTCATTCATTTTGTTTTTTGTTTTTTTAATTCATTTATTTTTAAAATTTTAATGATATAATCTGGTTGGATACAGCTTTCAAATCTAATTAACTTTTTCGATATTGCAAAAATAAGGTATTTTACTTTTCCAACATAAAATGCAGTTTTTTTTCTAAATACAAAATAAGAAAGTTAGCCATTTCATTCCAACTTAGGTGGACACACAGTATATGCAGACGGATTGACAACCTCCCATCTTTTTAGAATTCGGTTGATTATCATTCATTTTGATTTAATTGCATTTACATTCTTTTATCTCCTCCGCCAAATTTTATCGTAATAAAATCAGTTTTTCCGATTAAAAAAAAGATATTTATATTACAATTTTTCGTATGTTGTAAAATTGAATGCATTTTCAATTCGGATTAACTATGTTTCATAATAATTTTCGTTATTATTGAAAGTAAAGGTACCCAAAGAAAATTCAAAATTGCTGTGTCTATAATCTGGAAAATGTATGACAGTTTTGTTATCCACGTTTCCAAATAAGTTAATGCCGTGGAATTTAAAGTGAACATGTTCTTAACTTAAGTTGAAGTTTAACATCCAGCAAGTACTCATTTGTTGGAATGAGAAATAGGAAACTTTATACTCACAACAGATCAGTGGAACTGTGTGTGCAGATCGTAATAATTTTAGTTGAAGTGACTATAAGCAATTTTGGTTCTAAGTAGTCAGAATATTATCGATCATTTGGATTTTGAATAGAGATTCAACTTTCTGTAACCACCATCAATAACTTTTAATTATACTCCTAATAGTAACTATTTTAGAACCTCTTTTTTAGAACAACTTCAAATTCCCATCTGACAATAAATCTACAGGTTTCTTATTTAATGACAAACTCAACCTGTAGAATGGCAATACGAAATATTGAAAGAAATGAAGTCTAACGTTATGTGTAAAGTAGATTGTAATGATTGTAATGCACATTGGCCAAACATCAACAACTCTAACGAGTCTAAATTCTCACACCGCAATTTTTTATAATGTAGTAGTTCTACCATGTGAACAAAACTACTATAAAAGAAACTTCTTAGAGATGGTATTTATTAACTATTACCCCAATAACATTAATAAAAATTTAAAAAATAGATATTCAAAATTTAGATGATATTTATTGTTATCGTTTGGAAATTGACTAAAAATGTTCAATATTCAATTATAATATTTCATAAGTAAATATAAGTAACAACTTGTGGTTCAATGTCACATTCATAGTCAATCAAAATTTCATAAATTTAATTTATTAATATTACCCAAAGCCATCGGCAGAGAAGGTCAAATCCCTACCGAAATTTTGGTAGTTGGTGTTTAAAAATTCAATTACATTTGTTTTCATGAACATAAAGTTTATATAAATGCACGAATAAAAA
The DNA here is from genome assembly GCA_034190945.1 of Octodonta nipae. Lineage (NCBI taxonomy): Eukaryota > Metazoa > Arthropoda > Insecta > Coleoptera > Chrysomelidae > Octodonta > Octodonta nipae. Next base: position 32,879,229 of record CM067223.1, read on the forward strand.
TATAAATTTTGCTGCCCTAAAGAATTTCTGGCATAGATGTTATTGTTACCTTCAACAGTTGCTGTAATCGTGTTCTTTTTCACAAATTATTTATATCCACATTTACTAAGTATCCTTAAAATTTATCTGTTATATAATATTAATCAAGAATTTGGTTTATAATAAATAGACTGACGAAGAATAAAGAATTTCGAAAGCTTTCTCAAAATAAATGCCTTTAATTATTTTATAAAAACATGTGATAAAAGCTCCGTTCCAGAAACTTTTCCTATATTATATATAATATTTGTTAGCTTCAGTACAATTATTGAATATTTTAATCAACACTTTTATAATATAATTTACCATGTTTTCTGTGTTTATCGTTATGTTCCGTCATTTGCGAATAAGTAATAATAGAAAACAAAGAAAATTAATTTTATCTAATCACCAAGTAAGTCCTCATTCACACGAGCGCTTTTTCAAGGGGCATTAAAAAACATTTAAATCAGACAAATGTATACAATACACATGTATTTATTCACACGAGAGCGGTTTTAAAAGGGCGGCACTTTTGTATCGAGCACTGTTCCATTTCCGTATTTTAGTTTTGACGGGAGTTTAAAAAGCGCTGGCGCTGCACCAGAAGATTATGTCCCTACGGAAAATTATTATAATTATTTAACTATTAATACAATGTGCCCTGTAGTTATTACATAATTTACACCATTGATTAAAACTAATTTAAAACATTGTTTTTTGTATAGAGTCTTAAATTTACCTCAGTGTCACTTCAATCTATGCACAGCTGGTATCGCAATATCGCGCAAAGCTCATGTTGGTGTTTGAAGAGTTATTCCAGGCTAACGGATTTAAATGTTTTGTACCCTTAGACCCTATGCTCTACTCACGGGTCGGACAATTTTGTTATTTGCTAAAATTCATGTTCGTTAGTTATCATGTATTAAAAGGATACGACCATCATCTTGCAAAAAAGGTGTCGGGCAGAAAAAGTGGGCGATTGCCTGGTCTGACACCTCCGACATGGTGAAATAACTTATGTTGGTTTATTAACATCTGCATGTGTAGGATCGCTTAATAATTATTAAGCCAAAAATATAGTCGGAATAGGACAATCAAAATACGGTTTGTTAAATGCTTGCCAACGTTTCGCTTTATTATATTTAAAGCTTCATCAGGGCTAAAAAACATCCAGAAAATGTATTTACAAATTACATAAAAGTTAAAATAATATACAAAAATGTAAAACAATGCATAAGCCATTACTAAGTGAAATAATAAAATTATATATTAATAAATTAGATGACAAAACAAAAACAAAATTAGTAAACACAAAAATTGAAAATAAGGATGTGGTATAATCATATCATATTTACATCAATGAGATACAAGCTTGGTTAGACAATGACATACTTCCCAGGACATTCAACATAACAGAATATTCAAAAAAACACAAAGAAAGAAAAAACATTATAATATGTGTGCACATTACCTTGCATTTGTTATTGTTTGCCGGGTTTAAAAAATGATAAACCATCACTGGAATTTACAAAAACATATAAACGACGTATAGAGAAAATCTTGCGTTTCTTAGGTGAATGAATTATTTCAAATGTAATAGTTTGTTTCCTTATTTAAAAGAACTCTTATCAAGCATACCACGTTTTCTAGTTTATTTGACAATTTTTTTCTATTTTTTTATATATATTATTCGACAGACAATTGAATTAGCCATCTGTTATTGATTTATTTAACTGACTTAATATTAATGAGACGAATTCTGTTATTTATAATAATACTTTGTATTGGAAATTTTAAGGTTGCGGTTTGGCTTACTGACAATCTAAGAATTTTCTTAATAATTATTGTTGCAAACCAAGCTTACATTGTCCGACAAGGTGTTTGTCAGTCCTCCGTCCAGAAAATGTTAATTCACAATTCTTTGCTGATCACCCCTTGTCGGACAAAATATCACATAGTGATACACACAAATACAATGGCCGACAAAAATATTGGGGCACACCGTTTGTCCGACAAAAATTTCTCAACTGCTCATTTCATGTAATTTATGTCTGTCATAAAAATTTACAGATTGCTATAAAACTTATTTATCATTAACAATAACAATATTTTCTATGCAAAATTTCTGGTATCGCATTGTCAGAATTGATCGGGAGGTTGAGGAAACGCTAGAAAAATCTGAAACAATGTCTTTTTGGAAAAGACATTCGTAGGAAAACTTTAAAGAAAACATTCGAAAACCTATTTTCCTCATATATAAAGTTAACAAAGGTGAATTTAATATCACTAATGATGTTTCAGTTGCATTAAGCCATGATACATAAATTGTATGAACTTAGCAAAATATCAATTACCAGCATGATAGTGAAGACTGTCAGATTTTTTAAATACAATTTACTCGTTTAATTAAATCTACTAGTTTATTTTCCATAACTTAATGCAGCCGGAATATTATCAGTTATAAATTGATGTTTTATCCTAATAGCAGTAGTTTCTCGCAACGAATTATTTATTTATTAAAAAAACACTTATACATGCATTATATAACACATTTTTATTTAATATATAACATAGATTACTTAATTCTTACATTTATAAAAATGAAATATTTATAAATAAATAACACAAGCATTTTCTGTGACCAGAGACTGTTGTCTGATTCATACATGCGACGTGTCATCCGAAGTAGGTATTTGTGTTCCATTCTTCTTTGGTCTTCAACAACACGCTGAAGAATCTTCGGAAAATGATCATTTAGATTTTTGCTAAATATCAAAAGGCCATGGCAATTTTGACCTCAGATTTGTATTCAGCGAGCTAAAATACTTGGGATTACATATGTGGCATGTCTGGATCTAGAAAACTTTTTTTGTATGGCGATGTTATTAACTATTCCTACAAACAGCTTGATGGTACTAAACATCCATAATCTCATTAATTTAAGATGTTGGCGTTGTCAGGCCCAATTTCTTTGTTCCACCAATTCTTTTTTCAGTTTCTCATGATATACAAATGAAAAATATCCCTGTTTCCAAAAATTTTCGCAAATAAAGGTTTCCTGACTGGTTTAAATGAAGCAACCTACTCAGAAAGTTTCAGACCTATGACTATGAACATTCCAAATAACACCAAAAAATAAGGTTTATTGTAAAGGTACAAAACATTGTGTTTATTTTTACATTTGTTACACACCAAAGTTCCCCTACATTTCCAGTGCATGAATCAACCTTTTACGTATGCAGTAATGCGGTAACAATTCATTTAATAATTTTTATTGTGCATAATGAGAAATGAATCATTATATAAGTAATACATATAAATTATATAGGTCATAAGAAATTTCCATTTTATTGTTGTCTTCTTTTGAAAGGTTATCATTTGGCGGCTAACCAAAATAATAATCAAGAGAATTTTATTTTAGTTGCAAATTGTTTTTGATTATTAATTCTAGTTTATATTTATATCACTTCATATGTCAAATAAAATCGTAAGAATAGATAACTCAAATTCATTATATTTTCGAATCTGGAATGAAAAAAATTCTAGGTTCTAGAAAGTCCTTCTTCAATGCAGAAAGTTGGAGTAAGAAGAATTGATCATTTTACAGGTTTCATGTACAGGGAGTAAGAAAAAGTTTTAGGAAAAAGCCAGTCGTAGAACCACATCAGTTGTTAAAACATTTAAAGTTATTGTAAATATGTTTTAAAGCTTGTTAAATAGGGAAAAATAATTAAATCAAGAGCTAACGAAAAGATAAAAATATGAAAATGGTGACCTTTTATTAAAGTGGAATATGGTTTATAAAACTTTTATTTCTCATAGCCAAACAAAGAAAATAATTAATCACAAAATAATTTCACCAAATGATTATAATAAAAATCACCAGAGTTCGAACTGGTGCAAGAATTATGAAAATTTCAGTAAGAATAATTTCCATAATCAGTTCCTAATGAAATATGTTTTTGGAGTAGTGGACAATAAAATATGGACTATAAGATCGAAAATTGATGGAATAACAATAAAGGAGAAAGATAACGATCGATTGATAATGTTGAATGAATGACGTCGCAGAGAAAGAAAAAATCAAAGGTCAAATTGGAGAATTAAATGATTTTTTTACTATTTTTAAATTTTCAAATTAGTTGCTTAAAATATATTATGGAAACTTTATTAAACGCAACCCATTCTCCCCTTTATCTCTGGAACTATTGATCCAAAACTTAAAAAAGATAGTATAGAGCATTTACTCAAATTTACAAAATATTAAAGATGATTTGGGGTGGGGGCAAATTAGAAAATTAAATATGCAATAAAAACTTATTCGTAATATGAAATGTATCAAATGAAAGAGAAAATGTACAAAAGGGGCCCATTGCCACATCTACATAGATAAGGAAAATTACATTCAACAATCATCAAAAATACCCTGTATAACCACTCTTCTCCGATGGAACTGTCTCACGGTTTTTGTACAAATTTCGGTTCGATACAGTTGACATATGGAATAGGTGAAACAGTCAAAAAATTTAAAATCGTATATTGAGTTCAACTTACAATCCACAGAATTCTGGATAAACATACATGAATTTGAGTTGATAAAACTTGGTGAGCTTATTGTAGCCAGATGCTACTGTGAACTTATATTTAAAATATTTTTTCAATCCTTCTACTAAAACATTAAGAATTCCTCGCACTTTAGGTATCAAAGCTACCTGCTATGCCAAAAAGAAAGAAAACCCCTATTTTGACAAGAGGACTGCGGTGGGTTCAGTAGTAACAAAGACTTTTATTTCAAGTACTTACCTGTTAAAAAGAATATTAATATCAGCAGACCCTGCATAGAAAAGTTAAATTGAGTTTGATTAAAATACAAATGGAGAACATCCAAAGAACTCATAATCATCCGCCCGTACTCTGGACTGTGTCTATCCAAGGAAAGAAGAAGACACAATCAGGTACACAATCAGGTAAATACTTCTTCTTACTTCTTCATGAGATAAATACTGAATGAAATTCAATTAATAAAACAGAATGTTGAAATTAAATCAACAATATGGAAGAAAAAGTTCAAAGTGAAATTCAAAATTCGTAATCGGATCTAACCCCAAGTAGACGGTTCATACTGAACTAGAAATGGCCAAAGTCTGAACAGACACACTGAGTGAAAATTATTAAGGTGCAGTAGTTGCAAAATGCAGGAGATGCTGATCAACAGATCACATCACTTGTGATTTTTTTGGGACGCTCCCTCTGACCCTCTGACAATTACATTTAAGTAGGATAAGGAAATTTCGATAAATTAATTTCATCCATCAACATAAAAGTTATGGTAACTAATGTTTAAGCCAAATATACCAATGCATGTTCAAAGACAAACAAACAAATCTGGAGAAAATATCTGCCTTACCCAGATGCTCCTGAATAATTCAGAGAGTAGTTTGTCAGACAATGTTTTGTCAATGTCATCAATGTCAAGTAGGTCCTCCTCCGTACGTTGAAAAGGGAAACTGTGATTAATTTGTCCAGACTATGGATGAGAGCCGTTTTATTAGACCACGGGAAGAAAGAGGAAACAGTCCAGCTCAAAAATATGTTTAGTGAGCTCTGATCTAGTAGCTAGAAGAACAAAGGACATAGGAGATCAGGTCAAAACAGAGAATTTTGGCTGAAGGTGCCATCGATGAGAATGTAACCTCCATATATTCGATAGTAGTAGTGTATCCATTGTCAATCTAGAGTTTGAGGCTATGTGTAGGACAATAGTGAAATTTCCCACACAGCTGCTAGTGAGGTAGAACTAGAACTACAATTGATTGGAAGTAGAACGCATTCCAATTTTTCGATGAAGGAACTTGCCTTAACCAGAGAATTGAGAAAAACCCTCGATATGGATTTCTGACTCGTGATTTAGAATGAAAAAGAGAATCAAGGTAGATTAACAAACTGGTATGATGAAATTCTGACCGTGAGATACGGATAAGGAACAATTAATTAAAATAAAGCAATTTAGCAATTTTTAACCTCCTATAGGAAAAACTAGGTTTTAGGCCTAGAATGTTTATTGTTAAACGAAACTTTCAGAAACCAATGGTATTAAGAAAAGATTATTTCAGAACCTACAGAACTACCAAAGCTGCAACTAGCTCCACGTACCAGATCTATTGAACCTATATACCTACTATAAATGAATAAGTGTCTGCAGCTGCAATATCCTGTATTGCTGTTCCTGTAAATGCAACTTCTCTAGATAATCATCTCCTAAACAAATTGTCGATGGTAGAGACAGACTATGGTAAAGGAACGTTGTTCTTCAGTTTGACTGACTCCAGCCAGAGTGGAGATCTTTCCAATAGAGGGTGTTAGAAAATAATTGTATTTTTAATTGAGGTTAAAATGTAATTAATGACAGTAAGCAGTAGATAGGTAACAGAATAAAGCGAGAGAGTTAAGGTCTTATGCTCTGTGATCTTAAACTGTACTGCATTTGACGGGGTTGAAGTACAATGTACCAAAAAGAAGAATTCTTATCTGAGCGATTCGTTACGGTAGACGGTCGTAGCTGTGTGCATACATGGAAATCAAGCACCAAGCAATGTGCGCAGTTGAGATATAGGGCAAAGTAAAATTACAGTTATACATGTGGGTTCAAAAAATATTTCAAGTAAATGTGAAATTGGGTGGTACATACGCAGTTGCATAATAGGATGGTTGACACATAAGGTGGAATAGAATTAAAGTTATACAGGATGGTTCAAAAAATGTTTTATTGGGTGGCACATAAGTAGTTGCATATACTAGTTGGCTGAAGTAAGAGTGAAGTAAAACTATACTTTTTCACAGTGGATCAGAAAACGTTAAAAACATGTTAAATAAGCATATACAGTAAGGATATTTGACTTATAAGGCGGAGGTTTAAAAAAATGTTAGAAGCATATACAGGATCATTTAAATATAAGGTGGAATGAAATTATAGTTAAACAGGGTGGTTAAAAAATCTGATATCGTGTGGAACATAAGTAGTACATACATAGGTACTTATACTTGACATATGGGCGAAGTAAAATTACAGGTATACAGGGTTATTTAAATAATTGAAAAATAGAAACATTAGGGTGGAGATCATTAATAGTTATACAGGGCAGTTGCAACATCGTGTAGAGTTGAATTATTGTTGTACAGGTGATTCAGAAAATGATAGACAAATAGTTTATATTGGAGGATCAATACTCAGAAACATATAAAGGGTGGTTGCAATATAGGGTGAATTAGAGTTGCACTTATAGAAAGTGGTCCAAATAATAAAACAAATAAAAAAGTTATATATTCAAAAAATACGAATTAGAGAGAGAGAGAGGGAGAAAGAGAGAGAGAGATAAAAAATACATAATAATAGAAGTGTACTTTAATCAGATAAAAAAGAGTATACTAGTCAGAAAATATTGATTGACTTCACACGGTTTCTAAATGGTTTTCATTTTAAGACAGTTGAGGTCGGTTCTTTTTTAAATATAAATATTAATTCTAGTCAATTATTCATTGTTAGCGATTTCTTTTATGGAGCTTTAAAGTGGATGTATGCCAGTGATCCATACATAGTAACTATAACCCTTACCGGTGCAATTGATTAGGCTCTCAAAAATAAATGGGTACTTAAAATTTACAGTACAGTATAAATACAACCAATTTTTTCATAAATGGAAAAAATATTTATCTATTAACACACCCTTTTCTAAGTTGTCTTGAAAAAAAACTTTTGCTTTATTTTTGTAATGAACGTCACATAAACAAAGTTAATCGAGTTAGATAAAATTAATGTTAATTATACAGGATAGAATTTACACCACATATAAACACAATTTTGCATATCGTGAACGTGTTATTCTAATGAGTTGAATACAAACTGTAAATTTAATCCTTAGTATTTTGCAAACATGTCAAATAAATTAGACTCATTGAGTCATTGGATGCTTATGATTGCAATGAGATCAGAACCCAAGCATTATAGGTGTCAATAGCAATCTAATCGTATCTCGTACTATTTCACATAATTAAAGGTATCTGTGATAGTATTGTTGGGAATTATATTTCTGGGTGGTCAGCTTGTTACACAAATTAATGTCTGTTTATAAAACTGTAATGTATATTTGCCGTTTAAAAAAGTTATTATTAAAACCTATATATGGTACAGTAGCTGGTGAAATGTTATTGTCAAATCCTAACATGGACACATTTTAATTTAATCACAATTTACTAATAACGGTGAAACCTGGAACACTGATCTCAAGGTACAATAATTAAACAGGTCTTCCATTTCTCAATTTCCTAAACAGTCAGGTTTAATGTTTTTAGCACAATAGGTATTTTTATACTTTTTATGAACTTAAACAGTACAAAAGTTCATCCATCTCATCCTCCTTCTGCTATGGCTTCCTTAAATAGACCTACTTGTTTTTTTTGTCTTTTTCACACCTTGTACGTCGCAGATCATCATCAATTCAGCAGATCATGGCTCCAAATAGGATCTCCATTTTTTGCCGAGATCTTTTATTTTAGTTATTATTCTTATTCAGGTGTTCATTCTAAGACCTTTCAAGAATCTATTGCAGAATAGCGTCGATATTTCTTGTTAAAGTTTTTTTTAACTGCTTGTGGTAAGTTTTAATAGGGTTTGGGGTTATTGGATTTAGGTTTGCTGAGGTAGGGTTGGCAGGTTTGAGGTTGTTGAGTTTAAGTTCAATGAATTTGGATTTGTGAATTTGGATTCTCTTTTATAAAGTATTAGAATATTGCCTGAACCAATTGGACTATTTGGACAACAGATTCGTATTCAATCAGCTCATCAAAAATTTTCGGAAACGTATACTGTGGTTTTTGGGTCATTGGACATTTTACTAGATTTTGCCAGTCTCTGTAAAAAAATCGTAAAATATGTATTACTAATTTCAATTTTAAGTACTAAGGAATTCAGTGGCTTGATTTGGTTTCAGGTAAAAGTAGTTATATTAGGATTATTGTAATTTATATATATATTATATATGAAACTTGTAAGTAGAATTAGTTTTGGTTATCTCCATGAACATAACGAATTAGTTACGTTATCACTAGGCATTCTTTCTGAGGATCTAACTAGATTTAACCTAAGTAACTGAATATTCTACTAGGGAGAATTATTATAAATCTACAGTCAAATATTTTTATTTTGATTCTTTAATAATTCGTATGATTTCTTTAGGAGATATTTTTATTTCATTTATGAAAATAAATTTAAAAGTAACTGTTTACAGAAGTTTTTTATACATTAATGAATATTTTAATTTTTAGGGAATATCTTTAAAAAAATGCAAACTCTATTTTATAGATAAATTCTTGTAAAGACATTACTCCTATTTTCCAACACCAAATAATTAATTACATGAATATAAAAAGTGAAGTTTAATCGATTCTTATTACGTTTTCTGATGAAAAATATATTAAAATATAGAAGGTGTGTCTTAATAGATTCCCGTATCGTTATATACCAAAACTAAAAAAGGATTTTAGTTGAAAATAGAATAAAAAAAATTAACGTACTTTCTGTCTGAAATTAACAATTATTTTGAAGAAAAAAAAAACATTGAAATTTCCAAGGTCATTGAAAGATTTTACCATTTTCCCGAATCCTCAATCGACTAAACTTTAATTAAAATTTTTATAGAATATTTTTTCTGAAACGGATATTTCCACATAATGTTCACTATTATGCGAGAGAAAATCCTAATACAATAGTTAGTACTTCTCAAACAAGATGGACTTTGAATGTTGGGGCGATATTGTTGGTGATTATGTAATCAAATAATAGTTTTTGAGGAAATAGTTAATTGTGAAGTTTATTTAGACTTTTTGAATGTAATCAGCTACTTCTTGAACATGTTCCTCTTCGTATACATCAGCAATCTATCTATCAATATCCTATCAATATCACGGGCCCCAATAATCATAATGCAGTAATTCATGGTCAACTTGATCAATTTCCAGAACGATGGATAGGTAGGGCAGGCCAGCTAAATCGCCATATTTAACAAAAGTTAGATTTTTTCTGTGGGGATATGTGTAAAATGAGGTTTATATAATATATAACTACAATAGAGGATATGAAAAATAGAAATCGTGTTGTTTTCAAAAACATAGATATTCCAATCGTTAGAAATGTGGGGAGGTCATTGAAAATGGGATCGAATTCTTTTTAAATGTTACATTTTAGTAGATTTTGTAATTATTATAAAACATAACTTTAGTATGCTGTGACTTTAAAAAACACTCTGTATATTACGAAATAATTTTTAAACTGTGGAGCTTGACTGTATCCATATATTTTATTTTAAACATTTTTCCTATCTCTCAGAACAAGGGAGATATCAAACATCGGAATATAAGTTGATCACATGGTCGGATCAAAGTTATTAGTAAATTTGATATTAAAACGAGATAATCTTAACTCCAAGAGCCTAGAAGAAGCTCACTTATATGGGTTTAAACCACATAACGACTATTTTTAATGTAATAGCCTAAGAAATATAAGTTTAAAATTATATTTTGGTAAATTTAGTACAGCCTCGCCCCCCCCCGGAGGCCTGAATCCCCCCCCGGTTGATCGCCTTGTTTACTATTTTCTAAAAATCGTTAATTTTGAAGCGAGCTGTCAAGGCCAAATGAAGGTCATCAAAACATTTTACAATGTTTCCTGAATCCGCATTTGTTTACACTCTTCTCTCATCTCGATAGCATCAAAAATGGAAAAAGCTCGTCCCGGTTTATCATAATGTTGCGTCTGTAAGTGTACCGAAACATTTTGAAAATTCTCTAATTTTTTTCTTTATGAAGCACCTTTCAAATTGACACCCCGTAATAAATTTCTCTAAAATTTTGATGTTAATATATAAAACATTTATGATTTCCAAAACATTTTACCTCATAGAGCACATTTACAAGTACAGACATGAATCCGACTTCTGTATTAAGTCTGTGCAGTTAGGTAATTCAGACAGTTGTTGGTGCGATCACAGATCATATAAGTGCGATCACAGATCATATAGGTGCGATCACAAAAGTCTCCGGTTTGCATACAAGTTGGAAGAATGGATGTATGTCGGCGTATTTCTTTGTTAGTTTAATCTTCTCAATTTTATAAACTAGCAGGCAGCGCTGCAAATAAGAAAATCATTTCAAGCCATTTAATTCCTTTTGGATAGTTACTTGACATATAACGCTACCTCGCCGGGTAATACTGGTAATAAACATAAAAGTTCTCAGAGACTTATTCAACCTTTTGTGAAATATGCACAAATGTCAAATCTGTGCACGAACAAAAGTTTGTCCTGTGTAAACGTATTATTTTAGGAGTAAAAATCATCAGGGTCTGAAAGGCAGAATTTAAAAAATGTGCTACCAAAGGAAAGTTTGTATTTGTCTCAGAAAAACAGTGTAACAATTAATACTTCTCAGCAGCAAGGAAGAAATAATGAAAGACTATATTTTTGTTCTCTGTCATTAGTAATTTAGCGAGTATTAATTTAACAGGAAAAAACATACTTGTGCAATTATATTCTTTGTTTTACTTTGTAAACGAATAATTACGAGATTAATTTAATTTACATAAAATGTCATTCTATGTATCTAAACTATATTATGGTTTAGAGACTAATTTATATTCTAGTCAGTGCAACAAATGCATCCTCTTGTTGTATAGTGATCATTATCACTAGAAAGCCGTTTAATTTTAATGTTAATGCCAACTACATGTTGTTTAGAACAATCTAAATAAATATATTGGCATCTGTTAATAAATATTTCTATACAGTGGATTAATGCTACAAATATTAATAATTTTTTTTTTGTTTTTAGGTTGCCGATTTAAGGGAATTTGAAGAGTTCACCGAATATTTTCCTGATCTAGAATCGTATCCTCTTTACCAACTCGCTTTGAGGCAATTGGAAAACGGGGGAATCCCGTGTCGGACACTACGAACGGAAATAGTCAAATGTGGGTCAGACGGGGAATATCTGGCCAAATTGCACTGCCTCAGATTAGCATTTCAACAAATTTTAAGAGACGAGATGACTTATCTATGGTTTGTCGATGCTGGTAGACAAATTCTTGCTGATCTGCTTTTGTATGCTGATAAGGACCCTAAGGATTTTCTTATAGGTAAATACTTGACCAACGTTTGATAATTAATATTTTTAGACTAATTAAGTGACAATAATGGGTTCAACGCCTTAAATTAATGCATATCATCATCTTATATAAATAATAATTGTATTTTGTGATAAAATTCTGATGAACGATTACAAACTTTCATAAATATTTCACTAAAAAGACATAGATACAGACGATTTGAGAACCTCCTACTTTTTGAAGTCGGTTAAATATGTTTATGGTCACGATTGAAAATCTGTTGGAACATTTCTGGAAGTATTTTCAAATATTTCATGCTGTGTGTACGTACATATCGCATATTTGAAATGGGCACAAAGTACAGCAGCAGACACATGAAGGCATACGTCGTTGACCGTTTCAAGGCCGTAGCCAGCGGAAGGGTGGTCTGGGGTTTCAAACCAAAAATTTTGGAATTTTAACCAATTAATCATCTTTTTCATAAGAATAAATTTTATATATCCTGGAAATACCACCCCGAAAAAAATTTCTGGCTACGGCGTTGACAGTTGTGTCTATTTTGCTATTTTTTCAGTCAGTACCCGAAGAATAAACATACAAATGCAAAAAATGTGAATCTGTGCAGAAGGATTATTGAATATTTGAATGACCCCAAGATAGGAATGGCTCAAGATGGAGACACGACCAAAGATATATTAAGGAAACTGGATGAAATTTAAGAACGCAAAAGCTTGACAACGCAACTGGCAGTCCAGAAAAAACCATTAAGTTTCAAATTTGACGAAGTCATTTGTCTATTAGAGCATTTCATCCAATTCAGTGATATGATCATTGAATTAGCTGCTGCAGGCTCAGTTCTGACAGAAATTCTAAGGTGACTCACCTTCTCTTAACGTTACCAACGACATATGATGGCATTAGCAATTCAAACTTTGTCCGAAAATAACCTAACACTTGCTTTTGTTAAAAAAGTTATTGGACCACGAAACAAAGCTCAAACATAAAATAATTGAACAAGCACTAAGGTATTTCAAAGTGAAACCCGAAGAAACACTTTAACGTTTCTTCGATCTCAGGATACAAAAACTTTTCAACGCATCATACCCATAATTTTCAAAGGCAAAAACAATTTAAACAAAACAAAATTATTATGATAAGTTCCACAACCATCAGAGTGGAAACTACAGAGAATATGACCATTGTAGTAGGTTAAATCATCGTGAAAAAATGTTATTTTTATAAAAGACCTCAAAATGAGTGGACAACGCTTTAAATTATCAAAAAATTGTAACGAATCCAGTCCAATGCAGGGGCGAATCCATAGTCCAGCTTCAGGGGGGCGATCCGTTACATCAGGGAGGGCTATCTTGTATAAAATTTATCTAAGTAAATTCTGTAGGCTTTCGAAAAAAATGAATTTTCTGGGTTGTTGTATTAAAAATAGTAGACGTTCGCTTTAAACTCACAAAAATTCCTTTATTTCAAGCTTATGGATCTAAGAATTCCTCTTTCTATTATGTTAAACTCAAGGATCTTGAAGCTCTCAGAAGGGGCGACCGCCCCCCATCGCCGGTCCTTCTGCCCCTGCTCCAAGAAAGCCCCCAAAACGCCGTTGTGCCATCCTTCAGAATATCGAAATTTCAGCAAATCTCCCATTTTAATATTTAATAATGACTGAAGATATAGCGAAGCTTTAAAGAAGTTTTCAAGAGAATATTCTTGCAGAAGCTACCATCTGACTTTAAATAACTAAAACAGATAAAGTTTTTGATTGTTCGAATTCAAGTTAGCAGTAGGAAAGGCAATCAAGACGTTGATTTAGTACATTAAGACGTATCAAGGCCAATCGGTCAAAAATCTAACCTAACCTAAGACTAAACGGCCTGCTCCTGCACAGTGTCACAGGATAAAGACCTAGGGCCTAGATTGACAAGCCGTTGAACAAATTTGCTCAACAACCAGGGTGGCTTAGGCTTTTATTCAGATAACTCAGTCACTTAATAAAAGTGTTCATTCTTAATCTTTCATGCTAAGAGAAGTACTCTCACCCGTCTATGATTCATACCGTCTTACATAGCAATGATAGTTAAAGCCAACATTAATCCTAGGAAATCAATTAATAAGTTCAACAGAGTTTGCAGTAAAATTTTTACGGGAAAATTGTCGAAATAGACATAGAATGGTCTAAATATTGTAAGATTTAAATGTCCTGATTTAGTGACATAAAAACACCATTCGACCAGACTGAACTCTCCACTATGGCTGTCGTACGTTGAATGGTGCATGAATACCTAGGTTTATAAAATATGAAATAATAAATATATTCTGATGGTAATGACATTAAATTTAAATTTAACAATCCAATATTTCCTAAGTGGACCAGTTCATTATAGTATTTCATATCATTCTGCTAGTGGCGTCTGTACTGATTTTGCATTGAACATTTTTTGTGAAAATCCCTTGTCTTGGAATAAAAATTATTTATGAAATCAAAATTCATTTCTGAGCAAATTTGATGTGTTGATTTTCTTTCGTCCGACACATGGTTTTCGCTTAAAAATGTGAATTATTGGCTTTTGATTCTCATTTATTTTCTTCCTATAGAAAATCAGTTATTTATTTCTTATACAACAGTCACCACATCGGATTTTTTGCAATGTTACCCTGAAATAAATCGATTTCAATTTTTTTAAGCGAAAATCATGCATCGGAAAAAAATTAGGAAATCAAATTTGCTTTGAAATGAGCTTTAAAAAATATATTTTTTTACAAAGCACAGGCGCGCCATTTTTTTCACCTAATATATTCAATATAAAACCCGTACGGACGCCACTGGTAGAAACAATACAATTGTTTGTACATCCGAAAATGCATCTTGGTGTATTGAATACCTGTACCGAATTTCATAAAGATATCTGCCATAGTTATTATAAATAATAATATTTTTCTGAAAACTACCATTCTGTATCTCAAAAGTTACGACATTTAGAAATTATGTTTATATGAAGTTTTTTCATAAAATGAACCCAAGAATTGTCCTCTTAAATACTTTTACCTTACTTTTGAAACACCCTGTATGTACTCTTTACAATAATATATATATATAAGTTTGCTATTATACTAGGCACGAAGAGATCCCCCCATGAATTTTATCCAGGTCATGGTTTTAACAAATTCTCATTTCACTAGAAATCTCATCTATTCTCACATGTATGTGCATGGGCGTACCGAGGAGGGCAGGCAGCTCCTGAAAAACCTGCCATGAGCCATTAAAGCTTCCCATAAAATTGTTGACTTGCCCCCCCCCCTGGAGCAAAAAATGTTTGATTTGTCCCTCTCTCTAGGATATTTTCTTTCCTGATTTGCCTGCCACCAGGACAAATTTTTTGTTATTTTTGCCCCTCCCTAAACCAAACGCTGGGTACTCCCTTGTGTATGTAAGGAGCCTCTGTTAATAAATGTTCTCTTATTAGTCTTTTATCCTCTTCCAATCCCTAACTCCCATCCTTCCGATCCCTAACTCCCACTTCCTTCCGATCCCTCACCACTTGCGCTAGCCATTTTTTCCCGAGTTGTTCAGCTCTTTTTAACCGGCTTCCAAAAAGGAGGAGGTTATCAATTCGTCGCGTATTTTTTTTTCGCTTTTTTTGTATGTATGTTACCTAATTTCTTCTCCCGTGGTGCACCGTTTTGAATGAATATGGTTTTGTTTAATAAAGTATATATCCGGATTGGTGAAACTTCAAATTTTGGAAAAGAATTCTATTGATAAAGTGATAACATTTGTGAATGAACACATGCGTACATGGAAATCGACCAATATCCCTAACATATTGGTCGATTTTTCGATAACTCCTTATGGATTTGTATAGTTTTTTAACGTTTAATCTATTAAGGAAGACTTTTCTGCGACGTGCAACTTGCAGTTTTGCAGAAAGTCGCTGAAAATTCCAAAATTCTTATTAAAAATTTCATCGAAATGACATAACGGACATTTCCTCATAAATATTTTAATTCCAACGTAATAGTGCGGTAATTTTAGGCACTGGAAGTTTTAATGGCGAATTTGAAAATTTTCTATGTACATCTCAAGCATATAGGTAGTAAAGCATAGTATTTTCGGCTCCTTAAATCAATGAGTACCAAGCTCGTTTTCTTTGTATACCAGGCAAATACCTATTTAAATGCAAATTTTTCCATGTTGCGAAGCCGATGCTTTTGTTTGTCACATTCTCCCGGCCTAATAGAAAATTCAGTGACAACACATGTCAAACTTTAAACTGCTATTTGGTGCGTTTATAGACAGGATGTTTAGTTATAGCAAACAAAATTTCAAAGTAAAGTGGTAGGAGTTGCATTTATTTGATGATTGAAATATAGGACGGACTAGAATGATAGTGGTCCGTAGGCAACCGTATATACAGGATGGTTGGAATATAGGGTGGACTGGACGTTTGGTGGTAAAAAAATGTTGGAAAAAATATGAAATTAAAATTATATAGGGTGATTAAAAAACTGTTATATTATGTGGACGGACATAAGGACATAAGCAAATCATATACAGGATGGTTGAAATATATGCTGGAGTTGAATTATATTTATACAGTGTGATTAAAAAATTATTTCTTTTATAGCCCATAAGAAGTTGCATAAAGTGTGGAGAGGAATTAATGTTACACAGGGCGATAATATAAAATGTTAAAAATGAAATAATTTATGGGGTAGCCCACAAGGAGTTAAGTACTATGGTTGAAATATAGGACCGATGTGACTCTGTAAATATATGTGACTCCGTCCTATAGTTTACAGAAGGCAGCTAACAAATTTATGCTTGTCCGTGGGCAGTCGTATGTACAGGATGTTGGTACATATGTTGGAGTGGAATTATCTATAGTTATACAGGATTGTCAAAAAAAGTTGAAAAAAGGTTACATGGCGTAGGCCATAAGGCATAACTATATTTTGGGCTTATTAAGTCAACGCGTACTAGTACATTTTGTTCGTAAAATAAAGAATGAAAACTACCCGAGTTCAAAAAAAAACTAAAAAGTTAAAAATAAAACATTAAAAGTATATATTCTACCTATAACTAAAAAGCTAAAAATAATATCTTATATCGTTAAATTATCAAATGTGTATAATTTTGGTGAAGAATAATAAGTATTTTTTTATATTGTAAATCCAAAGTTTATATATTTTTTCAGTCCTTAAGCGGTAATTTCCACCCCGACAGTAGAAGAGGGTGGCATTCTAATGAAGTTTTCCTCAATCTAGATTAATTAAGATTTATTTCAAAAGCAAAAATGTTTTGATATCCCTATTTTACAAGAAGATAGACGATTTGCAATAATAAAACATTAAAAAAATATATATAACCGACTTCCACCCATAACTAAAAAGCTAAAAATAATTATAACAAAATACAACTCTAGCAAATAAATAACACATTCAATGTTGTTAGGTACCTACCCAGGAAGTAAAAAAGGAAAACATTAAAAGGTGCTCATTCTGTACACATTAATTACCTACCAATCTAGTATATTTTGCCATGCAACAATCAAGTTTGATGAATTAGTAGATAAGTACGCAATGAAGGATTTTAGATTTGCTTGGCACCGGCTTCAAAAATATACTAGATTGGTAGGTAATTAATGTGTACAGAATGAGCACCTTTTAATGTTTTCCTTTTTTACTTCCTGGGTAGGTACCTAACAACATTGAATGTGTTATTTATTTGCTAGAGTTATATGTTGTTTTTAGCTTTTTAGTTATAGGTAGAAGTCGGTTATATATATATATATATATATATATATATATATATATATATATTAATGTTTTAACACTCCTTCTTTTGATAATATTTTCAGCTAATCCATCTTTTGTCGGACATCCTGGCCATCTGCTTATAGATTCACCTCCTGAACAACACTTGTATTTTGTTAGCTCCTTAATTTCTTTAATTGTTCTTCTTCTATGCTCGCCTTGACATTTTATTCCTTCCACATTGCTTCTTAGTATTCTTACGTTCCCAAACCACTAGTTTACTCTGCATCTGTTTTGTTATTTTGTACGTCTCGGGCGGGCTAGGTAACCGAGGGTCTGGGTTTGGGATTAAATATCATCAACAAACTATTCGTTAAAACAGTTCTTTTCATAATATATTTATTTTTAGGTTATGAAGATATGTTAAGATTTATCCAAGAACCTAAAAACTGGAGGGAATTGGAAGAAGAGCTGAGTTCAAAAGGGGTCAAGGCTTTAACATTCTATGACATTGTCCTCGATTATATTCTCATGGACGCTTTCGAAGACCTAGATAGTCCGCCTTCTTCAGTTATGGCCGTCATTCAGAACCGCTGGTTGTCGAATAACTTCAAAGAGACGGCTTTAACGACTGCAGTATGGTCAGTTTTGAAGGCGAAAAGGAGAAGACTGAAATTCCCCAATGGATTCATGGCACATTTTTATACGCTGTCAGAACAGCTATCGCCACTTCTAGCGTGGGGTTTCTTAGGCTCAGACGAACTACTCAGGGATACTTGTGTTTACTTTAAACAGCAAGTTATGGAATTTTTAGCAGACATTTTCAATTTCAATAAGTGCAAATACACCAGTGTAGATGATTTAGGTTCGGATGTTATTAGGCATCTTAAAATACGGGTCAATAATATATGCCAAAGGTTAAGCGCTCAATCTTAATTAATAGATTTTCTCCGTAGTCCTTTTCTCCATGGAAATCATAGAACCTTAAGGCCAGAATATCGTATTTCTAAGTATATTTATTGAATACTGGCATGAACATCAATATTGAAGCTTTTCTGTCATAAGTATAATTTAATGAAATATATGTACGTGTGTCATTGAATTTAGCGTATTATTCCAACATCATAACATAAATTAGATGTAAAATTTAGGAAAATACAATATTTAAATTTAAACTTTTTATTTGACATGTTAGTCGTAACACGACTTAACTATTTGACATTCCCACGATGAAATTATTAGCTTAATATATGTATTGTATCAAACTATTGTTGTTTTTATTTCCTGTGTGACGGGAATTCATCCTATAATTCGTGTATGCGGCATTCAGTCGATATTTCAAAAAGTCTGGCGCATCGGGGTCGGCGGCTTGCTTTGATGAAGTTCTCGAAGAAGTCTAGTCCATGAAGGAAATTTCTCGCCTGCTAGTGTTTATCAATATGCAAGTTAACAAATCTTTCATGTCTTTAAAACGTGGAATTGTAGCTAAAGATTGATGCATATGGATTGAGAGATCACAGGAAATTCACCACATTCGAGAACTAAGCCTAATTTAATGCAACTATTACCAAAAAAGCTGTAGCTTGGTACATTTAAAACTTTTGATAGAAACCTTAACTAACCTCTCATCTCTCTACACAATGCTATCCTAAACCCAACCAATCCTGCAGATCTTATGACATCGCCTACCCATCGTGTTAGTGAACGTCTTCTTCCTAGATCTTTATTGTTTATGCCTGGCGCATTCACCAAACCAGTGCGTAAACATATATTACTCACTGTCTGTAACTGTATGGTTGAAACGGAACGTAATAGGTTTGTGCACAAAGACGAGTTGCCAATAATTCCAACGGTTTGAAAATTTCTCCGCCAATCGTATGTTGGCACAACTAACTGTCGAGATCGCCAATTCGTATAGAAGTTTTCAAACCGTCGGAATTATTGCCAGCTGGTTATTACCAACAAACCATATGTCCCTATAACGCAAAAAGCGATTGGTTGTCACAAAACATTTAATAATTTTGCGTTCTATCGCCTTACAGATTACGGCTGCAGGTAAAAGCATCAGACGGGATAATTACAAATGAAGTGTACTCAAAAGTACTTAAAAAAAAGATTTTAAAAAATTATGTAATGTTACCGCAAACAGTTAAAAATATTGCGAAACTACTGGGAGCAGCTAGAAAAAAAATTGCGAAGTTATCGGGAACACCTACAAGAATATTTAAAGCATTTTGGCTGTTCATTAGGATTTCCGCCCTCAGAATTTTCCTGCAACAGATAAGTATTTGAAAATTGTAAATGGGGAACAAAGTGTAATAAACCAGTTTCGAAGGATTGTCCGGATTACTGGTTGTCTGTACAGAAATTCTTCTTCACAGATATTCGGAGAGAAAGAGATGTCTACAAAATGATCAACCACTATTCCTGTATAGAAGCAATGTTTTCCTGGTTTTGCATATTGTGTGATTCTTATTTGTGTTGGGAGACGTTTCAACTCCACTTCTGGGTTCATTGTCAATCGCTTTGTGTACTAGTTGAAGGTTTGTTCTTAAATTTTTCGCTTTGATACAGATTTTCTTGTATGTTAAAATTTTTAACAGTAACAATTTGGCGGTAGGCAATATACTGTTACTGAGTGTACCGGTTTTTTGTTTTTCTGCCAATATATCTCTCCATCCTAATCCAGGTCAATTGCTTCCCTGTTTTCGCGTTGTTTACCATCATACAGCTGGCTTCCTTATGATTTATTTTTTGAATTGCGCGTTCTTTCAACAAGATTCTTGTTTCATACCAGTGCTGGTTAAAACATGGTCCACCAAACTTGATTTGTCTATATGTCTTCTAGAAATGTTGTATTGGTGTTCCTTTTTCCTTACTTATAAATATCATAAAGTTCCACAATTATATGTATGACAACAATCACAAACAACACAGTATACACAATTTTTGGAATTCTGAGCTACATTGGTATGTGTAAGGATAGAGTGGAAATCGGGACACCTTTAATTGGCCTGGATGGGGAGATATATTGCTAGAAGAAAACGGAACCTTTAGTATCAAATGATAGCCACGTTCAAAATTTTATTGATAAACAAGAAAATTTGTATCAGTGAAAGTTAAAGATTAAATCTTAAGCTACAAAGTGATTGACAACGACTGTAGAATTGAATACATATTACACAACATGCTAAATACCGCGCAAGAAAAACGTGCTGTGAGCCTTCAATGGTTCCCATAAATTTGCTGACTTTCCCTCCCCCCAACCAAGAAATTTCCTGATTTACCCCTATTTAGGACAATATTTTTTTTCTGATTGGCCCCTCCTTAAGCCAAAAGCTAGATGCGTCCCTGACTACTTATATAGAGGAATACTGGTGATCATATTGTAGACATCTTTTTTGTCTCAAATATCTGTGAGGTAGAATTTCTGCATCTACAACCAGTAATCCGGAAATTTTTCTTAAATTGCCTTAATACACTTTCCCCATTTACGAGTTTCAAATACTGAGAACAGGAAAACCTAATGAACAGGCAGACTAATCAAATAGTTAAATGTTTGGATTTTACATGTACAGTTCTTATATTCCAAGGATGATGTTATTTTATAATAATAATTAATATCTAAGAAATGTGCCTAATTAGTGTTATATATGATTTCATTGATTCAATATTTTCACAGTGTTTTCTTTCTTACAAAGAATAAATGGCGCATTAAAGGTGTTACTGTGGTCGTTCTGGTATCTCTAAGAGTATAAAAGTTATCAGATCTAAAAAAATGTCTTTATGGACTCATCATAACAAATACTCATCAAGCGTGATTTTCGTTTGCAATCTCATAGATTCGCAGCAAAGGACCATCAAACTATGCTCAGAACGATTCATTGATTGGAAATTTTTGTCGCGACGGCTAACTAAGAAGACCAATTCGAAAATCCCGAATCTCAGTAGTTCCCGTTTATATTAACAAATGAATCACTTTTTTATTTAACTAGGGAGGTTCGAGTAATCTTTGCAACGCATTCTTCCTGACTGTACAAGAGTCCAACAACTTGGCGGTGCGTGCTAGTTGGGTTTGCGATAAATTTTGATGAAAGAGCAAATCTTGTAATCCCAAAGAGCCTAACCTCTCCATTACATTAATCTCATTCTCGAAATCCCTTACATACAAGGTGTAACATATTTCAGTGCCGATATTTTGACAGGTAATAGTACTGGTTAGTAAGAACAACAAAGACATATCTATCTTATATAGTTAATTACCTATTCTATTATTAAGTTTTTGGAAATTTCCGTGCGTGAATAAGACTATGCGGAACGGAAAGAGTATACTAAACACTGAAATGTATTTAAGGTTATTGTATTCAATTATGAGACAATATAATGTTACTTTTCAATAGATTCTTAATAAATTGAAAAGAAAACAGACAATGAAAACACAATATCAGTATCACATATGTTTATTTACTGAAGTATTATAAGAATTTTTTTTTTGAATTTAGCGTTGTTTTTTTAACAATTTCATGCCTATGTAAGCATTCAGTAATAATAACTTACTCATCTACAATGAAATATCCAGAAAAAAAAACAAAAATCAAAGTGTAAAACCTAAAACGTATCATACCCGACTTTACCAGCATAAAATTGAGAAATTTTACAACAAGAATTTGCATAAGAAAACTCGCCAATAATCCCTGTTGTTTATTGTGTGCTTAAGTTTTCCACACTCATATTTCGTAAACATAAAGTTCACAGTTGTTTTCAGAATCATATTTGTGGCATCGTTACTTAATGTTTATGCACTTATTGGGGAAAACACCACAATTGGAATAAATATCACCTTTTTACAGTACAGAACCTGACCTTTCGCAATAAATTCTTTATTACGGCCTGTGAATGAAAGCAAAAGTCTGATGTTGCCATGATTTATGTTTTATTAACTCTTTTGAATTTAAATTATATTTTTTAAAATATGCCTTCATCTGATAGGAATAGTATAGGATTTTGTTTATTGTACTATTCAGTTAAAAAATTTGTTGCTGTTTTGCAAATAAATGGGTAAATATATACGTAAATGATATCTTTGAACATTGTTTTCTCATAAACAATAACATTCACGTATATTATGTAAGACTTGTTTATGTACACTGATCAGTTCTATCATCTTCCAAAATATCTGCACTAAATTATGTTACACCCTGTATATGCGGGATTATGCACATTACAGTGAACTGAGATTTAATCTATTCAGCACTTCAAGATTTAATCTGCGCCAATACGTTTACTAATTGAACAAGTCACAGCCTCCAATAACTAACAAACACTCGAATAATAGATCGGGCGAATGTACCAGAAGAAGACTTTCCTAGGCTCATTTCCAAACATGCGGTATATTTGTCGAATGGTGTCAATGTGCACATTTGTTATAATCAAATATTTTTTACTTTATATAGATATATAAGCTTTTCACTTTATTTCTTGTAATGTTACTGATTCGACACTATTATGAAAATTTAAAAATAAATGTCTGTATCATTCGCATTGGACTTGGACTGTGTGTATCAATTCAATTGCTCACTATGACTATGAATGTTGGTTGAAAAAAATGCAAAAAGAATACAAAAAAGTTGAGAAAGACAAGATATAAAACAAGTATAAGTCCAACTCTTCCTTTCAACTTGTAGTTTCGAATTTACTCATTCTTTAAAACTCTCGTTTAGTAGGTGTGTTTAAGCAGCTGAGTATTTCCCAGAGAGTCATAAATCGATTATTGAACCGTTTTAGGGAAATTGGTAGTTCGGTCGAGCAATATCCAGAAAATGGACGCGCTACAACTGTGAGTCAACATTTTTATGTTTAACTGCTAGCAGACCCACAATAATAGCACCCTCGCTACAAAAATGAGCAAAAGGTCATCAGCATAAGTTACAGTTACCTACCCCTCTGACTCAAGTACCCCATTTACATAATATATTCCACGTCAATCCTTACAATCCTCTACGTATATTTGCGAGCTTGGTCCCATTATCAATTATTCTCATGGTGAGGTGACTCATAACTATATTTATCAGGTAAGTGTTGATTTCAATATACCGCCGGCCACGAATTAGCAGATCTCATTCTATTGTATTAAAAGCGTTCTTCACGCTTACCATCAATGACCATGATATCACGCCAACCATTACCGTCGGAAGTAGAACAAACCGCCTTGAAACCATATTGATTTCCCACAATGCTCTCATCATTCATTTCTCTGGTCAATCTATGCTTTAAAATTTGTTCTAGCTCTTTGCCGACGTTATCCAGGAGAGTAATAGGTTGGTAGCCTCTCCACACTTAGGTATAAGAATACAATACCGATTCTTCCATATCTCCGGAAATATTTGCTTTCACAGGATCTCATTGGATGCATCTCGCGAAATGTCTCCATGTCATGATTGCCGACGGTCCTTAGAAACTCTCCTCCCATACGATTACCTTCTCTATGCTGAAACCTTCAGTCTAACATGCCCTGAAATGAACAGGTAGGTGGCGGTACTGTACTAAATTTACCTAAATATAATGTTAAACCTTTTCTAATTCCCCTCTTTCTACTTCTTAATTATAGAATGCAGAATGCTAGTTTGAAGCATGCTTCTCTGTTTTTTTTTACTTGAGTACCGGATACCGGTTCCTGAAAAAAATGGAGTTTTTTTACATACCAGAATACACCAAAGCAAAAATTGTCCTATATTTAGATAACCTGCCTTTGCTATAACAGATACGGTTCCAAAATGGTGCATACACTAGCATTGGCTAGTTAACAGTGTTGATGAGGTTAAACTTTTTCTTCCAGCACATTATTTCTTATTATTAGTAATGATATAAGACAAATGTATCCATTCTGATAATTAATGGTGAGGTTCACTGTTGTAATAATTTTCAGGTTCTACAGTGTGGTGCAGAGGAAACGCATGTTTTTCGAACCGCTAGTACGCGGCGACGGGAGGGGGTATTGACCTTGAACGAATGTTGGCAGACGGCCCATGCAATGCCGTTTCAGTCGCTATGGAGCGTACAACATCGTGTGTTCGTTGTCGAGCAGTTTTTTAGAAACAATGATTCTGTAGTCACAGTGCAACGTCTTTTCCGTCAATATTTTAGAGTTGGACGTCGAGGTGCAGTGCCTGATCGAAATACCGTACTCCGATGGGTTGCAGCGTTTAGAAGTACTGGTTCTGTGATGAAAAAGAAACCACCTGGTCTTCCCCGTTCAGTGCGTACTCCGGAAAATGTAGACCGAGTCTGAACGGCAGTTGTTACCAGCCCTAAACGATCGACTAGACGACATGCTGTAGCGCTGGATATGTCACGTCGTTCGCTTCACCGCATCTTACATGATGACCTCAAGTTCCATCCGGGTTGGGTTTCGGCTCTTGGGGCCAGGGCGAAAAACGTACTTCTATGCAAGATAAAATTATGAAATTTGGGCAGTGCAGTATGCACCACCTAATCTAACATCACCCTTAATTTGGTTGACCTACCCCCACGTTAGAGGGGGGTCGGGGGGGTAACTACCCCCAAAAATCAAGATTATTTTTTTAAACTGTTGCTATCGAACTCTACGCATTTTACTACGTCTAGCACTCAATTTTCATAATTTTCCTATTATTTTTAATTTTTTTCCGATTTATCGACTTAGAAAAAATTTCGACAAAAAGTAGAGGATTTCGGCTCTTGGGGCCAGGCTGAAAAAAATACTTGTATTTGAGATGAAATTATGAAATTTGGGCAGTGCTCTAACGCTCAATTTTTACTTTTTGGGCCAACACTTGTGGGCAAAGGGGTTGGCAACCCTCAACGCCAAATTAGCCTTCTCGCTCAGCCACACTACTGTTAAGGGCGAAGCCCGTTCCAGTAGGTGCCCAGGGGGGACTACGTGGAGGTGGAGTTAGGCGCTTGTGAGGCACTCGACTGGAATCGGACGGAACCCTTCTAACCAGTGAGGACAACACTTCCCCCCCCCACACACACACAACACACACAATAACAACATTATAAACGTAACATTTTTATTTCTGGATTAATAACAAAACGATTATTTCTTTGTAATAAAATAACTATCAACAAAAACGAACACTCTTCTTCAGACAAATAAACATAACAATTTAAATTCTTCATTAATAACAAAACAGTATTATATATTTACAATAAAATATTTATAAACGAAAACATATTTTATCACAAGCACTTCAAAACACCATAACAAACTGTTGCTTCCTTATATTCAATCTTCTTTCTTCTGCCGGTTGGATCCGTTCTTTTAAATAGTGCATTCATGGCAATCGCATTCCAGCATTATTTCTTCTCGGGTAAGTTTCATCGGCTTTTTGTTGATTCCGGGGTAAACCCGAGAAACATCCCGAAGAAATCTTTCGAGTTTATGGCTGGTCTCCTCAAGGGAATCTAAAATATTTTTTTGGTACATGTACTGCCCAATATACTGGTCGGTCGTAGAGATGTTGTTAGTTGACCGGAGTAGACGTTTCAACTCTCTCCAAGATCTTTCGATGGTCTGCGTATGATCTCTATACGGCTGCATACCAGGTATCGGTGGTACATGCTGGCCGGCAAAATCCAAACATTCCACATTGAAGCGACCAGCTGGTGCCCAGAATGGTGGTTCTTCTTTTGGAGGACTAATAAAATTAGCAGAATGATTAATGCGACCGTGACCGTTGAACATCCGATTGCAACTGTTGTATACTCTCCAAAAGTCTGTGCATACGTACGACTCATAATCGACGTGTTCTTGAAGTATTGGTAGTAGAGTTTCTGCATCCCGTTGATCAACTTTAACCACAAATCTCTTCTTTGTGGAACGGCTGATGCCGCCGACGACCCATATGTGATGCCACGTTGTATTTCTTCCAACATTATATTTTCTTTTGAAAAGATGGGTTTCATCAACTTCCACGATGTCGTGGGATCCCCCGATGGGCGTTTACTCATGCCACGCAATGGCACATGCAGCGTCTCGACAGAAACCGTACCAGTAGACGGCCGTTTCAGAGGAAACTTTAAAATCCTTCACTAATTCGGTTATTGGCATGTTTTTCAGCCAGGCGAAAATAATTTGAACGACGCGATGTTCGCCCATGGTATCGTTTATCCGTACATGTGCCATCAAAGTGTTGGTATATGCGCTAAATCTTCTTCTCCCGTGATTTCTACATACATAGCGAAAACCATTGCTTCCGTGTTCGATTGAAGTGCTGAGATGTCCTCCACATTCTGGGCAAGTTGCTTGAGTATTTATTCTTGGCACCACTCCATATAATGCCAATAAATTTCGCCCTTGTCTTCGGCATCCTTCGTTATCTAAAACTCCGAGTCCTAGATAACTTCCTAATGTACAGTAGTTTACTGTACCTCCCATGAAAAGCTGCACGTCCATCGCGATTTTCACATCACTACTAATTTATAATATAATTAACAAAATTACTTAAATATATAGTAAATTAACAATGTAACAATTTTGTATCAACAATATAATTAATATTAAGACAAATTTAACACCTTAAATAAATATAACCTACTTCTATAAAATATCTGATGCAAGTGTCTCGTGTATCCCAAATTTCGAGTTTTTATCCTTGCCCGACAAAACATCGGCATTGACCGCCCTTTTTTTGCAATCGTTTCATTTGAAGCCGACAGACAACGTTTATTTACATTTATCATTTTGACATAACAAACAATTTCATTTAATTTTCAGTTACTTATTAGCAGATAAATAAACTTTCTTTGTTAAATATTTGAAATGAAATTTTAAAAAATTACATTTATATTTATCACTTAATCATTTAAAACTTTTTTTTGTACGTCGAAAAGTAATTTGATTTAAAATCATGTGCTATTCTGCAAGATTTTAAACACGAACGTGTATTATGTATTGCCTAAAAATTAATATTTTACATTTTCTTTGTACATATACAGGCACAGGGTGTCCCATAATACGGTAACCATTTAGAGGCGGTGAAAATTTTTTATTAAACGATATACAGGGTCCTAAAGTGGGTATTTGGTTTTTGTATATTTGTGTTATATGAAAAACGGCTCCATATATTGAACTCCAATTTGGTGCAGCATTGTTTTAAAGGGCGATAAACATTATTTTTTTATCATTTTTCATGGTACTTTTACAGGGTGTTTGTTACAAAGGTCGAATTAAGCAAATCCATGTTAATTATTTTAACATCCCCTATAATTTGCGTTCCGACGATAAATAATGAAACTGACATAAATGAATGAACCTCTATATTTCAAGGCGTTTTCTAGATATTGCCATTTTAAGACTGGCACTTAGTCATTTAAATAAAACCTTAACGGTTTCAAAAACATTCAATTTAATTATGAAATCAAAAAAAAATTAAATAGATTCACTTCATCGACTGTTAAAATTGACCACCATTAACGTCAATGCATTT
The DNA here is from genome assembly GCA_034190945.1 of Octodonta nipae. Classification (NCBI taxonomy): domain Eukaryota; kingdom Metazoa; phylum Arthropoda; class Insecta; order Coleoptera; family Chrysomelidae; genus Octodonta; species Octodonta nipae. The sequence continues at coordinate 32,907,636 of CM067223.1, forward strand.
TATTACACTTTTTTGAAATTAATTTCATTGCTGTACACCAAAGATTTCATGTATCTCCTTACGTGAAACTCCATCGGATTAAGTTATGGGGTATGAGGCGGCCAAGGGAATTTACTGCCACGTCCACTCCAACGATGCGGAAAGTAGTAATTTAAATATTTCTGGACTATAAGTGGATAATGTGGCGGCGCGCCATCGTGCATAAACCACATATGCCGCCTTGCAATAAGAGGAACTTTAATCTCCTCGGAAGTTCAAACAGAAATTTTGGCGAGACGTCCAACTTTTTGCGTAGAGTTCGATAGCAACAGTTTAAAAAAATAATCTTGATTTTTGGGGGTAGTTACCCCCCCGACCCCCCTCTAACGTGGGGGTAGGTCAACCAAATTAAGGGTGATGTTAGATTAGGTGGTGCATATTTCACTGCCGAAATTTCATAATTTTATCTCAAATACAAGTATTTTTTTCAGCCTGGCCCCAAGAGCCGAAACCCAACCGATCCCGATGCTACAGCCTTCATGAGTGATGAAGCACATTTTCATCTTGACGGTTACGTCAATGTTCAAAACTGTCGGTATTGGGCATCGGAGAACCCAAAAGAATTACACCAAAGACCTCTGCACAGTTTAAAGGTAACAGTGTGGTGCTGCATTTCAAAGTTGGGGATTGTTGGACCATATATTTTTGAAGAAGAAGGAAATGCAGTTACTGTTACATCAGCTCGCTACGTTGAAATGTTAAACAACTTCCTTCGGCCAGAACTTGAAAGGCGTCAAGTGAACATGAGAGACATTTGGTTTCAGCAGGATGGTGCCACAGCTCACACGGCGAGAGCATCCATGGAAGTGGTTCGACAAATGTTCCCAGGACATGTGATTTCGAGATTTGGTGATGTTCACTGGCCCCCTCGCTCACCCGACCTGTCGATATGTGACTTCTTTTTGTGGGGATATTTGAAATCAAAAGTGTACCTCAACGAGCCTCGCACACTCGATGACCTTAAGAATTCCATTCGTCAGGAAATTGAAGCCGTGCCGAATGAAATGTTGGGGAGAGCCGTCCGTAATTTTCAGAAGAGGATCCAAATTTGTATCCAGCAAGAAGGACGTCGTCTCAAAGACATTATTTTCCAAACCTAAATATGGTATGTAATTTCAAAAACTGCATTAAAAAACCTATCATTTAATACTTGTTTTTATTACTTTCAACCCATTGTGTCCCAGTAATTCAATATTGAAAAACATGCGTTTCCTCTGCACCACCCTGTATAATTAATTTAATGTAATGACTTCTTGTCCAAATTTGACGAGTGAAGATAGAATTTCTCGATTTACTATACCATTAGTCTTCTCCCAACGCCAGGATAAATTGTGCTATAATCTAATGCATTGCTTTCGAAAAGTAAAGAATAAATTCATTAACCAAACGCACTTTTTGACATACGACACTTATATATGACGTAATCGTTAGTCGAGATATGACCACAGATACAAAGAGAAGATATGACCTCATCCACAATTTTTTGAAATGGCGTCACCCAAATTCGAGCAAGCTAATGTAAGACCGTAGCGGCGGAGAATGTTTTTTATTGCTGTCAGATAAAAATTTGAACTCGTATTTTTTTGTTTTTTATATTTCCTATCTATTTCATATCTTTTGTTTGGCAAATGTTTGAACTGTTTATTGAGTAGTGACTGTGACTGTCATTTGTTTAACTGGTCAAATTAACTGAACGAGAACGAATAATTGAAATTCTTTACATGATCGAATTTGGAGACAGAATATGCGCCCGACAAGAAGTTGTTGAGTTGTTCAATGAAACTCATCCTGGTCGGCGTCCCGTTAGCCAAAGCATCGTAAGCAATATTGAGTCTAAATACCGTAACTTTGAACATGTTCGTGATTTACCTAAATTTGGTCAACTCTCAAAATCAGACGAAGATCTAACTTAATATTTTGTTGGTAATACAAGACAATCATCACTCAACCAATTAGCTTCTGGTTTCAATATGACAGTGTCCACAATTGTGAAGAAAGCTCAGTATCTATATATAAATAGGCTAAGACAAAACGATTAGGTACCATTTTCTCCTCTGTTTCTCAACCGATTTTCTTCATTTTTGTTTTGTTTAGTAGCTACTGATGACCTTCAGTGCAGAATGCTAATCTTAATTTATAATATTGGTTCATTAATTAAATAAAATATAATAAAAATTCATTATTTACGTCAATAATGTCAATGCCAAACAAATGAATGTGCCGCGTGCCGCTGCCGCCAGACTCAAACCATTGAGTAATTATATATAGACAGACCAATGCTATTATATACTTAGAGCATGAACTTCTGGAGGTGGCATGCAAGCGTTGTTATTGTTTAGTGGGTAAAGTAATCGTTGAATATCATAATTATACAGGGCGATTCCAGATATGTTAGAAATAATTTTTTTAATAGGTGGCACATAAGCAGTTGCATATTTAGGGTGTTTAAAATATAGAGTAGAGTGCAATTATAACTAATAAAATAATTATATAGGGAAGGCAATTAGCGGTTGAATTTACAGGGTTCTTGGAATAGAAGGTGCAGTAAAATTACAGTTATACAGGGTGGTACAAAAAATGTTATACATAGATGCATATACAGGGTGGCGGAAATGGAAATGCAACATTTCGTAACCCATAAAACCCATAAGCAGTTGTATATATAGTTAAGATGAAATATAGGGTAAGAGGAATTATAGATATACAGGATGGTGATAAAAAATGTTAGAATAGAAATGATTTATAGAGTAGACCACGAATAGTTCCATATATATAATGATTGAAATATAGGTCGGAGTAGAATTATAGTTACAGAAGATAATTAAAAATTTCATAAACAAAAAGAGTAAATATGGTGGGTCATAGGCAGTGGCATATACAGAATGGTTTACCCGGTGGTTGAAAAATGTTAAAAAATATTATGCGTGGTCCATAAGCAGTTGCATATACAGGGTGGTGGAAATATATAATGAGATGGAATTATTATAATGAGGATTTTAATAAACGTTAGAGAATTGAGTGCAATTATAGCTATACAGGGGTGTTAGAAAAAATAAATATGTAGGGTAGCCCATTAGCAGTTGAATTGTTGTCATATTAAATTAAGATTTACGAATTTGAACACAAATAAAGTTCTATGAATTATATCTGAAAAAACTTGAATTTCGTTACTTATTTGTAGAAGCGAGATGTAAGACCGACATCTAGGATTTTCGAGGAAACTATCACACAGAGGTTCCGAATCTGGATCCGTTCCGTGTAATTGCTGTTCTCCCTAAGGTCCTAGGATAGAATGTCCCGATAAAATTTTCATGTTACTTAACCTGCCAGAGATATTGACACAATTGGTCGAATTTCGACCACTGGGGGACAGCTAGTCATCCTAATAAGGTATGCCTTTTTTATGAGCTACTGAAAACCACTTTGAACGGCGAATTCAATTCTGCGAGCAAATGCTACAGCTATGCACGAATCATAATAATTTCGTATGATATTTTTTCTGATGAGGCTACGTTTTTTAAAACGGCCATATCAACAGGCTTTACTATCGTTATTAGATTACCGACAAACCCCGATGGATCCCCACATCCTCAGAAAGTGAATATGTGGTGCGGCATAGTCTCAGGAAGAAATCTGTGTTCCTATATTTGTTTGACGTGATCATAACGGGTGCAAGATATTTGGAGTTACTTCGATGCAACTTTACTCCTAATTTACTATTAAGTTGAGGAACGTGATCTTCCGGGAAATGACATTTACTTTCAAGAAGATGGTGCACCTCATTTGTATGCAGCACCTGTCCGTGATTATTTAGATGGTGTTCCTGAATAGTTAGATAGGGTACTTAAAGAGTAAAGTATACGTTACTAGACAGGCGAATCTAGAATTACAAGGGAGAATTTGACAGGAATATACCTCCGAAAGTCATTGACCATGTTCAACAAGAATTTATTAATCGTCTTGGTTACTGTCAGGTAGCCAACAATTGCAACATTTACTTTAATCATTATCGTTAAATTTAATAAAATTTAAAATACCTTTTTTATTTTTTTATCTAAACTATTGTAATCATATTTTTGACGATATGTACACGCTCTTTCAATTCGCATGATGAAAATTGGGTGACACCATTTAAAAAATTGTCGATGACGTCATTTCTCGAATAAGGGTCGCATGACAAAAAGTGCTTTTTTTGTTTAAAACAAGCAAAACAGCAAATTTATGGGAAGGTTTAATGACTCACGGTAGGTTTTTCAGGTCGGGGGGCTACCCCTCCTCTGTACGCCCATGTTATATACTTTTAACATGCTTTAATAATCAAAATATATTATTGTAACGGTAATTCATCGGATATTTCGTGGAATCGGCATTCATCGGATATTTATTGTAATTTATAATAACACTGTTTATATGGAAGACAAGGACATTTGCGGTGCTTTTTCCTACTTCTCAAGCGTCTACGTCACCTCTAAGACATCCTCCAAAGTAACTACTACTACGAATATAACGCGATCGATTGATATAAAGGTAATCACTGAAAAGCAAATTTTACAAGCTATTGATAAGCTTGACGCTGACAAAGGTAGTGGACCAGACGGTTTGCCTGCAATTTTTTTAAGCTATGCAAGCATTCAATTAGTAAACCACTTTCTATACTTTATCCGATATCTTTAGATGAGAAAACTTTCCCAACTTTATGGAAAACTGGCTACATAATTCCTGTTTTCAAAAATGGAAATAAAAATGAGGTTTGCAATTACAGACCTATCTATGAATATGCTTTCTGTTCCTGGTAAAATATTTGAATCTATCATATCCGATACTCAAAGAAATACTTATTCAGAATCAACATGTTTTTTTCCGTGGCCGATCAGTGGTTACTAATCTTACATGTTGTGTACAATATGTACTTCAGACACAAGAACCAGGGTTGATGCCGTATATACCGATTTCTCAAACGCATTTGATACGCTTCATATTCCAACCTTATGTCTTATTTATCTAATCGCAATCAGTGTGTTAAAGTTAATTCATGTACGTCATCATATGTGGAAGTAACTTCAGGTGTGCCTCAAGGCTCACATTTAGGGCCTTTACTGTTTTCTGTATTTATAAACGACATAAGCGATTGTTTTCACCATTAGAGCAATTACTGACTGTTTAGAGCTTCAATCCGACTTAGATCGACTCTATAAATATTGTGATTTAAACAGATTATCTCTAAATATTTCCACATGTTTTCATATAAGATTTTCTAGACTAAGCATTAATTCAGAGCAGCTCTACAATATAAACGGTGTTGATCTATTGAATGTAACTGCTGTTAGAGATTTAGGCGTGTTACTTGATGAAAAACTAACATTTCAATTACATATCAAAGAAATTCTTAGGAAAGCATGGTAAAATTTAGGATTCATTCTGCGTATTACTAGGTCCTTTAGACAGCCAACGTCTCTAACTATCCTCTATAATTCATTAGTTAGAAGTCATCTAGAGTTTGCTTGTACTGTATGGAATCCATATTATGTTAAATATATTTCTCGTATTGAAAAGCTATAGAAAAAATTTATGTCATTTAAACTTCAGATATAACCGTGATTATCTAAATGAAAGTTATAAGGCTAGTATTAAGCTTTACAAATTACAAAAGCTGAGTACAAGACGTATGGTTGCCTATGGGATATTTTTATTTAAAATAGTTAATAGTAAAATCGATTGTCAATTCCTTCTTAACAATATCCACTTTAATGTGCGTCAGTTTAACTCAAGATCTCTCTTTCTTTTCTACAATCAACGATTTAACACTAATTATGGCACAAATTCAACTATCTCGTAAATGCTAAATATATATAACCTTTACTTTAACCACATCGTTATTTTTAATGTATCATTTAAATTTTTTGAATTAAGAGCTTTAAATTGTTTTGAGTTGTAGTCTGCGTTATTTTTTGTTCTCTCTCCTTTATATTTATCTCACAAAGCTTGGATACTCTAAATATACTGTTAAACAATCCAACTATAATTTTGTATTGCTAACAATATTTTTCATTATTTGCTTTATATATACAATTAGTTTTTAGGTTAAACAAACTTTTGCTTTATTTTTGAATGTAATTACTATAATAGTGTGCTGTTGCTTAATTGGAAAGCTGCGACTTTCTGTGCAACGGCCTATTGTTTGATAAATAAATAAAAAAATATAAAAACCCGAAATGTTGTTGGTCTGCCGACCCGAGGCCGGCGCTATGGAATGATTTTCTACGTCACAAATAAGGGTTGCATGTCAAAAAGTGCCTTTGTTTAAAAAAAATCAACGTCTCAGAGAATTTCTTCGAAAAACTCTCACTTTTCGAAAGCACTTTTTCCGATGATTAGCGGTAGAAAACAAATTAGTTACATGTATTTAAACAGCTCGAAATGTCTTAAGATATAAATATGACTAGACAGTTTTCTGAATTCACTGCTAATAGTATTTCTTCATATTTTGCATAACAATTATATTATTCCTTGAGTTTTGCATCTTACATAAAAGAAAATGGTGTTTAATAGGGTCTTCAGTTTTTTTCTACATTTTCATGTTGCAAGAGATCGTAAATTTTTACACCACTTAAAATGGTTGCCTTCAATCTTAATCATGACGATCTACCAACAATTACTGGATTCATAAATAATGTTACGATGTAGATCAAACTAAAAAATGAAACAAGCCCAAACGGAGATTAAATAAAAGTCGGGAGTAGTGGAACCCCAGCAAGCAAAATGATGTCTTCATGAAATCATAAAGAGTTCTTATTCAAGATTTGGAAGTCAAAGACAGTTCCAAAATGAAGTCTGAAAGAAGTCTTCAACACGTCGAATGCGCCACCTGAAGATGTCTTAAGAACATCTTAAATGACCTCTTAAGGACTTCTTAAATAAACTTTATAAAGAAGTCATTTTTCGGATTTCTTTATGAAGTACTTAAAGAAGTCATTTTTGAGTTTGCAAAGGACTTCTTGGCGTACGCTATAAAAAAAGATAATAAATGCTGGAGTGTAATACATTTTTTATATTTAAATAAGTATATAAAAATAATCATCCTAAAACTATAAATGTGAACAAATATAATTAAAATACAATTTTACATCTGCGGAAGTTGTTCAATGGGTGTTGCAAATTTGAAATCTTGTGGGAATAAGTTAGCAGCATGTGGGTACATGAGCTTGTAGGATTGTCTGATTGTAACGTCCGCTACACCAGCAATATCTCCAATTTCTTTTTGACTTCGCTTATCTTCGGAAGCCTAAAATCAAATAAAATATAGTTACTTACAGCAAACAATAATTGTAATGATAACTAGTGGACAATTAATCCTAAGGCCGCAAACGGAGTTGTGGAAAATGTGATATATTAAATTTTCTAAAAATTAATTCAGTAGACCCTTGAGCTCTTCCCACTTCTGGTGCATTTGATTTAATTTAGATGCGTCACAGTTCCAGTTACTACCCCATCTTGGATCGGAAACAAATTGTCTTCAAGCAAACGGAGTTATAAATAAATGTGACTTATTTTAAATATTCTAAATTTAATTCAGTAGGCCCTAAAGCCGGTTCCCGCTTCTGGTACATTTTGATTTACTTACTTGTGAAAAATGGGACTTAAATTTTGTAAAATTAATTCAGTAGACCATTGAGCTTGTTCCCTATTCTATCGCATTTTATTTAATTTAGATAAATGAGAGTTTCAAATACTAACCCATTCTGAAAAAATTGTCTTTCAATGCAATAGGAATTATAAAAAGCAGCATTTATTTAAAATTTTCTAAATTTAATTTCATTTTAATACAAAGTCTTAGTTTCTACATCTTCTGAACTTGTTATTCTCACTGGATGTCCAGAAATAAAGCCTCTTAAGATTTTTTTGTCTGAATTCCGACTTTGTCCCTTAATATTATCAACGGCAGGCTACCTTCATTTACATCTATACAAATATTTTCTGGATTTTCGAAACTTTTTTAGATACTCTAAATACGACTACAATTACAGCATACTCAAGTTACCTGCCGTCCGTCTAATTTATTAAATGACGTTGAGTGAATATATAATTGCATTAATCCAACACAGGAGTTAATTGAATTGAGTACTTTGGCCGTGGGTCAATTAATTAAAATTTTTACACGCAATAAATGCCTTTATTCGACTAAAATTAACTAAACAAAATAGCGAAACACCTGCCCGCCTTCGCTATGTTGATTCAATTCACGTCGCACTCACTATAAACTGTCCGCCGCATAAGACAATCGTGCTTAAATAATATCGTCGAAAATACTAGAATTCGATAGTCACTTCTGGTATGCCAGATTATATGATATTCGATTACTCTTTTTATATTCAGCCGGTTTATTTTATTATCGTATTGGCAATCTTTTTTTGTCCTGATTAACTATTAGAAGGTTTCTTAATTTTTGGCGGCGTAAGATGAATGTTATAACAATACTTTTGTGAACAAGGGGTTAATTTTTTATTAGAGAGAAAATATTAAATAGGGAATTCAATTTGTTTTAATTAATTTTCTTCAGGATATAGAAAAAAATAGTATACTAAGATCCTATATGGTGCAATTTTTAGTTATTGATGTGATATTTGCTAAATATACCTTTGCTATTGTCTAATATTTAAACGATTTTTTTTCTAACGAAAATGGATATTGATAAAGTTGGATAAAATGTATGTTTTAAATTAATTACTATTGTGCTTTACAAAATATACAATACCTGTGAAGCCATATAAATAGCCGCTGCTGCTACAGATATGGGTGAACGTCCAGGTACGATATCCATTTCGACAGCTTTTCGTGCAATATGAGTCGCGGCCCTTTGTACCATATTAGGCAAACCGAGATTGGAACAGAATCTTGACATGAAATCTCCTGTTGTGATGAGATCGACAGAAGTTTCGAGAGCTTTCAATATCAGTTTAAAACATCTGCCTATTTCCCTTTTGCTGATTTTGCTCACAGCGCATATTTCTTTGAAGGTACGTGGAACGCCTTCCTGGCGACAAGCTATGTATAAGCATGCTGATGCTATTGCATCATTAGACCGCCCTGAAAAAAAATTGAATATTTGTTGGTAGCTTTTAAGAAATTTCAAATACTCATTAAACATATACTAATGTATAATATTTTGTTTAGAATTACCCTTTAAGTTTCTGCCATCATGAACTTGTTTGAATAGATTATTTGCTCGATCTACTATCGTCCTGGGAACATTGATTCTGTCTGCCATTGCACTAATTTCTTTGAAAGCATTTATAAGTGCCCTGTCTGAACTGTTCATTGTCCTTCGGTTTTGATATCTGGCTACTCCAAATGAATCAAAACTGGCGTCACCTGTAAGTATACCAGTAACATAGTGAAACTTACAATATATTTGAACTGTACAATTAACAGTTAACGAATTTGTAGAACCAAAAAATCAAAAGCAAATGGAACAAGTGAATCACAAATAAATGTTGAGATTTGTTCCACAATTTAGCTGATAACATAAATAGTTTGAAAATATCTTATATTACTGTTTTCAGACAATTGCTCTAAAAATACTACTGAATATTTTTGCCCTTTCTTCATGCACTATGTATATTTTAACGACGGAGTTAATTCAATTTTAAACTCGAATGAAATCATTAAAATTAGTTTTCTTGGTATATATATATATTGAAATAAATGCATAGTTAAAATTGTAATGTCAATGGATATGTAGAGAAACTTCTAATAAATATACTTAGTTTTCTGATGGTTATTTGTGGCATCGTCAAGTTTACTTTTACGTTTTTTTTTTGAAATAACACATTTGAGATTAAGAACTGTATATTTAAAAATTCAAACCTTATGGTCAACAGGATCAGATCCAGACCTTGAAAGTTTTAAAAATAAGTGTGGTCTGTCTCCCAAAAAAATAGTAGAAATAAATGTACTCAATGTTACACACATGTTATTGATAAGCTCTAAGCTCCTAAACTAGACATAATCCAGCTCATACAAGAATTAAAGCCAACTGATCATAGACAGCGACGAGAGTTTGTTTAATGTGCACAGCATATGGAAGATGAATGTAACTATAATCTTTTTTTTTTCTCGATAAGGTTCACGTTCATCATATTTCAGCAATTAAAATAGAGTGATAAAAATCCAAACAGCATAAAAACTGTATGTGTACTCAATGTGTAACAGTTTGATGTAGTTTTAGTGGTGCGGAATAATTAACATATAGTTTTTCAAAACTGAAGAGAGACAGGCCCTCAGACTAAACAAAGAGCGCTTCGCATTATGATAAGCACTGAAGGCAGAACACACCTCTGAAATATCTGCCTATGTAAAAATCTGCACATGTTAACAATCCACACACAATTCACGATCTGAAGAATTTTGTACGCGTAATTAGTAAGACAGCATCCATTTTATGCTTGGACAGAACTTGAAATTTTGACAAAAAACTAAGTTTGGTAAAAAACCTTATGTATATTCATAAATGTACTACATGTTTAACTATCATAAAATATTATTATCCATTATTATTGTTTTTGTATGTTTTCAATAGCAAAACTTTTACTAATTGATTCTTTACAATAAGTTTGTGTGATTTGCCTCCTGCTCTGAAAACATTGTTATCAGATAGTTGTTTAACAATACATAGTTCATTATTACAATATACAATTGTTCCACCATTATTTTGTTTCTGCAGTCATTATTAATAAAAAAAATATATTGAATCAGCTGCTCTTACAAGTTCATAAATATCAGTAAATGTCATTCATCATGAAATATCCATTCAGTAAGTCATATTACAATTCTCATTATCCTATACCCAGACATATATCAGCATATTTGTTATTACTGCATTCCACCATATTTTATATAATACCAATTTAATAACTTGGTTCAGTTAAGGATTAAGTACTGTCAATTTATATTATTTTCCACATGACACAATAAAGTAACTTTTAAAAACACATTAAGTGGTTTTCAATACAGAACATCAAAGTTCTTTTCTTATTTATTATGAAGTGAAACTTTCTTGGTCTTTTCAAATCCTTGTGATCAGTGCTGGGTCTAGCATTACCGGAATAAAGGTCAAGATCTCCACTCGCGTCCTAATACATATGAAAATAATGTTTTTTTATAAACATGCAATCATTTATTTAAATTAACTCTTTTCAATAATATGTTACTTTTCTGGCCTTTCAATCGGCCAACTTTTTTATGACAGCATCGCAGTCGATGAATTCTGTAAAGCCATTTTCAATTGAGAAACTTGCCAAGCTATCATCTTCAATTGAGACATTGTCAAGTTATTTTTGTTGCCCACCTACTATCTTATTGCCCTGAAAAATGTCCTGCCCAGTACCATTTGAGCAATTTTACTTTGTGGATGACATCTATTACCTTACTCATATTTTAATACCAATCTATTCTCGTTCAGACTTATCTTACTTATCCACTTAATTCTCTTTGAGTTTCTTTTCATTATTCCCTATACACCTTTAGCGAACTCTATGATTTCATGAAATTCCATTTTCAGAACTGAGGTTTCATATTCTTCAAATACTTCACAGAATAGTGGACGTGATATATATTATTATTTGATCAAAGTTATTCTTCTGCAATTTAAGGTTGTTACTTAATATTTAAATGTTCTTAAACTGTTAACATAAAGAGCAAGTTAATAAATTTTTTATAGTGTGAGATGTTTCTTTAATTTTGAGGTATAACAACACCACAGTTAGTTGATGCATGAACATTTGCAAAATTTGACATTTGTTGTAATAAACAGAAGTGATAGAAGTTGAATATAGTAGACAGTTCCAGTACCATTTAATTTTAAATGATCTTTGAAAAGAAAGTATGGATTTATTAAATCATGAGTATTATTGAGACATAATGTTTTTCATACTCTCTTTGAGGTGTCATTCTTTTGTACATGTACAAAAAAGAATGACACCTTGAAGAGAGTATTCAATATCTCTGACAGGTGAAGTAACCTGAAAATTTCATCTTGACATTCTAACCTAGGAATTCAGGGAAAACAGCAATTATGCAGAATGACTCCAGATTCGGAACATCTGTGTGTTAGTTTCCCTGAAGATCCTACATGTTGGTCTTACATCTCGCCTCTACAAATAATGTTTCTGAGTTGTATTAAGAATTTAGATTTGTTTGGAGCAGTTTTAAAGATGAATTTTAAACTGCAGAAAATATTGATGCTGTAAGTGAAATGATAATTGATCATCAAGGTGACAGAAGAAAATTTAGGTTTTTTATGCCTTGATCTGAAACAGATTAATCCATTTTTGCATAATCACTTAGCTTTAAGAAAAAATACATAATTTAACAGGGGATAAAAAATAGAATTATGGATATATTTTTATGAATTGAAAACAAAACAATACACTAAATGTTTCAAGATGAAGCAAAACCAACAAAAATTACTTGTAATCTGAGAATTTTGAAACAATGATTGCTCATTTTGTGTTGAAAGCTAAGCAGTAAATGCAGAGTGGTAAAAAGCTTTGCTTAACAGTTAAAATTAAAAAACTAAAAATACAACAGGTAACATCATTAGCCTCAGGGCAATGCAAATTCCCTCACAATTGAATGATTATTTAACAACATTAAAGGTGAAAATGAAAAATGACTTAGCCCTATATATTTGATCTAAGTCCAAACAATTTATAAAAATTTCCATAAACTAATTATTTGATCGATCAGTGTCTTTTAAGCCTAGAAGATGCAATTGTAGCATTTAAAAATCATATGATAACTATAACTTTTTTTACATGAAAAAATCATAGATTTCAAAGGCAATAAAGCCACATTTTGAATGCTAACTATTTCTTATTGCTTCTATCCTAAAAGTAAAGCAGGAATCTTCATATTTGTCTAGAATGTAAAGATTTATTCTTAGTTATTGTAATGAAATACTTCTAAAAGGTTTTTAAAACTCATACATTTGCAATATAATTATGACAGTTATTTAGAGACTCAACTTGCCTATATGTATATATATTTTGTTGGTTACATCCAATTGAAAAAATTACACACTAACTGCTTAATTTACTACTGTTGCTCATATATTTGATGGCCAATTCCTGTTGAGCATTTTGTTGTTTTTGTTATAAGTTTACATTCCCAACTCCTGATAAAAGTTCCAATTTGGAAATTTAAGCAAATATGTAGCTTTTGTTACTATTTTCTTCTAAAAGTCAGATACATGAACTGACTGAAAACCCAGTTTATTTAACCTATTATGCAACAATGCACAAATGTCAAAAACTGCTTTTATTTATTTATACAAACATTAAGATAAACAACTACCTACCTTTCAAATGAATTTTAATTGCTTATTAGAAGTCAATTAAAATGATGAGTGCATTGATAATGTAAATAAGCATTTCACATGGTTAGTTTTTAGAAATTTTTAAAAGGAGTCAAAAAATTATTTAAAAAACAATGAAGTATAGAACAATGTCTTTAACATTCACAATAATTAAATATTTAAATGTGTTACCTCTTCCTGGACCTATGATGGTTGTTAAATCTGAACCACCAAGCAGTGGATTCTCAGGACCACCAACACGAGAAGGATCCACACCATTTTTTTCGTTGCTGAATGTTCTCCATTCTGAACCAACGTCAATAACTCTGAAATTAGTATAATGTAAATTGTAAAAAAGTAAATTTGTAAAAATGAACAAACATATTGATAAAGTGAATTAATAGTTTGAACAAAATTATCTGATGTGAATTAAATATGAAAATTTACCTGTCGCCAACAACTAGTCCACATTCAGAACAAATTTGATCACCAGCTCTGTAGTCCTCTATGAGAGGGGCATCTGGATGGGAGTTACAGCACACCTTATTTGTATCATATCTTTAAAATAAGACAGAACTAATTAAATTCACATTTTCAATATAAATATTAACAAAAACACTATGCAATAAAATGAAAAATATACCTCGACGAACTTGCCATCTTTTCTCAAGCCTGATAGAATTTACTATGTTGTTTTTTTTGCCACTTTCGGATATGTGACAGCGTGACAGCTGTCTAACCAGAAAAATATAGATTAATACATCTTCTTCTTCTTTTAATGATCGTGTTTATTTTACTTGTTGCTCTTCCAGTGGCGTAACAAAGGTTAATTCCTAAACTGTATACTTAGAGCATGTACTTTCTGGAGATAGCCTGCAGTGCACAAATGCCGTGGTAAGACTAAGGAGAGAGAGGGCAAGAGGCTATTTCACTCGGTTGGGAGCTGCTTCCAATGAAATACGTTCAGCATGTTGTTCATTGGCGGCTTCCACCCACTAAGTGAAATAGCCTCTTACTGTCTCTATTGCCCTCTCTTTCTAGCGTTGCCAAGATTTTATGATTGACAGGCTATATCTAGATTGTAAATGATCTAAGACTCTATAGGAAGTGGTCTTTTTCCAGAGTAGTCTTGCAAATTTTTCGCAAGGTAGCAGTACAGTGTTATTCAAGTTATATAACTGAATTAATTAAAACAATTAAATAAGAAAATTACAACAAAAAAGGTAGATTTGTGAAATGTACCTCCAATAATCCATTACCAGAGGAAAACGAATTATTTATTCTAGTAGTAAAAGCACACATTTTTGAAATTATACGTTGTAAATAATAAAATAAAACATTAAAAAAATATATAACCGACTTCCACCTATAATTAAAAAGCTAAAAATAATTAAAACAAAATACAACTCTAGCAAATAAATAACACATTCAATGTTGTTAGGTACATACCCAGGAAGTAAAAAATGTAAACATTAAAAGCTGCTCATTCTGTACAAATTAATTACCTACCAATCTAGTATATTTTTGAAGTCGGTGCCAAGCAAATCTAAAATCCTTCATTGCGTACTTATCTACTACTTCATCAAACTTGATTGTTGCTTGGCACCGACTTCAAAGATATACTAGATTGGTAGGTAATTAATTTGTACAGAATGAGCAGCTTTTAATGTTTACATGTTTTACTTCCTGGGTAGGTACCTAACAACATTGAACGTGTTATTTATTCGCTCGAGTTGTATTTTGTTATAATTATTTTTAGCTTTTTAGTTATAGGTGGAAGTCGGTTATATCTTTTTTTTTGTTTTATTTTCAACTTTTTAGTTTTTTTGAACTCAGGTAGTTTTCACTCTTTATTTTTTATTTTGTATGTATAACCTTAATAGAGAGGACCAGGTAACATCGAAAGCCTCAACATTATACAATGATACATTTTCATTTAAATTGACAGGTAAATGTTTACTAATAAAATGTACTAGTACGCGTTGACTTAATAAGCCCAAAATATATTCATGCCTTATGGACCACGCCATGTAACCTTTTTTCAACTTTTTTTGACAACTCTGTATAGCTATATACAATTCCACTCCACCCTATGTACCAACCATCCTGTACATACGACTGCCCATGGACAAGCATAAATTTGTTAGCTGCCTTCTGCAAACTATAGGACGGAGTAGAATCCATCCATATATAAGGAGTCAAATCTGTCCTATATTTCAAACATAGTATATAACTCCTTGTGGTCTACACCATAAATTATTTTATTTTTCACATTTTATATTATCGCCCTGTGTAACATTAATTCCTCTCCACACTATATGCAACTTCTTATGTGCTATAAAATAAATAATTTTTTAATCACACTGTATAAATATAATTTAACTTCAGCATATATTTCAACCATCCTGCATGATTTGTTTACGTCCATATCATATAACAGTTTTTTAATCACCCTATATAACTTTAATTTCTTATTTTTTCCACCATTTTTATACCACCAATCGTCCACTCCACCCTATATGCCATAGATCCTGTATATATAGCTTAACGGCATATCTTATATTTCAATCATCATATAAATGCTCCTTCTATCACTTTACTTTGTGATTTTGTTTGCTATAACTAAACATCCTGTGTATAAACCCATAAATAGCAGTTTAGATTGACATGTGTTGTCACTGAATTTTCTATTAGGTCAGCAGAATGTGACAACCAAAAGCACCGTCTTCGCAAAATGGAAAAATTTTCATTTAAATAGGTATTTGCCGGTATACAAACAAAACGAGCTTGGTAATCATTGATTTAAGGAGTCGAAAATACTATGCTTTACTACCTATAAGCTTGAGATGTTCATAGAAAATTTTCAAATTCACACTTAAAACTTCCAGTGCCTAAAATCCCCGCACTATTACGTTGGAATTAAAATATTTATGAGGAAATGTCCGTTACGTCATTTCGAAGAAATTTTTAATAAGAATTTTGGAATTTTCGGCGATTTTCTGCAAAACTGTAAGTTGCACGTCGCAGAAAAGTATATGAGATCACCTAGGGATCTTCCTTAATAGATTAAACGTTAAAAAACTATACACATCCATAAAGAGTTTTCGAAAAATCGACCAATATGTTAGGGGTATTGGTCGATTTCCAGGCACGCATGTGTTCATTCACAAATTTCTTCACTTTACCAATAGAATTCTTTCCCAAATATGAAGTTTCACCAATCCGGATATATACTCTATAAAACAAGACCATATTCATACAAAACGGTTCACCACAGAGAAAAATTCAGGTAACATACAAAAAAATACGCGACGAATTGATAACCTCCTCCTTTTTAAAAGTCGGTTAATAATGAGTAAATATATGTTTCCCCTTTCTGCTAATATTAGTAAGACTTTTTTGTATACCTAATTTTACATGTATTTGAATGGGAATTAGATTGTACCACTATAGTCCTGCTGGTGACAAAGTTTTCGTACTAGAAGAAACTGGCTCATTGACGAGATTGATTGATTGACCATACACCTCAAAAGGTAGCGTCCAATGGTGCAATGTACAATAGGTTTTTTCATATTTGAAAATTTTTTGTTGCTGTTCGTCATTTTTTTTCGAGCAGTTGTCAGACCATTGGCATGTAAATACAATGTTTTTTTGCTCGAAAAAAATGGAAGAAGTTGACGCTTGCCCACTAGAAATTTTCGAATATGAAAAGGCCTATTACACAAATATCATGGCTCGCAAGAGAGAGCAATAATATATTACTTCAAGCGATTGTCAGCCGCTTCCTCCCCATAGAGGTATTATACTGTTGCCCTTTCTTTCTATGCTTGGAACGTTGTGCATTACAGGCTACCTCCAGAAGTATATGCTCTAAGGATATTCGAGAATTGCTTCGCAGCCTCCAGAAATATATGCTCAAAGTGTCTCACACATTCCAGACAAAATCAGAATTTTATTATAGATATATCATTATTACATCCAATTGAAACTAAAAATATCTGTTTAGTGCATTGGATATTTCAACTATCTCGTGAAATATTAATATATTGTTATTGATTTTGAAAACTTCCACTAAACATTCCTTAATGCTTTTTACCGAAACCATTTTTATTAGGTCTAGCAATACATATCCATTATTATAATGCGTTGTACTTAAACCTAAAACTATGGTTACTGAACTGTTGCTCTGTTTGTCCGGGATAATTTTCAATTCGGCTAATTTCACTGATAGGTGGTAAATATTATAAGGATTGCTATATACTATAGAAGTTATAGTTATGTTTTTACACTAAATATATAAATAAAAGATTATTTTTTGTATATTTTATTTTTTACAATACAAAACAATATAAGAAATTATAACAAATATAGCAAAATTTTTAAATTCTACAAATGATAAATATTGAGCTAAATGTCAAACCCATTCACTATTTTGGAATATTGTATCCTCTATTTCTTTTAATAAATCGTTTATGTCTTCCAAACTTTCTTTGCTGCTTTTTGTTTATTCTATGTATCCAAATTTGATAATCTGATTCGCTCATTTTTTTAAAATTTCACTCTCTCACTTTTTGATTTTATTATAGATGTTCTTAACACTGGTTTATTTTCTGTTTTTTTTGGTAATAACTATTTTCATTGCGGTCATCAGTTGTTGCTATGTGTATATTATAAACGGGAAACTTTGGTGGTTGTTCATCTTCTTGAAATAATGGGTAACTGCTTTGCTTCTGTAAATATAATACATCTTTTTTTTGTTTCAGGGCAATAGACTATAGAAGTTCTCAATTAGTAGATTTTTTTAATGCTCATCAATTACCTCAAAATGGCTTAAGAAATATTTATAATTTAACTGAACTGTATTAAGGAATAACATGGAAAGGTACCATTTAATTTTATTTAACGTCAGATTTGCAGTTTTCCAGTAAATCAGAAAAAAATGTTATTGTGAGACTACCTATGACTATGAGATGATCTAATCTATTTGCATATTTGAAATTGTAATCTATAATGTTACTATTATGCATAGGTGATGTCAAAAAAATATTATTAATCGCACAGGGGGTTTATTTGATTTTTATATATTTAAAGTTAATTTTTTATAACAATAAATTATTATACAACTAATTAAAAAACTTAATCTGTAGATACTCACAAGCTACAGCACATAGCCGTATCGACAATGGATGTTGTAATTATTCGGAAATGTAATGGTAGCCGAACCCCATACCTTTTACTCTAGTTTAGTAGTTTCAGTTTGCCAATACCTACATATAAAAAATCATATTATTGTGATAAAAATGCAACAAGGTATATAGGAGATTGCCTACACTAGGAGCTGGTTTTCTACAGCTCTAACAATATTGATATTATAAACATAAAAATGTTTCGTTAAAAAACAAAACGTTGTCAATATTGACTACATAATCGGTAAACTTTAATAATTGCAATAGGTGCTTCATCCAGATTATGAAGTAAATCTGACATTCCAATTTATCAGTAGGTATAATACAGACAGTTATCGCAAAATTTGGTAAATTGTTAAATATAAAAATTCATAGAACGACTTGAGCTATTTAAACGGCGAGGATATCTTGTTAGGTAGTTCACAACATTCTTTTAATATTCATTAACGTACAGGACTGTTCAGAATAGGTGTATAACTTAGAGATGATATTTTTTTAGAGTAGTAATACTATGAATTAACAGAAATTTTATACATTATAAGAGAGAAGAAAGAAAATTTAGGAAACATGTAATGAATTATGAAATGTTATATTTTTATTAACATATTGTAATATTTTTATTTTCACACTCGGGTTCAGTTCAGTTCTTGGATTTATTTAAAAACAGTCTAACTCACTCTAATTTATTTGCACTACTTTAACACAATTTCGCATTCCCAGAGGTGGCGGAATAACGGCCCTTCCACGAATTGGTTGATGGCCGATTGCACCAGCTGTCGGATGAATTCTCGTAACAATATCATACCACTCGCGACTTTGAGCCCATGATGTATAATACACCGTGTATTTGTTTCATTCTCAGCACCAGCTTTTTTAATTAGTATTAAATATTATAAAATATGATATTGTTAATTATGAGTTTATGTAATTTCAAACTAGTGATATTTCTAATATACTTACCTTAATTTTACTAAATACATTTCTGTTTCTTACAATGAAATACTTGTCGCCTATTAGTCGATAGCGTTCTCTTGGCTATATGATGATAACCATCATTGCAGACCTAACTTTCAATTAGTATAATGAACATAACCTTGACGTCCATTAGTTATTGAACTCTTTTGAGCCAGACCTCATAGAAGGCAATAATTTTAAGTTTCTGGGCTAAAGAAGTAATAAATACTTACTTCTAATGAATTAATATTTTTCCGGGTGCTTGATATTTATTTGCAGAACATTAAAATGTGTTAAAGTAGGAATTAATTGATTGATTTTGTTTTTTGATATGAACAAAAGATGTGACCGTTCGTTTTACGAAAATACAATTACTGAATAGTGAGCAATGAACGTTTATATTGGATTTATGGAAATTCAATATCTCATAAACACAAAGTGAGAAATTGAAATGTCTTATCAAATGATTAGAAATGCATTTAATCATTAATTATTTGATGAAGGAAGGAATTGAATTAGAAAAATCTTTTTTTTTTTGGAAAATGAGTGCTACACCGGAATGGTAATTGATAGATTTTGTGTTATAAATAAATACAGTTTTTAGGGAATTTCAGTGTCTCAAAAACTGACATAGGAGTGTAAATTGGTTTACATTCTCTTATCTATAAATACCTAGAAACGAATTTAATCAATTTGCAGAATTCATTCATATTACTAGTGGCAAGTGGAGGACTTGTTTTTTGTAAAATTTCTTCCCTTTTTGGGAATCAAAAGTGATACAGTACAATAAAGATAATTGATTTCTTTTTCAAAAAATGATTTTTTAATTAGACAAATTTATTAAAAACTCATGAATTATAAACAGTTAACATTCGCAAAGTGTTGGATAAATTATTTTAGATTTTTTTTGAAAGTAATTTATGTAATCTATTGCTGTGGCATTTGGCTCTTTGATACAGAAAAATGTGCACTTCTATAACTTGTAATCCTTATCAGCTTCTAAAACATGATAATTTCTGCCTCAACAACAGCATATGATAATGTAGTATATAGGTATAATATAATATCGTTAAATATATTACATACATTTGTTCTTCGGGTCGAATACCTATAGTAATTTATTAGCATGGAATAGTTTGTGGAATTGCAACAAGAATTTGTAACAGGTACGAGTTTGGTATCGGTTGTATCTATTACCATTGCCGAGATTGGAACATTACTATCTGGAACAGTATACTGATATAATAGAACAGTAAAAGGTATCATTTTGGAACATTCGGATCATCGTCTCAAATCGAGCTAAGACCGAGTGATTTCACAATTCTGATCGGTTGATTATTTACTGGAATTTTTCTCTTAGTGGATAAATAATGGGCTCACACAATTTTAAAAGATATTATTTGATTTTATACTTATACACACATATAGCAAAGAAAACAAATAAATACAGTTAGCGTTTTCAAAATTAGATTTTCGGAGATTAATTAAGCTATATTAAGCTCACTGCTGAATGCTGAAGCAATGCATCATTTGCATTATTTTCCCTCGCACTTTGAGTGATGCGAAGACCGAAATGATCGACTGAGCGAGATGTGAGATGTTCCAGTTCCAAATGATTGATTTGAAACAGTCGGATGATATGGAACATTGAATCCTATCAGTAAAGATATACACATCTTTACCAGTTACAGAAAATACTGGTTAATGTTACCAGTAACTAAAATTGTTTTTAACTACTTTTACTGCACGTCCGACCCCTAATCGAATGTGCAGAAAAATGATTAAACTATATTTATTCCACTCTAATTATTCAGCGGGACAAACTGATATGATATGCCTTTATGGTTCGAATTTCAGGTCTTAAATTATATATATATATATATATATATATATATATATATAATTCCAAAGATCTATGGATAACTTATCAAAATGTTGAACAAAGTCATCTGTCTGCTCCTGAAACTCAACTTATTTCCATACCAAATTTCATCAAAATTCGTTAAGCAGTTTAGAAGTGAACATCTAATATACAGATAGACACATATCAGTATGGATATAACAAAGTGGAGTGCTGACTTCAGATACATGCTTACCACTGAAAATTAGTGATTTTTCTTTCAATATCACTCTTGCAATATGACGTACCACTATTTAATTGTGCTCACTACTTAGATGGTAAACTATATTAAGGCTCATATTAACATCACATGAGCCTTCAATATATGTTATTGTTTTCAGTGAAAAATAATGTACCTATTTTGAAAATCATGCCAACAAGGGGAGGGAGGAATAAACACACTATACTCAGAACTATTTATTTGTATTTATATATGTATTGATATAATTAAATCAAATTGAAATAAGAACTTAATATTATAAAGTTACTGTATTTGAGAAAGTTAATAGTAATGTCTAGTTATGTAAAGTTGTTCTTGTCAAAGTGTCTTATCCAATGCTGGTTTAGAAAAGTTAACCTGTCAAACTGTCTTTCAGAGTCCTTCAGGTTGTTACAATTATGTCAGTATCTACAGAAAAAAATATAATTTATAAGTTTGTATAGTTCATTTATATACGAATTATTAAGGTGTAGGGATATCTTGTCTTTATTAGTTAAGAGAAAATAGTGATTAACAGTACTGGAACATTTAGTTTTTTGTTTTAAAAGAATTACATTCTCGCTTTGGCGTTTATGTCAAATGTAGTAAATATGGTATATTTCGTTAACAATTGTTTTGTAAATTGAAACAGTTTGTTGGACGCCAACTTTATTCGGAGTTTGTCAAGTCATACTTTTATATTGTTAACTCTGTTGTTACTAAACAAGGACAAGATATTACTAAACCCTTTATCAAAAGCAACTTTTTTGCTGTTTGAAAAGTTTTAAATTGTTTTGAACTATAATATTTGGAACTAGTCAGATACCATTTAAATGTTGAAATCGGCTCCATTGATTGGTGGACAATGGTCGAAATAGTAAATTACTTTAAATAAATCAGCAACTTTAGATACAATACAAAAGTAAGTTATAGGCAATACTTCAGAGCAATGGCAGTTATAGTGATGTAAAAGAGGAACAACTAATAAAATATAGGATAACAGACGTGGAAATGTACCAGAAGAAATAATCTGACCAAGTTGTTATAATGGTACAAAATCTATGTCATAACCAACACGTAGAAAATCATTGATTGTGAATAAACAGTGTGACCCGTCTTAAATGAAAAGATCCCTTCTAAATTTTAAGTTATTGACTGTTGCAATCATTTTATTTTAAAATGTCAAATAATAAAACGTCTACTTCAGGGTAAAATTAATATTTGCTCCAATTTTGAGGACATACAATGCTAGCTAACAAACACTGTATCCACAGGTAATCAAGGGTAGAATTTTCTTAAATTAATTACACAACAGGATGAAAAAGATGTTTAAAATAGTATAAACATTTAACGAAAGTCATTGAATTACATTTCACTTTATGTGCAATAAATGAACATTAAAACTTCATAATTTAAAAAATGTCACTAACGAATTATTGGTAGAATATTTTCATTTAGCGCCAAACTAATATTTAAATTTGGATCCTAGTTCCCATACTAATCCAGCACCTAGTAATTGGGGGTGTAATTTTTTGGATATGGTTGTTCAGTTCTTGTACATATATAATTTGATGGGTTTTATGAACCTTTTTGTGTGATAAGTTCCCAAAGAAAGAAGTTAAACATTTGAGGGCTGGAGGTCTATCTATAGATTTAGAATATGTTCTACCTAATCTTTTGGTTTTACAGTTTGTAAATTCTGGTTTTACAGTTTGTAATAAAATATGTTTTGGACATTTCTGTTTATTATTTGTATGTGATTACTTTTTAAAAACAATTGTGATACTGCGCCAATTTCATTGAATATTTTATTTAATTTATTGACAGTATAGCTATAAAGGTGACCTGCTGCATTAAATACTGTTTGAATTTCACCTTCCCCATTTCTTATTCTTGCAGCTATGACACAAAATAATTTAGAGAAGAAAATTAGAACTGCAAGTAAATATTATCGCATAAATTTAATGACTAATAGGTAGAATCACAAACGGGAGCGATAAATATAGTGTAATGTTTTTATTTTCCACACGGGTTCTTCTCAGTTCTTGGATTTATTTAAAAACACAGTCCAACTCACTCTAATTTATTTCCACTAATATATATTTCTCTCGGAATTGTCTGTTAAGTCCGCGAACCATCGGGAAACTTCTTTCATGTGTTCTGGAAACTTTAAGGGAATTCCCAGTAACGGCAGCGGTCGGCCTATTGAGAGACAAAACATTTCGGATTCCCAGAAGTATCGGAATAATGTCCCTTCCACGAATTCGATCCAGCTAACGTATCTAGGGTATCGTCTATTCTTGGGAGAGGATAGCTATCTTTCTTCGTAGCGTGGTTTAATTGCCGGCTTCTTCTCTTTTAGCTAGAGGTAGTCTTCTCGCCGACTGTCGAATAGGTTGAGCATCCCCGGTATTAATTTTATGTTTCACCAGGTCAGTCCGTCCTCTTTTTCCGTTTCCTACATCAAAGATATCCTGGTAGTTTCTAACGATGTTCCTCAATTTTGCTTTCTGGTTTGGTTTCAAATTCTTAGATGAATCGGTGATGAGTTTTTCCAGTTCCTCAGATAGTTTACTTGGTATTATTTTTGCATGCTGTGTGCTTCTGACTAAAAAGGAAACTGTTGAACAATGGCCCAAAGTTGTTCCTTTCTTTAGCACAACCGAGTAATGATTCAGGTTCATTATGCTTACTGGCACAATCTCCCTGGCACGAAACAGAGTCTTCCCCAGTGCGACTCCTCTGCCTACATTTCCCTCGTTAAGTTCGGGATCAAGCATCATTACTGTTCCAGTTTTAGCTTTCCCATCTAAGCAAGCATTTATAATGATTTCAGCTCTTTCCGGAACATTGACATCCTCTGCTAAGATGGCTCAAAGCATTATGTCATCTTTTCCATGAAGCACCACTTCGTCATTCAGTCGCAGAATTCCTTCTTTGAATTTTAACTGGAATCCTTTGGAGCTCATGACATCCATTCCAAAGATTACTTCGTCTTGGATGTCTGCCACTAATGCCCGATGTAGGAAGGTTGTGTTTCCCAAGGTTATTTCAACCTCTATTTCACCATGGACTTTCGCTGCATCTCCTGTCGCTGTTCGCAGTTGCCATTTTGTCGGTTTTATCATTGTCTCTAAAACAATGTTGGGCCTTATTACTGTTTTCGTCGCACCAGTATCCAGCAGCATTGCAAATTGCTTCCTATTAATAAGGCCATCTACAAAGACACTGTTAATGTTGTTGCGTAATGAAGCGACATATGCGTTGATAATTGGGTCTTGTTGGTTACAGGTCGACGATGGTCCCTTTATATTGACCTTCTTTAGTTTCCTGGAGGAGGAAGTCTGTACTCCGTTGCACTCCTTGCAACGACTCTGGACATGTCCTACCTTACGACACTTCCGACATCTCACTAGTTTTTTTCGTTAAGGACTCCTTCTATTTTCTTTCTTACAGAGGCTTCATCGTTTCCGCCATCTTCGGATCCTCCGTCAACGATTCAGACTCTGGCTTGACCTCTGCAGGTATTTTTCGCAGCCTCGAATTCCCAGACCTCGAGCCAGTGCATCTACTAATTGGGTTGGTCGAGCTAGGGTCAACGCTTGTCTGTTAGTGCTATTGCCTTCTCCTCTGCCGACCATCCGTTTAACTTTGTTGCAGCCTCGAATTGGCGCCTATAATTAGCCCATGACGATTTTCCATCAAATTGAGGAGGTTTCATTTTGTGTCTTGTCCCCTCGAGGCCAATTTTCCAATTCACTACTTCTGGACTGTTTCTGCTTTCGGTTTTTGATTGTGTTTCTCCCCTTTGTATTGTGACTAGCCATTATCTGTCTTAGCTCTCATTTTTGACTGACTCTTCGACCATCGTTTGCTTTAGCTCCTCCATCTGAGCCTCATTTCCGAATATTTTCTCTTCCAGCATTTCTGAATTTTTCTGTACCATGCTTTTCAAATTTTCTTCTAAGGATTAAGAATTTTCCAGTAATTTGTCTTGCAGGCTTTTAGAATTTTCTAGTTTTCTAGTACTTCGTCTTCCAAGGTTTTAGTATTTTATTGTAAGCTTTCTAGGGTTTTCGAATTTTCTAGTACTTAATTTATCTTCTAGGGTTTTAGAATTTTCTACCAATTTGTCCTCCAGTGTTTTAGAATTTTCTAGTAATTTATCTTCTAGAGTTTTAGAATTTTCTAGTACTGTCTTTAGCTTGTCTTCTAGACTTTGAATTTTCTTCCATTTTCTTTAATAGCATACTCATGTCCCCATTACCAGAACCAAATAAGTATCAGGATAGTTTCCTTCATTTATTACATTAATTGGAGCATCTCATAGCTGGTGTATTAATTCACTTTTCTTCCCACTAATGTCTAAATCCCTTTCCTCAAGTTCTTTTTTTAAGTCCGTCACTTTCAATTGGTCCAAATTCACTGTTTTAAACATTTTCAGTCAATTTATTTTTCACTTCTAAAGTTCTACAAATACACCCCACACCTGACACCACTGAAATGTTTTTATTTTCCCACACGGGTTCTGCTCAGTTCTTAGGTTTATTTAAAAACACAGTCCAACTCACTCTAATTTATTTCCACTACTTTAACACAATTTATATTCACTGAAACTATTTATAATTTATCTTAACTATACAATACGATCGTCGAAAACAGAATTGTCTGGTAAGTCCACGAACCATCGGGAAACTTTCATGTGTTCTGGAAACTTTAAGGGAATTCCCAGTAACGGCAGCGGTCGGCCTGTCTGTTGAGAGACAAAACATTTCGGATTCTCAGAAGTATCGGAATAAGGTCCCTTCCACGAATTGGTTGATGGCCGGTTGCACCAGCTGTTGGAAGAATTCTCGTAACAATAGGATGAAACGCAGGAAGTTAAAATTAGAATAGAAAAACCCAGAAATGTTTTTAACTGAATGACAAACGTCCTGTTTAATCTTAATCATAGTATACATATAAGGATTCTAGTCATCCGCTGACTGATGCCTCTTGAAAACGGCTAGAAGCATTTGAGATCTAGGGTTATCGTCACATGATCCGAATACCATAAGTACTCCACATTACAGACAAAACAAAACAAAAAGAGATGGAAAGCATCTAGGAAATCCTAGCAATAACAAAGATTTGGAAAGCGGCATATTTTGGTCACATTATGCGAATGAGAAATATCGTCTCCTCCAATGGATACTGCAATTGAAGATAGAAGCCCAGGTTGTAGTAGAACATCGTGGCTACAAAATCTCAATTAATGGACAGGGATAACATCTGCTACTTTATTCAGATCAGTCATTAACAAAGTCATTTGGACAAATAAGTTCGCTCACATCGATAAGCACCAATTGAAGAAGAGTAAACCTTCAACTTGGAAGTCATACTCTTATGTTCTCCCTTTTATTATTTGACATTTACAATCAATGATTGTCTCAAAATTTATATGGGTTTCAGTTCAAATTTTAATACACTGTATATTAAAAACTTTCCCAAATATGATTATGAACATAAACACTATACATTTTAAAAACATAATTTAAAAGTTATAGATTGAAAGTTTTGCATAAAATATACTTGCCAAATGAGGTATTAGGAATTTTCGCATGTATACTTACCAAACTCAATAATCAAGTTCCACCTTCTTCCGTTTATTAGTAGTAGGTCTATCTTCTGCCTCTACGACTTTCAAAATTACTCCATTATGTTCAAATCCATGTAAATTCTAGACAAAGCAAGGAGATTTAAAAAAATAATATTTGGATAGAAAGTCCCAAAAGAATCCTGATAAAACTATTTCAATGCACCCGTGCATAAGAAACAGGCATTTTTGAAAGAGTTGATTGATAATAAATTTATAATTTGGTAAACATGTTTTTGAGGTCGCTGAACACGAATATGACATTAGCAACGGTCTCGGGAATAAGCTTATGTCATGCAGACTAATCATAAATTAATTAGTACGTCATCATCCCCTATTCTAAAGGTGGAAATGAGAGGAGATAGGGTGCCCATTTCAATAAATGATATTATGTTTCATTTGTTTACGTTTATGGTACAGTATATCTCAAAGAATACATAGCTATTGTGGCACACTTGTTTCAAATTGTAGGGTAAATAATACATACTAAGGAAATATATATCAAAAAGTCATCATTCCCTAATTTAGGGTTTGAAATGTGAATGGGACGATGAACAAGTGGTGCTTTAAATCGTGTTCAGCGCCCAAATCCATTATTTTTCTTTTTTTATCTTTTCATTCTTTTACTCCAAAGTTTGTTTAATTATACTGCAATATATGAATATCAATATCTCTTGGAGACATACCATAAACAAAAGTCAAACAAGATTGTTCATTAATTTTTGCCCAATTTCATCCATCATTTCCACTCCTAGAATAGAGAATTACTTTATAAATACATAAATAATTTTGCTTTAATCTCCATGCCCCAGCGTCAATTTAATAAAAAATAATTGCTTCGATTTGTCTATTTATCGGAGAAATATTAGGTTTTTGGTAAAAAACACAAATTACCCATAGTGGCCGAAGCTGATTGTTCGGTCCCAACCTTCACCTTCCACCGAAGCCGAAGGTTTTGCTTTAGTAAGAAATTCAATAATACTGGCCAAAACTAGAACACTATCGTTGCAAATTGTATAGGTAGTCAGTACTATGCATGATAGTAGAAACAACAGAAGTATCAGTAAGATTGTATGTATTTCTTTATTGAAACGAAAAAAGGTATCAGTACTTAACACAACAACCAAATATAACTGTGGAAGCAATGCAATTTAGATATACCCTCGAGAAAACGTTATTTTCTGTTACAAAAAAAAAACTGCACAGGTAATTGACTAGTTTTTCTTTTCATAAAATGTTGTTAGCAAATTGTTATTTCTTAATGAATCACAGGCCGTGCTTAGTGTCCCTAAAAAAATGTAATTTTGACAGTTTTGTAATTTTTTAGCAATAGAAAAAAAGTATTAAATGTCTGTGTTTTTATACGCATTTTTTAAACCTACTAGTGAGATGCTGAACGATCTAATTATTTTTGGGAAAAACTAAAATATTTTAGATTATTCTATGTTGTATTAGAGCATCGAAACTTGTCAAAAAAGTTTCATTTTTACGAGATGAATAAATGATCTGATTTTTTCAGTGAGCATTTTAATTTACGTCATGTTTGCAACGCTGCTATTTTGCAACAATTTTTTTAAAACAATCTGAAAGGAACATGGTAATTATAAACTCTTTTAGCACAATGCATCATAGTTTAATATTCATTTGAGTTTGTTTTATTCAATTCAATATCAAAGTTTGTATTTCAGTAATCGGCATGGAAAACTCAAAAAGAAATAATCAATGTCGTGTTGTACTGTAAGATTTGATATATATGTTAATATATTGTCTGTTCCTTTTACTTTGTTAAAAAATGTTTTTTCACTAAATGGAAGCAAAGTAAGAAAAAATACATTTGCGAGAAAACATCAAAGCCGTGAAGTTAAATTTTTGGACGGTTATTTACGCCGCCGTAACAATAAAACATTTTGGTAAGTTTCAAATCTATAGCATTTTTACACAACAGTTATAGACGACGAAAAACTATAATATTTTTTATTCTGTAGCTGAAAATTCACGAAAACTGTAAGATTTAAATATTTGGA
Source organism: Octodonta nipae (assembly GCA_034190945.1). Classification (NCBI taxonomy): domain Eukaryota; kingdom Metazoa; phylum Arthropoda; class Insecta; order Coleoptera; family Chrysomelidae; genus Octodonta; species Octodonta nipae. The sequence goes on from CM067223.1 coordinate 32,936,924, forward strand.
ATTTTAAATATTTCTTAGGACATATAAAATTGTTACAACTACTGATGTATTATTATACAATATTCGTTCTTCGAGAAAAACCAGTCAAATACCCGTGAATTTCAATAATACTAAAATCTCTTCTCGGATAAGTTACATAAGATTAAGATTATAATATCATTACCACCTACCTCAACACGCAAGTTACGCAACTCGCATTCGTTTGTTCAAGTTCGTCCGTTTTCGAGAGCTAATAGAAACCTTCGGCTAAAGCTTCGACTGGAGTTTGGGCAAAGCCGAAGTTGAGGCCGAAGGTTTTTTTGGTGGCCGAAGCTCAGTTCGGTCGGGCCTTACCGATGACAAATTCATGCGAAGCAACCCCAAAAACCTCCAGAGTAACATTACGTACCATGTTTTAATTTTTTTATCATCACTTTGAGATGCAATTGCAAAACTGTTAATCAGTCCCAAACTTTGTAGACGCTTTCACGTAATTTACTACGCCCATGGTAAGAATAAATAAATACAAACGAACTGTGCTGGCAGACTAATGTTGATCGATATAAGGGACGTAGATAGCTGCTCTCTAGATTGCCGGCGAAAAATTCTAACCCTCAGGAATTGCAACTCGTCAAGCAGTCATTATAAGGTTACATTACTTAATAATTCATTAGGCGTACTATGTTTTGTTCGTTCACAATCGTATATCTCGGGGAAAGATAAAGCTACCATGACACTTTTTTAAATTTAAGCGTATTTACTCTAGATCGAAGAAAAATTAATGAGCATGCCTTCATCCCGTACTGCCAGGGTGGTAGCGAGCGGTTAGTGGAGAAAAACAAAAGTATTTCGAAAAAAGTTTCGCGGTCGCTGAACATAAGCCTAAGTAAAATGTTGTCATAATCTACTTTTGAGATGGCAGTAAATCAAGTAGTAGAGGATCCGAACTAAGATCGACCTTCACCATTGTGTCGACCAGATGAAAATAATATTTTATTAAATACGTTTCTGAACTTGACTTAATATGGCAACCCCAATAAAAATGTTCAAGATTATTGTCAATTAAAATTTAAAAAATATATATAATTTTCTAAAATATCACCGGCGTGTCTAGCAAACGAAACAAACATCAGTGGAAAGTATCTACTATGTACTATGTCCTTATTAGCTGGTAAGTTGATGTTAATAAACTCTTTTGTCAACCAATCCGAACTAGTCTTAAAATGAAAGTAATTTAATTACAAATAATGTAGTATAAGGTTGCCTGAAAAAAATTGTTCATAGATGCCAGTTGCAAGTATTTTAAATTGAAAAAATCAATAAAAAAAATGTTGTGACAGTGGAAGAACATTGCAATTCTTATCAAACTCAACAAAACGATGTAATAAAAAATAAAGAGGATATGAGAATGGTTTTCCCGCTAACAAAGTAGCATCAGGATCTAAAATTTTAATCAAATCAGCAGATGTTTTGATAATTTTACTCGGTAACATGGATAAAATTACAAATTATGAGATTTGGCTTGCAACTTCACTAACTAAAAAACGAAATATCAATGACCTTTATTTCATCAATTGTACGGAATTGGCATCAAAATTGTGCCTCGATTTATGCCTGCTTTTCATGCATACACTGGTTCCGATTACACCGCAGCTTTCTATATCCCCTCAGGGGTGAAAAAAAAAAACAACTATGGGGGGCTGTATCTAGGAAACAAACGACTTTCAGAGTTTGACCTCATAGAGATTTTTGATACACAAGTACAAGACTATCAAATAGCAATGTTTCAAAAAAAGTAGCCGAAAGTCAATCTCTCGCTATACCTCATAAGGGGTAAAAAAAAACAACATTGGGGGCGCAATCTCAAAAACAAACGACTTTCAGAGTTTGAGCCCATGGAGACTTTGGATCCCCAAGTATGTAACTATCAAATGGCCAAAATTCAGAAAAATTAACCGAAAGCCATTTTCCATAAGAATAGTGCGCGGTCCTTTGTCGTAGTCTATTTTAGAGATGGAAGTAAATCAAACAAATGATCAAATGATCGTAAATGACGATTTGTAATAGCATCAATTATCGAAACGTAGAGAATAAAATTTTCATAGTCGTCGTGGTCGCTGAACATGATTCTGAGTAAAACTTTTTTATCATTTACTTTAAAGATAACATGGTATTTTTTCATATTATTTTGTGACCTGAACATAATCTACTCAAATATATCGTGTTAATTTATACAAATGTGTATAATTTTCGTGAAGAATAATAAGTATAAAAAATACTTATACTGTAGATCCAAAGTTTGTATATTTTTTTCAGTCCTTAAGCGGTAATTTCCACCCCGACAGTAGAAGAGGGTGGCATTCTAATGAAGTTTTCCTCAATCCAGATTATTTCAGATTTAATTCAAAAGCAAAAAGTCTTGATATCCCTATTTTACAAGGAGATATAAGATGTGCAACAAAAAATAAGGTGGGACTCATAGTAGGACGTAGGGGCGATTACCAGAGGTGACCGAAGGACAGTATCTCAGCTTTTTTTGCTTGTCTCTAAAATTAATTAACTGACAATGGGGAGGCCTGGAGCGCTTAATATGTCCCTACTTAAAAATACATAATATTAATTTTAATGGGTAAAGATTAAAAATCGTAACTCAGATTCAATGAATTCAGTGGGAACTTTTGAAACTTTCTATGTACAAACTTTAAATTAAATATAACAGGAATTTTCAAAACTTAATATTCTTATAAAACATTACCCTTATTGCATTATTTGCAGATTGTTCCGAAGTATACATGGCGTATCCAAAGTTCTTTCCTTTAAGCAAGAAAACATCAATCAAGTTGTCAAATCTGCTGAATAAATCTTTCAATACAGGAGGCGGCAGGGGTTTAGGTTGGCAGACCACAAAGCACCTGTAGAAATTAATGATATAATTAAATAGACGGGCACATGTGAAAAATCCAATATACCTGGCTCTCATCACACCTTCAACCAAAGGTCTTGGCCTGGGTAAATTAAAGTCATCAACAGCAGGTGGGTTCCTTCTAGGTCCAGAGTATGAACTAGTACCTGGGTTACTTCCAGTAAGCAGTTGCAATATTTCTGCACTATCTGGAAACGGAATCTATGTGTAACAATAAAATAGTGAATTATTATTATTAATTTTGGTATTGTCTACACTCCCATGAAATTATCAGTTATTCAGTGTTTCTCATAAATAGTTGTTTAGCAATTATTCGAAACCGGCTCAAGGAATTTGGATCGTGAAAACTGGAGATCTCAAACTGGTCCCATATTTTTTTCAAAGACATAATTTACACAGTTTTTTAGAAAATAGACAAAAACTGTTTAACCGACTTTTCTAATAGTAACGTTTGGTGGTATCAAAAAAGGAAAATGTATGGGTGTAATAAATTGAAAATAAATTGGCATTTAATCAAAATAAATGTCAGTTGATCAACTACAAGATGGAGGTTCAAAATTGCTCTCTATATACAGTGTGTCTTCATAAGTTGGAATGAAACGGTAAACTTTCTTATGAATAATATTTAGAGAAGAAGTTATTCATAATAAAAAGATTTGCAGGGTCTAAAAGGTATTTGTAATCATTACATGTCACAAGTACAATTAGAAACTACTTCTAATTATGCAGCATCACTAAAAGTTGTATAATAAATATACATGTCACTTTTTGAATTGACAAAAATATCAATCAAAGAAAGTTTATTAGAATTGAAAACTGCATCCAATTATCACTAAAAATTGTAGAATGAATATTTTTTTACTGAAAAAACCGATTTATCATAAAATGTCGCCCAGGAGAGACTTTTAAATGAGTGTAATTAGAATTAAATCCACATGTCTGATAATTAACAGACCAAACCTAAAAAAGTTGAAGATTCTCAAATCATCTACAACACCGTGGATCCACCTAAGTTTAAATCATATACAAAACTTTCTTAATAATACATTTAAACAATAAGTTACATTATTCTATTAATAGTAATTGGTCAAAATGATGAAAGTTGCTTAAAAGTAAAATACCTTATATCGGAAAAATTAATTAGATTTGAAAACTGCATCCAATTAAGCCATTACATAACTAAAAATTGTAAAACAAGTACATAAAAAAACAAAAACTGACTTCAAAAAGTAATTCAACTAAAAAGCCAAAAATATATTTTATTCTGCAACAATTAAATACTTTTTCTGAAGTCGCTGCCAAGTTAAAGAGAAAATAATTTGGGAAGTACATTTATGAGTTGTCTTTTGCAACTTTGCGGTTCAACTTGGCACCGACTTCAGTAAAAGTATTTAATTGTTGCAGAAAAAAAATAGTTTTTGCCATTTAGTTGAGTTAATTTTACTGAAGTCGGTTTTTGTTTTTTACACATGTATTTTTATATATTACTTCAAATTTACTACAGCTTTGAATACAAACGAACTGTATTGATAGACAAATGGTGATCTTATAAATCGGACGTGGATAGCTGCTCTCTTTATTGAAGGCAAAAACACCGACAATTAATGGTCTAGAACACCATGGAGTTTTTACTTAGAGGTAGTTCATAAAATAGTTTCGCATTCAGGGGAGAGGGGGTTTCTCAGTTAGTGTGACGGGATGTGATAGGGGGGATGGGGGGAGTATAAGGAAATGTGACGATTTTTTTTCATTTTTCTGATACGATACGATATATTTTAGTCACAATTTCTAATTACTTGGTATATTTACTTATTTATTTTTCAGCATCGGAGCTGGCGTTGATGTCCGTCACAATCGGTTCCTCTGTAAATCCATTATCATAGAAAATAACGCCAATGATAAAATAAGGTTGCTTCTATAATGGTTTTATTATAGAATGGGTTAGCGTAGCGAGTATTTCTACAGAGGTTTGTGCTACTACAATTTTGTCTTACACAAGAACATATTTTAAGGGTTCTACTATATTTCTTTTTATTCATTTATTTCATTCGTCACTTAGCAGTCTTAATTTCATGCTCGTTATTAGGTATAGTACTCGGTCTAAGTTAGCAATTCTTAAATTTAACAGTTTCGATTTTAGATGAAACTGGCATCTGTGAGAAGCGGTTGTACCAAAAATTATTTAGCACCTATAAAAAATTTTATCCAGAAAAAAGTAATTTATACCCAAAAGGGAAGAAAAATAATGTGGTTCCTTGTTGATCTCGAAAAATGAGAGGATGAAATCAGAATGGATAGATGAAGATGAAGTAAATGCTAGTGTCGAAAACAAAGAAGATACTACAAGATCATTATTATAGATATTTATTCATTATATTTATATAATATGTCGCCATGTATCATATATGGGGGTCTAGCTTTTGTGACGTAAAGTTTATAGGGGGGTCGCAGAAAGTGTTACGTGGCGTGATGAAGGCGGAGGGAGGGGTACAAAAAAACAAAATTTAGTGTCACGTATTTTATGAAGGGCCCCTTAGTAATACAGTATTCATATATTTCAAATGTTCTAAAAAGTTCTGGGTCTAAATTAAAACCCCGTTTTCAAAGGCTATAAAATAATAGAATGAAAAAAAAACATAATGGTCATTAATAAAATGTGCAATCTGACATTAAAAAAATATTTGACAACATGAATTAAGTCAATTTACTGCTAATTTGATATCTACCGGGTAGCACAAAAAAGTGTTCAGATCAAATCAAATTGGAAGACTCTTAAAGAGTTAGCTTCAAAATTTTAAGTGGTGCTCCTTGGTGTGAATTTGTAACAAGCTGAATGATTCATTGTTTTTCTAGTTTTGGATATTTTGAAAAATATTCAATATGGGATCAAACAATATATTAACACATGGGTTATTTAATCCCGGGACTAACCGGTAAACCACACTTTTTTTTGTAAAATCCAACTTTATTCATCAACATTTCATAGCGATACTACGTACGTTTTCCTAAAAAATGATGCCTTTCTTATAAGACGATCTGTCTTTTACCTCAAAATAAGGCTTCAGATGCGGCTAGAACCTCATCATCGAGCCAAATGTCTTCTCCTGCATGTTTCTGAGGTAAGCGAACAGGTGGAATCGTAAAATTTCACCGTAATCTTCATCGATGCATTCCGATCTTGGTGAAACAACCGTTTTTGTCTTTGCCATATGACGGCTTTGCTGCTTGATTGCGTAATTTAATCGATCAATTAATGCAACATAATAATTACTACTCAAAATTCCGTGCGTGGGCCAAAATACTGACGCCAGCACCTTGTTTTCTATAGCGTATAGTGTTTCCGTGTTATGTACCGACGTAAAAAATATTTTATCACGCCTGAACATCTTCAAATAACGTTTCGAAGCGTCAAATAACTGTTGTTTCTGTTCCGTGAGCAAACGCGGCACCCATTTAGACAATAATTTTCATAATAAAATCTTCATGCAAAATTTTGAAAACGTTGCTTTTGACATCTTTCACTTTACGATCGGACATATTTTTTTGAATATTTTTGATGTTTTTGTGCGTTGCAACGTCAATTGAACGACCTGGGCGCTTCCATGGTTGTCCAACCGTGTTTCAAATTCGCATAACATCCACAAATAAGTGTTTTCGATGGGCATTTTCCCTGTAACACTTTTCACGCCAATGCTGAGCTTGAACGGTATTTTCTCTCATTAAAAAACGGTTATTAACACACGAAACTCGTTTTTATTAATCGTTTTAACACCGACACTAAACCTTCATCTCGACGACTGAACCGAATGTCATGAAATGTTTACATGTTTGAAGGTTGGTACTACTACATTAGTCCCGGACCTTAATAACGCATGTAATATGGAAAGACCCATTTTGTTCAAAATTACGTCGGGAAAACTATTGGTGCAATAATAATTTTGTATCAAGAATGAATAATATAGAAAACTTAAGCTTCTTTTTGCAAAAAAATTCACAGGTGTTTGTTTGATTGATTTTTCTTGATGGTACATAGCACAGCACATAAAAACTGTTAACTGATCACACATTTTTATTCCTTAATTAATTAAAGGAGAGTTTAAAGTTAAAATCGCAATTTTGTCAGTTTTTGTAACTTATGAGTCACTGAATTAAAAGTTTAGTGTCAAAACTAAGTTTGGTTTATAGGTATCTTCAATAACTACTAAATGATTCATCTAGCCAATTGGATAACTAATTATTAAGTTACTTGCAAAAAAATGTAAGTAAAAACTGCGCATTTTTCAATCGTTCCTAGTTATTGTTAAAAAAACAACTTTGAAACTAGACAAAAAGTTTTATTTTTACCATGTAAGTAACTGCTAACAATCTCAACTTCCCGGCTTTGAAACTTTTCTCGAAAATGTGATTTTTTTTTTTCGAGTGCGGTTTATTTTACATGAAGTTTACATGCTCCCGTTTTGCAAGAAATTAATTTTTCAACCACCTGAAAGGAACATATTAATTATCAAAACTTTTAGTATAATCCTTTCGTAAATTAATTTTCTTTTGATTTTGTTTCATTGTATCTAAAATCAGTTTAAAAACCTGCATTTTGGTGTTCGGAATCAGATAAAATTTACTGGTGGGGAGAAATCACTTTCCCTCATTTTACTACTGCCTATTATTAAGGAATAAAAATTTGTTAACAACAGTATTTATGTGTTATTCTATATATCTTCTTCAAGAAAAACCAATCAAACACAGGTGGTTTTTTTGCAATTGAAAATACCAACTGCCCTAGAGTAACATGCCACCTATAAATTGAAGATAATTCCATTAATTAATGATTTTCTTCATTTTCTCGATTGCGACCATCAGCTGAAACATGGCAACAAAAAAAAATACGTCGAGTCTAAGGAAATTTGTTCAATAACATATAACATGAAATGAAAAAAAATATATAGAAACACATAAAGCAGATTATTTTTGTGTTTCTTTTGGGAATAACACCACAATAGAAATAAAACTACGTATATGCAAGAATACCAAACGTTTCAAAGTCTATTCTGACTTCGTTGTCAATGGCTTTATATTTATTGATGTAAATTGCATATACGTAGTTTTATTTCTATTGTGGTGTTATTCCCAAAAGAAACACAAAAATAATCAAGAACATGCCACAAACAACGTTTAGAAGACAACATAAAGTAGGTATTATTACTCGCTGCGGCAAATCTTTATATATAAAGATTACGAGTCACGTTGTTTGTCCGCGATGGACTCCTACACTACTAAACCGATTTTAAATTTGATTTGCACTCCGTGTGCAATTTAATCCAACTTAAAAGATAGGATAGCTTACATCTCAATTTATAGACGCAATATTATTTTATTGCAAATTATTTGTCTATTATTTGACAGTCACAATTATCTGTGAGCTCCAAACGATTCTCACAGATGGCGATATCTGTTGACTGGATTGAGTAAGTATTCAATAGATGGCGGTATGTTAAAAAATACAAACGTTTCATATAAGCTACAATTTAATAGCATAACCACCACGTGTTGCTGAGGCTATAACCTAAATTTATTTTGAAATAATCTAAATACAGTGAAATTCAATTGTTCTTACTTTTTCAATTTTTGGTGTTAGCCTAGCCGGCCCAGTATTACTTAGACTGAAGTATAAACTAAATTTAAAACCGTTGAATCTATTTGTGTTAGCTAAAGACGGATTAACCAAAAATATTGTGCACCAATTAGTGCTAAATTAAATTGAAATTAAAAGTATTTATAATCCAAAATAATAAATATTATTGTTAAAGATTTAAAACTATCTGCCCTACCTACCTCATTTATAAGTTTAAGTGTCACATGTTATTTACTAACAACTTTGTAATACATTCATTTGTTACAAACTTGAATAAAAAATAATAATAAATTTTAAATTTAATTCTTTTGTATTAATTTTTGTTTAATATCAACTATACGAAAATTTTGATCAAAGTCCTTCCCTTTCAAATCAGAATCCAGTGAATTCTTATACCTGCTTTAACGTTTCTGTCTTCGTTCGTAAATAATAATTTCATTGTATTACGGGGTAACGGTAGTAGAAAATCAGTCATGGAGGTCGCCATGTTTTTTTACAAATGGCATCATGTTAAAAAGCATGATGGTCTTCATGACTGCTGTCCTCCTACTGTTCCCTTTGAATAGTTTACTACAATGTAATATAACAAGAACCTTAGCCACAGCAACGCGTGGCCGGGTCTGCTAGTAACAAATAAATATATGAACAATGTACAGACAGTGAATTTACATACCTGAGACCCTTCCGGATTTTTGGATTTGTGACGTAGCCTTTACTAGAGTTTCAGCTAATTTCAAGATCTTCTCACGTTCGTCGTCTTCCACGGGGGCAACTTGTGAGTTCCGTTGGGCTTCAAACTCTGTTCTAATAATTAAACGATGTCCTGGAGGATATTCAAGCCCATGGAACTTCTGCTTTGCATAAGCTGCCCATCGAGAACTCTTATAAACAACCTCAACATAAGCCCTATCTCCATCGTACTGAAGATCACAATAGTCCATACCTACAAAATGAGAAAACTATAAAATTACCGAACGGATGGAGTACTAGAATAGGGCGATGATGGTGTTGCTTATGCTTGCACGGCGTTATAAACTGTAAATATATTTTTTACGTGAATCGTTAATTTGATCATCATTTACCAGACTTACTGGAAACGTGCAATTGCTTGAACTTTCACGGCACGTCAGTATCATAATGGCAATGGTGAAAAATGAGATTTCGCCAATGTAACGTTATTAGTTATAACAATACGTCGAAACAGTGATTTTCAATTTTACAGGAAGTGTTTAAATCGAAGAATAAAAGTAATCTGCATTAGGATTCATTAATTTGCTAGAAGATGGATCTTTATTGCTACCACATAAAAATTAAAAATAAAAACTATTATTGAGTCAAAGTAAGAAAGGTACGGCGGTTATTTTCACAAAAAGAAACTGATGAGGCTTGCACTGTGGCTTGAGTTATTATTCATGTAGGAATATAATGCAGAAGTTGAGTGCTTACTATATTTTCCATAATATGCCTTAACATGTGTGCATTAATATACAGTGCTTTTGAATAGTAACAAATAAATTCATTATTTCTGAAAGTGAAAGTTTACGAAAAAACCTCTGGCAAAAAATCCTCGATTTTGTTTTAAACAAAGGTACTTTTTGACATACGACCCTGATTTGTGAGGTAATCGTTAATCGAGACATGATGCTATCGACAAATTTTTTAAATGGTTTCATTTCGACCATGCTAATTGAAAGAGCGTGCCATTCTACGTACACATTGTCAAAGATTATGGTTGTCAGACAGTAGCCGAGAATGTGTTTTATTACTGTCAGATAAAAACTAGATGTCCTATTTTTTTTTTATTTCTTATCTTTTGTTTGGCAAAAGCTGTGTGTTCGAACTGCTAATTAATTAGTGACTGCCTTTTTTTCAAAAATGGTAAAATTAAAAGAATGAGAAGGAACTGAAATTATTTGCATGATGGGATTTCAAGACAGGATGCACACCCAACAAGAGTAACCCAAATATGGAATTATCATGATGAATGTAAAACAAATAAGTCTTGAATAGTAACCAAATTAACAATGTCCCTAACAACGAACGTTTCATACCTGAATATATCTTTATATTCTTATTTATCAAACTATGTAATACGCTTTCATAAACATTGAGACCTACAAAATTTTATTATAATAAATATCAGGGTCAGATTTACATAATTATATTTTGGACACTAAGCCCAGGGGACCCCACCAACTTTAAACTTATAAATTTTGCTTTTTTTATGTAAAATGTTTGTGTTTTTAAATTCTATATAAATTTGGCTTAACTTTATTTTGATGTATATAAAAAACCATTTATATGACGTTTTATTAAAAATAATGAATATAAAATAAAAAATTAAAGATTTTTAGAAAATTCATTTGTTTATAAAATGAAATGTGATTTATTTATTGCGATAACAAGTTTAAACTACCAAATTAATATATGAATATGTTATGTTAATATTACGCTTGCACATATATTTATATTTATTGTTTCCTGAATGATATTTGTGGCATATTTTTCAATGTCTAAGTACTTCTTGGGAAATAACACCACAGTTAAGAAAACTGCTGTATATTCCAAACGTTCGGGGTCTGGATCAGACCCCGTTGTCAATGGTAAGAAACTTGGATAAAAAAGACACAATTCTAAGATGTAAATTAAAAAATATTTAACAATATGTATTATTTGATTTCTGACATAACTAAGAGAATTTTATTTGTAATATACAGGGTAGCACAGAAACTTCTAAAGATCATATAATCATAAAGTTCCTTTCAAATTGGAAGAATTATATGTGGCGCTCCTAGGTGCGACTTTGTTATACTAACTACATACAACTTACTTGGAACAACATCAAATAACTTCCATACTTGATCTTGGTTTAGCATTGGATTTACAATAGCTGTTAGCTTGTTATATCCACCATCATGAAAACCTTCTGGTTCAGGAAAATCATTTAACGTATCTGAATACCGTCTTTTGTTCGGCTGTCGATAAGACCGTTCTGCGGAAGGCGTTTGCTCATATTGAGCATCATCATGAACTTTCTTTGGTCTTGCGAAAACTGCTTTGAATGATTTATCACAGTTTTCAAAAGCATTGGCGGCCTCAGAAAACCTTCAAAAATATAATATAACGAAACATATAATGTCATAATTTATGACAAATACTTACTTTGAAAATGTTACATATGCCATACCTTTACTTTCTCTAGTGTCTTTGTCATAAATAATTTTTTTGTTAACAACGCTACCATATTTTTTGAAAACTTCCACTAGTTGATGAGCACTCATGTCTTTTGGGATCATCACAAATAGCCTATGTGATATTTCCTCAAAATCAACTTCTCTGTTTCCTTCTTCAGGTCTGAAAAATATTAACTGGTGTTTAGTTAGGGTTTAGTATACTCACATCAACATATGATTTGTATGATTTTATATGATGTTTATTATTTGCTTTCAAAACTCCAACAAATTATAGTATGGAATCCAGGCGGGAGTAGGCTCCAAAATACTGAGTGTATAATTCTGCTATATTATCTTATGATTTACTTTCTTAAAATCCTTTGAAAAATTGTGCACAAGACAAAAAATATCTTTATCTTGAAATTTACGACAAAAAGACATTCTTTACAAAAAGTGTTGCTTGTGGAGAAAATCAATTTACAATAGAGAAATGTGTAATCAAATGTACAGGATGTTAATAAAATAGGAAAAATAGAAAAGGCGTCAAGACAAAAGTACTAATATTTACAACTTTTATCACAAATGTTATCAAAGTTGTTTATAAACTAACAAAAAGTCTTAACTAAAATTTTTAAATGAAAACTCCAATATTATTAAAATTATTCGACATAGCTACTTCCACACTTTTCTGCTAAACTAATAATTTACCGCTCAGATACTTGTCACTTATCCATAAACGTCTTATATCAGATTTTTGATTTTGAAAAAAAAATCTAAAACGTTAATGAGAGAAGAACATATTCATTTAATACAATGTTACAGTACATGACAAGGTGCTTATCTATGAAAAATATCCTAACACGCTTGTGTCGAAAGGACATTTGTGAAAATTATTTATAAAATTCACTGAAACTGGGTCGGTGATGGTTGTGAAGAAAATGAGATAGTTACATTATTAGCAAAAAGAACTCGCTTAGTTTTAGATGACCCGAAATTATCTTCAAGGAACCCTGCTCTACTACTGAATTTAAACACAAGTGAGTTGCAAGTAATTATTAAGGAAAACAAAATTAAACTTTTTAAGCCAACGCTGCAGCATACACTTAAACCTGGAAATGAAGAGGAACGTTTAGAATGTTGTTCATAGATAAGTGAAAACTACTTTGACAACAAAGTTTTCTTAGGTTTTTTTTTGACGATAAATCTACATTTTGCACAAACGGGCACGTATGTTTCCAAAATAGCCGTCATTAGGTCTTCAGCGTTATAAAAAACTTAATGTATGGTGTGGAATTTTTTTTATCAAATTATTGGATACATTTGTCTTATCATTTCTTAATATATGAGAGCCAGAAGTGGGTGATAACGTAATCTGGGAACAAGACGGGTGCCCTGGTCATTCCAGAGCATTGGTCAGGCAATCATTTTCGTACAAGATGGATAGGGAGGTTTGACCCAAGGCAACATCCATAAATTACCTAAGACGTTTTAAGGTGGGTGGGTTTCAGCTAATATCTGGATTTTACATAAGATTATTTGAAATATCATTTTTTCAAAGATTATGACTTTTATTTGACGAATTTAACTATAGAAAAATTAAATTCTACTAAGCATTTTCAAATATAAATATAGTTATAACAATAACTATATTTTATTAATTAAATAATAAACAAATCCTTATTTACTTGATGCATTTACTTACAATAAATTCAAAACATTTTAAAGAATATCTTCAAAAAATTTAATATATGTAAAAATATATTTTAATAGTACACATGTAACGGTCTAATTCTACGAAACCTGTCGAATTCAGTTTTCTTGGGAAATTAAATATTTCAATATGTATATTAGTCTGGGACAAAATATTCGATGACAAAAAAGTTAGCGTCAAAATGTGAGCCCTTAATTTGAATCTTAAGAGGTCTTTTATCGCAAAATTCAATTTTTTAGAAACAGATCTGTTACAAAATTCCAAAGCAAAAAAAAATGTTGTAGGGAATTTAATTTCCTTCAGAATTTATTGTATTTTTCATATATATTGTTTAAAAGATTTGAGTGAATGATATGTGTGAAGTAAAAAATCGAAATTCGCGATGATAAACCTCTTAATATTAAAATTAAGGGCTCACAATATGACGTTAACTTTTTTTTGTCACCCTAAATAATATTTTATGTTCCCAAAAAAATAATAGTCGATTTTTTTTACACAGTTTAATGTATATATACTTAGAGTTTTTATAATTTTAAAATACTTACTGCATTAATATTATGAGATACAGACTATATTTTCTAAATTATAATACATATCAAATCTTTATATCCTTAAAATGAACAATTTTGAGAAAAGAAATATCTCACGTAAGAATTATGGGTGGGTGGGTGATGAAATGTATCTTACACTTTCTTACATGGGGGTGGGTGGGGGACAGAAAAACGTCAAAATTCATCTTACGTAGTTTATGGATACTCCCCACTCAATTATCCATCTAGGTAGCCTAATCTTTCATTACTGGACTTATTTTTGTGGACTGTCTTAAAACAAAAGGTTTTTATGCACCCTGCTACATGTCAGGGAAATATTAAAAGGGTGCATATAAGTCGGAATTCATGAACTCAAACTCAATGAGCTATGAATCATTTGTAAAGTGTACAGTAAATTTATTAGTGTTAGGACGGTAGGGGGTAGCCTTGCCAAGAATTTTCTAATTATTAGAATTTTCTTTTTAAAATTTGTATTTAGACATTATGTTAGTTTATAAATAACTTTGTTTCATAACATTTGTTGATAAAAGTAATAAATAATAGTATGTCTCTCTTGGGTCATTTTATATTTCTCCTAATTTGTCCCTGGATGTCTGATTGAAAATTTTCATTTGTAAATTGATTTTCTCGATAAACTAAACTTTTTATAAAAAATTACTTTTTGGTGTAGATTGAAAAATTTTCCTCTTGGACACTCCATCCGCGGACACCCTGTATAATATTGCCTAAAATACAGTTAACAACTAGTATGTCTGACTAAGTCCAGGATAACCAAAGTCATAAAAAATAAAAATATATTGCTTGTATTTTTTTAATAATTTGTTTAAAATTGGACATGTTTCCTCCTTTATTGTCCAAACTACTGAGTCTACACTTAAAAAAAGATGATATAGGGCCTCACTCAAATTTTAGGTATAGGAAAAATAAAGGGAAAAACCTAATTTTAATTTTGGTGGTTAAATTAGAAAATTGTAATAATTATTTTTTTAAAATCAAGCCCATCATGTATTAGAAAAAATGCAAAGGCTTGTTATGTATATTTTTTTACAACAACTAAACACAAAGTTTAAAATATATCATGGAAATATAACATAACCGATTCATTCCATACAAATTCCCGAATATATTCAGTGAACACTTGTGAAAGAAATCCTATGTAAATGTTGATTTTCTGAAAACAAAACAATATGGTTAACGTTATAGACTTGTATCTGGACCTGACCTTAATAAGACAATACAGTCTAGATTATGGAAATTGATTAAGCTATTTTATAGTGATACAAAAAAAAAAAAGAAATAGGGACCTCCTGCTTTTTTGAAGTCAGTTAAAAAACAATTCAGATACGACTTTACTTTCTCAGATTAGTTTGCCACTTAAATAAGTAAATAAATTGTTTCTTCATAACTTTTACTTAATCAATTTATTAAGAAAATTAATACCTTTTGTTGTTAGCTTTTCATTATTTATTTAAATTATAGGTATACAAGAAAATGTACTGTTTCAACTTTCACATAAAATAACACTATTTCAAGTTTGTATTTGTAGAGTCAAATTTCATAACATAATCATACTTTGCACTCTAAGGAGTTTGAAAAAATATCCTTAAAAGATGTATTAGTTAATTTTAAAGAAAAGAACAAAATAGCTTTACTCACTTTGAAGCAATCATTACTTTAAGAGGCTTTCCTTGTCCAATAGATTCCCCATTTAGTGCTTCTAAGGCTTTAGCTGCTTCAGAAGTTTTTGAAAACTTTATGTAAGTTACTCCTATAACAAATTGTTTGGTTAACACTTACATTAGAATAATTCTGATATGGATAATTGATTTTCTTGGAAATCAAAGTTATATCGACTTCAATAATACAATACTAGCACTTATTTTGTCTGTTTGATATAGATATAGGGGTGTTTACACTGTTTTCAGTTCAAATAAACACTTTAACATATATTCAGATTTTATCAATTCCATACACATTTGCAGTAGAAAAAGAAGATCAACCAAGCAATAAACGAAAAATCAAATTTTCCACAACTCAAAAATTGGAGCATCATATATATTGTCAAACATAATTAGATAGATTGCCATTAACTAACAAATAAAATGTCTGAAAAATAATGATTACATAATAATTGCAATAATGATTCGTCTAAAAAAATCCACAACCAGAAAAAATGTGTCATATATGTAAATATTGTATGCAATAAAGCAAAAAATGAATATTAAAATTAATCTGAAGTTTATAAGTTGACTTGTACATGCTGAAAGGCCTATGAGGAAAAAATATTTTTAAGTAATAGACTCTTTGCACTTTAAGAGTGCAAAAATAACAAGATGATCATAAAGTTCATTTGAAATTAGCTGAAAAAAACTGAATTTATTAGTTAACTGCAAATGTTTGATTTAAAACATTTGAAAATATTGAAATATTTCTGCAATATTGCAATGTTCCCCATTTGAAATAATTCATGAAATATTCCAGTAATATTTTATGAAATATTAAAATAGTGTAAACATATTTTAGTGAAATATTTAAAAATATTTATATAATATTTCTTGTTTGTTTTGAAGAATTATAAAATACTTCTAAAATCTTCAACAAAAACCTTTTGAAATATCTCATAAAATTTATCTGTAATATTTCATGATATATTTCAGATTTTTTTTTTCATAGGCATACAAATATTTAAGAAATTTTAGAATGATGTAACATGAACAACAAACACTGATTACCATCATGAAGGATGAACAGCAATATTTTTTCACTACCATGTATAAAAACAACAAAATCTTCGAATTAAAAAGGCAAGATGAACTTAAAACATTAGGAGAAAAACAGCAGGCTGCTAAATTAAAAATACAATAACAACAATTTGAACAACAAATGCAATTAGTAATACAAGGCAGTCAAGGAGTTTATCTGAAAATAAAGATTATGGAATCAGATATAAAGGCAATAAATGATGAAATTGAGCTTCTAAAAAGTTCAATGGATAGTTTCAAAAATAGGGTTAAATTAAAACAGAAAACTTTAGTTGATGACATTCAACAAGCCTTGCAAATATATTAGAATATGGTAAGTAAGTAGCAATGGTCCATTTATAAAACTACTCACTTATAATAGTTGTTCATCTTGGTCTAACAATTTCAAGCAGTGGCTACAATTAACCATAACCAAGAAAACTCTACATTTATAGTACTTTCTCTAAGAAGTCCAGCATTAGAACTTCTACTGTGAATTCCTTTAAATGAACAAGGTAACTTCAACAAGACCATTGCAGTCCTATATAAAATGTATGACAGCCAATCACTGAATCAAGTATACCAGGTGCAACTGATTGCAAAAACACAAAAATCTGATGAAAGTCAAGAATTTGAAGCAGACAATAGCTGTTTGGCAGTTAACATATCCAGACCTATCAGAAGATATTAAAGATCAATTGGCTATACAAAAGTTTTTAAATGGTATTTGAGATGTCAAGGTTCAACAAGATATGAAACTTAGTAGTATAAGGAATAGTAGTGAAGATGTCCTAGCCAAAGATACAAGCAGTTTCCATCAGTCAGAAAGAATCAGAGCCATTCCTTCAGGAAGTACTGTCCAAAATTAACAAAATCATAGAGATAAAGCAGAAACAAAGAATCAATGGCATAAATTATCGCTGTAAATGCTCAAGACATTTCCAACATGGCTGGAGAGTGATGTTACCACTGTTACCAGACAGATCACCAGTCCTGACAAGTTCATGTGCAGGTGAATGAAGATTGGACAATAGAGCAATGTGTGGAGGAGGAAATAGCTGACCTAGACATTGAACCAATCCCATCACTCAAGAAGAGAGGGGCACCCAGGACACAATGGGATGAAGTTTGAAAATACTCAATCCTGAAGTCATTGTGAGTCCAGGGGGACTCCATGAAGGTAGAGAATTAACATATTTACCTTTCATTTCTCCAGTAATCTTATCCTTGACCATAAAAATATTTTCAATTTTACCAAACGGCTCAAAAGCTCTCCTAAAGTCACCTTCAGTAAGCTGCTTGGATGAAAATATAAATAATCTTGAGTGAGGAGCATCTTTTGATTCTTCAGGCATGGGCATTTTGTCAAATAAGTAATATTTTACTTAAAATAGGAAGCTGTAAGACAAAAAAAATAAGTTAAAACAACTAACAAATACAAGTGAATACTTTACGACAGACAACAAACCACACAACACAACAAACTGCAACAAACGACAACAAACACACAACACACAGATCACACAAGTGAAACACAGATCATACAATAAAAAAACAAACACACAAACACTAAAATGTGTGTGTGGATTTTTTACGGACACGTTTACCGACAACCTATGAAGTGTTGAGAAGAAGGAGGACACACTCTGTGTATCAAAAAGTGTCCACAAAAGGGTATCAATTTGGGGGCGCCACTGGGACGACGGGGTAATTTGTTAATAACATTTAAAAGACAATTGAAAATTTTAACCTATACATTTTCTAATTACAACAGCAGATTATAATATGTTTTTTTTTTATAATGAAAAGTAAGTATTTCTAAAAATAAATGCTGTAAAGTTTTTATTTACTTGTTATAAATGTAGTATTATTGACATGATTAAATTGAAAATTATTTTCAGTTAGTTATATTCCCACAAAATATTCTCTCCATATGATCTGCGAAATAAACCAACCAAAAATGTGTGGGTAAATAAGAAAAGATGGTTTTGTTACATGCCTGAGAGCTAACATTAAAACCAAAAACTGACGCTCAAGATTGGTTAATTATTAATAGGAAAGAAGAGTTTATGCAGTTAGAACAGAACCTATCAAGATTTTTTTAAAATATGTTTTAAAGTAAGTACACATCCAAAAATTGCAAATTTAAACATCATAGTTAAACAACCAGATGTAAAATGGTTGGTAAAATTTGTATTTAATATTAATAAATGTATTCAGTCAATGAAATACATTGTACATAGACTTACAAGCAAAATTTTATTTGTACATTTTTTTAGGAGTCAAGATAAATATCCTACACAAATTAAACTCTGAAGAACCCATTATTATATAATTACTAAACTGATTATGGCATTGTCCATCGAGAACTTCAACAAACTTCTGAAGATATTTTTCCAGGGCCATTCACCAGTCGTACCTTTGGAAATATTTAAAATAGACCTACAGCAGAAAGATGCAAAAAATAGTCATTTAATTGTAGTTAATGGAGACAAGAAAAAATATATGGAAAACCAGTGTGTGAAAATGTTAGAATCATTGAAAAATAAACTATTCTAGCATAAAATGCAAGTGAAATTTGTTTTATTTTATCCAGAGAAAGGTGAACAAGGAACTAGTAACACCAACTTTTCGCAATAAATATGTAATATGAACACAAGAATGTAAAAATAAATCATTTTTATTTACATCTAATTCACCAACATCTATTTGTTAATAAGTATAAAAATATTACAAATATACAAATTTTTCCCAATGTTTAACTGTTTCAAAAAGTTTTATAAGAAAATAACAATTATAAAATCACTCCGTTTTATAAAAAGTCAAAACTGGGGCACACGCTTATTAATTTATATCACAATTAACACACTATAAACTCATCACTTGCAGAGATTACAAAAAACGGAGACAACCATTTACAAAGAGAAGTTCATATAACAGATTTTCTACGTTTTATTTACGATTTTTACTAATAATTTTACATCATTCTCACTTTTTCAGCCGCTTCACTTCTAAATGTAGGATTTGTATATTTCAATCCGTTGACAATTAACTTCGTAATATACCCTGTGGTCACACTTGCGCCATTCTGGTCATTTCTTGAACTTCTTATTTGAAACCGTCCGCTGGACACTTTTTCAGTTTTATTCCCATATAAGTTTGTCCACCTTTAACTCTACACTCCATACGACAACCACAAAGCATCCACTCTTAGAGCGTTAACTCCCATGTTATACATCGTAACAAAGTTTTGAGCGCCATCCAATGCCCGGGGCAAACACCAAACGGCCGATAATACAGGAAATTTATATTTCACATTTATAATTTTATATTTAATAGGTTAGGTATAATATAAACACAATATATTTATAAATGTTTGTTTTATTATCTGTCAGCCGGAAAATACAATAATCTATAAAAAAATGGTATTAAATTACAGTTTTTCCCTCTTATGCCAAATTATTGATCTATTACAGCATCACCTATCTAAGCTAATTACTGCATGGGGAATGATTTAAATGTAATTCTAGATTTTACATTTAAAATATACAAAATGTAAGTTATAGATACATTAAACAATTCAAAAAATGAATTCTTAAAACATCTAGACTAGATGCAATTATTGGAAACATTAAAGTAGCTTAAATAAAAACCTTAAAATTCTCCAGTTTTAGATGAATACAATCAATATAAGAATTACTATTATATGATACCATATAAATTAGAGGCGGGGAAACATTAATATGAATTATTAAATTCTGCTTATAAATTTGCTGCATATTCAAGTTTTTAAATAATGTACATGCAAAAGTTTAATGTATTTCAGAGTACAATATGTGTTCGCCATGAAGTAGGTAAAAACTTATATTAACTATAGAGAATGTAGGGATACTTTTTGTTAAACTTTACCAATATAGTAAAATATAAGGAGCTTTGGTCAATATTTTAACCACGTAATTTCAGTCGTTTAAAAAGTTGATTGTATCTAAGTATCAAAAAATTATATCAAACAGTGTAGATTGGAGAAAATTATTATGATCATTATGGTTTAACAAACCAATTGGTGTTACATTCTTTAAAGACACTGTAGACCAAAAAATTGTAGTTTAGAAAATACTCAGGAAAATTTGCATTTTTTATAGTAAATGTTGTGAACAAAATTATATTGTGGAATTGCATTTTTCCAGTGGGTCTCGATTCAAGATTTTTTTTTTGTTTGTAGGATTAACTAAAGTGGTTTATTAAGGGGGAATTATTTATTTCTCTCTGGTCGTTTAGCAAATTACCCGTATTTTTAAGTTTATTAATCTCTAATGATTCTAAAAGGTTTAATTTATTGCCTTTATTTTCTGAATGTAATAATTTAAAATTTTCGTTGAAAAGATGATTTTCTGTTACTAAATGTTCAGCATAATTGGAATCTGTTTTTTGATTAATGAAAGAATTACGGTGCTCATAGATACGTTTTTTACATGCTCTGCCGCTTTGACCAATATAGGCTTTAGGGCATGATCCACATGATAATTTATACACTCCAGATTTATTTTTTGGATCGATTTTTGATTTGTTATTTTTTATGAATCATTATTGGTTTTGCTGTCTGGGTAAACTTCTCTTAATGCCTTTTTGTGTTTTTGATTTGCAAGAATATTTTCTGTTAATTCGGCCTCAAACCCGTTATTTACTGCTATCTGTTTGATTATGTTTAATTCTTTCTGAAAATTATCTGGTGATTGTTTTATGGAAAGTAATCTATGAACCATACTGTTGTAAGCGGAAAGTTTTTGTTGATATGGGTGTATAGAAGTGCGGTGAATCGTTAGATCGGTTTGAGATGGCTTGTGAAATATTGAAAACTCGTGTTTGCCATTTACTTTGTTAACTGTTAGATCTAGGAAATTGATTTTATCATCTTCACACTCTATCGTAAATTTAATATTTGGATGGATATTGTTTATAAAATTGAGAAACGTTTCTAGTTGCCTGTTCGTCCCTACGAAAAGCTAAAATATCGTCTACATATCTATACCAATAAATAAATTTTTTAGCCAATACGTTTTGGTGAACTTTGTTTTCAATATTAGCCATGAAGATTTCTGCGAGTATGGAACTCATAGGGTTCCCCATAATCAATCCTTCGTGACTTGTGTAAAAAACATCATTGAATTGAAAATAATTTTGTTTAAGGCATGTTTCTAATGCTGTTAATATATCTGTTTTTATTATTGGGTTAATGTTGTTTTTATTCTAATATGTCGTAAATTATAGTGATAGTCTGATGGAGGTATACTGGGGAATACATTCTGAACGTCAAAAGAAATTAATTTGGCATTAGACGGTAGACTAACATTTTTAATTTTCTCTACAAGTTCTAAAGAGTTTTTAACAATGAATTTTGAATGGAAGTTGCAGGAATCTTTAATAACATTTATTAAAATTTTTGAAATTTTATAAGCTGGAGCTGTCATATATGATACCACTGGACGGATAGGGTAATTTTGTTTATGGACAGTTTTTTTTAAAAAACGTAAATTGTGGAAATTGCAATTGTAGTATCAGTTAATTATTATAATGAATTTCCAACAAGTATCGGCCGAATCAATTCAGTAGTTAAATTATAGTTGTACAGGGTGGTTCAGAAAATGATAGACATATAAGTTATACAGGAATGACCAATACACAGGAGCATATACAGTGTGGATGCAATATTGAGCGACTTAGAGTTCACCTATAGAAACATTTTTGACGTTTATGACATTATGACTCCTTTAAAGGACCCCACCGAATCCTAATCGGAAATACTTGAGGCTAAATTTCTTCAAATTCAAGTGTGATAGCTCTTGAAGAATAGATCAAAAGTGCTCATGGGCACAAACCTTTAGAGTCAATAGTTTAGGATCTACAGCCCTTTAAAGTTGACGTAGTCCAGAATCCTTATGGGAAATGAGTTATTTCGGCTAAATTTTTACTTTAGAGGGCTGTAGTTGCTAAACTATTGGCGCTGGAACTTTAGAGGGTAGATCGTAAAGAGAGAGAGAGAGAGAGAGAGAGAGAGAGAGAGAGAGAGAGAGAGAGAGAGAGAGGGAGAGGGAGAGAGAGAGACGAGCTTTCATGCTAAAATATATCATTTGTAATGAGAACCAAAATGGTAATTACAATAACTGCGTTCTATCAGAAATAACATATACGTATTGTTACGAGAATTCATCCGACAGCTGGTGCAATCGGCCATCAACCAATTGGTGGAAGGGACATTATTCCGACACTTCTGGGAATCCGAAATGTTTTGTCTCTCAACAGGCCGATCGCTGCTGTTACTGGGAATTCCTTTCAAGCTTCCAGAACACATGAAAGCAGTTTCCCGATGGTTCGGGGACTTACCAGACAATAACGAGAGAAATATATAAATATGGTCAACTGGCGATAGGATTCATTCTGTTCTCGACGGTTGTATTGTGTAGTTAAGATAAATGTAAATAGTTCTGTGAGTATAAATTGTGTTAAAGTAGTGGAAATAAATTAGAGTGAGTTGGACTGTGTTTTTAAATAAATCCAAAAACTGAACTGAACCTGAGTGTGAAGATAAAAACATTACAGTGGTGTCAGGTGTTCGGTGTATTTGTGGAACTTTTGAAGTGATAAATAAATGTTCAAAGCGGTGAGTGAATTGAAAGTGACGGTTAAAAAAAACGAACTGGAGGAAAGGCATTTAGAAATTAGTGGGAAGAAAGGTGAGTTAATACAACGGCTACGAGATGCCCTAATAAATGAAGGTAACGATCCCGATACTTATTTGTTTGAAGTTTCTGGTAATGGGGACATGAGTGTGCTATTGAAAAAAATTGAAGATAAACTGCTAGAAAATTCTAAAACCTAGAAGATAAATTGCTAGAAAATTCTAAGACTTTAGAAGATAAGCTACAAACATTACAAAAAAAATTCTAAAACCCTAGAAGACAAATTACTAGAAAATTCTAAAACTTGAAAGAGGCGTTAGAAGATAAATTGGTAGAAAATTCTAAATCACTAAAAAATTTGAAAAACATGGTACAGAAAAATTCAGAAAAGCTGGAAGAAAAAATATTAGAGAATGAGGCTCAGATGGAGGAGTTAAAGCAAACAATAGTCGAAGAGTCAGTCAAAAATGAAACGCGGATAGAAGACCTAAGATAGATAATGGGGGGTGAGATCAGCAAAATCAAAGAACAGGTAGTCACTATACAAAGGGGAGAAACTCAATCAAGTAAGCAGAAACAGTTCAGAAGTAGTGGATTCAAAAATTGGTCTCGAAGGAGCAAGACACAAAATGAAACATCCACAATTTGATGGGAAATCGTCATGGACTAATTATAGGCGCCAATTCGAGGCTGCAGCAAAGTTGAACGGATGGTTGGCAGAGGAAAAGGCAATAGCATTAACCCTAGCCTCAAGAGGGGATGCTACAGATATCTTAAAAACGTTGAATACCTCAGAGCAAGAAGACTACGAACAACTGGTCAAACATTTAGAACTGAGGTATGGACAAACCCATTTGGAGCACGTTGATCAGTCCCAACTGAAAAATCGCTACCAAAAATCAAATGAATCCTTACAAGAGTTTGAAGCTTATTGCCCGTCTGGTTCGCCTTGCCTATCCAGCCACACCGGAAAATGTGATAGAAAGGTTAGCAGTACAAGCATTTTTGGATGGAGTGCGGGACAACGAAGCCAGACAAGCTTTAACACTAGCTCGACCGACTCAATTAGTGGATGCACTTGTTCGAGCACTAGAATTCGAGGCTGCGAAAAATACCTGCAGAGGTCAAGCCAGAGTCCGAATCATGGACGGAGAATCAGAAGATGACGGAAACCATGAAGCCTCTGTTAGAAAGATAATAGAAGAAGTTCTTACCGAAAAAAGACTAGTGAGATGTCGGAAGTGTCGTAAGGTAGGACATGTCCAGAGTCATTGCAAGGAGAGCAACGGAGTCCAGACTTCCTCGCCGGGGAAACTAAAGAAGGCCAATGTAAAGGGACCATCGTCGACCTGTAGCAAACAAGCCTCAACTATCAAGGCATATGTCGTTTCGCTACGCAACCACGTTAACGGTGTCTTTGTAGATGGCTTTATCAATAAGAAGCAAAGTGCAATGCTGCTGGATACAGGTGCGACAAAAACAGTTATAAGGCGCAACATCGTTTTAGAGATGACGATAAAACCAACAAAATGGCAACTGCGAACAGCGACAGGAGAAGCAGCGAAAGTCTATGGTGAAATAGAGGTTGAAATGGTCTTGGGAAATACAGCATTCCAACATCGGGCATTAGTGGCGGACATCGAAGACCAAGTCATCATTGGAATGGATGTCATGAGTTCCAAGGGATTCCTAGTTAAACTTTAAAGATGGAATTCTGCGAGTGAATGACGAAGAAGTAGTGCTTCATGGGAAAGATGACATAATGCTTCGAGCAATCCTGGCAGAGTATGTAAATGTTCCGGAAAGAGCTGAAATCATCGTAGATGCTTGCTTAGATGGAACAGTAATGATGTTCGATCCCAAAATTCACGATGGAAATGTAGGCAGAGGTATCGCAGTGGGAAAGACTTTGTTTCGTGCCAAGGAGATTGTGCCAGTAAGAGTAACGAACCTGAATCATTACTCGGTTGTGCTCACGAAAGGAACAACTTTGGGCCATTGTTCAATAGTTCCCTCTGTAGTCAGAAGCACACAGCATGCGGAAATATCACCAGGTAAACTATCTGAGGAACTGCAAAGACTCATCACCGATTCTTCCAAGAATTTGAAACCAAACCAGAAAGCAAAATTGAGGGGCATCGTTAGAAACTACCAGGATATCTTCGACGTCAGGAAAGGAACAAGAGGGCGAACTGATCTAGTGAAACATAAAATTAATACCGGGGCGCTTAGCCTATTCGACAGTCGTCGAGAAGACTACCCCTAGCCAAAAGAGAAGAAGCCGATAGAATAGTCCACGAAATGGAGGAATAAGGTGTTATTGAACCATCCAATAGCCCTTGGGCTTCTCCAGTTGTCTTGGTTCGACTCGATTGTGCGTGGACTATCGGCAACTAAATCACGCAACGAAGAGAGATAGCTATCCCCTACCAAGAATAGACGATACCCTAGATACATTGGCTGGATCAAAGATGTTTTCCACCCTGGACCTGAAAAGCGGTTATTGTCAGGTGGAACTAGCTAAGGAAGACCGCGAAAAGACTGCTTTTACCATTGGCTCAGGACTTTACCAATTCACGGTGATGCCGTTTAGATTGTGTAATGCTCCAGCAACGTTTGAAAGATTGATGGAAACAGTGTTAAAATGGCTTTCATGGAAAACATGCCTGGTGTATCTTGACGACATTATCGTGGTTGGAGGATCATTTGAAGACCACGTGAAGAACCTGGAGGATGTATTTCAGCGACTTCGCAGTCCCGGCTTAAAGTTAAGCCCGAAGAAGTGTCAGCTGTTTTAAGAAGAGGTGCAATATCTTGGACATGTGGTTTCCGCAGAGGGAGTAGCTGTGAGCCAACAGAAAATCAAAATTGTCCAGGAATGGCCTATACCTAAAGACATCCACCAGCTAAGAAGTTTCCTGGGGTTATGCATTGCCAAGCCGCTCACTAGACTCACAGAGGGGAAGGTGCAGTACCAGTGGCACGAGGAATGTCAACGATCATTCGAGACACTGAAGAGAGCATTGACCAGTGCCCCTGTTTTAAGTTATCTTTTACCAGAGGGGAACTTCATCTTGGATACAGATAAGACGCAAGCAATGTCGGAATTGGTGCTGTGCTTTCGCAGATCCAAGGCCAGAAGAAAGTCATAGGATACTTCAGCAAGACCTTTAGCAAGCCTGAACAGAATTGCTGCGTTACTCTCAGGGAACTCTTGGCTGTGGTAAAGCGGGTAGAACATTTCTACAAGTACCTCTATGGTAAAAGATTCCTCCTGAGGACTTATCACGCAGCACTGAAGTGGCTCCTTCATTTTAAAAACCCCGAAGGACAAGTGGCTAGGTGGATTGAGCGGTTGCAAGAATTCGACTTCGAGACTGAACATCGCGCAGGAACAAGCCATGCTGATGCCTTATCGAGGAGATCATGCCCTGATGATTGCAAACATTGTCAGCGAGCTGAAGAAAAAGCGGCTGTTCTCTGTATAACTACCGTCGTCGATGACCATTGGCAACCTGAGGAGATCCAGAAAGACCAAAAATTGGATCCGGAGTTAAAAGAAGTTATCCGGTGGAAGGAAGAAGACCGCAAACCTATGTGGCAAGAGATTTCCCGATACTCAGCAAACGGTAAAGTCGTACTGGGCTCAGTGCAACTCCCTCATCCTGGAAAATTGACTTCTCAAGCGCGTCCTGGAAACTCCAGACGAGGGAAACGACAGAAAACAGATTGTAGTTCCCAGAAATAGGAGACCAGAGGTTCTGGGAGTAACGAAAACCCTAGGGAAGTTGAGAGAACGCTTCTATTGGGTAAACTGCCAAGAAGATGCTAGAGATTGGTGCCGGAAATGTACGGTTTGTGCAGCAAGTAATGGGCCTCAGAAACGACCAAAAGCTCCCATGAAGCAGTATAACGTGGGCAGTCCATTCGAAAGAGTAGCCATTGATGTTGCCGGTCCATTTCTTGAATCCGACTCTGGAAGTAAATACATTGTGGTGGTGATGGACTATTTTAGTAAATGGGCCGAAGCGTATGCCTTGCCGAATCAAGAAGCCTTGATCGTTGCTGATGTCCTTGTCAAGGAATGGATCAGTCGTTTTGGTGTTCCCTTGGAGTTGCACTCAGACCAAGGTAGAAATTTCGAGTCTACTCTTTTCCAAGACGTCTGCAAGCTCTTGAAGATCAATAAAACACGGACGACAGCATTACACCCGCAATCCGATGGAATTGTAGAACGGATGATTAGAACCATATACCGCCATTTGTCAAAGGTAGTCTCTGACCACCAAAGAGACTGGGACCAGTATCTGCACTTGTTTCCAATGGTATATCGTACGTCTGTGCAAGAGTCCACGGTTCAGACCCGGCCAGTATTATCATGGGACGAGAATTAAGACTACCATGCGATTTGAATTTTGGATGTCCCCCAGGAGAAGAGACCGCAGGTGAAGACTATGTCAGCCAGCTACGTCAAAAGATGAACGACATCCATCAACAAGTCCGGTTAAACATTGAGAATGCCTGTGCCCGATTGAAGGAAGCCTACGACATCAAAGCCGAGGGTGGAGAATTCCAAGTTGATGATCTTGTTTGGTTGTATAACCCGCAACGTCATCGTGGATATTGGCCCAAGCTGTAGAGATCTTGGGAGGGGCCGTACCAAATTGTGAAGAAAATCAACGATGTTGTCTACAAAATAAAGAAGCTACCTCGAGGAAAACCAAAGGTGGTACATTTCAACAGGTTAGCCATTTATGCCGGAAGTTATGACGGCGAAGTTGACCAAGCCAAAGTCCGCAGCATCCAAGCACCCGATGACGAAATGACCTTCGAACAGTTTATGGCACTGTACTCTGATGGGCAGAAAGTGCAGCTCGATGTAACAAAAGAGGAACCCCGAGACCTGTTTGAGGTGCCCATAGAATATGCCCTGGCTCATTGTGTGGCTCGAGATTTCCGGATGTCCAAAGAAATAGCCAAGCTGTTTGCCAAAAGGTACGGCCAGTTCCACAAGCTACGGGAGCAAGATCCAGCGGTAGGGAAGGTCCTTCATCTCGAAGATAAACAACCAGTGGGTACCAGAAACATCTTTATTTGGTAACGAAAATATTCTCACAGGAAGACTCTGGTAGAATTGAGTAATGTGATGATGGAGAAGAACCTGGTGAAATTGGCGGTCTCACAGATAGCCTGCGGGTTGAAAGGATTGAATTGGAGGGTGGTGAGAAGTATGATGGAAACAATCTTTCGATTTAGTGGCATCGACATCCTGGTATGCTGTCTCAATATTCGCAGCCCAGATTCGAAGACCGTTCAGTGTTACTTCCACCAAACTTCCCGTTGTCGAAATGGATAGTCCTGCAAATATCGTCACACCAGGAACGATTCTAAGACATTCCGGGACGAAATGATCTGAAGGAGGGGGCAATGTTACGAGAATTCATCCGATAGCTGGTGCAATCGGCCATCAACCAATTCGTGGAAGGGACATTATTCCGATACTTCTGGGAATCCGAAATGTTTTGTCTCTCAACAGGCCGACCGCTGCCGTTACTGGGAATTCCCTTGAACCATCCAGAACACATGGAAGAAATTTCCCGATGGTACGTTATCTTGCCAGAATAATACCGAGACAAATATATAAATACGGACAGCTGGCGATGGATTGATTCAGTATTTGACAGCAGTATATTTAAGATAAATGGTAAATAGTTTGGTGAATATAAATTGTGTTAAAGTAGTAGAAATAAATTAAAGTGAGTTGGACTGTGTTTTAAATAAATCCAAGAACTGAACTGAACCCGAGTGTGAAAATAAAAACATTACAATATATTCCAGAGGTAGTGTTATATAGGTATTTGGCAATGTGCTTCAGAGTTTTTACGTTTATACCATCTACTCCACTGGATTTTTCTTTTAAATTAATAATTAACTTATTTCGTTGTATACGATTCGTTGGTGTTAGTAACATGCTTTTACGACTTGGTGTTGGTTGCTCGATATTATTATTTGGCCTATTAATCTGATTCGCTAATTGAGGTCCAATATTGCCGAAGAATTTATTAAATTCGTTGACAATTCTTTGAGTATCAGATATTTCTTCATGATTTACTCGAATACTGTCAACATTATCTGTTTTATTGTTACGATTTTTGTAAATTTTGTTAATGATGAACGTCCATAACAGCTTGCTGTTATTTTGTAATGATTTTACCTTTGATTTATCATTCATAATTTTTGCAACAGTAATTACTTTTTTTAGCACTTTGCTATAATTTTTATATTTATTTTTAAGCTTATGTTTGCAACATCTAGTTTACACATTTTGAAGACACTAGATGTAAAGACCGACATCTAGGATTTTCGCGTCTTCAAATTTAACGAAATTTGTCAAATAAATAATGAAGTGTTCGAGAGGATATTTAATTGTGGGAAGCGTAACTGATGAAGGGTCCCTAACCAGAAACCTCTATGTGCTAGTTTCCCCGAAAATCCTAGATGTCGGTCTTTACATCTCGCGTCTTCAAATTTAACGCAATGTATCTATGATAATAAAAAAGTGTTCGAGAGGACATTCAATTGCGGGAAGCGCAACTGATGAAGGTTTCCTAACCAGAAACAATATATGTTATATATATTGTCTTGCGTACAAAAGAATGACACCTCAGAGAGAGTATAATTTCCACAGGTTAAACAGAAATTCTTTTTGATTATATGATTCCTTTTGTCATCCAACTGCGACGAGTTTTGTTCATATTTCTAGATTTTTTAGTTTGCCTGTTTCATTATTTATTATTTGTTTGATTTCAGTAATCTTGTATTGATAGCATTTTGTTCCAGTAGTTTTTCTTAGTAATGTCTCTTAATTTTTTTGTAATTTGTTAAATTTGTGCAGTTATTTTCATTGAGTTTTGTAGTCGTATGATTTACATTGACTGTTAGAAAAAGTGCATAGTGGTCAGTAAAGGCAATTTTTAATTTGAAAGATGTAATGTCAATTACTTTTTACAAAAACGTTATCGATATAAGTACCAGTGTTAGGATTTTTATCGAAAGGTCTTCTAATGCCATTAAAATAAGGTTCATTTTCCAACAAACTATTCAAAAAATCGTGAGTAATATCATTTTGCTCTATATTAAACTCACCTGCAATTAGGTGTTTTTTCAATTTTTTGATGTCCGACTTGACCATACAATGTATGGCATCACACTCCCTCTAAGGAAAATTCACTAAACCCCAGATATACTACATATACAAAGGGTTTAGCTCTGTGGGAGCCCTTGTCAGGTTATCAGGCCCGTGGTTGGCGTCGTGGCTGCAGTTCCCCATGAATTTTCTAACCGTCCGGGCTGTTCCTAACAGGACGGCTGTTTGCATCAGTTGGTAAATATGTTCGTCCAGACCGAGGTATTTCAAATTGTATAATAGATGTTTTGGGACTAGTCCAGTTGTTGACATAACAATTGGTACTGTTCGAGTGTTGTTCATGTCCCATTGCCTCTGTATTTGAAATTCTAAATCCGTGTATTTGGCTATTTTTTCAGCCTGCTTAATATTTATATTATTGTTGTTAGGGATTGCTATGTCAATTAAGGTTGTTTTTCTAGACTTTATCTACCAAAACTATATCTGGTCTATTGTGAGCAAAAGTCCGATCGGTCAATATCGCCTGGTCCCAGTACAGTTTGTAGTTGTTATTTTCTAAAATAGATTCCGGTTTCAGCGCTAGTTCCTAGTGCAGTATTTTTGCCACAGCATCGTGTCGTTCTTTGTATTCAGTTGCAGCGAACGCTTGGCAACCTCCTGTTATATGCTGAATAGATTCAGATGTTTGGCAACCATATCTGCATCTGTCGTTGTTGATAGAAGGGTCTTTGACGATGTACTTTAGATAGTTCTTAGTTGGAATTACTTGACCTTGGATTGCCAATATAAAGCCTTCCGTTTCAGGAAACATATGACCAGAGATCAACCAGTAGTTCGACGCTGAACTGTCGACATCATCTTGGTTGACGTCATTTATATGTCTTCCATGAAGCGGCTTCTCTTTCCATTTGAGCAGTTTCTGATCAGTTGTCTGGTGGTATACTTGAACTTGTTATTCTGTCAGTCGCAGAGGTGTTGAGTCATCAACCTGACATATGACTCTGTGTAGATCAGAAAATTCTGCGAGTTTCTGGAAACAATTACGCAAATTAGAAATTTGTTGATCACGTAACTTGCTTATATCTGCCAATCCTCTTCCTCCTTCATACCGTGGCAACGTTGTACGTTCGACAGAGCTCTTTGGATGGTGATTTTGAGATTTTGTTAGTAGAACTCGAACTTTCCGTTGTAGTTGTGCAATGTCAGTCTTGCACCATTTAACTATTCCGAATGAGTAACTGAGTACTGAGCACGCGTAGATGTTAATAGCCTGAAACAGATTTTTACTGTTAAGCTTAGTTTTCAACAGTCGTCTTACCCTTCTATAGAACTCTGTTGATAGGTCCTTTTTCATGGTGGAGTGATCAATTCGTTGGCCTTCCTCCATCGATTCAATTGAGGTGCCATCTCTCATTTCGTAGGGCCCCTGCTGTATTTTGCCTTTTACTATATTGATAATTCGGCATTTGTCTAGGCCAAATTGCATATGGATGTCACTAGAGAACCCTTCTACTATTTTAAGCATATCATGCAGCTGTTGTTTCGTAGCTGCCATCAACTTTAAGTCGTCCATGTATAACAAATGGTTTATCTTTATTGCTTGTACGTTGTTGTGTTTGAGACGGAAGCCAAAGATAGTCGCGTTCAGTTTGTGTGAGAGTGGGTTCATGGCAAGGCAGAACCACAGCGGGCTAAGAGAGTCTCCCTGGAATATACCCCTTCTGATTGGGATAGAGTCGGTTTGTATCGACCAGTCGGCTTCATTCAGAAAGATTTTGGTTTGCCAGGTAGTCATGACATATTCTAAAAAGTTAATACTATTATTTACTTTATAGAGTTTCAGCACCTGAATGAGCCAATCATGTGGAACTGAATCAAAGGCCTTTTTGTAGTCCACATATGCCATGTAGAGATTTCGTCGTTTGTCATTTTTTGATTATTATTCAAAAACGTTTTTATGGTAGTTACACTAAATTAATTAATATGTTATTATTGTATTGCATTTTTAATGATTATAAAAATATGAAAAAAACATATTTGTAATTCTCATGAGCATTTTATTTAATATGTTACATGATGCATTTGAAATTTTATTATTATTATTTTCCATATTTGTAACCCTAATAATGAGCCTTTTATTTAATGTTACATGATGCGTTTGAAATTTTTTTATTATTATTTTCCATTTAAATCTATAATTTGTCCTGAATTTAATATTGGCGTTTTCTAATAATTTTTCTTATACATTTCAAGTGAGGCCTAGTACCCCAAATTTGTTTCAAAATTTTAGGTAGTATGGTTTCGAAAATAAAGCGAAAAATGAGAATTTTTTATAAATTTTTGTTAAAATCTTGTAGACAAGTAATTTTAAAAATATGAAAAGTATATATTTTATATTCCTCATAATGAGCCCTCTCATTTGATGTATTGCATGATGCGTTAAAAAATATAATTTTTATTTTTTGTTTAATTCTATAGTTTGGCCCCCAAAATTAATATTAGGGAGTTCTTCTTATTTTTCTTGTAAACAAAAAAATGCTAGGTCTTATTGTTTCGGAAATAAAGGGGGGAATGTGTAATTTTTTTAAAATTTTGTTAATATGTTTTAAGTAATTTCGAAAAGATTGTTGGCCTCCCCTGAATTTTACCGGAATAATAAGGAGAAACCCCAAATATTAATTTTGGGGGGCAAATTACAGCATTAAATGGGAAGTATAAAATTAAATTTGTTTCTAAGACATCGTGTAATATATCAAATCAAAGGGCTCATTATGACGAATACAAATATATTTTGTTCATATTTTTAAAATATATTATTTTGTCTGTTCATTGGGGTTTTCTCTCCTCCAAATTTTTTCCTGCAACAGATAAGTATTTAAAATCGTATTTGGAGAACAAAGTGTAGTAAGGCAATTTTGTAAAATTGCCCGGATTACTGGCTGTCCGTACAGAAATGTCTTAAAATGATCAACCAGTATTCCTGTGTATAAATAGAGTATGTTATGGTATAGTGTTATACTTATCTATTTGGAGACGTTTCAACTCCGACTCTGGCGTCGTTGTCAATCGTTTTGTTGAGTCTTTCTTGGTATTTTCAGAAAATTTTCGCACTGATATGGATTATGTTGTTTGTCAAAAAATTTTGACAGTGACAATATGTCATTTGCCGATCACTTGATACTGAGGGTACCATTCCTTTGCTCTTCTAGCAATAGATCTCTCCAGCTTAAATGGAGTATGGTGCTGAAGAACTGCACTCCTTCCTAGATTACCTCAATAGTCAAGAACCCACAATAAAATTTACAATAGAAATCGAAAATTTACATAAACTTGCTTATCTTGATGTACTTATAGATAGAACAAACAACACGATAAGTACAAGCACTTATCGAAAACCTATGAATACTAATATATATTTGAATTTTAACTCCAACCATTCATTGAATGTAAAAAAGGTGTAGTAAAGTGCTTATATGATAGAGCAAAATACATATCATCATCCATCGAAATATTTAACGACGAGGTCAACATTATCAAAGAACATCTACTCCAAAATGAATATCCCCAAGACTTTATAAATAAAACTATAAATCAACTAGAAATAAAATCGCAACAACAAACCAACAGAAATAACCAACAGACCACTAATACCAACCAAACACACACAGAAAACAAAATTATGAATATAATTCCATACGTCCCAGGTGTAACCGAAAAAATTAAGCGGTTAGGAAATAAATACGATATTAAAACTGTTTTCGAAACAAATAATACATTGCGCTCTATCCTCACACATACCAAACCATTTAACGCAACTCAACATTTCAAAAATTGTGTGTACAGTGTTGTGGGTGACTGTGGCCATAGTTATACCGGTGAAACTTCAAGACCTTTAGAAGTAAGGAAAAAAGAACACCAATATAACATTTCGAGAAGACATGTGGACAAGTCAAATTTGGCCACAATGTATTAACTAGCACCGGAAGTCATAGGATAGATTGGGATAAAACAAAGATATTTTTAAAAGAGGAAAATTTAAAAAAGAGAAAACTTAAAAAAGCCAGCTGTATGATGATATACAATAAGGAAATCGGGGCCCCATCAATCGACCTTCATTTAAGCTGGAGAGATCTATTGCTAAAAGAGCAAAAGAATGGTACCCTCAGTATCAAGTGATTGGCAAATGACATATTGTCACTGTCAAAATTTTTTGACAAACAAAATAATCCATATCATATTCATTTTTTGAAAATACCAAGAAAGGCTCAACAAAACGATTGACAACGACTCCAGAGTCGGAGTTGAAACGTCTCCAAACAGATAAGTATAACACTATACCATACCATACACAATTTATATACAGGAATACTGGTTGATCATTTGATCATTTTAAGACATCTCTTTCTCTCAGAATAACTGTGAGGCAGAATTTCTGTACGGACAGCCAGTAATCGGGGCAATTTTACGAAATTGCCTTATTACACTTTGTTCTCCAAATATGATTTTAAATACTTATCTGTTGCAGGAAAAAATTTTGAGGAGAGAAAACCCCAATGAACAGACAAAATAATATATTTTAAAAATATGAACAAAATATATTTGTATTCGTCATAATGAGCCCTTTGATTTGATATTACACGATGCGTTAGAAAAAAAAAAAAATTTTATATTTTCCATTTAATGCTGTAATTTGCCCCCAAAATTGATATTAGGGGTTTCTCCTTATTTTTTCGATAAAATTCAGGGGAGGCCCTACATCTCTAATTTATTTCAAAATTTTTACGACAGTTTCGGATGGGTAATTTTTTTTATATTTTTGTTAATATCTGTTAAATAATTTATTTTAAACATGAAAAAAATATTTTTGTTTTCGTCATAATGAGCCCTTTGATTTGATATATTACATGATAGAAAAAATTTATATTATATATATATATATATATATATATATATACTGAACCCTAAAAAGGTGCAATTGCTATTACATAAAAAATGAATGCATACTATGTGTCTGAATTCATTTTAGATGCTCATTTTGTAAATATGTTTTGTTTATTCCACTTTGAAAGGTGTTTAAGATGATTTGTAATGTTGATTTTCCTGGAATTCATAACAGTTTTTAAGAAATTTATATGTTAGCAAATCTGCAAAACTGCTAACCAACATTACTGAATTGAGACTTGTCCTCAAATGTTATAATATTTTAAACTGGAATCTTTTCTTTTTAGATGTGATACTGAAATATATAACATTTTCTGTCTGTTTTTCAATTTATATATCTTTGACTGTAGAATCAGCGGTGAATTTACACTAGGGGCAGTCGGGGCAATATAATTAATTAATTCTTTTAATTAATCATTTTTTATGTAATTGATAATTCAAGCAATTCATCTAGTGAATTTTTTGTAAATTATAATTTTGTCACTTCAAGTAAAAGTTATCTAATGATCAAAGTGATTTAATTATTTTATTCCCTTGAGGATTTGGAGCAATTATTTGTCTCAAATTAAAGAAATTTAATTAGCAGTTTTTTCGAAATATTGAAAATATTCTGGATATATATTTGCATTTTTCAAAACATCAATCAATGAATTTAAAAAAAAATAATTTTTTTATCAATTATACAATTTAATTTTAATTCAAAATAATTTTTGAATTTAGGAAATGTGTAACCTACAGACCTACAGTCTGTTTTACAAATGTATATACATACCTTTGATAATACATTAATTATTTTACTTTAAAAAAATAATATATATAAACTATAAGTTTGAATAAATTTCAGAATTTATTGGGGCGGCATTTTTTCGGTTCCCAGAGGCGGCATCAAGTTAAATCTGGTCCTGTGTAGTATCTCAGTAATTCTACTACTAGCCATTACCCGCGGTTTCACCCGCGTACTAAATGTTCAAGCCTTCGCAAAAAGAAATAACTTATGAAACATATGGGTTATCCTATATAAAAATTTTCTCACTTGTTTGAACCACCCTACTTAACTAAATAAATCCATCAATCTCGAATATATTTCACCCAAACTGCAAGTACTTATGGACCACCCTATATAACAATTTTATTCGACAATTTTTTTGAATCAACTTGAATAACTGTAACTCTACTTCACCCTATATTGCAACCATCCTGTATATGCTGCCGTTTATTTGTCACCCAATATAACTTTTTGAACACTACCTGATTATAACTTTTCTCTACCCTATATTTCAGCTATGCAACTGCTTATGGCCTACACTGTATAACAATTATTTCTGATATTTTTTTGAACCACCTTTTAAAGTAAAATTTCTCTTTACTCTATATTTTAATCAACCTTTATATGCTGTTTTTTTAACATTGTGTTAAACATTCTCTAAAACTATAATCTTGCTTTTCCCCATATTTAAGATATTCCATATTGTAGAATGCAACTGTTGATGGTCTACCTTATATAATTTTTTTTGTTTTAAATTTTTTGATTCATCCTAATGGAAATGCCTATGGAACGCTTGGTGTGTAACAAATATCAAAACACAGTATTGTACCCTGTATTACCATAATTTTACTTTACACAATATTTGAACCACCCTTTATGTGTATCTGCGTAGGGCCACCAAATATAACATTTTTTAAACACTTAACTATAACTCTGGTCCATTCACTTTCTTACATATGCAACTACTTATGGACTACGCTATGTAATCATTTTTTAACCACCTTTGAAAGTATAATTTGTCTCCACCTTGTATTTCAATCACCCCTTATATGCAGCTTTTTCTAACATTGTTTTAATCACAATGTATGAACTATAATTTTACTTCGATCCATGTTTCAGATATTGCATATATGCAACAGCTCATGTTCTAAAATACAAAAAAATTATCAAACCAATTTAACTATAAATCTACTCCACCCGATATCTCAACCACCTTGT
This sequence comes from Octodonta nipae, assembly GCA_034190945.1. Lineage (NCBI taxonomy): Eukaryota > Metazoa > Arthropoda > Insecta > Coleoptera > Chrysomelidae > Octodonta > Octodonta nipae. Next base: position 32,974,380 of record CM067223.1, read on the forward strand.
ATTTGCAACTATTTATCGGCCACCCAGTATAACATTTTTGTAACACCCTGTATAACTATAAATCCATCAATGTTGAATATATTTCACCAAAACCGCAACTGCTTATTGGACACCGAATATGACAATTTTTTACGGCATGTTTTGAATCACCTTGTATGTAATACAACTACCCTGTATACGCTACTGCTTATTAGTCAACCAATATAACATTTTTTTAAATAATTATCATAACACTTCTTCACCCTATATTGCAACTATCCTATCTTTGCAACTTATTGTGAACTACGCTATTTTGAGCATTTTTTACCCACCCTGTATAATTATAACTGTAAACCACCATATATTTCAACCTTTTATATGGAACTACTATTTGCCACCAACTATAACATTTTTTTACCACCCTGTATCCTTAGAACCCTACTCCACCCTATATTTCAACCATCCGGTAAATGGAAACCTATATAGCTGTAATTATACTCCGTTACATATTGCAACCATCCTATATATGCAACTACTTGAGGATATAAAACAAGTGTTTAACCACAACAAATTATAATTTCACCCCACCTTTTATTTCAAACTCCCTATATAAAAAACTGCTTTTAACATGTCTTCAACCCATTTCATGACTATAATATCTTGTAAACATAATTCAAAGATCCTAACTGCTTTCCTAACACATTTTTTTAAGATTTTTTATTCAAACTGTATAAATATTCTACCCATTTTCAACCACTTGGTATATGGAACTGTTTATGGCCCACTCAACATAACTTTTTTAGACCACCCCGTATAACTAATTCCACTCCCTCTTATTTGCACCATATTGTATATATGCAGCTGCTTACAGGGCAGCAAATATACCTTTTTTTAGATTTTTAAATCCATTTAATTCTACTCCTCTCTAAGTTTCCTATATACAGAACATCCTGTAAAATTACGCTTGTTATATCAGTTGATTTCTCTTAAATCGAAACATGTTACATTTTCACATTCCGAATTTAGAATAAAAGCTAAGCTGATGCCAGTATCTAATATTTTCTACGTGCGGTGGAACCAATTAGTAATTTCATTACCCAACATGGTAGAAGTTTTTTCGCTATATCTACCGTTTCTGTCAATTTAGAGAGATCAAATGTCTACCAGATTTTAAGTCAAACAATAGGCTTTGCAACAAAAAAAGATTCAGCAAAATCACTTCAGTAGTTCTTACGTGATGCCCGAACAAACAAACAAACAGACAAAACTTACAATTTTATAATAGTATAGATAATCTATACCGGTTATTCTTTATATACACTAAAACTTTTGAATTGACCATTAGGTACTTTTAAGTTAAATTTTTATTGGTTATATTTTTTTCAGGAGATCTTTATGTAACGGTAATTCATATTTAAGTTATCGTACGCGGATCGGCTTTAAAGAAATAGATGACTAAAATGAAAACCACCGGTTCAAGTCTTTTATGTTTAAACTTCTATTAAATTGATCTGATATGTTAAGAATGCATTGTATATATAATTTTCAGATAATAATTGATACTAAATTAATGTATTTTGAAAATAATTCAGAGGCTATTCAAAAATAAATGTAAAATAAAAGAAATGTTGCTAATAAACTACGGATTTTCTCAAAATTCTATACAAGTCCTCGGTAGTATAGTGGTCAGTATCCCCGCCTGTCACGCGGGAGACCGGGGTTCGATTCCCCGCCGGGGAGATTTTTTTCTCATCCAGTTCAAATTTTTCGATTTTTATCTAAATTGGGGCTGCTATAAATTCATTGTTTAATATTAACAGAAAAAGGACACCGATTACTCTTTTTATACAGTCTACCTATTTGCTCCGTTCACTTTCAAATAAGCTCGGGCTTCGATTCAAGAATTAAGCTATGGAAGAAGAATGATATGTAGAGGCTTGCAATAAACTAAATCTAAAGACATTGTCGTTACGTCACGTGAGCTCACATGCTATAACGCCATGTCACGGTACGCTCGAAAATCTGCCATACAACTTAGGTATACTTTTAAATCAGCTAGTACACTATGGTCACGTCACGCCACCTCATAAAGCTCACTGCAAATTATACATGTCCACGTGAGTTCGTTTCTGCATTTTCGGCATGCGTGATTTAGAGAAAAAATCCCGAAAGAAGCGAGACTAGGCCTTTTTCGGGATTTTTCTGTGTTTATCAGTCAGACCGAGATATTAGAAAATAAAATTATTTGATTTAATTTTACTAAAAGGTAAATACGGTTTTATTAATGATTTCCTTTATAATATTTACAAATTTATACATAAATATTAATTTATACATTACTATAACAGCTATTAAAAACACAATTAAGTGATAGTGGCTTTAAACAAAGTTAAAAACAGATTTAGTAACGTAGGTCATTGCGTTGTAATGTCACAAGTCTCATAGTAAAACGGCTATATTTTTACATTCCGGTATTCCGGAAGCCTACAAATAATTCGTGTGTATACAACAATTTGTATTTTGTGTCTAAGTGTTTATTGGGAAATAACACCACACTTTAAAGGAAATTGCTGTATATTCCAAACGTTTCGGGGTCTAGATCAGACCCCGTTGTCAATGGCTAAGAAACTACGGATTGTATTTTGTGATTTAATAATAACTTTAGATTTTATATAAGGACCAGTACTATGTAGTTCAATTTGTAGAAAATTAAAAAACTAATCTTTTATCTCTTGAGAAGTTTTTTTTTTAATTTTGAACTTAAATGACAACATAAATATGTAAAGGTACGATTCCAATCCACGCGGTAGATGCCATACGGCAATGGCAGATGGTAACAGCATGTGCCGCGACAGCAGACGGCATTAATTTGCACTCTTTGCAGTATTAATTTGTATGAGACCGATTCCGACATACGATTGCAACTGCCGTACGACAGGACGTCACCTGTTTTGCTGCGAAGCGGCAGACTGCACTATCGCACAATCACAGTATTGCTGTTGTAGTTAGACATTATGGATGTATTGTTAGACGAAGAAAGCGAAAATTTTATTAATTTAGTGTCTAAATATCCATGTTTATATGATAGCAAAAATCATAATTATAAAGATGTACGAATTAAGGAAAATATTTGGAAAGAGATCTCTCAGGAACTCAATAAAACGAGTAAGTATATTTATATTATTTATTAAATACTTATCGACGGTACGATTTACGATACTTCTTTGCCAAGATCCTTCACCTTATTCTTGGGAACAAGAAAATGTTTTTAATTTGTCTCGAATCACTAATCCTCCGGCATTAACAAAACCACTAGTACTCGCCATTCTGATCATATTCTTCATTACGGTGATATATTGGAATCTGGTGATTTTCAAGATAACCATCTCTTTAATATATTGTGCAAGCAACAGGCAGACATTATTAAGTCGTCACTAATTTCAAATAAAATTGGTATCGGTATGTAAAATGAAAAACTTGAGATAATAAACCGAAAGCGTTTTCGACTACTCGTCGAGCACGACCTAGCCTGTAGTTAAAAATATCTTTCTGGTTGTCATGTCTTGCAATTCTCTGAGAATATGGCTTCATAATATATGTATCAACAGCAAAAGCTTCGTCTCCAATTAGAAAATGTGGCAAAACATCATTTATTCCCGGTAAAGTTTTAGGTTCCGGAAAATTGAATGTATAGTTCTGTATTTTCTTACCCATATTTGACTTTGCTGTCCCCTTCTTTTCCATATGATCCCACATCAATAGCAATAAATTTGTAGTTTGAATCAACTATTGCCAGCAACACTGTAGAGAAGTACTCTTTATAGTTGAAGAAAAGATATCCACTGTTCTGTGGTGATTTTATACGAATGTGCTTGCCATCAATGCTTCCAACGCAATTTGGCATATTCCATTTTCCCAAAAATTCTCTTTCAATTCTTTGAAAATCATTTTGAGTAGGAGGTGGCATACAAATTGGAACAAGTTTTAATCCAAGTAATCGTAATACTTGTTTTACTAGTCTCGAGATTTTTGACCTAGATATACGATACTGAAATGCTAAGGAAGCAAAACTTTGTCCTGTTGCCATAAATCTGAAACAAAATAACTACATTAAAATTTGTTCACATATACAGTAATATTTAATATTTATATCGTAGGTGAGAACTGTAAAAAGAAGTGGAAGACAATACGCGATGGTTACATGCGTTTTAAACGAAAAAATAAGCTTCCCACTGGTTCAGAAGCTCCAAAAAGCAATCGCACAAAATGGAAATTATACAGATTATTGTCTTTCTTAGATAACGTTTCACAGGAAAGATCTTCTATTAGTAGCGTAGAAGACGAATCACTTTCATCACAAAACAAGGATGAAGATTCGGCAGAATCGGCACATAATAATATCCACCAAGAAACTCTTTTTGAAGCTAATACCCAGCAAGGGAATGCTAGCATGAACATTGAATTTGGTCATCAAAAAAGAATAATGAAACGTCCTCGACGCACTAAAGATGATATTTTATCATATATGAAAGAGAGGGAAAATGCAAGACTATCGCTGAAGAAAAGTATGGCTGGACCTGATGATGAGTTTAAATCATTTGCTAATTATATTGAACATGTTTTAATGACATTGCCCACAAAATTATTTCAAATAAAAGCAAAACAGGAAATCTTTGAAGTTCTCACCAAATATGAAATACTGGCGGCAGATTATAGTACCACATCTAGTTATCCAAACCCATTTACTACTAGGACGGAGTCAGCCATGACAAGTGTTTCTGAGGACAGTCAGTATATAATCTGAAATGCTGTTTCTCTAAATAACAGTATTTCGGAACCTACCGATTTGACACATCAAACAGAAAATGAAGGATTTTCTTCAAACACAGAATTTTTTAATAATTAGATTGTTTTTGTTATTAGTTTACATCTTCTATATTATTATTAATATTAAAAAATAATTTTTATTAGCTTACCTTAATGTTAAAAATACTTTCTCTTCTGGCGAAATTACGTCCCGCAAGGTTTTCGGAGCAAGGTCATTATGAATTAAAGAGATAACAAAATTAAACTGGTTTTTATTGATAGGGCAATAACTTCTGAAAACGTCTTCGCTTTTATTTAAGTGCCTTTTATTAGAGTCTCATAAGAGCCTTCTTCCCGTCTATTTCGGTACAATGGCAGTATAGGTTTTCTGTTAAAGTAAGAATACAACAATAAATCATCGTCGTCTGCTTCTTCTTGCAAGAACACTTGCAGTATTTTATTATTCATGTTGTACTTCGAAGAAACAACCTCAAGTTACTAATGCTGCGACGCAACTGCAGTGGCTGCTGCCGGCTTCCGAATCTATACGACGACAACCGAAGCCCGACAGCGTTTGTTGCCGGCGGCCTGCCGTTGCCGAGTGCCCCGTGGATTGGAATCGTACCTTAAGACAAATTAATACATTAGTGAAATCATTATTATACTTTTGGAATAGCAGGATTAATCAATATCAGGTGTAAAATAATAATAAGTTAAAACAGTAAGAATAACTAAATTTTATATATTTTTAATGTCTTCGAATTCTGAGGAACTCGTCGAGCTACAACCTTCAGGTTCCATCATGACACACAACGTAAAGTAATAAATGTGACGTTAGGGATGCTCGATATGTATCGATATATCATAATATATCGATATATGCTGTCGATATATCGAATCAATCCGATATTATCGAATCAAATGATATCGATATATAATATCGATATATTTTATCCGATATATGAATATCGTAGAAAATTAAAAGCATTTCACAATGACAATTTTCAATTATTTTCTATTTAGTACTTCATATAGACCGTTACAAACTTTGTAACGCGCGTGCGAGTTCGCTATGTTGACAAGGCGGTAATTCGAATGTTTCGGACTTTTTTTCAAATTTGAATACTGAACAGACTTCATTGCCCTTATTAACTATGAAATTGAGTGAAATATTAATTGATGGTGCTTCATTAGTGCATTCTACAGTAGACACATACTTGTATTCAATTAGGACGATGGTTAAAGTGCTATCGTCATTCACAAGGTGGAAATAAGGCAGAATTAGTTGACAGGTTAAAAAACATATTAGGTTTAAAATAATCATTCAAAATAAATCAATATATTGATAATTACAAAAAATACAAATTATTTGTAGCTAACCTTTAAAAAAAGTCAATTTCAAAATTTGGAAAATTTTTATTTATATGCCAATGATGAGAAAACCGTCCGAAAAAAATGACAAATAATTTTCGAATATGAAAAGGCCTCTTGTATGAGGGCAGCACTTGTAGTACATACCCAGAGTGCGTATAAGAAGAATATAGCCAAGGTACAGGCTAAATGCTGATTGGTTCTGCCATTTTTTGGACTAATGTCCGGTTTACTACAGCAACGGGAGAATAGATGTTTAGTATTTGTGTTGCTGTGTGCTGTGTTGCCAGATCTGATGATTTAAAGTCAATCTCACGATATTTGTATAATTTTATCATTTTGGTATTCTTAGTTATATTTTATTAAATTTAAGCCTTAAAAATAAAAACCACCTAAAGTATAAAATTTTGACAACAGTATTCAATAGTTATCAGAAGATTGCAACATCAACCCGCTTTTAGTAGACAAATTGGATATTACAAAGTATTGAGAGTTGCTGTTTGCGTACTTAGATAGTCGTGGAATCTAAAAATAAAACTCACTGCCCCCATAAAGGTATTCAGAAAATTTTTAATAACTCTATTATCAATATTTTATTTTTTAGATTAAATTGGCAGGTTCACGAACTTGTTTATTAGCTATCATTTTACTTTGTAGGTAATTAATTTTAATATCAATTTTTTATATCAATGGCTGATCTCTTGAATGATATTTTTCGATATATGGAATGCGTAAAAGTTATTGATTTTTTATGAATTTTCTCTTCAAGCAATCTGGCAACCCTGCATGATTTTTAAAAATTAGTGGGATATGTAAATAAAGTTGATTCATTTCTTAAACCCGCTGTTCCTTATTTACACATGATAAACTGCAACTCTTCCTTTTCTTTATTACATACTAGTTAAATACAAATTACATACGATATATCGAAAATATCGATATATTTCATCGATATATCAGAAAATATCGATACAACATTCCGATATATTATATCGAAAAAAATATCGATATTTTTGGCTCATGAACATCCCTATGTGACGTGAGTATAGTGTGTTTCTAAGGCATGCAGCATGTGAGATTTCGCCGATGTGACAACATGTGAGCACACGTGACTTGACGATAATGTGTTTCCACCTTAATTGCTTGCAATGAATAAAACATTAATGCGCAAATCTTTTGTGGACCTGCAAGTTCTGAAACTACTCCAAAACCAATAAAGTCAAAAGTAGGTACCGTCAATTATTCTAATTGTTCAAATTCTTACATAGAATAAACATTTTGCTTCCTTTAGACGAGCCATGCACGAAACGAGCGAAACAAGAAAATTGCAGGAACATAAACGAAATTATAAATGAGCTCCTTATGTTATTTAGAAGTACCTGGGTGACCGAGGTTCACTCGTAAATTCAGGTAAATATAATCGGTTCTTTACTATGTAAACTAATATAATTTAGCTATCCTGTACATGTAACTGCTTATGAACCACCCAATATAACATTTTTTCTAATATTTGTGGGCTACCTTATAAACTGTACATGATCTAAGGACCGGGACTGGGCCTCTTGCGGACGTTTAGTAATTTAGTTTACTGTTATGACATTCTTGACCAGTTCAACTGAGACCGTTGTTTCACCTTTTTATACACTGTGGCAAGCTGTTAATGAAAGAGTTCATTATTACAATTATTTTGGATCCATTTGTAATGAAGACTGAAATAACGCAATTAAAAAAAAACAAGTTAAAACTTTTACGGCATCGACGACTTCTTAAACAGTCATTACCCTCGACGTTAAAGTAAGACTCTTGGAATGTTATCTGTCTTTTCTCTTTTCCTTCATGGTGTACAACCCTGGACACTCAATAAAACCAATGCCAAAAAATCAACGATTTGGATGTGTAGTTGTATATGAGAATCTTGAAAATCCATTGGAGAGCAAAAGTGACAAATGTCGAGGTCCTGAAAATAATGAAATAAGACCTGGAAATGATTATAGCCGGCAAACTAGAATACCTAGGACACATCATACGGAAAGAAGGAAGGTTTGTTACAGGCAATTCTACAAGAAAAAATCCGTGGACGAAGAGGACTAGGAATATCCAGGAAATCGAGAGTTAAAAATTTCACTACTTAGTTCAACAAAACCCCCGTATCACTTTTATGAACATTCGCAATAGACCTAGTCGGCTCCCTAAGAAGAAGAAGAAGAATCACTAAAAAATGATTTCAATTGTAATATGTATTTGATAGACTTCATTTAATGATACTGAGTTAATGATTTTTACCACATTTACACTAAATAATTTTTTTATTGAATTTAAGTTTATAATAGTTGTCCATGAATGCGCAACCAACAGTGCACATTAAATCCTGTTCTGCCACCTATTGTATGGTAGTTTTATTATATAGCGATGGACATAATGGTTTCTTGAGTCTCTATAAATTGAGGTTGTGATTTCTATAAGGTTTATAATTGAGGGCGTATTAAACTTATAAAAATAAATACATTTTTATTTAAATATTTACTTTATGATAATTCAAAATTCAATAAGGATTAAATAAAATTGTCTGAACGGCACACTTGTACTGGAAAACCGATCGATTTCTATCGTATTCATTATGAAAAGGAACTTGTTACTACTTTCTTCATCCAGGTTACATGGTCATGAATTTTTGGAATATGCTAAAAACGACATTACCCAATTTTTGGAAAAGTAAGTACAATCATTTTTAACTTTACATGCACTAGACTATTACAGTTTTTAGCAACAAAGCCTCTTCAATTCTATTTATACCATATGCTTTGAAAGATTATGACAAATATTTGAATACAGTTGAAGTTCCCTTAAAAAAATGGGGTAAATTTGATAAGAATAAAGGAATGCTTTAATTCTAATTATAAGTTTAAGGGGTTGAAGTTAATAGTATACATAATGAAGAAAACCCTGTTGAGGCTGTCCAGAATGCACAGGCTATATTTATTGGAGGTGGAAATACATTTAGACTTTTGAAAATATTGTATGACCTGAAGTTAATTGATGCAATAAGGAAGAGGGTTTTGGAAAAAGGTGTTCCATATATGGGTGCTAGTGCCGGTAACATACCTATTTCATTTTTTTATATTCTAACATTGTTATATTTAATATAAAATATTCCTCAGGTACAAATGTTGCTACAGTGAGTATTCATACCACAAATGATATGCCAATTGTGTATCCACCATCTTTCACAGCTTTAAATTTGATACCTTTCAATATTAATCCACATTATCAAGACCCAGACAAGAATTCTACTCATAAAGGTGAGACAAGAGAACAAAGAATATTAGAGTATCTTGAGGAGGAGCATTCTAATGCAGTACTTGGTCTGAGGGAAGGTGCCACTCTATTTGTTCAAGATAATACTGCTTTGCTGAAAGGTGTAAATGGTGCAAAATTATTTGTCAAGTAAGAATCTTTTAAAGCTGAATTTTGTATATCTTGTACAAAAAGAACATGACTAGGAACAAATTGTTATATTTAACTTTGAATTGATTGAAAATCAGTTCCTATAATGTCTGAACATTGAAGGTAACAAAGCTATTATGGTTCAAATATTGTTGTGCTTCAGTGTGGTTCTTAATCTTACACTGCTAATGTGCAGGGGCGGATCAAGACACTGGCTTCTGGGGGGCGAATTTATGCTTCAGGGGGGATGAACCTGTACTAAATTTACCTGAATAAAATTTTAAACCTAGATTTCTTTGGTTATTACACTAAACATAGTTGTTATGATGTTTAAACCTGTAGGAGTTATCTTCTTCTAGGCTGTTGGAGTTAGGATTTCCTTGTTTTAATATTAAATTTACTGACTTTAAGGCTCTCAGTGGGGGCCATCGCCCCCCTCCCCCTCCCTTGTAACTGCCCATGCTAATGTGAATATTCTGATATTACACATATACTCCAACAACAACTCCTCTCTTCCTGGTTTCATTCTTTTGTATGCAAGACATTATAAATATGACATATATATTGTTTCTGGTCAGGAACCGTCATCAGTTGTGCTTCCCACAATAGAATGTCCTCTCGAACTTGAACACTTATTTATGTATTTGATACATAATGGTAAATTTGTAGACTCGAGATGTAAAGGCCGTCATCCAGGATTGTCGCGGAAACTAGCACACAGAGGTTCTAAATCTGGAGTTGTTTCATGTAATTGCTGTTCTCCCATAACTCCTAGGTTGGAATGTCATGATAAAATTTGTAGGTAACTTCACCTGTCAGACATATTGTATACTCTCTTCGAGGAGTCATTCTTTCATATGGTCTTTACATCTCACGTATACAAACATATATGCTTACATGTGGTAAGAGTTTCTCAAAAATATACTTAAAAAATATTTTGAATAATCAATTAACACAATAATGGAAGAATTTAATAAAGAGTTTGTCAACAAATATATTCATAAATTAACTGAAACGTACATTATCTATAAATGTTAATCTGATATAAAATATCTAAATAAAATGATCTTGGTTTACGTCATACCAACAGTAGCAACACCATAGTCATTTTGTAGTTTTTCTGTAACAGACTGGTTTATCAATAAATTCTAGAGTATCATGATGGAATAGACATCTAAATTAGTAGAACAATTCATTTATGCATCTCTTAAAGCATATATTTTTTTATCTTGTATCAGTTAGGGTTTTTTGGTATGTAGATACTAAAGGGATTTATTTATTATTATTATAGTTTTTAGGTAAACTTGTTGAAGATTTTCCTAATTAATTTGTCCATAGACTGTTTTTCTTCCCTCATTGTTTTGTTATCAAATATTAAAATAAATATTTTGCATTTGATCAGTTATTTTTGGTAGCTTTAGCTGTAATACTTTTCTATCTCTGTCTGTTGGTCTATCAAACAATTTTTAGAAACATCAGAAAACTTAATTTGATTTAATTTGTTAGTGTAAGTAATGATTTCATCAAAATGTTTAGAGACAGGAGGCATTCTAAAAGTTCCAAGATCACAAGTAAAAAATGTTACTTTTAAGGTCATAATGTTTTCAGTCTATTTTTTTACTACTAAATTATCAGATACTGTTCTTTGTGAATTTAGTATATCAAAATTGTACATTATCTGAAATAATAAAGTTTCCATAATCAAAAATACCTACATTACCTACTAAGTTAAAACATATATGAAGCCTGTAGCCAGTGGTTCAAACCCCCCAAAATTCTAACCAATTAATCATGTTTTTCATAAGAATAAATTCTTAATTTATGCAATTTTATATATCCTGGAAATACATAATCAAAAATATAAATCTTGCAGTCCTAATCACCCATCCCCTTTAATATCCCATAAATCACAGACAATGACTTTGGTGTGGATTGTGTGGAATACCATAATCTGATTTCTTCTGTATTATGCACTCTCCACTAGCGATTGTATGACTGGAGGGGCTCTTCACTTTGTCAAAGTTATTATAGAACATAAAATTGAAATAAACTCAATGAAGAGATGTTAAACTGGCTGTTACCAAATTTCAAATATTATTTAATTATGTCTCAAATTAATTTTTTATATTACATTATTAGCTGAGTCATTAGAGATTTTTAAATGACATAAAATTTAATGGCCAAATGCTTATGCAATTACTCAAATAACATTTCATAGGTGTTAACCTTCATAATTTTAACAGCAAAATTGTAATAGTAAATTATGTAAACAATATATATCAAATATGTGGATTTTTTTGTGTTTTTAGCTTATGTTATCAAAAGTGATAAGGTGATCTTAATGCCAGCCATGGAAAAGTTATAGTTAATCAGAAAATAGCCAAATCGAGCGATTATAAATCCTTATCTGAACATTTTTTGCTGAGAATAGCCAAAAAAACTGGTAAAAAGTGAATTTTTTTCTCAAATTCATAATTTTATTTATTTAGTAGTAGTAATAATAACTGGAACTTCATATTAATTATGATCATTTTTTTGGGGATATCCCAAAGTTATTGTGAAAGTCCATAGACTGCACTTCATATGTATTGGATTTTCGTTACACTGGCGCAAAATTTGTTAAAAATGCTTGTGAATATTCATTAAATGAGCGACCATTTCAAAATAGTTTCACCGCATTGTAAAGAAAATGGAAGATAGACAAATTGAGGTACCTTATATAAACTTACAAGATATCTTTGGTGTATCCAATTAATATGTTGTGTTTAGCCAAATATCTCGCTATAAATTACTTAAATTATAATTTTCAAAAACTGCTTATCTGACAGTATTCATCTTGACCCCAATTAAACGTACCCTTATAAATTATCATTTTTATGATGATACATGTTTCAGTTTTTATTACAACAAATTTGATTTTTTTTTAATTTGTTTTCCGATTGTCTCTGTGAGAAATACTCCGATCACGACATAAACGCACTTCTTGAAGGATTTGTAACTACAACTGTTCCATTGATTATGATCTCTTCATCAGTTTTCATGATGTAAGCAAAAAACAAAGTAAATAAATTAAAAGTGGGCTGTTATTGTTTATAATTACTATGAATTGGCTGTCAAAATCAAGCCAATGATCTCTCCTATGAACTATTACCGAGATAAGTAAATTGTTCCTAAAATACCTTCAATTTTGTTATATTGACTGGTGTACAAATCTTTTCAGAGATTTGTTTGTCATTCTTTTTGTACAAAATGTTTCAAAACTATAATTTATAAAATTTAATTTAAGATCACTATTGTTATTTTAGAGATAAAGAACCAAGTGAAATAGAAGTTGGAGCAGATTTAAGCTATTTGCTGAAATAAAGTTTTGCAAGTACTGTTAGAATGACAACTATCTTAAATTTTACAATTTCTGACATGGTACAAATTTAAGAATATTTTAAAATGTAATTGAATGTTTTTGATAAATTGATTGAAAAGGAAGAAATAATTTGTTTTTATTGTAGTTACTTATGTGTTCCACATCCAAAAATATTGACCTTAATAACTAAGGTTTAATTTAAGTAACAATTACCATGTGTAGCAAACTGTGCAAAACTCTTAGAAAGTATATATAGATGATACAAGAAGAACTAGTCAGCGGTCAAGAACATGACAGATGGCAAGATGGTAGATACTGAATATGTACACACATAGTTAAGAACCAGACACTTCCCAGATCAAGGGAATAGTGTTCTCATAGTATGTATTAATCTACAAGAATGATAATATATGAGACATTCGGTATTACACGCCGATAAGGCTCTAGATTCCGCCCAATGACGAGAGTAAGCCGGATTCCGTAATGACACAGTTGAGCATAAACATAGTCGAAGGCAAATTATCAGCGAATTACAGCGTCATTAGAAAGTACTTTTCGGACGTTAGACTGGAACTTCAAAGGTTCATTACTACCTGAAGGATCAAACTTTTATGGATCATAGTCCCAAGGATGTATTCGCCTAAGGCCGTTTGGACAACTGCCCGGGCCGTCTGTTACAGAGGTATGGCCGAAGGGCGCATAAAAAATAAGACCAACGTAACATATGTCATCTACAGTCAAAGAAATACTTCAATGACGTTAGAGGGGTGTGCAATCCTCGGTTGTTTGTGTTTTTTTTTCTGAGCAGATGAGTATGCTATTTTCATGATATCATAGTTAAATTAGCTTGGTCTTTTTGGTCTTTTAACACCCCATTGGGATTCCAGCTTATGATTTGTGTTATCCCTTTTCTCCTTTCTTGCTAAATGTCCTACACGTCATTTTAAGGACTATATACTTATTCGTTTTTCGGGCTCAAGCTTTCAGAACAATATTTATTTCCAGTAGAAAACAAGTGATCAAATAATTTCTTCTTGAGATAGAATTCATTATAGACATTAAGATCATTGAAGTTATTTCAAATGCCATATTGACTTTTTACTTCATATTATATATATATATATATATATATATATATATATATATATTTCTCTACCGCAGACTTCTTGTCATAGTTCACTTTTGTCATACAATTCAAATGTGTTGTTATCTACCGCTTTAGTTGAGGTATTAGATAAGCACGGTTCTTATCAAACTGCGATGTCTGATAGATTCTGGTAGCATGACATCATTCTGCGGACGTCTTACGTTCCTATAATGCCAATTAACGGATTACAGGTAGTTCAAATTAAGAGATAAAATGTTTACACACTAAAGATAGGTTTATTGAGACTATTGTAGACAAGTTGAGAGTTAAGTGAAATTACAAAAAGAGATTATGAATACAAAACAACAAAGGCAAGATGTGAATTAACGCGACAATGTTATACTTGGTGGAGTCGCACAAGGCCGGAATCAAAGTTAGAGGTAGTTGTTGCTCGTCCGACGCTTGGTTTGGATCTCAAATTCATTCAAATAGATTTTTTGCACAATATAGAAAAATGGGCGTGTCTTTGCTTCTTGGAAATCCACTAAGAATTTACGGAATACTAATAAGAAGGGATAACTGCCAAGAGTGTTTATGGTAGCATAATTACCCTGTCCTACTTTTGGCCCGAACCGGCCCATGCCGCGTTTGGGTACTTAGAGATCCTAATAAACTTTGTTGGGTTCAAAGAACGGTTATTGAAGGTAATAAATGCTTGATGGTTAGTTTCAAGAAGGGTTTGAAATATAGCTTTTTTTAAAGGTCCTCATAAAGATGAAATGCTTAAAGAATAGGTTTATATCTTGTAACAAAATTAAATAACTGAACAAAAGATACAAAGCAATCATAAATGTAGATTTTTTGGAACAACAATTAGGTGCTTGAAAAAATGGGATATTTTCCCATGAATGTTCGCATTGCAAATGTTAAGAAATTCTTTTACTACTTAACATACACCGTCGGCCTTGAACAGCTCGTTCAAAAAAAAAAAGAGAAAACAATAGATGAAGAGGGTATAACATTGACCGTTTACAGAGAATAGCAAATTACAAGATGAGAGCATAATAAAACCTTATACATTTCAAGTTTACGATATCTTCAGGTCAAAAATGTTAATTCTACTTACTGCAAAATATAGATAGCTAGAAATGTTTCCTAAAAATATACATGAAACACCGGGATACTGATTATCCCTAAAGTTGGCTAGAACATGATTGATTATTTTAAGAAATAATAAACTACAAAAATGCAAAAACAAAACAAAGATAAAGATTATAAAACACATAGATTAAGAAAAAGTTTAAACCTAGATAAAGTTCATTTGAAAAAAAAATATTTTCACTAAAAGTTCGTTTGCACAAAAGTCCATGTTCAATAAAGTCGATATTCACTAAAAGTCCATTTTCCACGTTGTTTCCTGATGGATCTGATGATCTGCTTGTTGATGAAAACTCTGCTCGGATATGTCGGAGAGCCAAATCCTTGGTTACATTCGATATGTCGCCAAGTTGACATAATGTTGCTTACTACAGAGAATATATACAATATGGTGTACATCGGACATAAAGGGTTGCTTCCAAAAATGTATCTTGATAAATGTAGAGCGGACAGTATTTATCGAAATATTTGCAATACTGTGCCCACTCGTGGTATAAACTTAGGATGATTGGCTTATCCCAATCGAAATATAGAGTCCATGATTTTCGGATGAAAATTATTGCCATTATGATAACCAATGTTAAAACACTGAGAGGATTAAACAACTGGATAATAGCTGAAAATATCGTACGTTTTATGAGAAATTGTGAGTTTTGTAACAATTTCCCAGTTCGGTTAGTCATGATTTCTTTGAGAGACCCTGCTATGGTGAGAGCATCATCTACATGTGGGTTTTGTTCAATTACATATGCTGAATCTGGAAAATTTATATGTTCATCTTCTGCTAATTGCTGTAGACCTGGAGTGTAGTCATATGTGAGTTTTCTGTTAGAGACGGGATTCTCTAACACAGTGTATTGAGGTTCCTTCAACAATTTGCTAGCTGCCGTAAAAGAGTACTCGAATCCTAATCCCTTTTCTTTAAATGGAATGGATACGGAATATCTTCCCTGACTGAGGCGAGTTTGGATATGTTCATTTGCGGAATTTGCATTAGGTAAATCTGGTTGTTGTGGAGATTTTTCTATATCTGACAATTTACTTGATGAAGTTTGAATTACGGTTGTGACGTGACACGTCTGAGTGCGTACTTGTTCAGTGGAGGGAACGCTTCCTGCAATAACCCACCCTAACACAGTTTTCTGTAAAACTAAATCTATGTCTCTCTTTGGTGGTAAATGAATTTGCCCGGCTGAGAATAGGGATAGTGCAATCCCAGTTCCTAGTAGCATATCCACAGGACGCGATTTATGAAAGCTTGGGTCTGCTAATTTTACGTTTTTTGGAATCTTTATAAGGCTTCTTTGTATGGAACCTTGCGGAACACAATTTGAAATTGTAGGTATTACAAGAAACGTGATATCTCTTTGATAACCAGTAACTCTAGACCGTATGGTAGCCGTTACTGTAGCTTTGGATGTTGTGGTTAACCCATCTAAACTCCCAATTGGAACGGTACATTCCGTCTTCAGTAATCCGAGTCGATTTGCCATATTTTCTGTGATGAAGTTGGAACTTGCGCATGTATCAATTAATGTTCGGCATTCAATTGATTTTTTGTTGCGATCTAGCGCATTTACTACAGCAGTTACCATTAACGTTCCCATGGTTGCGTTCACTACAAAAGAGATGACACTGGATGGTGAAGTGGTAGTCTTTCCTGTTGATGCTGTTCCTGCTGAAGTCGATGGTTGGTTGGGACTGCCTTGTTCGGCATTTTCATTACTGGATTGACTACTATGACTTCTATCATGATGTAGCAGCGAATGGTGTCTATTGTTACATTGTCGGCATGTCAACTTTGAGCGACAAATTTGCTGTATGTGGTTTGCACCCAGGCAGTTAAAACATAAAGATTTCTTCAGAGCAAATTTTTGTCTGTCATCGACTGTATAGGCAATAAACTGTTCACAGCGATAAATGGATGCGATTTAGAGCAGATTAGACTTGAAGAAGAGTGTTTTGTTGCAGATACTGACGCTGACGGTATCGCTGTAGCGAAAGCTTGAACTGGTTTTTGCGGTCTGTTGAAACCATTCTGATGTGGATTGTTCAGTTTATGTACTCTATTTGACTCTAATTTATAGTTGAAATCAGAACAATTAGAACGTTTATCTAAAAAGTCAATGAGATGCTTGTATGGTGGCATGGAACGCTGATAGATGCAAGTGGACAGCATCCAGAAACTTGCTTAATTCTGAAGGAGCATCCCTGGACAATTTCGGATATTCTTTCACCTTATTCCAGTGGCTACGCATGATTTTCCAGGTGTGTTCAAATTTGGTTTTCAATCGTGATATGGCTACTTGTAATCAGGATTGGAACTTGGTGTCGCGCTTGTCGGTGGCGTCCCTTCTTTCGTGGTTTTTGAGTTGGCTGCATGCAATAGTTCCCTTGCTTGGCCTATTGCGTTGCAGATTTTGTTCTCGATCTCGTCCCGTTCATTGATCTCATTCTCAATTAATTCTTCCAATTGGTCTTGGATCTCTTCAAACGATGAAAAAGATGGTTTTCACTTTGACGTTTCCTCATTTGAGTGTAATTTCATTAGTAATGCTGAACTGAACTCGATATTGACAAGTTTTCGTGATAAAATGGAATATTCTAACGAAGAAAAACTGAATATGGTGGAATGTTATATCATATGCCATAAAAATTCAGTTCGTGCAGCTGAGGAATACTTTCTTAGATATTTTAATCGTCGTCAACCTCTATATGTACATTTAAAAGGCTTTACTATAGTTTACACAGATATGGATCTTTTACTAAACTACCAAAGGAACGTAATCAAATTAACGAAGCAGCACAAATAAATGTTTTGGCAATTTAAATCAAAATCCATCTACATCAAGTCGTGAGATTGCGGCAGAGCTGGCACATCTCAACGAACTGTAGTTAAGGTACTGAAAGCGCACAAGTTCCACCCGTACAAACTTTCAGTTTCTCAAATTTTGCATGCTGGTGACGAACATCGACGTATTTTGTTTTGTACATGATTTAGAGACATGTGCCTTGACAATCCACAGTTTCCATTAAAGGTGTTATGGTCAGATGAAACTAGATTTACTAACTGCGGTATGTTGAATAGACACAATGAGCATATCTGGGCTAAAGAAAACCCTTTCCATTTAGAAACAGGACTACCCCAGATAAAATTTGGTTTTAATGTTTGCTGTGATATCATAGAGCCTTTTATCTATGACGAATCACTTACTAGGGAGCGCTAATTGCATTTCTTGCAATACACTTTTCAAGACATGTTGCGTAATTTTAATTTGAGAACTCGTTTAGAAATTGAGTGGTTCCAACATGATGGAGCACCTGCAGAAGCAAAACATTGTGATTAGAATGGAGACTCACATCCTTTACGTGTTTGTCCTCATTTTGGCCCTCAATTCCATGGGTGAGTTCATAATTTTAGTTTTAAATTCGTTTATTAATGTTAGCCATGCGGCCTGTTAAGTTTGTAATGAAATAACATTGAATTGACGAGGGGAATCCCTGAAAAAAATTTAAAAGAGTTATAAATTTGTCTTCTAAACAACGAAGACTTTGAAACGTTTGGTTTTCCTTCAATATAGGTCGTTTTATTTCGATTGTGGTGTTATTGCCCAAAAAAAACATAAAAGTGGTTATAAATTTATTCTGAAAAAAACACATGAAATGTAACTCCGTTCCAAAAGTCTCAAAAAAAAGATTTCCTATTTAATCTACCCGGTATATTAAGCTAAAGAACCGAAACTCTTGTTGAACTTATCCGTCAATAAATCTACACTGAATTTTCCTTCAATCCTGTCGTAGTTTAATAAGGCGTCTTTCAACTCAGTAATGGAAAATTCTTATTCTGTATTTTATTATCATATATATTTTACACATTTAAATGTATTGTCGCGAAGATTTTAACCTCGAGTAACATGAATAGCATGTCCAAAAGAGTCGAGTCAGATAAGTGTTAAAGTCACTATAGTTCATCGTGGATTTTATCTACTGAAATATTTTATTTTTTATTTTATTTATTCTCTTTACAAACACCAAATAGGTACTTACATGTGAAGGGTTAAACAGTACACAAGTATTTGACAATGTCACAGACATGCCAATATCATGAAGGGATTGCATCCTGATGCAGCAATAATATGCGCCTAAGCTCACCAAATTTGATGTTAAATAGGTCAGGAACTATGTTATTGGACAGCATATCATTGCAGACACTGAGTAGATAAGTGAAGGGCGAAGAGCTGCCGTTGTTAATGTAGAAGAGATTAGATGAGAGTAGTCTTAAGCTAATTTTGGTGACCCTAAACTTAACGCTATTGATCAAGCCACAATCTAAATATTTTCTGTTATTTAGAATGTTATATATAAAGATAACAGCATGGGTCTTTCTCCTCGTACTCAAAGAACAGAGATGGAAGGTTGCCAACATTGATCTATAAGATACCATCAAGGGATATATGCCATTCTCTTTGATATAGAGATAGCGCAGAAAACGTTTTTGAACTTTTTCAATTTCGTTACTTTGGGTGTAACAATTTGGTGACCAAATGTTAGAGGCATACTCAAGGTGAGGCCTCACCATAGATGTATAAAGTCTTATGGTTGTTTTTACACTCAAATTTTGGCTATTACGTATGACAAATCCAAGAACTTTGTATGCTTTATTTATCAGGTAGCTGAAATGGGTATTGAATTTGAAGTTATCGTGAATGACTATCCCCAGATCTTTAACCTCTTTACACCTCTTAACCTTACAATTTCCAAAGTAATAGTCTTCCATAGATATATTGACTTTTAGGGAGAAGGAAACAACACAACATTTTTGTGTATTAACAAACATTTTGTTTTCTCTAAACCAATTAAGCGCCAAATTTAAGTCGTTTTGAAGTGCAACAACATCATTTATGCCATTAATGGGTTTAAATAGTTTGAAATCATCAGCAAACAACAACCCAACGCAGGTCTTCAGGCTATCGGGTAAGTCATTGATAAAAATCAAAAACAAGAGAGGACCCAAGATGCTACCCTGGGGTACTCCTGAGGTGGCAATATAATGACGGGAGAAGACAGTACCTATCTTTACCCTTTGGGTTCGTGCGAGTAAGTATGAAGTTATGAATGACAATACTTCACTTGAAAAACCAAGAACCGACAGTTTTTTATCAAGACACTGAAATCCACCTTATCATATGCATTCGCACAATCTGTGTATATGACATCCAGCTGTTGTTTGTTTAGAATTGCCTCCGATACATATTCAGAGAAGATACAGAGATTTGTAACGGTTGACTTGTTAGGAAAAAAACCATGTTGGTATTTTGAAATTTTGTCAGCTATGTGGGTAAGTATGAAGTTATATATAATTTTTTCAAATATTTTAGCTAAGCTGTTTAATAAGCTGATAGGTCGATAGTAATGAATATTTTCCCTCCGCCCCTTTTTGAAGATTGGGGTTACAATTGCTTCTTTAAACTTATCAGGAAACCATCGCTGCTTTAGAGCTAGATTAAAGATATATTTTAGAGGAGTAACCAACAGATCGGCACACCCCTTATAGATATATGGTGGTATACCATCAGGGCCAGTTGTTTTTTTGGGCTTCAAACTTTTTATGCTGGAAAGAATGTCATTATCAGTTATTTCAGGAAAACTAAAACCCCCTCTATAATAAAGATCTTGCTGATCGATCGTACTTGGTTCAAACACAGAATGAAAATATTGTGCAAAGGCATCTGCAATGCTTTGTTCATCGGTCAAGTTAACGTTATTCGAAGTCATCCTCCGTGGCACACCACCATCATGTGATTTGCCTCGAAAGAATGACCAGAAGGTACTGGGATCTCTATTGATATTATTGTCAATTGTCTTTTTATAATTTTCAAAATCTGTTCTGGTCTGTTTTTTAATATCACACCTCAATAACCTGTACTCATTGACATTTGATAAGCTTGCCTTACCTCTCGTTTTAAGAGCATGTAGGTGGTTTTTCTTTCTGATCATTTGCACTAAATTGAATGTGAACCAGGGAGGATACTTTCTAAACTTCGACGCGTTTCTCACTATGTACTTAGGAATAGATGCGTCCAAACATCTGTACAAGTTTGAGTAGAAGCTATTTACACTTTTATTAACATCATCACATGCTAGTACGTCTGAACAGTCACAATCGCTTAAAAGATTGAATAATAAGAGAAAATTGCCTTTAGCGAAATTGTATTTGTACTTTTTCGGGAAGGGACTCACTTTTTGCTCTCTCTGCAATGATAACGAGATATTTAGTGCTGGATGATAAGCATCCTCCTTGAGAAGAGGACTGTCTGACCGTTTTACTCCAACTTCGAGGTTAGAGATAACCAAATCCAAGTTCCTGTTCATAAAATTTTTAACTGAGTTCAGCTGTTGCAATTCATATAGGCTCAAGAATTGCTGCATCAGAAGACTTTTAACATCTGAACCTAACTGAAAGTTAGGCAGATTAAAATCACCTAATATTAAAGTCTTATGATCTAGAGTGGATAGAATATTCTCAAATATATCTAAAAAAATTTCTAGGTAATCAGTACTACTATTAGGTCTAATATAAACAATACATACATATATAAAAGATTTTTTTAGTTTGATTTTAATTAATATAGCTTCATTATCACAGTTAATGTTTATTACCTCATAAGAGATGTCTTTTTTAATTGCAAAAAGGACACCACCCCCTCTGGTAAGTTCTTGACTTTTCCTGTCTCTCCTTATGACTGCATACCTTTCATCAAATAGCTCGGGATTATATTATAGATACCATCACATAGCTAGGTCTCTGTGAGAGCTATTACATCATACTCTTCAGATAGGACACTACTATACAGACTCTCAGTTTTGGTTCTTAGACCTCGAACATTCTGATAGTACACAGTAAGTTTACGCGCACCAGCAGGACTGGCAGTATTTACAGTTGGGGTGTATATAGCACATTTGTTTGTAGTCATTATTGAGGACCCAATTCCTGATTTGGCGTCCTCTTCTTGGCAAAAAAATGTGAAATGACTGCACCACTAGGCCATATCTCTTTTTTCCAAGCAGTAGCTAGATTTTCTTTCCATATATTTACTTTTACTGATGCATAGATATCCGGATGCTTAGACTGACGTGGCTCACAGGTAACTTCTGGGAAGTTTCGGGCTAAGAACTTTTGCAAATCCTCTGGCTTGGTATTTGGTTTTAATCGAGACACATGTAAAGACAATGATTGAGGCACCCCTCTACACTTTTGTTAGTTTCGTGTTTCCCAACCAAGAATTTTCGTGATCTTCTGCTTCGATTTCTGGGCTTAACAAAACCATCACTACCGGTTAAGTCCTGCATAAGACTTTCAAGATGTTGAATTTCTTTCATGACCTGCAGCTGGGTGGCTTGTAAGACGGCCGTATTTACGCTACTGTTTGTCACGAGAGCCTTGGGGTTCCCATTTTTTGTTTTTTTATGATTGGTGGTGTCGGAATTTCTGTTGACGTATGGCGTTTTTGCGGTTGATGGCCCAGGATTGGCGGCAACTGTTATTGCATACGTCTTTGCAGTACTGTTTCCCTGTTGTATGGGCACCATCTGCTTACAGCTGTTGCGCGTTTCACTTTTTTGCCCGTGACCATCTTTGATATTGTTACACGTGCAAGTAGCAGTTTTTTCCTCAAAGTTGCTAATAAGCCTTTTTTGCAAATCGCTAGAGTAATTTTTCTGAGCTAAGAGTTGGTCTTTCAGTAAGATTTATTTTTTTAAATATTCAATTTCTTTCGCCAACAAGGTTTCAGCGTTAGGTTTTGGTTTGATGCTTTCTTCTACAAACTCCGTGCACTTCAGTTTACATCCGTCATAAAACCAGAAGATGTTGGTATTTTCCACTATGAGCTTTTGCCATGATTCCTTAATGGCTACACATCCAAAGTGAAACTTAAGTTTGCAAAGCTTACATGCTACAAACTTCGTTTACTATAAAATTGTCAAGGCACGATTCACATGAGTCTGTGTCACTCGCCATTATAATAAATATAAATAAAACTTAATTAACACACCAATGAATTTTCGTATGGCATTTCTTAGTTTGTTCACAATTTTAGGCCCAAGCAGACAATTGTTCTCAATACAGTTGTTTCACAGATGTTGTACACTTCGAGCATAAATATACCGTTGTACGTACCCGCAGCCCTTTTGGACCCGTAAGATTATTGCGTTCGTCCCTTCAACCGATTGAATGTTTTAAAAGAGTAGACTTTGTAAGGCATATATAATGAACAGATTGATTTTATTAATAAATCATTGATGGATTTCACTAAGGTGATTTTTTTTAAACACACACTTACAATTTATACGTTACTTTATTTAGTATTTAGTTTTTCCGGGACGATTAGAATAAACCGAAAGTTTTAGAGATTTTTAGGAGCGCTGTAAGAACGTGACCATCTTGCCCGACGACCGACCGACTTGCTGCTATGAAACAAAAGAAATTATTTTTAAAATGATCTAATTGGATTCTTTTAATGAACTAAAAGATTGCTCAGTACAAAAATATTATAATTCTTGATTCACTATGCTAAAATGTGTTTCCCATTATAAAAGAATGATGACCGGATGTTTTTAAAGCCAAGATCGATGTAGGTATGCGCGTGCGCCTAATACAAATATCGTCAATTTCGGGATTTCCGGTTATAACCTTAGGCTAGCCGCACACTGGCAGCTTTTGTCGAGCAACTTTTTAATCTCAAAAATAGAACACGTTATTTCTTATGACAACCCGCACACAGGCGATTATTTAGTTGCGGCAACTAAAAAATTCCAACACGTTCGATATTCCCGGCGACTAAATTGTTGCCGGTAAAATAGTACGCACGCATATTCATACCTGTCTCCGCACACTGGCCATTAACAAGTTGCTCTTGATTTTACTGTTGCATTTTCGTTTTGCTTTTATCAACATGTCCGTAGACATCAAATCGTTTATAGAAGCAGTTATATGACATAAAAATAAATGAATATTCAAACAAAAATCTTTAATAAGTTGTGGCGTGAGTTGTGCCGAGAGTTTATTGAAAAAGGGGATGAAGTCGGGGAAAAGTAGAAAACAGAAATGGTCAGTAAATTTTTTATCAAATTTTAAAAGCAGTAATGCAACAATATTAATTCACAAACAAAAACTTAATATATGTTATTAAACTTAATTTTAAAATTAAAATCAGCCTTGTGCTATAAATGGATGAACCCAATATTTCCTCTCTTGCTTAGAATAAAACCACGAACACATACAGTCTGTACAAAACCCTTTTTAAAACCGATGTTAACTATAACTATTCAGTTGTCAGTGTACGGTTGAAACAACAGCGGGCAATTTCCAGCCGACTGAATTTTTTAATCACCTACACTAAAAAGTTGCCAGTGTGCGGCTAGCCTTAGAAGAAATTTTTGATTTATAATTCATATAGAAAAAAGACCCGACTTCAGCTGACTTAAAATAAAAACCGTTTAGAAACCATGTGCAATCACTATTTTCAGCCATATCTTCTTTTTATATGATTCTAATTAATTCCCATAACATCTAGGTCTTCTACAGACTAATTCCTGTTTTCAGTGGTCTCTTGGTGGGGCCGACGAATACCCCAAGGCGGTGAAGCCATGCGCCGACGTAAAAGCCGTCCAACTAGATTCTATCTATTGCCACAACATCTAGGTCTTCTGAAGACTAATTTATTTCTTTCCTATCGTTTTTCGTGGTCTCTTGGGTGGGCCGACGAATACCCCAAGGCGGTGAAACAAAGCGCAGGGGTAAAATTTTGTGGGCAATACTTTACGCCGTTTATGTCCAGCAGGCAATAGATCAAGTTTGCTTATTTACATTTTGATTTGAGGTTAACTTCGTAATTGATAATTTTTAAAGTGTTTTGGGGCTGAAACTTTGTTAAAATCAGTAATTATTCTGTAGAATTCTAAAAAAACACTAATAAAGTGTTATTTCAGTGTTTTACATGCAGGAAAACGGCATATTCGTTTGCCGAATTTTCTTCTCACCGGTAAGTGTCAGATCATAAACATGTTACAAAAGGTCATTTAAGCAGTAAACAAAAATATATTTTACGTGAAGAAATAAATGTTTTGAGAATTACTATTACATATTACTAATTAAGCCACTAATTGTTTTTGTTATTGTGCACATCTTTTATGGATTTTAATATATTTATATTTGTGGATTAGGTATGTAGTTCTATTATTTTGAATCTGAATAACATGACCTTTGATTTAATGTAGTTTGGACGCTACTGTTGGAGCCGGAATATTTGTAAACAAATATATATCTGTGTCTCTTTCTATTTTTGTCTCATGTTTCAACCCATTTTTCCTTTGGTCGTATATGAGAGTGCCGGGTAGTCATTGGTAATTCGATTTTAGCTAGTTCAAAACCTAAAGTTCCTTCAATTAATATTGTGTATACATTTAGTGGCGGATCAGAGGGACTAAGGGGTTCAAGCCTTCCCCCAAGCATCTGAGTTGTATGCTTTTAATTTGGCTAAAACCTACTCTCACCGGGTTAATCCCCCCAGCACAAATGACATTCCTGGATCTGCCACTGTATCGATTCCCGTACAAAACTATTACTCCTTTAAAAAAAACTTTTCCCAACAACCTATAGCAAAAAATTATGGAGCAAAAGCAAAAAAAAAGTCCATTTTTCAATCCCAATATAAATAATTCTCCCGAAGTTTCTGGCATCGCACACCAAGCCTCATCTGAGTGGAAAAGCTGCTCATATGACGGTTGCATTTTATATTTCGATAATAAAACGATCCAGGTGTTGCCATCTGCCAACCGACGTCTCTAACCTAAATTTCGACTTTTGTCACTATAATTACTTAGAACGTTTTGATGTCTGTGTGTAGTTTACAGTGACATTAAAAATCGATGATCAAGGAATAGAAAAAGTCATGAACCTTTCCGGGCGACGTGGATTCTTTCAACAGCAGTGCATTGATGAACTTAATTCGATTTTTGGGAATGAAGTTCTAACAAAAAGCCTTACATTTTCGGACATGAAATTCGCTTACACCATCACGTCACTAACAGTTTATAGATAATTAATGCTAAGATTTTAACAGCAAACTCGTAGAAGTAAGCGATTTAAATAATAAAAACCCGCAAAAATACGAATTTCTTTTGTTTTTTGCTTAAATAATAAAGGAAAGGAAAAGTTGTAGAGAATAAGAAATACTTCTTAATGCTTGTTTATACAACCTGGGTGGATCATTTTTTACCGAGTAAACTCAGAAAAACTGGTCAAAAACGGATTTTTAAAAAAAAATTATAACCTTCTGGTACTAATACTGGAAGATCAGTCATTGTCAAAACGAAGTTTATATGGGCTCACGATGGATATTGAATAGGTAGTTTTTGAACAATTCAAATTGAAATAAGTTAGAGAGCTATTTTGCACATCCCACCCTATTTACGAGACTAGTCTGACCGGGATTTACTAGAAAGATTTTGAAAGTTCATAAATTCGACTTCAATTTATCTATCCTGGTTTTTCGTTATAATACCTAGAAGTTGGTTTAAAATAATAGTAAACATTGCATTAAATGTACGAATATGCGCCAGCCAGCCAGCGGTGCACTGACAATAGCTGTCAAGGCACATGGACGGATCTAGAATTTGAAGTGGGGGCACTAGATCAAACTTATGTGAAATTGTATTATTATGTTTTTTTCAGCAGTTTTTTACGTTTTTATTTATATGACTATTACCTGCTCATATTGGTCTATTATTTCGTTGGTTTATCAAGTTAATGGTTACCTGTATACAGTTTACTGATATTAATTAAATGACTTTTCTCCACCGACTGGATCCGCCACTGTCAAAACATCGGAGAAAGGCCGTACCCAGAAATATATCGACGATATACGGAATTCAATCGTTAATTTTAATATATATGTTTTTATTTGACATAAATATTATTAACTGAATAGATTATGTAAAAACTACTAACACTAATATTTTTTCAATCCATTTCGTGCCACAATTCCGAATTTTATAATTGATTTCCTACTTATACTATAAACACCTTTCGAACAATTGCGTTGCAACCCTCAACAACTCCGGATCGTGCCTTTTGGGTGCTTCCACGTAAGTATCGTCTATCGGCAAATTGCACAAATGTCTTCTTATCATCAGATCTCTTCTAGCACCGAGAGCTCTTCGATGTGGCCCTACGTTGGAAAACAATGACTTTCGAATGATTTGCTTCTCTCTATCGGCAACCTGAATGGTTGCAATGGGATGTGAAATGTTGATGTCTTCGAGTTCCAATTGTGGATCAGGTTTAATGTCTTCTTTCGGCTCTAGTTTCACTTCGGTGCCGTTGACGGATACCTCTTGAGGTTCTGATTTGATCTTGATCAGCTCTTCTGTTTTGATTTGCTCATCTTGCTGTTGTTTTATATCGGCTTTGGCATGCTCTTTGAATATCTCTTTAACTGTATTTTCACCTGAAAAGAGAATGTATCAATAAGTTTTTGTGATGAGATTAATTAAAACTATGTGAAATTGATGTCGTTATGAAAACATAAGAAACTAGCTGACCTTTATACAGGTAGACAAATCTGTCTTATATTGACCTTATATGTATATGTCTTAAGCTGAGATTTTATTTCAGTTAATTCAGACATTTTGTATTTATTTTTTCAAGTATTCATTTGACTATTCTTTGAAAGAAAATAGTCAATTTATCAATTCTCAGTTCTAATCATTTAGTATATACCAATTTACATGCTTATGTCACTTTCTATTCCAGAGAAATTTATTTTCTCTAAATACAATAGAAATCTCCATCACCCCATCTACTCTACTACTTTCGGTTTGGCACGAAAAGCAAATTTTCCTAAAAATGGCCCACCTGTCTCCAGTTGGTTATTCAAGTTTTAGCAAAATGGTTAAACTCCGTTTTAGTCATTTGAGGAGAAGAAACTCCCATTGCATGTCTCCCTAACCAATAATAAAATTTTCGTCAAACGAAGGATACACCTATATTAATTTAAAGAATAAATTAATTCTCATAGCCACTTAACTTACCGCATTTTTCCAAAATGATTAAAACAATTTTTATTTATTTTTAGTTTCTGAGATTTGGAATTTCCTATCCAATAATTCCATTTTCCTGAGAAATTATGAACTTATCAAAAAAGTATTCCACAGCTGCCCCATTGAGATGATTAAATGTTTGAAAATGAAAAATCTGTTTTTATTTAGCTGGGGAGAAAAGTATATAGATAATTTTTTCTAAAACAATGAAATTCCCATTGCTCGACCCAGTACTTAAATTAGTGAAAGAATTTAAAAAATCAGTTTAGTTCTTGCAGATATTAACCACTTTATCAATATTTATATTATATGCCAAAATGCATCTATTTTTTTTTGAGACTAGGGAACATAGCATTATTGTACTTTTTCCAAATGAATTGCACAGGTAGCTTTTTTGAAGATCATCACAAAACTTGTAAAAGTGTTGTTTTTATTTAACGTTGCAAAAATCATAGTTTTGATTTTTTTTCAGCAATATATTAAAAAATTTTGGTGTCAAAAATCAGTTTGTTCTAAAGTTAATGAACAAATGAGTTGTCTGTGAAAAAATGATTTCAATTATCTTCAACTCTATTACTAGAAAACTTTACTATTAATTTACAAATTTCTTGGAAATAACACTACACTTGAGTAAGTCTGAATATTTCAAAGCTTTCAAACATTTCGGGGTCTATCTCAGACCCCGTTCACAATGGCCATAAAAAATAAGAAGTTTTAGGTATATGTAAAATTTTAAATAAAAACGTTTGCCGACGTTAGGTGATGTAACTAAGGGGTATATAGCACAAGAAGAGATACCAAACCAGATTTTTTGTGGCGTTCTAGGTGCGTCATAAGGGAAAATCCTTCTGAACTATCCCAATATAAGGTTACACGAAAAGTCATGACCATTACTAGTTAGTTTCATCATTGATTATCAATGATCAGGAACGAATGCCAATGAGGTAGTAGTGATGTAATCGTTTTCATTTAATAAAACTAAAGTCGACTCATTTAGCTTTTGTTTTGTGCTGTGTTATGTGTATATGGTTGAATTTTAAAACTGTATTTTATGATTAATGATGCAGCAATGTTCAGAAATTTTGAGTTTTCTAAGCTGTGGTTTCTTTAAATAATTTTTGTGTTCATTTATTAGTAAATTTCTCGTAGCCTTTTGCTTTCGCTTCTAGTTACTCGAATACTGACTACTCGAATACTGGGTATTCAAGTAACTAGAAGCGAAAGCAGAAGGCTCTGAGAATTATGCGAACCGACCTGAAGAGGGCAGATGTGACTCTGTCAAAATATCGTCATTTTACCATCAATCCCGGCAGGGATCAGTTATCAACTACGCGGAAAGAAATAGACTTTTCCGCATATGGGGTGTAACTTATTACCTAGAAATCAGCAGAATAAAGATGCCTGAACTATAATTCAGAAAATAATTATAAAACTGTACCTTTGCTTATAGAATTTCAAGCGGTTGCGATTGTGCATATTCTGTGTATGTCATTTTACAAACTTTTATCTGGTCTGGACTGTTCAAGTCATTAAATAAATGTAGTGTCGGTGCATTCATAACAAAGGTGCAAGGAAGTTGTTTAAGGTTTTTATACTACCGCACACGTTAAGCAAACATGAAATTTGAAACACGTTATACGAAAATAGAATACGGCATAACAAATAGCAGTGCACACACCAATGAAACGAGTGTTTCATACTCGTAAAGCATTTTTGTGACTTGAAATCGTATTGAAACAAGTTTGATGAAATAGAACACTTTCTATTTTCTGCTTCAGTTTCACTGTTTGATCAACTCGAAGTTTGTTTAGTTCCTTTACAGACAAATAGTACAAATGTTTAAGATTAATACCTTTTCATTAATAAAGGAATTACAGTCTTAGTTAGTTGACCGACTTTTTTATGAAAAGATTTGAATGTTAAAATGTGAAAAAAAAGAAACACTAAACAAAATTTTTTAACCCAAAATTTTAAAAAGGATATGGATTCTTTTATACAAAATCTAATTAAATCGTTATATTCAGTTATTTAAAATATCTCTACAAAATTGTGTAACATAATGTTAAATAATAACTTTGAAGTTATGAATGCAAATTTTAAGGCTTTCTCTGGTTTATTTAGTTAGTATTAAATTAAAAAATAATTTAAATACTACAATATCTAATTAAGTAAAAAAAGGATAATTAGAAAGAGTTATATTGTTGTAATTGCTTTTATCTTTGTATAAAATGAATTAAATTTGACATGAAGGTTTAAATCCCATGCATCCGTATAGGTAATATGTTTTAACATTTGTGTACCTACTTTTTGGCTTTTTGAGAATAATAAAGGAGTTGCCACAACAGTAATAACAACTCGGCGTTATCACTTTTAGTCCAGTCATTTAAGCTTAATTTAGGTAAGAATCTCGGAATTCGAGATACCCAGCTGTAAATCTGTAAATACGTGTATATTGACACCCTAAAAGTTATCTCAAAACCTACATATGGTAGGGTGTACGCAACTATTAAATTTCAAGGTCAAAGTTCACAAAAAACGGTTTTTTGCGCTTTTTTTGCAAATATCTCATTTCCTATGTTTTTTTTGCTATTTGTATTTATTATCGATATTGTAGAATACAAAATTCTCTACAAATTATGTTTAAAATTTTTTTTTATACGGTGAACCGTTTTCGAGATAGAGGGCGGAGAGCGCGCGGTTACAGCATCACTTCAACAAATAGCAGTGCACACACCAATGAAACGAGTGTTTCATACTCGTAAAGCATTTTTGTGACTTGCAATCGTATTGAAACAAGTTTGATGAAATAGAACACTTTCTATTTTCTGCTTCAGTTTCACTGTTTGATCAACTCGAAGTTTGTTTAGTTCCTTTACAGACAAATAGTACAAATGTTTAAGATTAATACCTTTTCATTAATAAAGGAATTACAGTCTTAGTTAGTTGACCGACTTTTTTATGAAAAGATTTGAATGTTAAAATGTGAAAAAAAAGAAACACTAAACAAAATTTTTTAACCCAAAATTTTAAAAAGGATATGGATTCTTTTATACAAAATCTAATTAAATCGTTATATTCAGTTATTTAAAATATCTCTACAAAATTGTGTAACATAATGTTAAATAATAACTTTGAAGTTATGAATGCAAATTTTAAGGCTTTCTCTGGTTTATTTAGTTAGTATTAAATTAAAAAATAATTTAAATACTACAATATCTAATTAAGTAAAAAAGGGATAATTAGAAAGAGTTATATTGTTGTAATTGCTTTTATCTTTGTATAAAATGAATTAAATTTGACATGAAGGTTTAAATCCCATGCATCCGTATAGGTAATATGTTTTAACATTTGTGTACCTACTTTTTGGCTTTTTGAGAATAATAAAGGAGTTGCCACAACAGTAATAACAACTCGGCGTTATCACTTTTAGTCCAGTCATTTAAGCTTAATTTAGGTAAGAATCTCGGAATTCGAGATACCCAGCTGTAAATCTGTAAATACGTGTATATTGACACCCTAAAAGTTATCTCAAAACCTACATATGGTAGGGTGTACGCAACTATTAAATTTCAAGGTCAAAGTTCACAAAAAACGGTTTTTTGCGCTTTTTTTGCAAATATCTCATTTCCTATGGTTTTTTTTGCTATTTGTATTTATTATTAATATTGTAGAATACAAAATTCTCTACAAATTATGTTTAAAATTTTTTTTTATACGGTGAACCGTTTTCGAGATAGAGGGCGGAGAGCGCGCGGTTACAGCATCACTTCAGGTCAACCGGTGCCTCCGGTCAAATTTTTATTAACTATTATATTATATTTTATCATTATCTACATGCATTCAATCTATATCTATTCAATAATACTGATAACCGTTTCCTAAAATTAAAAAATAATTATGGGAAAAATTTAAATAATAATATAATTATATTCCCATTTTAAAATTCTTCCACTACGTCAAAAATTATACCTGGGAATTATACTTACATTATATCTTCTTTATATGCATTACGTCAAGTCTACAAAACTTAATAAACCTGGGCAGCTTCCAAATATTCCACCAACAAGTGCAGCTACTCATCAACATTTCAAACGTGTATATTATCAAATTCAAACTTGGTTAGGGGATGATTTGGAACCCCAGGTATGGGGTTGGGCAATGCGAAACGAGTTGCTGGAACCTATCATGACAATTTTACCACCTACTCCAGAAGATTTGCTAAATACAATTTTCTGCAACTGCAAGAGTGGTTGTGGTTCGCGATGCGGATGCAGGAAAGCGGGCTTGCAATGCTCTTTAGCTTGTGGCCCCAAAAGCATGGAAAACTTGAGACAAATGTCGTTGAAGACGATAATGAAGACCAGTTTGAAATTTACCAGCAGCCGGAAGACGACGAAGAAGAGGAAGATGATTAAAATTATAAATTGTAGTTTTTGTACCCTTTATTCCATTTTTACTTTTATTAAAAATAAATGTATTGAATTGAAATTAGAAATTGATATTTTTTAATAAACAGATTAATTCATAATTTATTTGTTTTTTTTTCATCATGTAAGAAGTTATTAATATTAATTAGGTTAAAATTCAAATATAATTCCTATATTTTCATTAACAATTGTGCAATTACATGGGCAGGTAAGTGTTGTTAAATAACCGGAGACACCGGTTGACCTGAAGTGATGCTGTGACCGCGCGCTCTCCGCCCTCTATCTCGAAAACGGTTCACCGTATATATAAAAAAATTAAACAAAATTTGTAGAGAATTTTGTATTCTACAATATCGATAATAAATACAAATAGCAAAAAAAAACATAGGAAATGAGATATTTATAAAAAAGCGCAAATAACCGATTTTTGTGACCTTTAACCTTGAAATTTAATAGTTGCGTACACTATACCATATGTAGGTTTTGAGACAACTTTTAGGGTGTCAATATGCAAGTATTTACAGATTTACAGCTGGGTATCTCGAATTCCGAGGTGAACTTACTATAATGTCTCAACTAATACTATAACTATGCAACTTTATTTTTGTTTCTTTGATTAGTATGTTACAAAGAAACGGTTTCGCTTTTCGTGATTTATTATTTCACGTTTTATGTTCCTTTGATGTGCGGCCTGTCTAACACTCACATTGTTTGTCAGGACCCTCGTGCGAGTGGTTGCGTTTAAAACCTATGACTTATTACAGCATTTGATCTCACATGTGTGTTCCTGCATATGTGAGAGCAAATGCAGAGTTCGGTAGTAGATCGATCATAAGTTTTCAACCATGCCACAAGTATGCGGATCGTGATAAACAATGTGAGTATTACCATGTGTGGCGGGCATTGTTTTTGAATAGAAAATAATTTTCAGTTTGGGAGGTAATTCGAAATATTTACTCCATTTTACAAGATAACTGCTTACCAGCTAGTTTGACGGATATGCCCATATTGACCAATACGTTATGACTTTCCCATCGAAGTTTTGCAGAGTTAACAGGTTTTGGTCTCGGCCTCGATTCGGCTACCAAGCTAGCCCAATCTACACCCAAAGCGTCTCCTAAACCTTTCACTTTCGATTCTTCTTCCAGTTCATCTTCAGATATCTCTTCGAAATCGAGTTCCATGTTATCTTCGTCGATAGATTCTTCCTTCTGGAGACTCTTGTTAGGAGATCTTGAAGGAGATTGCGATTTTTGTGATGCAGTAGAAGTATTTTGATCTTTGAGAGACGTCGTATCCGTCGCGTCAGGTTGACCAGTTGCTGCAATTTCTTCAGGAACCAGTTCTGCGATTTCCTAAAACAAATATTGTCAGATGACGAGGGTTAAAATGTCACTATTAACTTACTTCGACTCTGTTTAAAATTTCATCAGCATCGTCACTAATTTCACTGAGATCGTCTTCCAAAACTGGAGCAATTTCAGTTTTTGATTTTTTAGATTCTGATAAAGGTTCAGTTGCTTCTTCGGCTGGTCTTTTTTGAGCTACACTACCATCTCTACTTGTTTCCGACTCAGTAGGAGGTGGACATACTACTGTAGCAGCAGCAGTTTCAATATTTTGTGATGCAGGTTGTTCAATTCTTACTGGAACCGGTTCTCTCGGAGGTTCTTTCCTTCTTGCATCCAAGCTGGAATCTTCTGAAGAAAATAGGACATATAAAAGATTATTTATACATTTATATATAAAATACCATTAGCTGCTTCTATATTGTGAGACGTGGAACTTCTAGGTCTAGATCTTTCCCTTTCGCGCCAGTCTCCACCGCCGGCCCATCTTCTCCTATCCTCATTTGGCCAATTTTCCACCGATCTGTTGTAGTGCCTCCATTCTTCATCCATTTGCTTGTGATCCAAATTGTCCCAGTTTTCACGATTATCCCAATCCATTTGTCGTCTATTTCTGTCCCAGTCATGATCGTTGTATTCTTGATCCCAGTCACCCCGACCTTTTATACCTTGGTCGTCTCTGGCGTACCTTCCCCTATGGTCTAACTGCTCCCTAAAATTATTATACTTCTACTATAAACATATATTGTAGACCCAGTAGGACAATGTGAAACTAAAATTTGAATGAATTATACCATTTACTGTACAACTACAGACTTGAATTTACAAATAATATTTATTTGCCCAATGTGGTGTTATTTCAAAAGAGAACCATTGAAAGAAATTAGAAGATGAGACAAATAAGTTTCATTTGTCTGATGTAAAATATACTAAAAACTCTGTTTGTGGTAGACACTAATATACTAATATTCAAATTTTGAAACATGATTCAAATTAAATGCTTTTTTCGAATTTAAATGGCTACAATATTTTAATATTCAGAATATTAGCCCAACGACCGGCTTATTATTATTATAGTCACCAATTTAGTAAACTGGTTCTAATATTTATACAAAAATAGACTACAAACTAACTGATTGTGGTTGTAACTTTATTGACTGTTAAAATATATATTTTTATCATGTGTAAATGAATCAACCCAGTTTAGATTAAAGCAGGACTATAAAAATTTGAGTACAATTATTAAATTAACCAGAAACTATTATGAAAAAGTAAAATTCTAGAAGCAGATAACTTGGAAAAGAAAACAACGGAGTTTAAAGTGTTATTATTAAATACCTATAGGATGATTGTAACCAAAGGTGTGCCAGTCTAGAATTAATAAGTAAGCAATTGAATGACTTTTTTGGGTATATAGGAATTAGCTGAATTCTACAACAAAATAGAAGAATTTAAAGAAAAGTACTTCATATAGTTGCCAATCTAAAAAGTAAAAATGGAGATTTTGATGAAATCAATGCAAAAACACTTCAAAATGGTGTATTGTGATACTTCATAAAGGGTGAAAGATATCCAATAAAGAATAATCGATATCCCTCATGCGAAATATTGCGAATATATTTGGAAAGTTACTACATATTATTTCTGCCAGAAGTACCAAAATATTTGCAAGGCTGAATTGTGGATTTCAAAGGGAAGAATGGACAAATTGAGTAATAGCTGAGGTAGTAGGCTTCATGTACAGTAGAAAAATGAGCTAAACAGGTCAATATCCAAAGTGAAAGAGTCGCTCACATTAATTATAGAGAAACTTTAAACTTGATTTTTGGGAACTCTGTTGAACACTTCAAAATAGTAATTGGAAATAAAGTACAGGTAATGAAGTAAACTGTGGATGTTTCTTCATTTAGGGTTTCAAGACTGGAGATCCCATATTTCAAGAGAGCAAACCATGAGTTTCACTAATCCACAGAGCCAAAAATATATGCAGCACACCAGAGACCCTCAAAGAGAAACAAGTGAAACTTAGAGAAGACCTTTTGATGAATGGATATCCGGACACCATCATTAACAAGGCGTTTGAAGAACTGGATAAACAACCTGGACATGAAGAGAAACCCACTATAGCAAAACTATTACTATCATGCACTAAAGGCTTGTCAGAAAAACTTAGTGGTATTGGATACAGATATGGAATCTAAATGATTTTCAAGAGCAGTCACACATTAAGTAGCATGATTACTAAAACAAAGCCCCTGCAGTCCCAAATAAATGTATATACAGCATAACCCTGTGAACGTGGCAATCTCTACACTGGGGAGACAAAACGACTACTGGACATTAGGGTTAAGGAGCACCGCATAGAGGAGCTAACAAAGTCTGGGTTAGTCAATAATGTATGGACCGAACACCATATCAACTGGGACCAAGCTAGGGTAATTCACAAGGAAGAACACTGGTATAAAACCAGATTCAAAGCCATTGAAACATGAGATCAACTATTTCAAGAAGAAGGAAGGTCAAGGAAACTTTGAAGAATGAGTTACATTGTCTATCAGTTTCAGACTTTCAAATGTTCATCCTATACCCAAATCGAAGATATGACCAAAGTTTAATGAGTGAATGGTTTTTCTTGTTTTTGAACTCTATTTTTGAGCTGTACTAATAACACAAATAAAATTGCTGATAACACTATGAAAATGTTGATAACGCTATATGTTGGTAAAAGAGATATGGATAAAATAATATTGTTAACAAAGCAAAGTATAATATATAACCAAGCGACCTAGTAATTACTAAAAGTGCCTCGGGATGTTGATAGACTCATGAGAGAGTTCTAATACTTCTGAAAAACCTAAATAATAATTTACCTACTATATAAATAAACCAAAATGTTCCGCCGATGTACAGTTGCTTATTACTTTACCACACTAAGTATTGACCATAAGAAAATCACTACAAGAAATTTTAAAGAGAAAAGGAAAATACAGATTAGGATACAAGTGGTACTATCAACAAGTAATTCTTAAATGAATGTTTTATATTATTGCTTGCATTTTGTGGTTTCACTTCTTTTATTATAATATTTCAAATTGTCAATTTAATCTAATTGGACTCAAGTGTGTAGATACAGATGTAATAACTTCAGCAATTTATTTAATTACTCTAAAAATATTAACAAATATGAATTTACTTTTATAAATAAGAATAAATAAATAATGGCCAGCAGTGAAGTCTTAACAATACACACCTTTCTATGTCTCCTCGTTCATTCCTCATGTCCCACATTTCCCTCCTGCTCCTTCTATCATCACAGTATCCTCTTTCCACTGCAAGCCTGTCTTCTTGAGGATTATCACTGTAATGATCTTCTATCTCCATATACCTTCTATCATCATGTCGATTTCTATCATAAGGACTATTGTAATCTTTGTCATCTATTCTTCTGTCACTATCTCTTATCCTAGCAGGAATAGCTCCGTAGTCTCTTTCTCTGTCATGATCACGTTCCCGGTCGTAGGTACGATCGGCCCTGTCGTAGCCTCTTTCGTAAGATCTGTCTTTGTCCATTTCTCTGTCCATCCTGTCGTGCCTTTCGGGAGATTTTCTGGAATTACTTCTGCGGTCTGGCGATCGGTCATGTCGGTCCCTGTCTCTACGATCGCTACGATCTCTTTCTGTGGAATGAGACTTATGAGATGGTGGTATTCTATCTTCGGGTAGAGGTAGAAGACGTTCTACTCGATCCCCTTTTTGACAAGAACGATTATGAACAAAACAACAAATTTTGAAATTTTGGAATTGAAAGGGATTTCTTGGGGATACGTTTTCTGGGGGATTATGACAAATTGTAAGTTAAAAGTAAAAATTAAATTATAGCTAAGACATTAACTCACTTTCAAATGCATTTTCATGAATCTCTTTTCTACTGTTATTTTTATGGCATAGCTTAAATTTAACGTAAACTGTAAGTTTCTCAAAATAATTGTGGTTATAATCCTGTGACTTTCAACGTTCTGACAACGTAAATGATAACACCTCTAGAAAAAAGAGTATTTTCTAATACAGTTTTATGTAATTGCAAAAAATATTTAATCATAAAAAAGGCTAAACATGTTTATAGTCATATTAAGTAAAATTACGGCGTTTCGATGTGAAAAGTTTGTATTACTGCACATACATAGATTAAGATTTCTCAGAATGAAAGCGTTTAACATTTTACTCTGCAGTAGATGAGTTAATTAAAATATGATTTACTTACATAAATATTTGGCTGTTTTGTTTTTGAAAAACTTTATCTTTAGGTAGCTTAAATGAAACAAATAAATAAAATAAAATAATAATATGTGGCACTACGGGTACCACATGAATTTTATCAATTTAGTGAACAGGAAATGTTTAATTTAGATAGTTTCTGAACATGGATATCTAATGATGAAGCTAATGTCAATTCAACCTGTTTTGAAACTTAAAAGCTATTAAATAGGTATGTAAACAGCAGACAATTATTTTCTGCAGTTATTATGTTTAAGGGTAAGTAGATACCCACTAAGTAGTGAGTACCTACATACATACATAATTATTTAGTGTTAAATTATTTTACAATTCTTTGGAGTCTTTTTTAAGTTTATCATTTGATTAATTTTTCTAGATGTTTTCATTGATTTTCACTGTGTCATCCAATGCAGAAGCAACAAAGTTTTTGTAAAATCCCAAAAAGCTTGGATATCAGGATGCTGATTGCAAGATTTAAAAGTGTGTCACTTATGGCACAAACTCTGCGGGCTCATTTATTTTCATCAATCTTGTTGAGACTCCTCTATATATGTTGTCCATATTAAATCCCTTGCAAGAGGTCCGTCCAGATTTTCGCGTTCGTTTCGAATCCAAATGATCGGTTGCTTGTGATTTTACAATTTGATGCGTAATACATTCTTCAGTTCCTGATATTTTTACAGTTCCATACATCTGACAATAGAAACCTTTGGGATCACTTTGGGCCTGTCCATCTACCTATTTTCTACAAATCTATGGACGAAATTTGTTACCTGTAAGAGTTCGGAGATTTTGGACGCAAATTTGAAAGTTTAAGAAAGTAGGGGTGCATCATGTGATGTATCAAATGAAAGGCTTTGTTATAAGAAAAACAAATGTATTTTGTATTAAAATCCATAGTTTAAAAGATATTAAAGAAATATATGAAAATCTGTTTTCCCACCATATCTCCAAAACTGCTGAGACCAGAATTTTGAAAAAAAGAAACGTGAGGAAAACATTGATAAAAATTCTTTAGTTTAAATACACGAAAATCTCTGAAACAACTGCATCTATGGCACAGTTTACAGGAAAACCTTACCTTAACTAAAAAAAAGTTGATGGTAATACTAAACCCATGGCTATGTCCAACGTAAATGCGATATATGTGGTGTGGGCAAACACATAAAATCATTCCTAACTTGAATCGCATCGCTCAATTGGTTTGTACTTTTCCCAAAGGTGTCACCGATCTGGTGCGATGGAAGTGATATTCTCAGATATTCTGTTCATAGAGAATCCACATAATGCTCGGTGAGAAAGAAATTCGAGCGGACGTATGTCTCTGTCTTGGTTACGGCAGTCAAGTCACGTCGAGTTATTGCTTGCAGCTCTAGGCAGAGACAGATATGTCCACTTTCTATCTTTAGGTATTAATTTTATGATTTTGTCACATTGCACGCAACGCACTACCCGCACCGCGAATATCGCCTTTAAGTAGTGCATAACCTATGAACATTCGAATTGGGCTAAAAAGGTTAATGTTTGGACAGAAGTTGTGGGAATCCATTTCATTGGTCCCTTATTCATTGAGGGCAATTTGAACGGAGATAATTAGTACTACTGCAAAATAATGTGCTAACTTTGGCAAATTTATATCCTAATACTCCAAACCCGCAAGTTGTAGCGAATATGATATGGTTTCGACAAGATGGAGTACAGTCACATTACGACCGGCAGTACCTCGATCTAACATTTTTAAGTGAATAGAATGGCCAGCACAGTCACCTGATCTTACAGTATTAGACTTCGTTTTCTACAGATATGTGAAAGGTATTATATACAAAATTATACCCTTTGATTTAGATGACTTAAGAGGAATAATAACGTTTGGGATTAATTTGGTCATGGCTGGATGTTGAATAACGTTCGCAGACATTTTTATTTAAGAGTAGGATGTTGTCAAGACGTTTGACGCGAACATTTTGATAATCTGCTTTATTGACATTGATATTTTATTTTGTTTGTTACATTTATAAATAATAAATAGCATTACTTATTAATTTTTGAGTCTGTGTAATAAATTTCAGCAATCAGATCATTTTATTTTTTAATTTGAAAGCATTCCAAATTTTAAATAGAGAATGAAAAATTTTTTCACATGATATATCACAAGCTGCTACTGCTCTTTACAAAATTGTACGATGTCAATATATAATTTAAAATTCACGAGTTTCGGGATTTTCTTTATAAATATGTACGATATCTCAAATAATCAATTTGTTCCATTTGGCTATCCCACACTGTATATCTAGGGTGCAGTCGAAAATTACGGTGTAATAGTGTCCTTTATCCCGTTTCTAATGCTATTAAGAACTAGTTTTGTTAGACGGTCGATGATATCATTTTGTATTAATTGTGACAAATAGGATACTTGTTTTTTTAGGTGCTTGGGAGTAGGATTGTGTTTTGCGACCAGAGTTATGAAAACTGAAGAAATTTCCTTGACTAGGTTGAGGACATTTTGCAGTGAGATTAGTTTGAATTTCTTTAGAACATCGAAAAGATAGTTTGTAGCGAGAAATATTACAGCGTTAATTTTTGTTTCTCATACACAATTAATTGCTTAATGAAGCGATCAATGCTCTCAAAGGATTTAGTTTGCTACACGAATTTGGAGTTTTCTTGTTGCCTAGAAGAGGTATTCCGATACTGTAAAACATATAATGTTTTAAATGGCAGTACATTTTCTGTTGGTTTGCTAGATTAGCTCATGTATGCTTTTTGTGGATACTGATCAGACATCCAGGAAGAATTTTGGTCACTTTAATATCTTAAATTCTTTGCTGATTAACCTTACAACAATGGTTATTTTCTCACCCTCAGAGCATTATTGCCCAGAAGTATATTGTAAGAATTGTATGAAGACACATTTTGCTACGTTAGAATTTCTGTCACAGCTGAAAGTATATTAACAGAATTAGCACTGTCTGTGGCTGTTTTATTTCCTCTAGTTCATCATTCTTTGGTAGATTCAGTTCTTTCAAACCATTTCTATTGAAGCATGATTTGGAACATTATTATTTTATGAAAAACATTCAGCAATAATTCTTTGTGCCTTTATTTGCATACAAAAATGATGGAAAAGTAACTTGTTATCAAATCATTTTGAAAAAGATCTTTGATATTTAAGTAAGAAATATATTTAAAATTCTCTCTATGATAAATATTTTAAGGTCATTAAAAATATTTATAAAATGTAGTTGTTTTCTTATGAAAATGATTTTGTTATAATTAAGAGCTTGGTTTAAACACAACATGTAGCAACCAACTCATATGCTAAGTTTGTACAATAATACCAACATTGCACATGGAAAAGGTTAAATTTGGAAAAGATAGTGTTTATTTGAATTTTCAAACTGACCTCGACAAACCGTTTCAAGGTCACGTGAATATGGCAACTGAACATGAAATCTGAAAATTTACTTGGGAAGGCATTTGATGGTTGTATGGCTATTCAATAATGTTTTAGCCCTAAATATATTGCTTGAAACATTTTTTAGAAATCATGAGATACTTAATCTGTTCTGAATTTCAGGATATAATAGAATGCAAAAATTTTTCTTAGTAGCATATGTTGTTACCTGTTGGCTTATCTAATCCGCGATCGTCTCTTCTGCTTCGTTCTCGTCTTCGTTGTTCTTCTTCTTTCTTAGCTATTTCCTTTAAACGTTCGCGCTCTCTTTGCCTTTCTTGGCATCGGGCTAACGCTTCCTCCCTTTCTTTTTCTCTTGCCGCTTCTCTCTCCTCCCTAGCTATCCTTCTTTCTCTTTCTCGGTCTCGGTCTCTGTCTCGGTCTCTTGAATCTCGTTTATCTTTTCCACGGTTTTTATCAGAAGGTCTGTTATCTTTGCCTCTAGATCTATAGCATTAGATGAAGAAGATTAAAATAAATTACCTTTGGAAATATACATTATAAATATAATATCTTCAGCGTCCACAGATTTTGAAAAAGAAAAACCTGACATGATTTAGGAAGACAACAAGTTGGAACAATCAACATGAAAAATTGGCTAGTTAAACATGTGAATTCAAATGAAAAAGAAAAATTTTGTAGGAATAATCATTGATGAGAACAATAGAGGGTAAAGGGAAATTTTGGTAGCAGTGGCTATTCAAAATGATCACTTTAAGACCAAAAATTCTATGAAAACAAACAAAGCACACTCAATGTAGTGTAATGAAGAATATACAACATTTTATTTTATAAAAGAAAAAATAATTAATACTGATCTCATATTATGGAAAGAATTCTTTATGAGAATGTATCAGATGGGTTGATTGGGTCACTTTTCCTGATATGAATTGTCACTTTTACTGTTACAAGCTATAGAGGCATTATTATAGAGTTCATGTTCGGAAAACTATTTTACAGTGTGATAAAAAGATGACAATAGGGCCTCAGACATAAAATATT
Source organism: Octodonta nipae (assembly GCA_034190945.1). Classification (NCBI taxonomy): domain Eukaryota; kingdom Metazoa; phylum Arthropoda; class Insecta; order Coleoptera; family Chrysomelidae; genus Octodonta; species Octodonta nipae. Next base: position 33,017,194 of record CM067223.1, read on the forward strand.
TTGACAAACATGGAGATAACAGAAATAAAGAAAAAGGTTTAAGAATAACAACTGGAGAAGAATATGATGTGGAACATAACCAATATGTGTCTCATATGAAAGTGTAGAAATTGAAAAAGAAAATATATTAATGAATTCATACCAATGTAGAGAAACTACCAGAAGATAAAATATGTCATATATAAAATGCAGGACATTTAATGTCAAATTGTGAATATTAAATTTGTCCTTGCAAACCTTATAATTTCTTTCAATTGCGTTAGTTTTTTATTGCCATTGAAAATGGGGTCTGATTTAGTCCCTGAAACATTTGGAGTATTTGAAGTATACAGACTTTCCAGTAATTGTGGTGTTATTCCTAAAATATCACAAAAATACATACAGACTTACCATGTAATTGTTGGATTCCTTTAAGTGAAAAATTTCTTTTATTTCATGTGAATCTAATGAATATTAAACACCTAAACAAATGAAACTCAAAATTCTCAAAATTATAGAGTGTGCTTGGGGATTTCAATCAAATGTGTGGATAGTATGTAAATAAATGCTTTTGGTTTGAAAGAAAAGGATTTGTCATCATTTCTAGGCATATTTAGCTTTGAAGTTAAATTTTACATCAGAATGTCTGTGTAATTTTATAAAGTTTAGATGTATTAATGTATATGTACTTATTGTGGTGAGTTAGTGAAAAAAAATAAGTTCTTGGTAGGCAAAATACAGAGTGAATTGGTTGCAAACAATATGAGTGAATGACATCCCTACTAATATTATAAATGTGAATGTAAGTTTGTTTGTTTTGCTTTTATGCCAAAACTACTCAACTGATTATCATGAAACTTTGTACACATATTCTTTGAGGTATCAGAAAGGACGTAGGATACTTATTATTAAAGAATATATATTTTTTATAGAGAGTAAAAAATTATTTAAAATCTAGCAACTTCAAGGCTAATAAAGTTCAAACCCAAGGTGCTATGTTACCGACGGTCAAATTAATATCTTATTGACTATAGCTTAAGCCTTCAGCTGTTTGGAATTTTAGTATATTTAATGTTATTTTGCTCTGTCACTTATAAGCTAAAACTATTTCTTCTTTAACTTTTGTTGTAGTAAATTATTTCAATAAAGCATGTTTTCAGTTTTTGGAACATTATAAGTAGTCGAATACTCTCTTCGAGGTGTCATTCCTTACATCTCGCGTCTTCAAATTATAAGTAGTAACTTTTAAATACTGAATCATAGTGATTCAGTTCTATGGGAATGTAATGATCTTGATATTTATCTAAGTGGCTTCAACGCGAGCGAAACCACGGGTAAAAGCTAGTAATCTGATATTTCCTGTTATTGTGAAGGTGAAAAATTAATCACTTGAACTAGATTAGATGAACATAAAAAATGGGTGTGTAGTGAAAATATAAAAAACTGGCTTCAAAAGTTTGATAGGGAAAGTTTGTTGCCCAAAACAGAAAAAAAATATTAACTATTGGTAACTGCCCTGCACATTTACGAATATAAATACTATTAAACTGGATTATTTTTCTTCCAGTCTGATTAGAGTTTTACCAGGGATTTAGACATTAGAGAAAAGGCAATAACTTGATGCAATTGGGGACTCTAAAACAAGAAATCTTACTGTTTAAACAAATAATGACACAAAAGAAAAATTGTTAAACCCAATATAATTATGTATATATTTTATATACACACAAAAATATAGTTGTCTTTATGTATAGATACATCTATGTACCTATACAGTGTGTCCGGTTATGTACTAGCGATAATCTAAATACTTGTAAAGCAACTATTTTAATACACAAATACACTATATACTAGGGCTCAATACCCCACCCCGTCATATGGCAGCCAGTTTGTTTTTTTTTGATGACCCATTCTCTACGTGTGAACAAAAACCTTTATATCTCTTAAAGTTTTGGTCTTACTGAGATAAAAATAGGCTTATTCGACGGACAATAAAACTGTCTATCAACAAAATTTCAAAACAAAGTGTTAACGTTTTCTTAACTTTTGAAAAAAAGATGAAATGCAAAAAAGGGTCAAAAAATTATGCAAATCAACAAATTATTGCAAATCAATGCAAAAGTAGTCCCGATCATTTTTTTTTCACTAAATCGGAATTTTTTGAGTTAAGCTACAATACAACATTAATTTCATAACTGTATGTTTATTATTTTAGGAGTTATTGTTGTTTGAACATAGCGTATGCGCAAGCATAAAAGACCTTTATTAAGTGACATCTGACATTAGCTGCGTGCTGTCCGAGAAAAGGCTAGCAATGCTATTCGCGACTAGCAGGAGTAAGCGAAATGGAACATATTGACTCTACCTGCAAAGAACTTACAGGATAAAGACTAGTTACGTTAGTTGTACCTTGCCCTACCTTGTGATCCCTACTTTTACTTCCCGTCCGTGCGTTTACGTTCTGTATTAGTGGTTATCTTGTGATATGAATATGGCAAATCGTCAATATTCAATGCAACATATTGCTGACATACACTTCGTTTATGGTTTCAGCAAGTAATAAGACTTTAATGTGGTTTTAATGTTTACCTACCTGTTTAAAGTCCCGACAAAGGTCTTTTGTGCTTGCGCATACGCTATGTTCAAACAACAATAACTCCTAAAGTAATAAACATACAGTTGTGAATTTAATGTTGTATTGTAGCTTAACTGAAAAACTTTTGATTTAGTGAAAAAAAATTAAAGGTTATCGGGACTACTTTTGCATTGATTTGCAATAGTTTGTTGATTTGCATAATTTTTTTACCCTTTTTTTTTGCATTTTATCTTTTTTTCAAAAGTTAAGAAAACGTTAACATTTTGTTTTGAAATATTGTTGATAGACAGTTTTATTGTCCGTCGAATAAGCCTATTTTTATCTCAGTAAGACCAAAACTTTAAGAGATATGAATGTTTTTGTTCACACGTAGAGAATAGGTCATCATAAAAACAAAATGGCTGCCATATGGCGGGGTGGGGTATTGAGCCCTAGTATATAGTGTAATTGTGTATTAAAATAGTTGCTTTACATGTATTTAGATTATCGCTAGTTCATAACCAGACACACTGTATATTTATATGTATGAACCAGTGCATATGTAAATATTTATAAATACCGCCCTATTAGTTTTATTCTCTAACTGATTATAAAGGCTTGAAACTTTTGACCCTTCAAAATATTACCAAAAAATGAAAAAAAACTAAGAAATATGTGATAATCTAACAAAAGTCTGATATAAAACATTTAAAAGAAGATTAAATATCATACCTGTCTCGATCATCTCCTCTTTTATCTGCTCTTCTGTCTTCTTTGATAGGACTCTTGTGATCTCTTCTGTTAGAGATGTTTTTACTTTTCCCTGGAGAAGCTTTCCTGTCTCTTGAATGACCTACCTCAGGTGACTCCCTTCTCTTATTGTCTTTTGCTGTTCTGCCATCCCTGACATTATCTCTTTTAGGGGACCTATTTGACTCTTTTCTTTTACTATGTTCTTTCTCTTTTTCTCTCTCTCGTTCTTTCGCCCGTTCTCGGGCTCGTTCTCGCTCACGTTCTCTCTCCTTTTCTCGTTCACGTTCTTTTTCTTTCTCGCGTTCGCGTTCCCTTTCTTTTTCCCGTTCCTTCTCCCGTTCACGTTCTCTTTCTCTCTCCCGTTCTTTATCTCTTTCTCTGTCTTTTGATTGCTTAGGTGATGGAGTTCTATGTTTCTCTTTTCCACTTGAGCGACTCAGTGGTCTTGGCGATTTTTCAGTACTCATTTTCTTAGAGACTGAAGGTTGCTGCTTAAACTTTACTGGAGGAGTTGCAGATTTTTTTCTTCCTCTACTTGGGGAAGGGGATTTTGCAGTAGGCTTTCCCAACACTTTGGGTGTTACTTTTTTAACTTTTTCTCTTGTACCAGATTTTGAGGTCCTTTTTGCTTTTATTTTGTGTTTGTTGTGGGATCTATCTTCTGAAGAAGTAGAACTTGTTCTCTTTGTTTTTACCTTCTTTGTTTTCTTTCTCCTTGCTTCTCTTGATGATGAGCTTGAGGAACTTGATTCTTCACTAGTTGTAGTGGATTCCGTTGAAGAGCTCGAGCTTTCTGAGGATGGACTGCTATCTTTCTTCACCTTCTTTTTCTTTGCTTTGTTTTCCATCTTCATTTGTAGCTCTAACTCACGTTGAAGTTCCTGTCGGCGTTTCTCAAGAACATCAGGATCGGCATCTTCTAGTTCATCAGGGTCCCACTGTTCCCACTCCTCATGTTCCCCAGGATGTAATCGTTTATGTGGCTCCTTAGCATGACGCCTTTTCTGTACACTCTGTGTTTTAGCCACCACTGCCCTTTGTTTTGAAGGACTTATAAGAGTGTGTGTAGCAGAGTATTTGCAACCCTTTCCATAGGGGCAAGAGCCACTCTGTGCCCAGTGGTGACAATAACCGTCTTTACTAATAGTTGTAGTTGCTTTTGTACCAAGGCGTTCAAATACGCTGGGTCGAGTTTTTGGTAAACCTTTATTTTTTGTGGAAAGACTGACTGTTATTTTACGTTTAATTTGTTTAGACATTTTCACTGCAAGTCACAAAAAATAATGTTAGGAAATATTGGCAAGCACTTCGTTTTAGCATATTTACGAGTCACCACTTTTCAGTTTAAATAAGTTATATTATTAAACGCATGAAAATATATTCCACACGAACTTTTATGATTAAAATTATAAATTATAACTACAATTTACAATCAAGAACTAACCAACGTCAACTTTGAAGTGTGTGCCACAGATCATACAATAGTTTGTGTATTTTGTGTGATGACACCGAACAAATATAAAATAATCATTGTTCTATGTATACACTGGAACGCAGGATGGCATTACTCTGGAAAGAATATTATTCGACTCTTAAGCGGTGAGTGGCGCCATGAGACGTTTGGTTGAAGAATTACAGTGGTCTGTAGGAAATTAAAATTTGTAGGTAGGTATTGATTATAATTATAAATATATGTGATACAATATTGATGTAATAAGCATACAATCCTTGATTTTAGCTCTAATAGCTGTATAAAAAAGTGCTATTTTGAGAACCACAGTCATTTCAAATGAAAATATAAGAAAAAGTGTAGAATAAAAAATGCATAAAGAGGTTCAACGTTCTCAGTGTTCCTCTACCATTGATTTACTTTATTTTCATATGTTATTTTTTATATTTAACGATTACTTTAAAACGGTTTAAATTGTAACCCATTAAGGACGAACGTGAAGTGGTCTCACAAGTTTTTCAGTAACGGAAGAATAACTGCAGTTCAGAAAATCGGATGTAGGATCAAATGGTGTAGGCAATTTCACCAGAAAATGTTCATTTTCGACAATATCGAAATGTTAATGAAAAATTTGGTTACAATATTCTTGACCTGGAACAGTAGGCACCACTCTCTTTCCTTTCCACTTGTGAACCCAGTGGATGGTTGAGATCGGTTTAGGTGGGCCAAGAATGCCTCAGGCTCTCTCTCTCTCTACGTGATGAAAAATAATGAAGGTCTCGTCGATATAACTCAACCAGAGCTTAGGTTGCTTCTCGTTCCTCATCAGTGTATGTGTTTCGAGCCATTCTGTGTAGATGTAGGCGATGGTTAACGATAACGGGGAGCCAATTGCAATCCATCGTCTTGCATGAAGAACCGGCCTTTCTACTGAAAGTAGCAGTTCTAAATATTTTACATTTCCCAATATTTAGTTGTAAGTTATTATGATTACAACACATTTGAATAACATCTAAATCATTTTGCAAATTTGGGAATCCCTGTAACTATTAATGACTGAAACTATTTTCAGAACATCTACAAAAAACAGTTTACCTGAGGTGATAACATCACTTAAGTCATTTAAAAATTCTGGAAATAGAGGGGCTCCCAAATTTGACCCTTAGGGAACGCCGGATATTGGAATGAAATGAAATAGTAAGAATTATATATATTAAATGAACAGAGTTCTATTTTAAAATAAGAACTAAATTAAACATTAGGATTTATTCTCGAATTTTAACAAAATAGTGACAATTATTTTAATTTTTCTAAAATATGAGTCCATTACTAAGAGTGACACAAAGAAAGAGAAACAGAGACAGAGAGATAAAGGGAGACGGGAACAGTGGCGGATCCAGGATTGTAATGGGGGGGGCTTAACCTCATTTGGTACGGGCTTTGACAGCACTGAGGATAGGTTGTAGTAAATTAGCTCCATTGGATCGACCAATGGACGGGAAGTATATTATTTCGGAAGAAGCTGTCGCTGTCAGTCTAGAATAATTTCTGCTGTTTTTTATTTTGCTTTCTAGTTAAGTTACATGTTTAACTTTTAGAAAATTCATTTCTTGTACAACTCTTGGCGACGGCTTGTTGGGTTGGGATGTGTTGTTGAAATAGAAGGTGAATTAACGAAATCTTGTGAAAAAATAGAATCAGAAATTTTTGAAGAATTATGAAATGAAGTCTTCAGGCTCGCGAAAATAGATCTAGTATGAAAGCTTATGTATTTAATAAAGTTAGGAAATGGTCAGGAACATGATCACTGTCGCGATGACTCACAAATGGGTCTGATAAATACCGTTCTTAATTTGGGACAAGTGGAAGGTTACATACCAATGTAATTAAAATTTGCTGACCATGACAATACTGAAAACAATTTTAAATAATTCGGTAATAGGTACTCTCGCTATACACCCTCAATTTTTCACTCCCTTATTATTTCCACTTCTTCAACTAACTTATGCCGCCAGGTTGGTGTGTCAGTTCGCCCTAGACATTAATTCTAATCAGAAAATATTTGCACACAATAGACTAAAGAAATTGTCTCCTCCCATTTTTATTTAGACTTCTTGATAATAAAATACACAAAATAATTTAAATTAAAAAATATTTATATTATAAATTACTTACTTACTCATCTGGCACGCTTTCGTTGACAAGTCACGCTTCAGCGGTATACATTACTTGAAACTGGGAAAATTTTGAAGATTGAGGGAAAAATCGGTATACATCAAAGAATGCTCTTCAGTATATACGAGCTATATAAAAAGCATGCGTCGTAAACACCGACGTATACGGGCTCGGCCAGGCATGCGCGCGATTTATTGTGAGAGATAAATCATGGACGACTGTACGACAAAAAATTATTTCAAACTTATCTCATGTCATTGGGGTGGCCATACTCAAAAAGTCATTTGGCGAGATATCACTTGTCGCTCTGTTTTCAAGTCGGTTTCATTTTTAAGCAATTTTTGTTGCATTTTGTCTTGTAATTTCACAGAGTGGAGATTTATTGACAGATACAAACGGCCTAAGAACTAATCTACCAAACAAAGAGTAGACAGAAGAACACACACCCACAAAGGAAACGACGACAACGTGCACGCCCACAGAAGGGTACAATTAGCTATATATCATAGCAAAGGACGAGCCACGTAACGCAAATAAGACAGTTGCTGTAGTACCGATAAGGTAAAGCAACGGAACCAAACCAAAGATAAGCTATCCCAACAACAAATCAGCGATTATGCAGAAGGAAAACTGCGTTAGCGTGAACCTGGGTTAGGTCTCAGGGAATGAATGGCAAGGGGCTGGAAGTGCTCATCAGTAAAATTTTCTGAAGGGCAAATCTAGTTCCTGGGCTCGCGCATGGGTGTGTGTGTTCAATCTGTCTGGGTATTTGCGCAATTGTTTGTATAAGTAAAATTCTCCGTAGGCTTTTCTATACCTGTTGATGTGATGTACTGATGTACACCATATTTTATTTTGCACAAAGGGTCTATAAATTGATCAATGTGTGAGAGGCATGACGAAAATTGCGTTTCTGAATCGCTTTTCGGTGGACAGGTTGTCGCCTATCGCTCTTTACAATGTCTTGAAATATTTGTCTCTCACGAGAAATCGCTCGCAAGCCTGGCCGAAACCTATGCCTGCTTTATCGACTACGAAAAAGCCTTCGTTAAGGTCAAACACGTCAAGTTAATGATAATTTTAGAGGAAATAGGAGTGACTACTGCAGAAAGACGCATTATAAATAATTTATATTGGAATCAAGAGGCGAAAGTAAAAATCGACAACGAAGTTTGTAACACCATAAGCATCCTAAGAGGATCAAGTCTGTATTCTGTCCCCGTTGCTTTTCAATGTATACTCTGAAACTCTGAAGATATTTTTAAAAGAGCATTACCAGAGATCGACTGTGGAATAAAGATAAACGGAGTAGAGATAAACAATCTGGGATACGCAGACGACACGGTATTACTAGCAAGTGACGCGCAAGGACTGCAAACATTGATAGACGGAATAACAACTGTTAGCGGTTTTCTTTGAATATCAAGAACACAAATTACGAATTAACGTAGATGATCAATATTATGCGTAAACGAAAGTGTTAGAGTCTGTGTACACAATTACATACTTGGGATGCTGTATTAAATCAATGGGATCACTCACGCGAAATAGAGAAAGCAGAAGTGCTTTTAATAATTTAAGAGAAGTTTTATGTAACCTTACCTTAACTTTAAAAAGTAGAATCCGGTCTTATACTATGAAGCTGATGTATGGACTTTGAGACAAAACACTGAGAAACGACTAAAGGCTTTAAAACTTTGATGTTAGAAAAGAATGTTTAGGATATCCTGGACCTAACACGTCACAAGCGTTCAGCAACGAGTAAATAAAAAGAAAGAGGTTCTGCAAATAATTTAAAAAAAAATGACATACGTCGGCTACATTATGAGGGGAGGAAAATACAAGTAGATATAGGAGAAGGTGGTAATGTGGCCCCTACAGGTATCTTGGCCCGCTTACATATTTATAATTAAGAAAGACACCATTTAGTCTATCATATAACGCCAAAAAAATTGAGATGGTGATGCGTTCCTTTGTTATTTGACAGATGTAACTCACTCAGCAGACAAACTTTTGAAACCGCTCTGCATTTTATTCAGTTTTTCTAGACAAACTAAGTTTTACGTTTAGTGATTTGAACATTGTGTTTGACAAACGTTTTTCTGTTGGATTTTGAAGGTATTTATACAATAACATTAGATAAATATGTGAATTTTGTCTTGATTATTTTATTAATGGAATCTGTATACTATGGACTTACTAGACTGGATGTAAGAATGGCCTATCAATTGGCTGCCAAAAACGATATCGAAAATAAATTTAGGAAGCAAGTAGCAGGACGTGCTTGTTTGGATCACTTTTTGAAGCGACATAAAGACCAGTTATCTCTACGCCGATCAATGGAAACATCGTGTGCTTGCCATAGAGGTATTATACCTCTATTGTGCTCGCACACAAGGCTTTAATCGTGAAGCCGTTAACGAATTTTACGATATTTTAGAAATTGAGATGAGGATAATAAATTTGATTGTTGCAGAACAAGGTTCTGGTTTGTTCATTGAGTGCATTAGGTATCTTTAACTTTACGGAGTTTTTGATACGACACATAAACTACAGCCTTTGGATAAGACTTTTATGGGTGCACTAAAAAGTCATTAGAGCGAAGAGATTCGGAAGTTTCTTATTCATTCTGAACGAAGGCTTAAGCGTTACGATATTGTTGAGCTTTTTGGCCGCGCATGTCTCAGGTCCACCAGGGGAAAATTGCAGTCAATGGTTTTCGTGCTAAAGGGATTTACCCCTTCAATCCGCAAGTTTGTACGGAATCATCAAACAATTATCGGTCAGGGTTCAGATAATCAAGGTACAAGTGTTGTGGCTAACCAATGTGCCCTAGTAACGAGTACAGCGGTACAAGAGACCCTGATTGATATGATTCTACCAGAAGAGATTCTGCCCATCCTGGGGTAAAGACTCGGACTTCTAATCGTGGAAGAAAAGCTACAAAAGCAAAAGTAATCTCATCATCACCTTACAAAAATCAGTTCACCGAATCTTTGCGCTTAGCTGAGACTCGTGGACAAGGCCGTATAGGTAGACGTAGTCGAGGGCGCGTACGTGGCCTTGGACTTAGTCAAGGTGGAATGGGTAGCAGAAACAAGGCTAATAAACAACACAGAGTTGATACATCTAGCAATAGCTCTGAAAGTGACGCAGTTATAGAAACTGATTCAGAATATGATGAGCAAGTCAATTCAGATACGTCTAAAAGTTTGGATACAAGCTACATATTTTGTGGAATGAATTATTCTAGCGACAAGCGTGAAGAGAAGTGGATTCAGTGCCTGAGTTGCAATTTATGGGCTCATACAGCATGTGTAGGCCCTGATGGCGATTATTATATTTGTGATGTTTGTCGTTAAGGTTTAATTAAAATTCAATGTATCTAATACGTTGTAATTTTTTTATGTTTAAGGAATAATATTTTTTAATAGTATGTGGTTACTTCCTTTATCCTACATAAAGGTATGCATAGGGCAATAGGTAAGGAATACTGTAAGGTACTACCTTGATTTATGAGTGTGGCTAGATAGTAGATAATGAAGGGTAAGATTGTCGGCCAATGGGGACCTGGTCGTAGGAGAATCTCGTGGTTACGAAACTTGAGACAATGGACAAGACTATGCTATAAGTGTAATAAATTCGGCTGAAAGCTAATTTCTATAAGGGGACAAATTTGTAAAAAAATATTAAAACTAGATTTTTTGATGGTGATGATGAATATAATTGCATAACGAGATGCAATTTTCCATTATAATTATCTTATCCAATTTTCGATATATGCAGAAATAAATGTACATTAAATTTTAGCAAAATATTATATAATTTAAAAATTAACCTGTACCGCTTTTATTTTTCAGTTTCTCACTTTCAAATATTTTTATGAACAATAACGTTTGTTTTTAATATTAATAAAAAAAATGTCTCTACGATTCTAACTTAAGCCAACACAGTGTATATACAGACCAACTGGAGACCTCCATATTTTTGAAGTCGGTTAATTAAGATCTATTTGAGTTAAATTTGATTATAGTTTCAACTAATGCCATCCTAGAATACGTATAATTTCATTTAAATTTAGCGGAGGCGTCAGCAACAAAAAGTTTCGTGTTTCTTCACATTTTCTGAAAGCGATATGTTTCACGTCAAAAAATATAAAAACAGACGAACTAAGGACCTTCTCATTTTCTGAAATCGGTTAATAAAAATGCAAACTTTCTAAATAGGGGTACTTACATTTTTGAGGTAAGTTGAGTAAAGCTAGTTGGCCGGAGAAAAAAACCTTTTGGTGACAAATTAATCGTAGAACAAAATCAACATCAATGTATGCTAGTGATAAAACATGACCAATTGACATAAAATTCAACATTTTTAATCGATGCGTTTTTGTTTTATAAAAAAAACACGAAAAATCGCTAACAATTTAGTTTTTTACCTTTTTCACAAAATCCACCTATGAAATCGTGTTTGCTACTATCGGAATGTTGAAGAGAAATGAAAAACCCACAAAATGAGCTACTATATGCTCAATTTCGTTAATTGGTTTCTTAGATAATGGAATCTTTACCCGAAATTAACAATAAAAAATCGCTTATATATTTTTAGCTAAAACATTGTTATTAACTGAAAGGGTATATCTTTATACCAAATTCGTGTTCTAAAAATAAATACTGTAGCCCCAGTAGTTTTTGCAAAATTTCAGTCAATCCTATGGAGAACATATTTTTTTGAAACGCCATATTACCTCACCGGATGACCCTATCATTATAAATAACCCTCCGATTTAAAGTAGAAGCGTTGATCCCGCGACTCCTTATCTTACTTTTTCAAAATTTAAAATGTAAATACATATAAGTATTGAAAATATTTGGCCATTCCCTATAATTTTTCTGAACGAGTACCTTCGTAAGTGGTGGTACCTGTGTAACTATAACCTTATAATAAATAATCTTAATGGGCATTTTAATTTTAAGCAAACACATTTAACACGTTCACTACCGCTACTACTACTACTACTCTCAAATATCAGTCGTCTTGTTTTATCATATAGACCACCGGCTCCTATATGAGCCGATGAACTACTTCTACTTTAAGTTAATTTTTTTCTGTGTGGTCTATCGCTAGATACTCTTTACTTTGAAGAGGTCTGCACGAATGTATGACACACAAATGAGTCGAATGGTCTTGGGATATTTTTTTAAGGTTATGTCGGTTTTCAGGGCATGTGTAAGTAAATATTAGTGCGATATGTCTTCGTCAAAGAAAACACGTTTAACTGAAAGTGAGCTGTTAGGAGAAGCAAATAAAGCTTTTGAAGATGACTTGTGTTCAGATGAAGAGTCACTTGAAGAACCATATCAAGATTCTGGTAGTGACTGGCAATTGTCTTCTCCGGAAAATTCAGATTCAGATAATAATAGCGGAACTGATACTGATGTAGAAAATGACAATGATGAGGACCAAGACGAAGGGATCTGTAATAATGATGAAGATGCCTGGGTAGATGTAGAACGAGATCCAGAAATAGTCAACTTCAGTGAACAAGAGGGTCTAAAAGTAAATATACCTACCACCAAACGTTTCACCCTTCAAATATTTTCTTTGGTTTTTGATGACGCATTGATTGAAAAACTAATACTAGGGCACAAATCATGCTGGTTCAAAAATCATCAAATATGCTTAAATGGAAAAATACAACTCATGATGAAATAAAACGGTTTTTATCTCTGTGTATTGCAATGGGGAATGTGAAATTGCCGACTATAAAGCATTATTAGTCAAGAAATATGCCTGTGTTTCTATGACAACTCTGACGACACTAGTAGACGTTTGCATAAATTAACTAACGTTGTCGATCATCTCGTCAAAAACATAGAAAAAGTTATCCATGACGAAATCTATCATTCGACGAGGTCCTATTGCTATGGCGTCTTTATTTTCGTCAGTATATCCCAAACAAAGCTTCTAAATATGGTATCAAACTATATAAATTATGTTTTCTACTGAATATTACCACTCAAGACCATGCATTTGTTCATGGATATGCTGTGGTCCAGGGGCTTATCGAGCCCTATGAAGGAAAGGGTCATATAATTTTTTTGGATAATTTTTACACAAGTGTAGCTCTTGCAGAAAAACTGTTAGAAAAAAACACATATTGTTGGCACGCTCCGCAAAAAATAAGAAAGGAAATCCTAAAGATGCCGTAATAAAGAAACTAAAGAAAGGTGAATTTGCATGGAAAAGGAAAGGAAGTGTTTTTGTTGGTAAATGGCACGACAAACGTGATGTGTTCATTATTTCGACGTCGCATAAGTTTGAAATGCAAGATACTCAGAACAGAAAAGGCAGATAATGTACGAAACCAAACATTGTTGTCACAGATCAAATGATTTCATATTACACTACACCAAGAAAAACCATTAGATGGTATATAAAATTATTGTTTCATTTATTGGACGTTTGCGTATGGAATAGTAATTGGCTGTATTAGAAAGCTGCAGGGAAGAAAAGACTTATCTGAACTTAAGGGATTAGATAATACAATCACTCAACGACTCCACGACAACTGACAAGGAGACAGACAAGAACTATGCTGTCCAAAGTTCCAGAATTTCTAATTTTCCAAAAAAAAAAATTGAAAAAAGAGCAAGATATCGCGTTTGTTCAGAAAATAGAAAAAGAAAGCAAAAAACATCTTTTGTTTACAATGTGTGCGTAGACAGCAAAGGAAATCCAATAGGACTCTGTCCGGATACTTGTTTCTCGCAACACCATACACCATTTTTCATGTTTTATGTTGTACAGTATAACAAATTGTTTTGCTATATATATTTTGTTGCTATTTTTCTATGAAAACTCAAAATGAAATAAATGTTTTTAGTTTTTTAGTGTGTCTCATATATAGGATTTGTGGTCTATTAGGCTCAAAACCACGAAGGTGGCGAATTCTGTTTGGAAGCTCGTAAAATAAAATATATGAGTGAATAACAGTAAATAAAAATTCAATACTATCGAGATCCATTGAATTTATCTATACCTAAAATTTATGGTTTGAATAATAAGTAATTTTAAATAATTTAACAAGAAATATGTGTAAAACGCCATTTCGGGAACGCGTCCAAAACAAAAACTTCAAACTTCAACTTACTTTAACAAATAGTAAAATCATACTTTTTATATTACAAATCTTCATTAAAGTTTGTTTGTTTCCTAAACAATTATTATTCTAAGCCAAAGTATACAAAATAAAATAATTTCAAATATGGCATTTGTCAAAAGTTTGTCCGAGAAATCAAACGTCATTATCCGGGAACGCAGCATTAGATAGTGAAAACTTTATTCTTGAACGCGACTTGTGGCGCTAGTGTGCTTTACTAGCGAGCAATAGTGTTGTGAGGCGGACGTGATTTGTTTTGGGCGTAAATAAATAATAATTTAAGTGGTAAGTACTGTTATGTTCATGTATTTTTTACCGTACCTTAATTGTACGTCATCACGGGAACGGGTGGAATAGTAAATTATATTAAAATTACAGTTAGGTAATGAGTATTCTGTAAAACTATCATAGTTTACTTCACAATAACATTTAAACGATATGTCTAACATGGCGACCTTTGGAATTATAGGCGCGAAAGTTCAAAAACGTCATTTCGGGATCAGTCATTAAGGAAACGTTCCCGGACATGATGAAGCGTTCCCGGATTGACGTAGTGGTTTCTGACATGATTTATTATTGGTGAATTAATATTTAAAAAATATTAATTCACCTTCATTTAAAGACCTTTTTTGTTTTCAGTAAAAATTCAACAAAACGAAGATGGAAAAAAGAAGAAAATTAAAAAAAAAAAAAATAGTTCAGCTTATATAAAACAACGGGAAACAGCCAATGCAAGAAAGCGGAAGTTCTTAGACAAAATGACAGAGGAATAAAGAGAAGTAAAACGAGCTAAAGATAGGGAGTACTACCAGACAAAGAAAGCTGAGAAAAAAGTGAAGAAAGCAGCAGATATGACAGAACGGGAATTACGTAAACAAAGAAAACAATGGAAACAAGCTTCAAAGAAATATAGAGACAAGAAAAATATGTTAGAAAATGTTCTCAGCAATACACCTCCGTCTTCAGATAGGGAGCTAGTGGGGCCTCCTCAAAACTCGGTGAGAAGACAGCGCGGAAGGAAAACTGTGAAAAAAGACCGGGCAAAAGCATACAGAAAAATAAAAAAACAACAAGATATAATAACAGAAATGAGACGTAAGATTGAGGCATTGAATTAAAAAATAAGCAGAAAGGAAAGGACAGGAAAGAAGAAGGATAATGTGCAGATGTCTCCCAATAGTAAAGTGCATGACTTAATCAAAGATATACCAGTTCCAGTACCTCGTGAAGTACGCAAGCAACTGTTATTTGGTGAAGTATTATCTACTCAATTGAAGACAAAGTCAGCAACATTACAGAAAAACTCAAAAGAGAGAGAAATTTTTCAAAGATGTGTTAGTGGCACTGGTATGAGAAAGTACAAATTGTTACACATGGCTAAAACATTTATGCCCAAACAGAAAAATAATAATACTATTCAGATATTAGACAAAAAAGTTCGCGAAGTAGTTCTGAAGCCAGATGTACGCCGAAAGGTCGAGGATTTCTTTCAAAAGGATGATGTGAGTAAGATGTGCTCAGGAAAAAGGGACGTCGTAATTAAAAACGGTGTCAAGAAACAAAAACGCGTACTTTTATCAACAATCAAAGCTTTACGCCCTAAACTTGTTCAGGAAACTGGAATTACTTACACATCATTACGATGAGCGAAGCCATATTGGGTAGTAGCGCCAAAACTAAGAGATCGTCATACTTGTCTTTGTGTCAAACACGAAAACTTCGAACTAAAAATTAGAAGTTTTGTTACAGTTTTGTTTTTATATTTTTCGAATTCTATGTTGTTTGATTATAATATTATAACAAATACTATGTCTAAACAAGATTAAAGAAATTACAAAAGTTAATTGTCGCATTTATTACTTAAAAATACCTTTACCTGTAAGAAAATCCTAACTCTATCATTCAGTGAACACCTTAGTCATTCCGGGAACACGACTTCATTTCCGGGAACTTTACTTTTATTTGCCTTTATAATACTAATTTCAAATATTATAGAACATGTCAATATGCACATACAAACATAATAAAGTTATTATTCTAGTAATATCCAATATTACTTTTTAAGTCATCTATATTTTGTTATATTTTGAATTTTGTGCTTGAAATTTGAAACTTAGCTACTTTTTCATTTTCAATTTGATGATTTTTATAAATATCCTTGTCTATTCACCAAATTTCCATTTGCAATTAAAAAAAAATAGTAAAATGCTATTATAGACAATAATATTTTATTTTCTATAAACATTATATATTTAAAAATAAATATTTAGTTACGTTCCCGAAATGACGATTTTTGCTGTTGAGTTACCATAAAATCGCCTTAATTTGAAAAATTGTGAAACCTGTGCGCGCCTGTTTTGAATATGTTAAGTTTAATAACAGAGCAATCATTTAGACTTCATCATTTGGCTGTTGTTTTTAGCATTTTATGCTTAAATTGCAAACTTGAAATTCGCCACCTTCCTGGTTTTGAGCCATTAGTACAAATTATTACTGTAGACCACTGTCTCATATATGAGTCATTTTACTATAAAGAAAAATTAAATATTTTTGCGAAAAAAACTCATCAATTTAGTGTCATTACCTTATTTACTTGCATCTTTTACAAAAAAAAAAAAAAACAAAAAGGCTTATGACAAAGGTTTTTTTTAAATGGCGGTAGCGAATGTGTTAAAGGAACCTACTACTCTTTTGTTTACACTTTCAGTACATTTTATATTTTATTATTTTATAAAAATGAAACGCTGATAAAAGGTGATAATAGTTAATAATAGAATAAAAAATGGTATTCTTCAACGCAATTTTTAAGTTGTTCAATTCAGATTCCTGTTAAGAAAATTTTTATTAATACTAATTTATGACAAGCCAAATTTCTTTAGATATATATGTTTTGATCTTTTATTGAAACATTCACAAATGGAAAAATCGCTTTTAACAGCCTTCGGATTTTGCATATTATGATTACTCCATTATTATCCTTTGTGGTTAAATGGAGTTTAGGTAATCTATTTTGCTATTTTTTATATAAATCCATATTATCCAAAAAATATAAAAATGTGTCTGCTTAAAATTAAAATTAGCATTAAGATTATTTATTATAAGGATATAGTTACACAGCTACCACCCTAGCAAATTTTTCGAATGGACTCGTCAGAAAAATTGATACGGAATTGCCAAATGTTTTCAATACTTATATGTATTTATACTTTAAATTTTGAAAAAAAGTAAGGAGGTATGTCTTCTACAGGATTGACTGAAATTTTAGAAAAACTACAAGGGCTCCAGTATTTATTTTTAGAACAGAAATTGGGTATGAGAAGATCTATCGCTTCAGTTAATAAGAGTGTTTTAGCTATAAAATAAAAAAATCTATACGTGATTATTTATTTTGGGTAAAGATTCCATTATCTAAGAAACCAATTAACGAAATTGAGCGTATAATAGCTTATTTTGCGGGTTTTTCAATTCTCTTTAACATAGCCCATAGTAGCAAACACGGTTTCATATGTGGATTTTGTGTAAAAGGTAAAAAACTAAATTGTTACCGATTTTTCGCGGTTTATTTGTTATAAAACAAAAACGTATCCATAAAAATGTTGAATTTTATGTCAATTAGTCATTATTTATCATTAGAACGAGTTAATGTCGGTTTTGTTCTACTATTAATTTTGTCACGTATTTTCGTAAATGACCTGGGCTATTTATCCTAGATGGCAAATTTACAATCTTCTGTTTTTGATTTCTGTTATGTTGGACAATTTGTAAATCATTTTATGTAAATGTCAATATAAATACATGTGAATTAGGGTAGGTTGCGGGTGAAAAACGCTTCACACTTCATAAAGTTTTGCCTCGGATTTGAAGCGATTCCCAAGAGACAAAACCAAAAGGAAGAAAGAGAAATTAGATAATTTTGTGTGACATCTGTATTAGTTTCTGATAAATTTTACTATTAACTAAATGTCATAATGTACTTCCACAAAGTATCGGGCGAACCAATTCAGTATTGTATGAAACGTTTATATTTGAGAATAGTCTAAGGCATCACCGGTAATATTTCATGTTACTGCGTGATGAGATTCAATAAATTTCCTTTTGCTATCCAATTTCTTAACTGCCCCAACCATATAGTAAACAACATACGATAACTATGTCCTTGAAACAGGACGATATTATCTCGTCATTTCATTATCATATCACATTGGGCGTCCTGTCGCTATAAATCGATATCCTTATAGTCCGCAGGACAATTTTCATCGTCTGTTCCTTCAGTAACCATGGTGATCCGAGAGCAGTAAGTTGGATATTCCTTCAGTTCGGGCGCCTCATGCAGAATGGACTCCTTTAGACCGATCTGAATGATACTCAACGCGCATCACTAGCCAGAAATGGAAAACATTTACAGATTTAAAAAGGTAAACTTAATTACAGCCATTGTCTCATTACTTTACCTTGATCGTTCAAACGAATTACTTCTATTAAGCCGAATTGGGCAGTTTAAAATGTACGCTAGCATGCAATGCCTTTTACGTTTCACGACATCTATTCAGTATTTGATGTTTTGCCTTTGTATATTGTGGTGCACACGATTTGAATATCGCAGGTAATTGATATCTTTGGCTATTTGAAATGTTTTACCATTTTTCTATTTCACATATTTTCTTTCACTGACCAAATTAGACATTCTGTAAATCATCATTATGCTTGCACATTTTTTCATAAGAAAAGTGTTGAGTATTAAGCAAAACTTGTGCTTTTATGATACAATTAATAGTAAAAAAATGGGTTTAATTAACTTTTTTTTTGTAATTATTCGTGAAAAGTTACCGTGATTTAAGAACTGACAGAAGATGTTCACAAGATTTAAAGAAGTATATTTTTTATTTATTTATTTGAAATTTATTGTAATATAAAATTAGAATTATAGTGTAGTTAAATGACCTGGGCTATTTATCCTAGATGACAAATTTACAATCTTCTGTTTTTGATTTTTGTTATTATATAGGACAATTTGTAAATCATTTTATGTATATGTCAATATAAATACATGTGAATTAGGGTAGGTTGCGGGTGAAAAATGCTTCAGACTTCATAAAGTTTTGCCCCGGATTTGAAGCTATTCCCAAGAGACAAAACCAAAAGCAAAAAAGAGAAATTAGAGATAATTTTGTGTGACATCTGTATCAGTTTCTGATAAATTTTACTATTTACGAAATGTCATAATGTACTTCCACGAAGTATTGGGCGAATCAATTCAATATGGTAAGAAACTTTTACATTCGAGAAGAGTCTAAGGCATCACCGGTAATATTTCATGTTACTGCGTGATGAGATTCAATAAATTTTCTTTTGCTATCCAGCTTCTTAACTGCCAAAGTTGCCTTTGCGTGGGACTGGAATATAACTGCTAATTATTATTCTTAAAAGTAATAGCTGAAATTAATAAATGTTAACAATATAGAAAATTTTATATAAATATACAAACTTCGGATATGTTTCAAAACTTACTGTAATATTTCTCCTAATACTCTTACTTGTTTTATATTTACTGAGAGGAAAATCATAAGACATTTTTCATAATCCATTGTTATAATTCATTTTTTTTGTAATTTGGGAGTTCGTTAAATAAGATAATGGCCATGACAAGATTTCTTTTCTCGCTAGATTTTTAAATCTATTTTTTGAAGTAGAGGTAAGGTATTTATTACTTCATTCTGTATAGTGATATAATACAGATTGTAGTGAAAGAAGTTGGTTTTTGTTAGAAATGTATTTATGGTTATTTATAATTTTTAAAATTCTGTTTTGTAACCGTTGCAGCACGTTAAAATGATATACTGTCATAATTGATTATACTATGGAACACAGCAGCATAAATCGTTCTCATTGTTTGAGTTTCCATATATTTGGATATTTTATAAAAAATAAATACCAAATATTTAGTTTTTTTATGACATATTCAATATGTTTATCCCAGTTTTAGAGTGATCCGTCCTCTCCTTTTATATCAATACCAATGTAATGTTCTCGCATCGATTCCTGAAAACAGTATAAACTGTTTTATCTATAATCAGGGATAATTTATTCAAGGCTAGCCAGTCCGATATTTGGCAGTGGTTATTGTTGATTCTATACCTTGCCTTGTCAAAAGTTATTATGACAGTAAGTCGCGGCTGGTGGGTTATGCAACTGGTTATGCACTTTACTGGTCAAATATTGGGATTCAAAAATGCCTTGCTAATACTGCATTTATTTTATATTAATTAAAATATTCGTAGACTTTTTCGAAAGCGAAATGTTCAATGACCTTTTTATTAAAGTCTGGCATTGAATGATTATATTTGTTCAATACTAAGCACAGAAAGAGCATTTAGCCACCCTTGAGACATCGTTCTTTTAAGAAACGTTTTAATCCTTCACTCCAGGTTCCGTACAAATTGATTCCCCGCCATAAATAATGCAAGGAAAACAAAATAATGTATTGATGCAATCACATTCACACAACCATTTTTTTTATTATAAATTTCACTTTTAAAACTTGGTGAAAATACTTTATTTTTTATTTTGCACTATTGTTTTCAATTAAGATATGGCTTAGGTGAACCAGCCAATTTTATATCTAATTTGTTTTGAAACGATTTATTATTGTTTTTATATAGTCAATGTTAAAGTTGATACTAATTTTCACAGTTATGTAAACACACACACACTCTGTATGTTAAATATCCTTTCATAGACTACGAGGACAAAGCAACCACTAATTTAATCACGTAAACAAAAATTTGAATTATTGAAACGTTCGGATACGTCCCGTCAATATCAGCACAGCTCTGTGTCTCCGTGCGGCGTACGAGAATCAGCCCATTACTCTATATAGTTTGCATTAACTATCTTCTATCTTGCGCGCTAAGCGTGTTATATCGTATCTCATAGAAGCTATATAAGTTTCACCGTGCGCTAGCCGAAGTGCACGGTGAAATATTCTTTCAAGCGAATATATATATAAGTCTTAATACAAGCTTGGATTAGAGCTTAAATTGTTTTTTGATAAATTCGATGTTATTGAAATGATATTTACTAAACATTTTGTGTTGATTTTTAATCGTACTAAAAGTTTATTAAATTTGGTGGTTCAGCGCCCCTGATCACAGTATCATCAGGGTAAGAAAAGACCGTGCTATCAGTTATATCTTCTAGAAGGCAGGGGTCCAAGTATTGTTCCCCGAGGAACACCGGTACTTCACAACACCACTGAGTCCATAGCTGCTTACTTTGTTAACTAGGACTTTGTGGTTTTCGGTACCCAAAGCTTTTACAAAAACAACAATTTTATTATTATATTTTGTTGACATAATATTTATGACAGATATTGGTCCACCATTTTTTCGCTCCTGTCTCGAAGGGGGTTGAAAATTGTAAGCCGAATTTTACCAAGGAATCGCGTGGCTAATAAAGGAAATAAAAAAGTATGAAAATATATCGTATAATTGTCGCATGTGGCCAGAGAGTTGAGACTTGAGACAAGGACGTGATCTTGTAAGAAAATGTAACAATATGCCACGATTTTCTCGCATCTGCCAGACGGACTTTCATTCTTCCGAGAGTTGTACACAAAAAGTGACATAAGGTTTCCGAATGATCAAGTAAGATTAAGGAATGGAAAATATTGATGTAACTTGAAAGATTTCTGCCAGTAAAAAATCGAAACAATACTTTAAAGGCTAAAACTTTCAGTAAGCTCTAGTTTTTTGGTAGAATAAATTGAGGACCAACTGCTTACAGTTTGAAGAAAAAGTAATAATTTGATCCATATTTACTCCCTTAGAGCTACAAGGAGAGCCTGTAATTCCATGTCCAGGTTAGGACAAAACATATTTGGGGTAAAGTAACAGAAGCATTAAGGTTAGATTAGAATAACACGAGAATCCCACAAGGCAACATGAAAAAATAGTGTCAAATGAATAACACCTCACCAGGAAGTCACATCGAACAGAATTTTGAAGACACAATAATTGTGGTACATATAGAACACCCGAAATCATCTCTACCTAGAGATAAATCAGCAAGTGAATCTATGCTATTAATGTGTAATAAAAATATTAGAAAACTTTTAATCAACATTAAAATGGTTGTTCTACGAAGAACTGTAAAATATTCAATGTTTTCAAAATGTATGAGATGCTAGATTTTATCATTAGAATATGAGAATATGCGTATTAGTACTTGTTATAATTCTATAGTATTATTTAAGTACTTTTTATAGTTTTATTATATTGTCACTGTTTAGAAATAAGATGAATTTGAAATTGTCTTTAAACTTCAAGAATAACAGTAGATTTTGGGTCAATTAATGAACATTCAATACAAATACATTTCTCGACATTAACTGTTTGACAAAAATGTTGGATGACATTATTTTTATTTCAATCGTTATGGGATCTAAAGAACATTTCGTTAATAAAATACCATTTTCGATAAAGTCATCAAACTACTATTTACATATGACAATATTGCAGTTTTATATCGACAATATTAATATTCATAACCAATAACCATGACTTAATCTGAATACTTATATAGCCAACAATAATCATGGGCGATAAATTCAGCCGTCTGTTTTATGATAACAGGTCGGTACATATAAATTGTTCTAAATGATATAAAATTGTTAATTTTTTCTGGATAATTTATTTGTTTTATTATTTCTTAGACACGTATTAAATAATAACTAACTTGGACAAGTGTTTCAGTTGGAACTAAAATAGAAATGTAGAAAATCATTGTGTATAAAAGAGACATGGCGCTGATTTTTTTATTTTCAATTATATTTTTTGCTTGAAAATATCAAACTGACCTTAAAGTTAATTGTAAAATGAACCTCAATGTCAAATTTTAGATTATCATAAAATAACACTCAATTTTTATTGCGAAAACTATTTGAATGTTGATGTATATAAATCATTATCAAAATTCGCCTAGGAATTAGGAGACAGATATAATATACAGGGTATTCCATCTCAAACAAGCCACCTCGAATATCTTGGTTATTTTCAATACTATATATATATATAAGAAAAAACAGGTCTATTTTTGTATCGAGGTGGAAATTTTTTGAGGTGAATTAGGGTTTGCGCGCATTCACCATAAACATGCCAATTCAATGACCTTGAGATTTGAGATAGGGAAAATAGGCGTTGTCGTAGGTATATAATTTGAAAGCCCTTTTTAAGGAATATACCGACGTAATAAAATTTTGTATTGCAATTTCTGTACATGTAATAATAAAAGGGTTTAAAAAAACGAATTTACATTACAAAACAATGCCTCTAAAGCAAATGTTCAAAGTGGCTTCCATCGACTTCCATACAATAGTACAACTTTGACTGAAAGCCGTCTCTGACATGGTTCAGCATAGTCGGTGTTATCTGATGACACTCCGCTATAATTCGTTGACGTAGTTTGACCAAATTCTCAGGCTGAGTCATCAAAATTTTGGATTTAACATGTCATCACAAAAAAAATCCAAAGGGTTCAGATCAGGTGATCTGGCAGGCCATTATATAGGACCTCTTCTTCCAATCCAGCGACCAGGGTATTCCAAATCAAGGTATTGACGAACTGGTCCGGCGTAGTGAGGAGGAGCTCCATCTGGTTGGGAATAGAATTGCTCTTCATGTAGTAGAGGATCATTTTTTAATTTTTCTATTATCAATGCATTAATTACATTTTCCAATATATTGTGATAAATTTCACCATTTGATTTACCAGGAATAAACAGGGATCCGATTAGATGATTTCCCAAAATTTCTGCCCAAACGTTTAGTTTTACCGGATGTTGACTATGAGCTTCTCCAAATAAATGAGTATTTGTATCTCTCCAAAACCAGTTATGTCGGTTAACCTCCCCATGAAGTGAAATAGTGCACTCATCCGAAAAGCAAACATTTTACAAGAAATTTGGGTTTTCGATTATAGGCTGGGTCATAATTTCGCAAAACTCTTCGATCCCAATCATCCTCATTCAATTCATGAAATAATTCAATTTTGTACGGATGGAATTTGTACTTATGCCAAATTCTAAAAAACTTTAGTTTGGCTAATACCGGAAGCTGCAGAGATTTGCTGGACAGACTGCGTGTTTGGTATGAGTTGGATATGGCCCAATGTAGCCATAGCTACCCCTTCATCATTTACAATTCCAATTGGACCTCTTTTTTGATTCATTACTGAGCCCGTCTCAACAAATTTTAAAATCAACTCCAATACGTATTTATGACGAACGTTACGTTCGGGATGGTTTTGGTTAAAAACCCTTGCAGCAGATCGAGCACAATTTTGATTTTGGTAATAAAGACTTACCAGCTAAACACGTTCTTGCCATGTGTATACCATAATTATCTTTTAAATTTTCAACAAATCAGTAAAGTAATAACTTGATAGATAAATGTACAATGCTTCAAATGATCGAATAACGGTCAGAACAGTATAGTCCGTAAAAAGCGTTTTCAAATGATATACGACAACACCTATTTTCCCTATCTCAAATCTCAAGGTCATTGAGTTGGCCTGTTTATGTAGAATGTGCGCAAGCGCTAATTCACCTCAAAAAATTCCCCCCTCGAAACAAAAATTGACCTGTTTTTTCTTATTGCAATAGTTTTGAAAATAACCAAGATATTCAAGGTGGCTCGTTTGAGATGGAATACCCTATATACAGTTACATTTCATAATTTTCAATCTTCCCTCCCCCATTTGTCCATACCAAAACAATGTTTTGTTTAAGTTTGTTCAAAACCGGGTTTCTTTAAACACATTTGTTGTTTTATTAATTTATTTTTAACCCGATATACCTTTGACGTTGCGTTTCTCAGTGCATCCATTTCAGTCGCTTCTATTGTGTTCTTCACTTATTTTTTACAAGATGTTTGTAACGGTTTTCATTGCAGTCGAGTGAAAGGAACAAAATATTCCATTAGTGTATAGAAAAGAAATAGTAGGAGAGCTGGCACCAATTTTTGGGTATGGAATTTGAGGCAAGCTGAAAACTATACCCCAACACGGAACTGAAGACCTGGCTGCTGAGTAGCGGGGCTAAATCAGGCCCTAAATTTTTAAAAATATTATATTGTTTTTCCAAAAATATATTTGAGGCAAGATGCAATTTTTATATGTTGTAGTTTAATGTTTAAAGAATAATAAAAAAAATAAGCCAGACGATTTAGTAAGGGTTTTAACATTGCCAGTCGCCTGCAAAAATATTTCCTGTCGGTGGGACTTGCTACCTGCCAGGAGATCTAACAAATTACATAGAGTTGGGAGTGAGTAGCGCTATAGACAAGCTGTAGTGAGAGAGAAAGAGAGAGGGAGAGAGCATTTATCGGCAGCTGTCTACTACGTTCTTGCTAACCGAATTACTATTGGCTCTGACGAGGTCACGTGACTTACAATAGCCATGAAGTTTCTAGTTGGAATTTCCGAGTAAACAATAGAAAATTTTGTGAATGTCTCCTAAAAACGGTTAATACAAAAATGATTGTGTTGATTTATGTTTGTTAAATGGCCAGACTTTTGTGACATTTTTTTACCATAAAGAATTTGATATTTAGTCATATTTAATACAAATATAAATGTAATGAATTACTTAAATACTTAACATTAGTGCAAAAATATTGTTTTTTTTCAACAAATCATAAGAGACATTTTTTGTAGAAAATTAATTTTTCAACAACATTTAAATATTTTTTATAGGATTAATTGTTTTGCCGCTACATCCAAAATCTCAAAAGTAAAAGTAATAAAGGCTAACGTACTAAAAGAAGTAATGATTACAAAAATATAAAATCACAAAATCAGTTTTATTGATATAAATAATTATACAAGTGAAAAATTATTATGAGTACATACATAAATATAAATTTAATTCATTCCACGTCAGAAATAAATTATTATTCATCTTCTGTGAATTCTCCTTCATCAGAGCTAACAGAATCTTCTTCGGATTCATCTGCGTCTGATTTATCTACCTCTGCATCATCTGGGAAAAGTAATAAATTTTGATTAACTTAAATAATCAAAGAAATTCGAAAGCAGCAGTAATTAAAGAAAAAGTTTTTATACGCACCTGCAGTAACACTTATCTCTTATGATTTGTTGAAAAAAAAAACAATATTTTTGCATTAATGTCAAATATTTAAGTAATTCATTACATTTATATTTGTATTAAAATTGACTAAATAACAAATTTTGTATGATAAAAAAATAACACAAAAAATATATCCATTTAACATACATAAATCAACACAATCATTATTGTATAAGCTGTTTTTAGCAGAAATTCACGAAATTTCCTATTTTTTACTCTGAAATTCCGACTAGAAACTTAATGGCAATTGCAAGTCACGTGAACTCGTCAGAGTCAATAGTAACTCGGCAAGCAAGAACGTAGACAGCTGCCGATAAAGGCTCTCTCTCACACTACAGCTTGCCTATAGAGCTACTCACTCCCGCCTATACATAATTTGTTAGATCAACTGGCAGGTAGAAAGTCCCACCTAAAGGATTTGTCTTTTTGAGAATCATATTTTTTAGTAATAAATAGTGCTTTATTAAAATTTCAAGTTGCTTCAAATACATTTTTTATATATATTTTTGGAAAATATTAATGCACGCGCCTAGCAATGTTAAAACCCCAAGTAAATCGTCTGGCTTATTTTTTTA
This sequence comes from Octodonta nipae, assembly GCA_034190945.1. Taxonomy (NCBI): domain Eukaryota; kingdom Metazoa; phylum Arthropoda; class Insecta; order Coleoptera; family Chrysomelidae; genus Octodonta; species Octodonta nipae. Next base: position 33,044,002 of record CM067223.1, read on the forward strand.
TTATTCTTTCAACATTAAACTACAAGTAGTTCCTAAATGATTGAGGAGATAAATGATTATTTTGAATGTTCATCTGGGATTTTCTCTCCTCCCAATGGTTTCTGAAAAATACAGATAAGTTAAGTACTTGAATATCAAGGTGTAGTATCTAAGGGCAGTTTGTGGAAACTGCCCGGAACACTAGTTGCCCCCTTATAGAAAAAAAACTCTCCCGCCGGATTAACTGTGAGAAAGTAGGTCTACAGATTTGTCAACTAGTATTCCAGTATAATATGTTGTGTATTTTGTGTTGTACTTATCTTTTTTTTTGTGACGTTTCGATTCCTTATCAGGAATCGTTGTCGAACAATGTTTGCTTGAATGTTTTGCACTATATTCGCTTGACTTTTTTGGTAAAATCAATTGACTGATTGCCTTTTGAAGTTTCCTTTTTGATGTTCATTCGTCAGAAGTTGTTGCCATACAACCGGTATCTCTACAGTGGGTGTCCCGATTTCTCCATTATTCAACAACATGCAGACACTTTCTTTGATTTTTCTTTTTTTGGTACGTTCTTCTTTAAGTAGTATTTTTGTCTTATTCCAGTCCATTTTGTGTGTACCATTATCCGTGAGTACATGATTTGCCAATCTTGATCTGTCTATATGTCTTCTTGAGACGTTGTATTGGTGCTCTTTTGTTCTAATTTGGAGAGGTCTTGATGTCTCACCGGTATATGTTTTTTCGCAGGCACAAGGTACACTGTACACACAATTTTTGGAACTTTGATTACCAATACAACGTCTCAAGAAGACATATAAACAGATCAAGAATGGCAAATCATGTACTCACGGATAATGGTACACACAAAATGGACTGGAATAAGACAAAAATACTACTTAAAGAAGAACATACCAAAAAAAAGAAAAATCAAAGAAAGTGTCTGCATGTTGTTGAATAATGGAGAAATCGGGACACCCTCTGTAGAGATACCGGTTGCATGGCAACAACTTCTGACGAATGAACATCAAAAAGGAAACTTCAAAGTCAATTAATCAGTCAATTGACATTACCAAAAAAGTCAAGCGAATATAGTGCAAAACATTCAAGCAAACATTATTGGGCAACGATTCCTGATAAGGAATCGAAACGTCACAAAAAAACAGATAAGTACAACATAAAATACACAACATATTATACTGGAATACTAGTTGACAAATCTGTAGACCTACTTTCTCCCAGTTAATCCTGCGGGAGAGTTTTTTCTATAAGGGGGCAACTAGTGTTCCGGGCAGTTTCCACAAACTGCCCTTAGATGCTACACCTTGATATTCAAGTACTTAACTTATCTGTATTTTTCAGAAACCATTGGGAGGAGAGAAAATCCCAGATGAACATTCAAAATAATTAAACTACAACATATAAAAAATGCATATTGCCTCAAATATATTTTTGGACAAAAAATATAATATTTAAAAAAATTTAGGGCTTGATTTAGCCTGCCCACTTACCAGCCAGGTCTCCAGTTCCGTTTTGACATATAATGGGAGAGGTATGTGACAAGTTTTCAGCTTGTCTCAAATACGTACCCAAAAATTGATGCCAGCTCTCGGGCTAAAAATTTTACAAATAAATGTGATATTGGGTGGTACATAAGCAGTTCCATATATTGGATGGTTGAAATATAAGGTGAAATAAAGTAAATTTATACAGGGTGGTTCAAAAAATGTTGTATTGGGTGGTATATAAGTAGTTGCGTATAAAAGGTGGTTTATATAAGAGTGAAGTAAAAATATAGTAATACAGACTACATAAATGGTAAATGTGTATATGCAGTAAGAATATTCGAGTTATAGGGTGGAGGGTTCAAAAAATGTGAGAAACAGTTGCATATGCGGGATGGTTGAAGTATAAAGTGGAGTGGAATTATAGTTATACAGGGAGGTTAAAAAAAGTTATATTGTGTGGAACATAAGTAGTTATACTTGGCATATTGGGAGAAGTAAAATTATGGGTATACAGGGTGATTTACACAATAGAAACATACAAACAGTCAATAGAGTGGAGAGGTTTAATACTTATACAGGGCGGTTGCAACATCGTGTAGAGTTGAACTATAGTTGTATAGGGTTATTCTGAAACTGATAGACAAGTAATTTATATTGGATGACCAATACACAGAAAAATATACAGGGTGGTTGCAATATAGGGTGAATTTGAGTTACACTTATGGAAAGTGGGCCAAATAATAAAGAAGTTATCAACTATGTGGATAATATAAAAAAAATACAAATTAGAAAGAGAGGGAGAGAAAGAATACGCTAAAATAATTAATAGAATTGTACCTTAAATCAGATAAATTGTTATTGATTGCACACAGTTTCTAAACGGTTTTTGTTTTAAGCCGCTTGAAGTTGGTTCTTTTTTAAATATATTATATATAAATTATCTATTATTGCTTCTAATGAGAAGAGTCTGGGCAGTACATCCCAGCTCTAAACCCAGTCTGTCCTTCTTCTTTATCTTATTACATTTCTGTTTATTATGTCCTTGCATATAATCTGCTAGTTGTGCTTGTGATCGATATGCCACGCAAGTGCTGCATTTTAATGTGTTGTTTTACTTTCTTTATTACTAGAATTGTAGCTATTCGTGTCTAGTTATTAGCTATAACGGTTGTTGGTTTTTCGTTGTTTTTAATATTCAATGTACTTTTCTATCGCTTAACATTTTGTTCCATAATTCTCGTTTTCATTCTGTTATCATTGTTCTTGTCTCTCTTTTCTGTCCCATATATTTTGTGATCTTCCTCCATCTTCCAATTCCTTATAATAATTTCTTCTCATTAACCAGCTTTTTTTGTTTCATTATCCCATAGTAATTATCAACATTAAAATATTCTTTTAGCCCTAGAGTTTCTTATGCAGCTGTTTTAATGGTGTATAATATGTGGTAATAGATTTCATTTCGGTGATTAGTTCTTCACATTTACAAGATATTGGTAAGCCTCTTGTCACTTGGATGTTGCAGACTGTTTAAGTTATATTTACCATCCCAGTCTTTCTGTTGTTCCTTGCCTCAACGGGAAAATATTTAGACTGTAAGTGTTGGTTTCTTCAAGACGAATAACCGATAAGCAACTGGTAATATCCGTGCGCGGTGTCGAGTTACCGTTTACAATGATGTTATGCACATGTCGATTACCGGTTGCTTACCGGTTATTAGTTCAGTAGAAACAAACCTTAAGTAAATGATGATGAAATGTTAGAAATTACCCTATGTACTACATCTTCTGCCTATAACAAAGTATGTTCTTTCACTTTTGTGTAATCTTGTAGGCCAGATCAATTCTTCTTCCCGATTTTTTCGTATTTTCAATTTACGTTAAATAGGTGGTTGTTTTTGGAGCTATAAAATGATTTAGTGTGTAACAAATTAACTTCTAAACAGTAACAAATTTCTGACTTTTGATATCTCTGTTGATTAAAGTGTTACAGAGGGCGCTGTTTGTTGGAATCATTAAGAGCTTCAAAATTCCTTTCAACGTAACAAATTAGTAACAAATATTGCTGCTCTCACAATTTGTATAACGATATTGGTTAAAAAGTTATAACTTTGACTTCTGTAATAGTGTAATATAGGTCATTATTTCACGGAAACGTTAAGGGGTACAAAATGTCTTGCAGCGTAACAACTTGGCAACAAATAGCAAGACATTCTGCCTCTCTCAGAATTTGGATATCGCTATTGGTTAGCACGTTACAGCTGTGACCTCTGTAGCCTAAGACTGTTAGAACAATATTTCTGAGAGTTAGTAACAAATTAGCATCAAAATATCAACAAATGCTGTGGCCTTCAGAATTTTATTATCACTGTTGGTTAGAAAGATTATTTTTAGCGGAACAAATTAGCAACAAGATATCACCACATTGTGGTAAATAAACATTGTAGATATTTTAATAAACGTCAATGCTACGGGATTTTGGTCAATAACCCTACTACGTTGGTCTTTGCGGGTTAGTAAAGGTTTTCCGAGAATATGATGTATAATCTGATTTTGCCAAGATTTGAACCATATATTAAGTGAATAAATAAAAAATAATAACATATCTTCATGTTTGTTTAAAAGGTAAATATGTATAATCTGATTTTGCCAAGATTTAAACCATATTTAAATTGAATAAATAAAAAATAATTACATATCTTCATGTTCCTTATTGCATTGATAAGTATTTTATATTTTTCTGACAAGATATTTGGTAAATTATATACTAATTTATACATTTTACGGTTACAGAGAATGGTGTACCCTGAAAAATTAAACCTAGACCAAGTCGTTGGAAAATCTTCAGCTCAAACTACTTCCTCATGGTGCAGCGAACCATTGGAAAGGAATAGCAATAATATTAACTTGCCACAACTATTAAAAAATAATTTCCTAAATAAATCGAATCTTAATAATGACAAAGCCGATACGACATTTACGAATTCAAATTCGAACGGTCCCTCTCAAACGTAAGTAATAATTTCGGTATAAAAGTTCACTTGAATTTGGAGTGGGTTATTTATGAAACATTTTACAAATGAAAAATACTAGAAATGAAAACCTAGATTGTTTAACAATTTATTGGAGTAGGAAGCCCTAAAACATATGTCGAATTTATCGAATAAACTGTAACATTAAAAAGTTTTGATTTAGTATGTTTTAATCAAATTTTAATCAGTTCTTGCTTCTCATGTGAAACTATATTTTTAAACTTTCCTGAACTTGTTATTTATTCATTGATAACTGATACAGATTTTTTGCCCAAAAACTAGACTATTCTTTTTGATGCCCTGAATTCAAATCTGGTCGCAGAATTGCTCTATTACGTCATGATTTTGACATATGGTGAGGGTAGTTACAAAAAAAAACTTCGTTTTGCCCATTTTATGAGATTATATTTTTTACAAAAAAAACACACAGCATCTTAAAGTATGTCTCTTTTGAAATCTGAGTTTGCTTACAGATCTTTTTTTTCCGCTAAGTTAGAGTAATTTTAAATTTACAAATTTGCTAAATTTCCTATAGCTAGAGAATCACTGAAATAACGTAGGTATGATATAGTAGATCACAAATTAAAAAAAAACAAACAAAAAAAAAACATGGAGTCATCACCGCCTCGTCCATGTTCCGCGACTCTGGGTTCTGCTGACAGCGGTAACTTTTTACCGCTATACGAAGATTAGCAAAATTATAAACTTAAACTCCTTCTATTCTAACAAAAAAAGATATTTGAGCAAACTCAACGCTATTGGATAGAGAAAGACTTATACTTGAAGATGATGAGTCTATTTTTTGACAAAAAAATTCTATACTCTATACATAATTTAAATAATGGGCAAAAACGGTGGTTTTTCACTTTTTGGTTAGGATGTCTCGAAATCTTGACGTGAAAGAGCCATTCTGCCAGATTTGAATTCAGCGTTCAGGAAAGTATAGTCTGGTTTCTGGACAAAAACCTCGTCGACCTGTGTCATCTTTACCTATTTATAGACTTCGAGCTAATTCCTCATTTTATAATTTCTTTTATTTTTACTCCGTTTTTATCACGTACTTATGGACAGGCTTTCTTGTGTGTTTGATATTTAGGTTATAGATGTGCAGCTGATTTCTAACTATCTCCCCAATGAGCTAGAGATTTAAAACTCAGAAATGAAATGTAATGTAGTTTCTTAAAAAAGAATGAAATCTCGAAAAGAAAGTATTAAATTCTCTTTGGTAGATTCATTATGACTTTGCAGCTGCTATTCGCACGGTCTGCAGTCTGCGTGAATTATTGCTGATCCAGACCAATAAAGTGCTTACATGCTTCATTCTTTCGACGTCACATCGCTATTGCTGGCACTGCCAGTTCTTTGACTTCTATACAAAACCGCTTATTTCGGGAGTGCCATGCAGCGCGAGTAACAGCGACATGAGTATAAGACATGAGTTGTTTACATACTCGTGCTGCCCATTATTACGCCCACTTCCCTGCTCACTTCGTCATAAGGTAATCGAAGTGTATTATAGGAATCAGAGGGACGATGTAATGGAATAGCTCCTGACATGGAACCTCTATGTGCTTTTTCTGAACCCGCTATTTTGTCTGTCTGATTCTTGGGTTCAATTTTTGCAATCTATTTTAGAGTAAGTTCTCGTTAAGCTAAAGACTTGAAACTTCGAATATAGCTCAGAAGTGGATAACAGTGTAATTTGGTAACATATTCCTTTATCCATTTCTAGATTTAATCTCAATAACTTTCCGTGTAACTCTAACCTAGGATAGTGTATTAGCAAGCATAAAATAGTAGGAAATATGGAAAGTAACTGTCGTTGAGAAAACTCACACACTAGTTCGTTCTATTTTCAGTAAAAAAAAGATTGACTTACGTGAACTTCTTATTTCTCGATTGTCTATAGAACTCTATAATTTTCACAACATCTACACTCGATTTTTATTCTCAGGTTCTAGTTTTACTGTATTTTATTTCCTTGAATTATTTTGACTATTGCTGCTAATATCTCTTTTCCTTTTTTTGCTTATCTGTCGTTCTCATCAGCTCTCTCTAGTTTGCTTGTCTTTAAGTATTATCAAACTTTTCTTATAATTTTCCTATGATTTTTAACCGACTTCCAATAAGGAGGAGGTTATCAATTCGTCGCGTATTTTTTCGCTTTTTTTTTGTATGTATGTTACCTGATTTCTTCTCCTGTGGTGTACCGTTTTGAATGAATATGGTCTTGTTTAATAGAGTATATATCCGGATTGGTGAAACTTCAAATTTTGGAAAAGAATTATATTGGTAAAATGATAAAATTTGTGAATGAACACATGCGTGCATGGAAATCGACCAATATCCCTAATATTTTAATCGATTTTTCGATAACTCCTTATGGATGTGTATAGTTTTTTAACGTTTAATCTATTAAGGAAGATCCTTAGGTGATCTCATATACTTTTCTGCGACGTGCAACTTGCAGTTTTGCAGATAATCGCCGAAAATTCCAAAATTCTTATCTAAATTTCATCGAAATGACATAACAGACATTTCCTCATAAATATTTTAATTCCAACGTAATAGTGCGGGTATTTTAGGCACTGGAAGTTTTAATTGCGAATTTGAAAATTTTCTATGTACATCTCAAGCATATAGGTAGTAAAGCATAGTATTTTCGGCTCCTTAAATCAATGCGTACCAAGCTCGTTTTGTTTGTATACCAGGTAAATACCTATTTAAATGCAAATTTTTCTATTTTGGGAAGACGGTACCTTTGGTTGTCAAATTCTCCCGGCCTAATAGAAAATTCAGTGACAATATATGTCAAACTTTAAAATGGTACTTGGTGGCCTATAGACAGGGTGTTTAGTTATAGCAAACAACATCACAAAGTAAAGTGGCAGAAGGAGTTGCATTTATATGAAAATTGAAATATAGGACGGACTAAAATGATAGTGGTCCGTAGGCAGCCGTATATACAGGATGGTTGGAATATAGGGTGGACTGGACGTTTGGTGTTATAAAAATGTTGAAAAAAATGTGAAATTAAAATTATATAGGGTGATTAAAAAACTGTTATATGATGTGGACATAAGCAAATCATATACATGATGGTTGAAATATATGCTGGAGTTGAATTATATTTATACAGTGTGATTAAAAAATTATTTCTTTTATAGCACATAAGAAGTTGCATAAATTGTGGAGAGGAATTAATGTTACACAGGGCGATAACATAAAATGTTAAAAAGGAAATATTTTATGGGGTAGACCACAAGGATTTATATACTATGGTTGAAATATAGGACGGATTTGACTCCGTAAATATAGGATGGATTCTATTCCGTCCTATAGTTTACAGAAGGCAGCTAACAAATATATGTTTGTCCGTGGGCAGTCGTATGTACAGGATGGTTGGTACATAGGTTGGACTGGAATTATCTAGTTATACAGGGTTGTCAAAAAAAGTTGAAAAAAGGTTACATGGCGTAGTCCATAAGGCATAAATATATTTTGGGCTTATTAAGTCAAGGCGTACTAGTACATTTTGTTCGTAAAGATTTACCTGACAATTTAAATGATAAAGTTTCATTGTGTAATGTTGAGGCTTTCGATGTTACCTGGTTATGTCTATTAAGGTTATACATACAAAATAAAAAATAAAGAATGAAAACTACCTGAGTTCAAAAAAAACTAAAAAGTTGAAAATAAAACATTAAAAAATATATAACCGACTTCCACCTATAACTAAAAAGCTAAAAATAATTGTAACAAAATACAACTCAAGCAAATAAATAACACATTCAATGTTGTAAGGTACCTACCCAGGAAGTAAAAAATGTAAACATTAAAAGGTGCTCATTCTGTACAAATTAATCACCTACCAATCTAGTATATTTTTGAAGTCGGTGCCAAGCAAATCTACCTTTTCATCAAACTTGATTGTTGCTTGGCACCGACTTCAAAATATACTAGATTGGTAGGTAATTAATTTGTACAGACTGAGCACCTTTAAATGTTTACATTTTTTACTTCCTGGGTTGGTACCTAACAACATTGAATGTGTTATTTATTTGCTAGAGTTGTATTTTGTTATGATTATTTTTAGCTTTTTAGTTATAGGTGGAAGTCGGTTATATTTTTTTAAAAATGTTTTATTTTACATCCAAGTTGTTCAATGAATTCACTTATGATTTTAATTTTTGATCGTATTCCTTGTTACATTTTTCTTGTATTTTTTTCACTTATCTATAGTTTTATTTGCTGTTTAGTTTAGGGAGAATCTGCCAAATTAATGGAACAAAAAAATAAAATAAAATAAAATTCCAAAATTTTGAATCCAGTATTAGGTATTACTGGTTTGAATAATTATTCAAATCAGTTCACAACTGGAGAAGAAACTAGATATCTAACCTGCATACAAAAAAACACTGGCAAATTGATAATCTCCACCTTTTTGGAAGTCGGTTAAAAATACATTTTCATGCTCTTATTATTGCAGTTCTGCCAATCAGCAATTTATTCAAGATAGGATCAGGCATCTCGTTGATGCATTTTCAACACGTGCTCAAGCTGCTAGAGAAAGAATCGAAACTCCAGCCACACCGTCATCTGTGAGCAGTAGAGAGACAGTCGATCAATCTGCAGTTCCTACAAAGCAAAAACTCAGTATTTCTTTCTCCGACAAACACATCGAAGATACCCCCGAACACAAAAGTAATAAAACTAAACCTAGAGGTTTTTTCGGTAAGTAATGCGAGGGTCGCCTTTAAGTATTTACAGAGGACCAATTGGTAGCGCTACTAAGATTAGTCTTTACTGTTTTCCATACATATTTTGCGATATTTTACAAAACATTGTACTCAAGAAAATATTTTGGTTCTGTGTAAAAGCTATAATTAGTTATTCTATAATGGAGGAACAAAATCTAGGTGCGTTCAAAATGTAATGGGAATTTTATAATTTTGAGGATTTACTTTAACTGATTGGTGCGATTTTCTCGCACCTGTTTTGATTAATATGTCTGTATACTGTTAACCTGTCGGATCTCCAGTATGTTGTTAGATTCAAAAATGTTACCTGTTTTTTAGTATACTCTTAGAAACCAAATAAAACATAAATGATTTTTAAATTTTGGTGAAAGCGCTGGTTATTACCAAAAAATTAGAACATGAAGGTGAACTGCCATTTCTACAGGGTGTTCCTAAATTGGAGGTACAAACGACACCTTGTGACATGCCAATTTCGATTGCAAATCTACAGGGTGATATTTTTTCGGGAAAACTGTTCACTGTTGTCCTTCAGAACTTTTTTTTGGTGAGCCACTGGCGTTATGTACACTAGAGATTTCAGATGGCCCCATAGAAAGAAATCTAACCTATTTAAATCTGGGGATCTGGTGGGCCATGGCTGATGTTCACCTCGTCCAATCCACCTGTTTACATAATTTTCGTTCAAATACTCCCTAGCCAAAAGTGAAAAATGAGCAGGAGCACCGTCGTGCATGAACCACATTTCACGTCGCATCATAAGACGTATATCATCCAATAACAAGGGCAAATCGTTCTCTAAAAAATGTCTGTATGATTGACCAGTAGGTCGCCCTGGCAAGAAGAAAGGACCAATCAAATAATCGCCCACACATTTAATGAAAATTCCTCTTGAAAATAAGCAATTTCATGTGGATTCTCCTCAGCCCATATGTGTTCATTATGAAAAATTTATGATTGAAGTCCTTGAGAAACAGGCTTCATCAGTGAATAGGATTTGGCAATCAAAATGAGGATTGTTCAATAGTCTGTTGAGGTACCACTGACAAAAAATAATTCTTGGATGACAATCTCGAGGCAAGAGCACCTGCACCCTCTGAATGTGATAAGGATAGAGCAAAGAATCCCGCAAGATCCGCCAAACAACTTGATGACTTGTATTTAAGGTAACACTAATTTTTCTTGTACTGGTTCCTGGATGTTCTTCTATTTCGTTCAGCACTGCCTCTTCGAGTCGTGGTGTTCTCACACTTCATGGTCTACCTGCATTAATATTTTTCGCAGAAAAAGATCCAGTTTCTGAAAGACGCCTGTGAATATTAGAGAACATCCGATGACCAGGCATCACTCTATTGGGATAGCGTTCCATGTAAAGAGGCTTAGCTTCTCTTGAATTACCATTTGCAATACCATACATGAAATGCATGTCAGCCATTTCGGAATTCGTAAAATTCGGCATGTTTTGATATTAAAATGCAACCATCTTTAATTTTCAAAACACAGGAGTTTAATTCGATGTGTCAAAACTAACAATAAATTAATTCATTCACCAAGCCTACTAGGTAGGTAACTAGATTTCTATGACAATTCGGAATTTTCTGAGGATTTCAAGAGAATCATTCAAAATTTTTTTCTCGAAACCGGTAGTAGATACGACAAAACTACAAGAGAACATAAAGTTTGGTATAACAACAAAGCTTTTCTTTAAAATTTTTGAAAGTACCAGTGGCTCACCAAAAAAAAGTTTTGAAGGACAACAGTGGACAGTGATCCGCGAAAAAATATCACTCTGTAGATTTGCAATCGAAATTGGCATTTCACAAGGTGTAAACTCTTAATTGTAATATATATGCCGAATTTCATTTGAATATCTTGTGAAGTGCAGATACTATGAGAAAAAAACTTGAAAAAAATTGAAACTTTAACACTCTGTATCTTGAAAACGAAACGTTTGCGGACCCATGTTTATGGGACTTTTTCTTCCTAAAACTATTCAAGGAATCTCCCCTTTTCGTTTGTACCTCCAATATAGGAACTCCCTGTATATATCAGTAAGGAGGCAAGTCGGCAATTATATGGTTTATTTTACATATAACGTAGCGCCAATGATTTTCAAGATAGGTCTTGGGGTCAATCGTCCCCTTCCCTGCCCTGAATGGCGACGTACTTGTGTATGAGATGAACTAGATAATACTAAATTAAGCTATTGATATCCAAATTACATATGCGTGTACGTTTTTATGTTGATATGAGAATTAGAAATAGGTTAAAATTGACTTCCAAAATTTTGTTACGTAGTTACAAATGAAACTAATAAAAGTATGTAAAAAAATGATTCGAGAATTTGCATTAAATTATCTTATGAAAAGTGTTACAATATTTTTGAAAAGTTGTAAATTGTTTATAGTGAGTCTGCTGAGACTAGAGCAATTACTTAAGTACAAGTGTTTCTAAGAAGTCCGTGAAACGATGAGTGCTCTGGACACCTCAGCACAGCAAAAATCGACGCATACGTAAAACAATGGATGAAAAAAATGTGATTTATGGACGAAACGCAGTTAGAGTGACTGATCATCATGATGTATTAATTAGTTCAGACATAAAATTGTTCAGCAGATTTAGAAATGAAATGTGTGGTAGCAAAATATGTAACTTTTTCAGGAGTCGCGAATGATGCATCTCCTTACATTTTGACATATCCTTATTTCTTTTCAGAAAATAAACTGTTTGCCTTGAATTTTCACCTATTAATGTAACTCATCTTTGAAAAGGCCAAATGCGAGTTAAATAACTAACAATAAACATACTGACAGATAAAAAGCTGGCAGTGTTTGTCATACAGCTTTGGCATAATCAAATCGTTTCCCAAAATTAGATCGTCAAACTTGTAAACTGCACAACATGAATGACGCCTTATATTCAAGAGCAGCCTATACACACTCTTTGCGATTGAAACAATACCTAAATATTTACAAATAAATAAGAATGCGAAATACTGATGGTGTGGACAGTATGGTACTTCGAAAAATGCGAAAGAAAGTGGAAAGATAAGCATGGCCAAATAATACATAAGTTAAAGTTATGCATCGTTGTGAGTAACAGTTATGAAAGGTAATCGTAAAAGTAGAAAGTGAGGCATTAATAACACCATGTTAGGAATAAGTCATGACGATAAAGTATTTGAAAACAGGCATCTAAAATGCAGACTTTGTCGAGCACAACTTGAAATAGGGTAGTTTTTAGCACCCATTGTTTTTAAAATAGAATATGTGAATCATTAGATGAGAACACCCTGAGTTTAAAAAGGTTTTACATAGCAGCTCTCGAACTTTCCCGTAGTGATCTTGTCTTGTTAATGTACATAATATATTTTTCCGAACACGATGGAATTTTCGGTACTTTTTTGAAGATAATTGGTTTTTGCTTCCAGTTTGTTTATTTAGAGAATTAGTTTTTATTCCAAATGATTAATTTCCCGAAGGATTCCTCTTTTAGCAGCGTAAAAAATAATGTTGTATCATACACTGGAACATCGCAAGAAATATGGTTACTGGTTCGAACACTCCCCAGTAATCAGTACTTTTAGTATCTTCATTTTGACATCTAAATTCAAAAAAAGACAAGTAGAAAAGCCAACAGACCAGATGTAATACTTAAAGGTAAATAGAATGAAATACACCATTTAATAAAAGTCATACCATCAGCCGAAAGTTCATACAATATAAGAAAATGCATATTCTAATATAGAAATGATGGATTATGAAAATATCAGCCCAGCCCTAATCGGAACAATAGATCTGATATTGAATAGAACTCAACGTGCAATATTTTAAATTACAGCAAAGTATAACCTGGTTACTATGAAAAAATCCAGTATATTGATTACTGCCCCATAGAATAATAAATACTATAAACCCAGAAATGTCAGCTTAATATACAGAAACAACAAGTGAAATATAAAATAAACCATGTACAAGAATTAACATCTTCCCAGGAACAAAATCAATGATCCGTAGCAAAAAATATCAAAACCAGATATTTTATGATGATTGATTATGCAAGCCCCTCTATATTATTTATTTATTGGATTGTCCAGAAAATTCTAGAAATAATTCATGTACAATGTCCTACATCTATCTTCAAGTTTCGGGAAATATTAAGTGTTTATAGTTTTATTACAAAAATTAATATTAAAGAGAAAATTATTTTACTTCACAAATTCGCCACATTACACTAAAAACCTAGTAAGTAATACTGATTATTTCTTAATAATATAAAAAAACAAGAAACCATTAATGTAAATGTAGGAAATGTTCAAAATGCTCGGCACGAATGTCTTAGCAACATGCTAATCTGGTATAGAAATGTCTTCTAACGTTAGTCAACATCTCAGGAGTGACTGATCTAATCGCAAGCGTGATTTGTCTTTTTAGGACATCTAGGTTGAGAGTTTAGTTTTGTGTACAGTACTTTTGACATATTCCCACGCACAGTAGTTCAAAGGCGACAAATCAGGAGATCGTGCTGGCCATTCTATAGAAACATTTGGTTCAGGTAATGTAGGACATTGATTTCGTAATGTGGCAGTGCTTCATCTTGCTGAAACCATATTGTATTGGCAGGAACTTGTGGGTTTACTGGATCACGATATAAGTTTGTCAACATTATTTTGGAGCAGTTCTAAATATTTATCTTTATTCAAGTTGTCATCAATGAAAAAGGGACCTACGATATGATTTTCAACAATTCCTGCCCAAACATTAAAATTTTCAGGAGGATCTAGTAAGGATTCTCATTAGACCAATATCGGCAATTTTTACGAACATGATCGTGAAGTGTAAATGTGCTCTCATCAGAAAACAAAACATGTTCTAATTGGATTACATTGTTATCTAATTGCAATCATTTGTTCACAGAAATACGTTCTCCTATCGAAATCGTCTTCCATGAGCTCCTGTGTCGGAATCATTTTATAGGGATGGATTTTATTTTCCTTTAATACTCGAAAAATTGATGTGTGGCTAACGTTGAACAGTGGGGCTGCTCTACGAGCTGAATTTTGTGGGTTTTCTTGAAACTCAGGCATAATATCGAATTTGGTATTATCACTTACAGCATTGGCAGCTACTTTTTTTAATCTTATATGACCAATCTCGCAAAACTGCTTTCTATTTTGCTATTTGTTTCTTGGGATAGAGGCAGCAAATATGGAAAATTTTCAATAAGCGAGAAACTTCCATTTGTGTCCGTTTGTTCACTTCATAACCAATCATTTGTAGAATGGTTATTTTGCGCTTTTCTGTTAAATGAAACTTTTTTCTGATATTATTACCTACAATTAACGAAATTCAAACGCCAATAGCACTGACACTAATCACCACCGTCATACAGGCAGACACCAAGATGAGTTTTGACGAAATAAACAAAACTGTATTTTTTTTAATATCAGTAAAAAGGAACGCAGGAATGGTTTTTGCTTACTATCGCAAGAGCTAAATGGGAATTAAGTATTGAGTATAATGTAGCGAATTTGTGAAATAAAATAATTATCATTTTTTAATGCTAATTTTTGTAATAAATCTGAAAACACTTATATTTCCGAAACAGTTGATAAGTAGGTGTAGGACATTGTACATGAATTATGTTTAGAATGTTCTGTAGAATCCAAAAAAATAAATAATATACAGGGCCTTGTATTTAAAATAAGAAAGTTGGTATTGACCACTATCACATGACACACCCTATATATTTTTTGTTGAAAAAATGCGATTTAAAAATACAAATCGATGGGTCCAAGCATTTTTCCCTACAAGCCCTCCTTTGTTTGTTATCGAATTTATTCCATTTGGCTGTTCTACACTGTATATACAGACGAATTGAGAATCTCACTTTTTATGAAATTCCTTAACATTTATTTTTATTTAGTTTCATCCTATTTTCGATCCGATAAATTCGAACAATGCGGGTATTTTATTTATTTAACAATTGTTGGATGCGTTAGGAACAAATTTTAATAATATTTCAGACTTCTTAAAGTTTCTGAAAAAACACTGTCTCAGGATAGTGAAACTTCAGGGTTCTCCTCCAATTAAAATTAAAGTCGGTTAACAAAATATACAATTTCCCAGTTTCATAAGAACTTAAAAGGCGACTGTCGTCCTCAATATGTGATAAATAATATTACTATTAAATTATTACTTTCATTTCCAGATATTATCCTTGATCCAAATAGCAAACTTTACATCACATGGATGTCCTTTACGGCTATGGCGGTGTTATATAATCTTTGGGTTATTCCACTAAGAAGTACTTTTCCATACCAGACTGAGTCGAATAGGCCTATATGGATGACCTTTGATTATATTGCCGATGTCATTTATCTGATCGACATGGTTTTCGTGCAACCGAGAGTGAAATATCTATGTGATGGATTTTGGGTGATCGATATTAAGTTGTTAAGAAAAAAATATATGAAAAGCAAGAGGTTCAAGGTATGTTAAAATATTGAATTGATTTTTTTTGTGTGTATAGACTATTGGACATTAGTCGACCAAGAAAATATTATCTTTCATGAATAGAACATACATTATAAATTTGTGCACCCTGTTTAATTTTTATATTTTCCTTACCAATTTATATGGGATATTACATTTCGGAAAAACCTTACAGAAAATTTAGGTTGACAAATATTTATAAAAAAGTGACAAATGGACTTAAAAAGTATTTAATTGATGTATTCCAACACAAAAATATAAAACACATAAAACTTATACAGTATTTAGAAATATTATGTTAGTATATAGTTACTACAATATCCGTTAAAACAATATTCACGCGTTGATTTAGACAAAATTGATAAACTTTCCATTAACGATTGTTTATTCGGAAACATTTGGGTACAGATACGACGTCCAACTTCTTCGCCACAAATTTTTAATGGGGGTAAAATCTGGGGATCGTACTGGCAATGGCAAAATTCAGAAGTGCACTTCATTATATAACAATTCGTGAAGAGTTCGTTGGATGGTTATCCTGTTGGAAATTAAAATGTAATCTCAATTCCCACTGGCATAATGTAACCTTTCATTTTAGATTGTTGTTCTATAGACAAATTCATCTCTAGCGTAATTAATATGGTGCAGGGATGGCGAACCTTTAGAAGGTATATGCGCCTGCCTAATAGTACAGATATTTCTTGATCCAAACAGGTCTAGAAATTCTAAGTAGGAAATAATAAATAAATTTAGAATAAAAATTTATGAAATTGCTAATTACAATCCTTTTATAAATTACTTTTTTGTTGTACCTTGTTTGCCTCATATTGCATATTGGGTTCCTAAGTCGTTAGTAATTTTAGTACGATTGTTGAGGAGGTCTTTCATTATTTTTCCTGTACAGTGCATCCCATTTTGGTTGAGATTGCCAGGTTACTCGGTTGTTATTAAAGATAGAGTCTTGCGGTTTTCACATACCTGTTCTACTTTTTTGTGAAACTCAGGATGGCCATATCAGATTTTGCATAAGTGTTTTCATTTATAAGATACGGGGCGATTTTGATAATTTATACTTTTTGGACCCCTTCTATATCTACGAAGTTATTAGAAATACGCTTGCGCTAAGAACTACGTCTAATAGAAAATTTTGCATAGAATCTAGTGGAGTACTCAATTTTTTTTTCCGAGTATGGTTTTCAAGATACCACACAACATTATATATTTTTAAATGGAACACCCTGTATTTTATTATTTTATTGAATTCGTTATTTTTTTCCCTTTAAAATAATGTATAATACAATACACATGGTATTATTAGAAATGCTAAAAAACACTAAAAAGCTGAGTTTTTTGCTAGTAAGCCATGTATTTTCCATTTAAAAGGAGAATCAAACAAATAATTCCATTTGAGATTTTTTATAGGAGTTTATCAGCAAAGAAAAATAATGTTAACAATAATTCAATAACATGAAACACGAAATTTAGGTACCTAAAAGCAACTAATAAATAGTTATACATCGTTCATTATGTATAACAAACAGAACAAGTATTACAAATCAAATATCTATCTTATAATTAATTTTGGACATTATTTATTACCTTACTGATTTAACTGTTCAAATTGTTGTCCATTTTACCTAACACGCCTGAGTGCATTTAAAATTATAACAGGTCGCCTTTGTAAATCCCGAAAAGCTGCCTCCGTTGGTATATATTTTATTTTTCAAATAACCCCACAAAAAAGTCCAATATAGATAAATCGGGTGATCTTGGAGGCCATCTAATTGGTCCATATGTTCCTATCCAACATCCTTGAAAAATATTTTCTAAAAAGCACCCAATTAATCTAGAATTGTGAGCAGGGGCGCCAATCTTGTTGAAAGTGTATAGAATTGCGAAAGGCGAGAGGAACATCTTCCAATATTTCGGGTAATAAGTCTTCTAGGATTGTCAAGTACCTATTGGCGGTAAGGGTTCCTTCAAAAAAGCGGTACTTTATTTTTGTCCCCAGTATGAAACAGGCTACATTAAAACCAAATCGACCCTGCTGTTGTCGCTCAAAAATTAAGTGCGGGTTCTCATCATACCAGTATCTTGTATCCTGCCTGTTAAATATACCGGCACTGCTTATATGAGATTCGTCTGACCAAATAACTTTTCTTACAAAATCATTGTCCCTTCGGGTTTGGTCTAAAAACCATTTGCAAAAATTTAACCGTCTTGCTGCATCACCAGGATATAAGTGCTGGGCAATATTGACTTTGTAAGATTTAAATTTATATTTTTTTTTTAAATTCTTTGGACCCGTGATTGAGAAACTCCAGTGTAATTTTCTAATTTCGCACAAGAAGTCTGGGGATAGGCATGATTTTCTTTGTTATACATCTTTGATCGAGGTTTAGAATATGCACCAAAACTTAGTAAATTATTCTTTAGTCTAAATATAGTTGCTCGACTAGGTTGATGCCCCTCTGGATATCTGAAAGTTTTAAAAACTCGATTTCATGAAATATCTTATGGTAAAATACTCGTACTGTATACCTGTGGAAATATAGTTCTAAAGCTTCTTCAACATTCTCATAACATTGATTTAAACATTGTATCATATCGTATTTTTCGTTATTTTGAAAAACGAATTCTCTTCCAGCCATTATCAATTATCAACCAGCAAAGTCACGAATAATTATTTATATAATGATCTTGTAAACTCAAACACCATAAAACACAATAGTTAATAACAATGACAGCTTGATCAGATTTGCGTTTTTCTCTCCAGCGCTCACTAGATAAAATATTGTTCCGAAAGGCGAAATTCTATAATAATTTTAAATAGATTCATGCGAGATGGAAAGGTTTGCCAATTATGTGTTAGGGAAAATGGACAACAATTTGAACAGTTAAATCAATAAGGTAATAAATAATGTCCAAAATTGATTTGTAATACTTGTTCTGTTTGTGATACATAATGAACGATGTATAACTATTTATTAGTTGCTTTTAGGTACCTAAATTTCGTGTTTTATGTTATTGAATTATTGTTAACATTATTTTTATTTGCTGATAAACTCCTATAAAAAATCTCAAATGGAATTATTTGTTTGATTCTCCTTTTAAATGGAAAATACATGGCCTACTAGCAAAAAACTCAGCTTTTTAGTGTTTTTTAGTATTTCTAATAATACCATGTGTATTGTATTATACATTATTTTAAAGGGAAAAAAATAACGAATTCAATGAATTAATAAAATACAGGGTGTTCCATTTAAAAATATATAATGTTGTGTAGTATTTTCAAAACGATATTCTAAAAAAAATTGAGTATTCCACTGGATTCTATGCAAAATTTTCTATTAGACGTAGTTCTTAGCGCAAGAGTATTTATAATAACTTCGTAGATATAGAAGGGGTCCCAAAAGTATAAATTATCAAAATCGCCCTGTATCTTATAAATGGAAACACTTATGCAAAATCTGATATGGCCATCCTGAGTTTCACAAAAAAGTAGAACAGGTATGTGAAAACCGCAAGACTCTATCTTCAATAACAACCGAGTAACCTGGCAATTTCAACCAAAATGGGTTGCACTGTAGATAAGAGTTTTCTCTGTCTCCTGCAACTTATCAGTGTTTGAAATTTGTAAATAGGGAACAAACTGTAGTAAGATAATTTCGAAAAACTGCCTAGATTACTGATTGTTTCTACACAAAATCTTCCTCACATATATTCTGAGAGAAAGAGATGTCTACAATATCAATAACTTGTATATAAATAAGTATATTGTGTGATACTTATCCGTGTTTGGATACGTTTCAACTCCAAATTTGGGTCGTTATCAATCATTGTGGGTTTTTGCTGGAAATTTATTCGTAAATTTTCGCCTTAATACAGTTTTTCTTGTGTCCCAAAAAAATTGAAATGAAACTTTGACTAGTTGGTGACTTTTAGCATTAGGATTTTTGATCCCCTGACCAATTTAATTGATTATATGCCGATTTCGGCATTGTTTACCATCTTTAAGTTTTTGAATTTTCTTCTTTCAATTAGATCTTTGTTTCATCTCAGCCGATGCTTGTTAATACATTGTTGGCTAAAATTGATTTATCTACATGTCTTCTGGAAAAATTATTTATCTCAGCCAATGCGTGTTAATACATTGTAGGCCAAATTTGATTTAACCACGTGTCTTCTGGAAATATTTTTTTGGTGTTCTTTTTTACTTACAAAGTCATTGGTATATATATGGCCACAATCCACATTAACCCTGTGTACAGGATTCTTGGAATTTTGCGTTGCGTTAAATGGCTTCGTATCTAGGAGGACAGAACGTACGTATTATTTAGTTTAAGAACCGTATTAACATTGTCTTTATTTCTGAAGAGATTTATTTTTTTTTAATTAGATCCGGAATATACGTAATTATGTTCAAGAATTTTGTTCTCTATCTATGTTTTGTTGGTATTAGTGATGTATTGGTTGTTTGATCCTGTTTGTTGTTGCGACATTCAAGCTACCTCAGTTATAGATTTATTTGTGTTGACTTCTTCGTTAAATATTTCAATAGATGATGCTGTTATCTTTCCTTTTATCATATGCGCACTTTAAACAACATCTGTCTTTAAAATTCGAATAGCTATTAGGACTCGTAATTTTCGATAAAATCAACACCATAATCTCAAACTAAAAAATGTCATCAATATGTCTCCACCACACTTTAGGTTTCCTGTTTCAACTGCCTACAATTCTTTCTTCAAAATCTGTCATAAATATAATAACTAGTTATGGTTGACAAAGAAGAAACCATGACTATCCCAAATTCTTCTATATGGAAATCTCCTTTTGATTCAAAATTTGTGGTTTTCAAGTAGGGTTCCGCTAGTTCTATAATTGTCGATCGATCGATTTTAAACATTGTGTTATTGCATAGAGAAATAATAAATGCATTTTTTTTAAATGTGACCCATATGTTTGAGCTGGAACATTTTACGTTCAACTATGAATATTATTTTTTGATTCCTTTGTGAATGTAGTAATCGAATCAACTTTAAATAAATTATATCATTAGAAGTATGCCGATTGAAAAATTGTGCATGAGTCAAGTTATGAATTGAGAGAAAATGAAAAAAGTAAAACAGTAGAAACATACAATCTCATTGCATATTGCCATAGAGTTTATGTTATGTGTTTAAAAAGGCAGATCACAAGCTGCCTTTTCTCAACTGGCTTGGTTGAATAGGACAAAATTTTGCGTTTTGTTTACTTCCGGTGTATATGGGTCCGACTTTAAAAAATGCAATTGACCTTAAAATGAGCTATAAGATCAAGGTCAGTATCAGAGTCAAGGATAGCCATAGGATCTTAGATGGATTGCTTTTCCTGTTCCCTCTACATTTGCCAGGTACTCTGCTCTAGCCAACCTTTTTGAATTTTGACTTTAAAGTCTGTCAGAGGTCAAATTGGTGGTAGCTCGTGGAACTGTATCTAAATTTTTCCGCGCTATTAAAAACCTGGAGACAAATTAAAAAAAAGTAGTTGAGGTGACCTTAAACGTCAAGGTCAAATTAATTGTCGCAACTGGATAGCCAGGAACAAATTATAGGCCAATAATAATTTAGTTTTCTCATACCTTTTAAAAATTTCCAGAAATTAACCGTAAAGAATTTATTTACAAGTCAGTGTTAATGATTTCTACCAACTTAAAATGAATTGCTATCGATGTAAGGTTCTGTAATTGGCGACGAAAACACTCGTACGCTCTATGGGAATTACTATAACTTTCTTGAAAAATTCTGAACCTATCTCAAATGTCCTAAAAAAGACGGCATATAATTCTATAACATTTTCGTGACAATATTCTTCTGTTCAGAAGCACAAACTTCATCTTTTACAATAAATTGCTAATAAATTACTGTAAATATGCTATTACTATGGAATAATTGTTGATGGGGACTTTGAGTAAAAAGGGTTTGTAATTGCCAAAAAATATGTGCCGAAATATGGCTTTATGCAAAACGAGCATACCTTCGCCTTAAAACAATATTGTGGTTAAACATGAATATTTTTATCATAAACTAAAAGTTACAAAGAAGTTTTTGTAACTTTGTTATTTCAGTCTACTACAAATTGATAGTTGTCTCATGTTTGGAGATTAATATCGTTAAAAATATGTAACAAATAACTTATTTAATTTCAGTTCGATCTGATCTCCCTCTTACCTTTGGATTTTTTTTATTACCTAATGAGTCCTGATTTCGTAATACTGAGGTTCCCAAGACTGTTCAAAATTCACCACAACAGAGAATTTTTCAGTTTTATCGACAAATTGTTACCAAATCCGTACATTATCAGAATAACGAGGACATTAATGTACATGATGTATCTGATTCATTTAAATGCTTGCGCGTACTACGCTTTCTCAGCCTGGGAAGGAATTGGAAGTAATAACTTCGTATTTAATGGCAAGGGGAACGCTTATATTAAATGTTTTTATTTTGCTACGAAAACAGCAACATCAATAGGTAAGTAATAGTTAAAATTTAATTATGATATGTGACTAGGATTTATTTAAATTTCTAGAGAATTTGTGTTCAGTTTAGTGATTAAATGGGTTATATGTAACCCGACTGAAGTGAAAATTGGTGTTCATTTCTGTTTTCCTACGGTGATGTCCATATAGATTAAGAAATATTAAAGTAAAAATTTATTCGCTACTTTAATAAAAACCCATTTTTATACTAAAAGATGCTCTAAGAAGTGCAAGATGGTTCGGAAGTTATTAGTGATTTTGAAATTAGATTCAGTTAGTCCGGAAGTCCACGTGTGGTTGTTTCCCATCAATGTATATATTTAGAGATGAAGTTTTCAGTTACAACTTGTGTGTACAATAAATATGAAAGTTTTTATCAAGCAAAGTAATACAGTCCAAATTAACAAATTGCTTTATATTTCATTTATGAATTTAATGATTAATCCACGTTTTAATGGGAACTTGGGGAGGCCATGAAAATCCCACAAAGACCAACCAAAGAAGAAGAAGAAGAGAATGTGTGACTATATTCCAGAACGGAATGATAACTAATATAATAATAACTTTCAAAAAAAAAAACAGAAATTCATTAAATTTGTAATTTTACCAAGCTAACATACTTAGAAAAGCAGGTACTATACTGACTTCTTGCTTTATATGTGTGTTAAATTCAGTGTACCGGTAATCTGTATACATACTTGGTTCTATACCAAAGTAATATAATAGTATAATAGTTCCCTGCTCTATAAAGTATTCCAGATTATGAAATTTTCGAAGTAAAATTGTTTTTTGAGTTGAAGACATTCTTTCTGAGATTTCTAAAATATTAATTTGTACAAATGTGGATGCGAGCATTGGATATTCTTGTACATTTTTAATCGACCTCCAAAGGAATAGACTACAATTGTACTGATTGCTTCGCTAGTTGTGACCATATCTTAATAACTATATTTTTGGTCAATGACTATAGGTAGAGGATGGTCCCCTTTAAATATGTGGAAAGAATTTCAACCGTAAGACGATGAAATTTCAGACAGATTTTAATGATTAGATTTATTCCTGGCGCTTCCAGCAAATATCAGATAAATGTTTTAGTTTATTTATGTTCACCAGTTTATTGTGTTGTCTTTGTTGATTTGGGTAGTTTGAACTGTATTTTCTTAAAGATCAGGAGGTTGCCTCATATAACTTTTTGCAACGTAAAAATACGAAAAAACCAATCTCGTAAATCGTAAACGCCAAAGAAATATCACATAACTTTTCTTCACAAATATTCAAATTGTAGTGCTACTTTATATTATAGTCGATAGGTAATATTTCTAGAACGATATGCACAAGATAATAAATAAAAATTATGAAAGGTGCTACGTATCCAGCATAATTATCTAATCTGCCAAAATGAATTCAAAATTCTATTAAATTTTTACAGGTAAGAATCCCAAACCTACCCAAGAAATTGAATACATGTTTATGACTTTTTCGTGGCTAATGGGAGTTTTCGTTTTTGCCTTGCTGATTGGCCAGATAAGAGATATAATTTCAACGGGTACCAGACAGAAGACTGAATATAGAAAACTAGTAGACGAAACGTTGGAATATTTGAGAAGACTGAATGTGCCACAAGATATGCAACGAAGGGTACAATTGTGGTTTAATTATACTTGGGAAACTCAACATACGTTAGGTAAGAAATACTATTTTCAACAACAAATATCAATTAATAAAATAAAAATAAAATTTATTAATTTTCAAAATAGCCGGTGTAAATATAATTTAATCTAATTCATACTAAAACAAGAACAAACTTGAATAATGAAAAGTACGTATTTTTCCTAAGATAGTACTTTTTAAAAACCCCTTTCTCTTACCTAACAGAAAATAATTTAACCCCTGTGAAATATTTATTATAATTCTGATAATAAGTGTGGAAATTCACAAGGTACTCAAACATGATTTCGTAATTAAATTTGACACTTAAACAGAGACAGTCCTGCATAGAAATTTTTCGTTTGGGTTCAAATTCGAAGTATTTTTTGAGAATACCTAATACCACAAAACGATATTTTTTTGTTTATGCTCTTAGTCATATGAAGTATATGCTCTAAGGTATGTCGTTAAGATACATTGCACACTACCTGCAGAAGTGTATGCTCTAAAGTCCGATATTAAGTAATTTAAAAATAGGGTTTTTACTCTAAACTCATATTATTTACAAGTGTTAATGTCAAATATTAGGGTTCCGTATATACAGTATACGGATACCCTTATAATATCACTCAGGATTTCTGCCTCTGTCACATCACAGCAATTTTCTGCTAAACTACTGGACGGAAGAGGTTGAAATTTGGTATGAAGGTATAGTTTGGTGACTTGATCAGGAGCACATATCGCAAAAGAAGAAATTTTGATTTAAGAGGTACTTCTGGGGGGAAAAACTAAAAAAATCGACCATTTCCCGCCCTGATCTCCGAAACTACTGAACCTAAAATTTTGAAAAAAAAATAGAAAATATAGAACGTTGCCCGAACTTTACAGGAAAAATAAGGAGAAACCATTAATATTAATTTTGGGGGGCAAATTATAGAATTAAATAAAAATTTAAAAATAAAAAAAAATTCAAACTCATCATGTAATATATCAAATGAAAGGTCTCATTCTGATGAACACAAATATATTTTTTTCATATTTAAAAAAAATAATTAAAAAGATATCAAAGAAAATATACCAACATTTACCCATTCCCCCCCCCCTTATCTCCGAAACTATAAAACGTAAAGTTTTGAAAAAAATATACTTTCATAGGTTCTGACCTGAAGTTTACTGGAAAAATAAGGAGAAACATCTAGTTTTCATTTTGGGGGGCAAATTACAGAATTAAATGGAAAATATAAAATTAAAATTGTTTCTAACCCATCATGTTATATATCAGATGAAAGGGCTCATTACGACGAAAATAAACATATTTTTTTCATATTTTTAAAATAAATAAATTAAAAGATATTAACAAAAATATAAAAAAATTTACCCATTCCCCCCCCTTATCTCCGAAACCATAAGCTGGAAAATTTTGAAAAAAAAATTGAGTTATAGCTCCTCACCTGAACTTTACTGGAAAATTAAGGAGAAACCCCTAATATTTATTTTGGGGGGCAAATTATAGATTTAAATGGAAAATATAAAATTAAAATTATTTCTAACCCATCATGTTATATATCAAATAAAAGGGCTCATTATGACGAAAACAAATATATTTTTTTCATATTTTTAAAATAAATTAATTAAAAGTTATTAACAAAAATATAAAAAAATTTACCCATTCCCCCCCCCCCTTATCACCGAAACCACAAGCTGTAAAATTTTGAAAAAAAAAATAGATATAGCGCCTCACCTGAACTTTACTGAAAAAATAAGGAGAAACCCCTAATATTCATTTTGGGAGGCAAATTAAAGAATTAAATGGAAAATAAAAAATTAAACTTGTTTCTAACGTATCATGTAATATATCAAATCACAGGGCTCATTATGACTAATACAAATATATTTTTTTTATTTTTTTTTTAATAAATATTTTAAAATATATTTAAAAAAATATTTAAAAAAATACCCATTCCCCCCCTTTATTCCCCAAACTATAAGACCTAATTTTTTTTATTTACAGGAAAAATACGAAGAAATCTTTAATATTAATAATGGGGGGCAATTTATAGAAATAAACGGAAAATAAAAAATATTTTTTTAACGTGTCATGCAATACATCAAATGAAGGGGCTCGTTATGAGAAATACAAATTTATATTTTTAAAATTAATTGTTTACAAGATATTAACATAAAGATATAAAAAATTCTCATTTCTCGCTTTATTTCCGAAACCATACTACCTAAAATTTTGGAAATAATTAGGGGTACTGGGGCTGACTTGAAATTTATAAGAAAAATTATTAGAAAACCTTCATGGTAATTTTAGGGACAAATTATACAATTAAATGGAAAATAAAAACTCAATTTTCAAACGAATCATGTAATATATCAAATAAAAGACTCATTATGTGAATTACAAATATATCATATTTTTAAATCATTTGTTTAGCAAAGATATTCAACATCGACTTAATTCCCATTTTAGAAACTATACTATTTAAATTTTGAAAAATATATTTTATTTGTATTTTTAAATAATTTGAATAACAGATTTAATAATTTATAATTTAAAACTTGACCTATTGTGCCCTTTATCTTCCAATCTATAGAGCCTCAAAATTCAGACAATAGATTATAAAAGGCTTCCCTGAAAGTTTATTAGTAAAATAAAACTCTAATGTTAATTTTTGGGGGCCAAATTAGAAAACTAAATACACAGCGAATCTTGAAGGTGATACGGAACCCTTACAATGCGAGTCCAACTCGCACTTGACCAAATTATTTTTTAATTTATAATTTGAATTTGGTCAGTACACAAATGTACTGGCAACTTGGTCACTGGTAACCAAAGTCCAAAAAATCAAAGAATTAAAATGTTTATTAGAAGGAAAAACACATTTGATGCTGGTATTATGTTTTAATTGATGTGATATTTGTTGGTTTACTGCAATTTATTGATTTTCTATAAACGAAGAGACTCTTTTAATATATAACCTGGTCCACATTTCTGTGTAAAACAAAGTTCTATGGGTATTGCAGGGCTGAAGAAGCTTTTGTTTCAATTAGAAAGAGGAAACCACAAAAAATCATGATATTTTTGTAAATGTAATATACACAATTAATAGATTTGATTTCAGAATTTTATAAAACATTTAACAAGGTACATGGGTTGATTTAGAAAATATAAATCGGTTTATTTTTTTGATTTTTCCTTCACAGTTAGCCCATTTTATGTATATAGTTCTATTATAATAAACGTACCCTGAATTGATTTGAAATCTAAAAGAAATACCTATTATCAAATTATAATAATATTAAGAGATTGAATGGGTGGCAAGCCGTGATCTCATGAGCGGGAACGATCGTGTTTTGATGGCGAAGTTTGCATTTCTTTTCATAAATGGGTTGAAACCAGTGAGTAAATACGTCACTGGTTGAAACATCTCTTTAGATTACCATAGAATGCAGACTACACCCACTAAACATCAACAACTTAACCCTTTCCTTGATCTTTTAATGAATTTTGTATTAATTATTTGGAATATTCTTTACTTATTAATTTAGATTTTAGCAAAGCTCACTTTTGTGCTCAAATATATAAATAAAACCACAATTGGATTAAAAAGCTGTATATTGAAAGAAAATACCAAACGTTTCAAAGTCGATTCTGACTTCGTTGTCAATGGCTTTAAAATATTTAATGAAAATGTAAATTGCAAATTGAAACGTTTGGTATTTTCTTTCAATATACAGTTTTTTAATCCAATTGTGGTGTTATTCACAAGTAAACTTAAAAATAATGAACATGCCACAAATAACATTTAAAAGACAAATATATATAAAACATATGACATAAATATTTCTTAATATATTAGCAGCATTTCTGTCTGACTGACTATTTTAACTGGAAATGTAGGTTCAAAACAAATACCAACAACACAATTTCGAAATTCCTGTAATTCATTTCTGGGATCATATTTGTGCAGTAGTTAAATTAATGAATGCAAAATGTTCGCATCATTAGTTAAGTTGACGTAGAAATATTAGCGTACATAAATTCTTAAGCTTGCCAAGTACTAATTACACTTTTTTTTTATTTAACTACAGCAGGATTTGATGAAATAATATATCCTTGATTGGATGGACATATTAAGAAACATATAATTGCTTAGTGTTTATTTTACTTTTCTTGTAATACACTAATAATAATAACCTGGACAAAACTAACATACCTGTTAATTTTAAGCGACTTTGATATTTCTGAACTTATTGAATTTATTTTCTGACTGTTCTCGGTGAAGAATGATCCAATTAGGAGTTCTAAATGGCCATTAAGAACAATTTCTGATTATTTGTATCTTTCCCTTTAATGGTATTACGATCCATTCATGAACATTCATAATACGAGCAAAAAATAACAGAAAAGAAAGAATTTATGTCTACATATTTACTGGAATTTTTTTTCACTTGTTCTCTAGGAACTATTACTGAAGTGATGGTATAAATAAATTGTTGTTAAATTTTATGCCCCCAAAAAGACATCAATTTTGTCTTATAGCCTGGGGTACATGTCTTCCTCTATCTTAAGAAAGACCAATTAGGTCCTATTTAGTTTTACCGGCTTCGTTTTTTGAAGTTCGTATAGTTATTCCTTTGCTAGCAAAGATCTAAAATTGCATGTTGCAAAATTGAATAAAATATTTTTTGATTATGATTTTTTTTTACCCCCAGAATTCTTGCGGCATATTGTAGCAAGTGGGGGAATCGGTTACGACCAGTGGTAAATCCGATATCGTTTTTGAATCTGCCTTATTATCGGAATTTATCAGTATTAAAACCATGTTGGCTAAACGGGTTGACGTTTCATTTTCGGTATCGAAGGTGTGTGCTCACTATGAGTCAGCTTCTCCTCTATCCAGTGAGACCTTACCGGCATGGATGACCTTACCAACAGCTACCGCCGGCATCGCTCCCTGGTTTTTGGGGGTTATTAGGCTCCCTTACCATGACAAGGGGTAAGGCCCAAGATGGGAGCTTATGATTGTATTAAAAATTGGTATTTGTTGTACCGCGCTACTGTACTACAATAAACAAGTGTAATATAAGGCGATTTCTTATATGTGAGTATGCCGCGGATATCGGCTGGTAAATAATATACATAACTTTCGCGCAAATGAAAATCGAAATATCCATGCCAAAAAGTAGGGTTGCTCTAATTTTCTCCCATTTCTGTCAACATTTCGGTCACTTGGAGTCTGTCACAATCTTCTCTTCTGTTGATTCAACATTTTTATTTCCAGATGAAAACACTATTATGGATTGTTTACCACACAAAATGAAAACTGATATTGCTATCAATGTCCATATTCAGACCTTGGGAAAGGTCCAGTTGTTTGCCGATTGTGATGAAGCCCTACTAAGAGAACTGGTTTTACAACTCAGGTCTGTAATTTACTTACCTGGTGATATAATATGCAAAAAAGGTGATGTTGGACAGGAGATGTATATAATTCAGTCGGGAAAAGTTCAAGTAATTTTTCAAATTTTAGTTATTATCAAAAAAATTAGGAATATTTTTTAGGTTCTTGGAACTAATAACGAGGTGTTGGCAACACTTTCAGAGGGATCAGTTTTTGGTGAAATAAGCCTTTTAGGAATCCCTGGAATGAACAGGAGAACTGCAGATGTTAGGTAATTGAAAACCAATTAAAATATATTATTCCATAAGGTGAATAATATATTTTTTAGATCTCAAGGCTATTCCAATCTCTTTGTTTTGAGCAAAGCGGATCTCAATGCAGCCCTGTCACATTATCCAGAAGCTCAACAATTGCTCAATAAAAAAGCTAAAATGCTCATGAAGAAGAACGCAGCTTTAGAACAAAAACGTAAGAATGCTATGATTGTTATTAATAATCCTGCGTCACCGGAGAAACAAGCAAAACTTTTACAAACCGTTCTTCAGGTAAAATAGATATAGTTCGCATGCTAGAGTAAAGTGATGGGTAGAACCAATTCTTACTTTCTATTATCATTGGAATTTTGAATGAAAACTGTAAAATATTGTATTTCAAATCTATCATGCACAAAATTTCACTTTCACTCATGTCAACTAGTTTACATTAGGAGAATGATTTAGATTCACGCAGGTTATCTAGACCTCTTTGAATAAATATGCTTTTGTATCTACTAATAACTTATTTGGCACATTTTGTAAAGAAGTCCATCTAGATGCGAACAGCTTATTAATCCCCAATGCAACTAACCAATCTTGAAGTTCTGATAAAGCTATGCCTTTTTATTAGGTAGGTGTTTAATTAGGATACAACCCTTAAATTGTCATCCTTGTGAACGCGAATCCCAGGCACTGGTGAAACCTTGGTCTTAAAATTAAATGATTACTCTTTTTTTCTGATGGCAACTAATTTGACGTTGCTGATTCTAAATATAACCTAATTTGTTTTCTAACAGCTATTCTTTACGAGATATATCATCACTAAAAATTTGCTGCTTATCTTACTATATTTGATATACCATCCCCACGCGTAGAAGTTAGATCTGGGACTGCCTAAGGCTGTTTCAGAAAATTTGGCTTCTAAACTTTCTACACTAGCCAATGATCATTTTCCCGGGTAATTTGTCCAAGCAGCTCCGATTTTCTTAATAATTTGGATTTGACTACTACTTACCCTCTACTTCAAAGTTGATCCTGTGCCGGAGGGATGCTACCCCTTCTCGGGGGTGAAAATATTATAGGAAAAAAAGTCCGGGCACGAATAAACATGTTTTCATACGGTTTTTCGTAAAAAACTTTAAAAATATGGACATTGTTTTCGAATTATTCCAAAATAAACCTCTCAATTTTTTTTTGACTAATTAAAACAAAATTTCAACAAGCTATAACTTTGTTAGTATTGGTTCTACAGAAACCATAAATCCAACATTTTTTTTTGTTTTTTTTATAAGCTACATTTTTGATTTAAACGATTTTTTTGCGTATGTTAAAAGTTATTTAGGAAAAACTGTATAAAAACATGTATTTGTTGGTTAAAAAATCGATAATTTCACTTGCGAATAACTCGAAAACAATTGACTTTCAGAAAAAACTTTATCGAACAAAAATTGCTTAAAATTAGTTAATTTATTCATTCCTGGACTTATATTCATATAATATTTTTCACCCCTTAGAAGAGGTAACTCTGCTCTCTCCGGGAAAAAAGCAACCCGTTGCACCGGGTCAACTTTGAAGTAGAGGGTACGTAGAAATTAAATCTAAATTTTTAGGAAAATCGGTGCTGTTTGGACAAATTACCATGTATCTATGTATGTATCTCCTTTTTTTTGCTTTCATGGACTGAACCATTCTTATTAACACACAGGAGAATAGAATCCCTACAAATATGTTTCTGAAGAAAATGAATTCGTATTTTGTAAAGGTGTGCCTGGTTAAATGTCTGCAAAGAGATTACGAAATTACATTTCTAGTGAGTGGCGTTTATTCATAGACTCGTCAAGACGGACTCTAAAATGTGTTCTCTTACACAATGGGAATATATAACGGTAGTAGTTTAGCAGAAAATTGCTGTGATGTGACAGAGGCAGAAATCCTGAGTGATATTATAAGGGTATCCGTATACTGTATATACGGAACCCTAAAAACGTTAGAAGGTATAGAAAGGCAAGAAATGATATGGTATGGCATAACAGACAAGCATAATGTTTTGAAGAAAAATTACAATTTTCAGAATTTTTCTCCATTTCTCTAGTCACCAACACATAATTTTGATCTCAAAATGCTTGTGGAGCTCCATATTCTGAATAGTACGTTGAGAAACCGTTTTCAATTCAAATTAACTTAGAAGTCAACCTAGATTTGACCGAAAACTATATAGTATGTACACCAGTTAAAAATTGTTGTCGGTTTGTCGACACTTCTAGTTCTTGCGGGATTATAATAAAGCATTTTTTGAGGTATTCGTTTTCTAGACATCTTCAGTAGAACTTGTTTCCATTTATTCTTACAGTTGCTTGTTAATTGAATTATTGATTGTACTAAGTGCTCTTGTATAATTTTATAGTGTTACGATATTATTTTTATCTACATTTGGGGTATTGACACCAGCCTCTTGGGAATACTAATTTCTATTATTGCTACTTACTGCACGTTTCTGGCTATCGAATCATATGCTTATTTCAAGTCCACAAGGATTTAATGGATATTTCTGTTATCATATCAACGCTTTCCCATTAACTAGTGTATCGTAAATAGCAGTCGATGGTTGATCTCTCTGGTCTAAAGCCAGACTAATATTCCCCAATTATTTCTTCAGCATATAGTGGCCGGTCTCCTCAGTACTAGCGTCAACATAGTTTTGTATACTGTCTTCCTTCCTCTAGATTTATAGAAAGCTTTGTCTGATTTTTGTCTGATATTTGTGTAATTGACAGTACTGTATCAGGCACATCACTAAGGGAGGGTGATTGGGGCGATCAAGGATATTGACTCCAATCCTAAAACAAAAAATCTTACACCCAAGAGCTAATAAAAGTAATTTTTGTGGGTCTAGACCGCAGATCATTTATTTTTTATTTATTAGCCCTGGAACTCCACTGTATCCAAAACAGAATAGAAGCTACGCCTCTGAATAGGTAAATTTCGTAGAAGGTCGCGTCTCTGGATCCTCCTATGTACTAAGTTGCAAATGTTTTGGCATATCTTCGTCTTCCCATACTGCCTTAAGGAGTTTGAATAGGTCTTTAGGAATTGCATTGCCGCTGCTACTTTAATAAGTATTCTAAATAATTGAATTTTGAAGATGTCAATAGCTGTTCTGTTTCGTGACTCATAAATACAAATGTACGAAAGTATGCAGCTCTTTTGTATTGCCTATGGGCAGATGGCCCATAGAATTTTTTTATTTCCATTCCAATTGTCCTTATTTGTTCTTCCACATCTCTTGTATTTTTTCCTTATAATTTTTTCGTGTTTTCCAGTTGATGACATTATTTTGTTCTTCATTCGTTTCAGGTTCTTTTGCTTCAGCATGCGTTCGCATTGTCTATTAAATCACTTGTTCCTAATGAGGGGTTGTCATACAAACATTACTCACTATCTGTAGTATTTCGCCCATTGATAAGCCGGCACTTGTTGATAACTTTCAATATTCTTTTTTATAATTTTCTTGTGTGTTCGTTTGTCATTTCTGTCACTATTTTACTATCTTCCAGAGCTCTACTGCCCTTCATTTATCTCTATTAATATCATTGCTGATCGGCTGATATGAGCAGATTTTGCATTTCTTGTCTGATCTTTTTTTCTAATTTTTGTTTGATTGTGTGTTTGTCTGGTTGCATAGTTTTTGTAGCGCATATAGTAGAATTTAAAAAATGAATAACTCAAACTAATTCTTAAGTAATTTCGAAAAGATTAAGTATTTGAAAATTGTATATGGAGAACAAAGTGTGGTAAGACAATTTCGTAAAATTGCCGGGATTACTGGCAGAAACACGGTACCCCCAGTATCAAGTGATCGCCAAACGACCAATTGCCACCTTCAGATTTTTGACAAATAACGAAATCAACATCCTCTGGTTTTGGACAAAATTGGACATGTGGAAAACAACTGTCTTATATGTATTGATTTAAGAATGATGTACTTTTTTGGAGAACACAAACTATTCAGGTTTTCTTGGCTTTTGGGATAGTAGAGCTAAAAATCAATACTAGGTTTAAAATGATTGGCTTACTGCCAAGTGCTGGTTCCAGGACAATAAAACGTGCATCCGTTGCATATAAAATTGGGGCTTATCCAACAATTTGTTAAAGTTCTTAACAAAGATAGAAATTGTTCTTTTTTTCTACCAAAAAAGTTCCTAAAACTGAGTGCAGATAAGATCTTTAAAAAAGAACACACATGTTACGGAGACTATGACAGAGTTTGAGAAAAAAGCATGGAGTTTGTTAGGCGTGTGGATTTTTTTTAGAAATAAGAAATGTTCTGACTATTCTCAACATGTTGAACAACTAATCGCTCAAACGCTTGGATGTCATATAAGCATGTAGTTATACTTTCTTCACAACCACCTATACTATTTTCCCGCTAATCTTGAGAAAGTCAAGAACAGGACATATGATAGATGACTATTGTTGACGCATTCAAGATATAGTAATTTCGGTAATGAATTTGATATCGTCATTAAAAATAAGGCTAGTATCATTATCAGAAATACTGCCCTGTAGTGTGATTTGTAAAAGTTTAAAACCCTATTATCATCAGTACCTACAATTGATGCTAACCTACGTGTAAAATAGCCTCATTGGTTTCAAAATTAATGTTCTAATATCAGCTTATTCACTTCAAGTAAAGTGTGGTTATTTAGAAATATATCTTCTTGCGGAATCTTTCTTTATATACTTCCAGGAATTATAAAAGAGTTGAGGAACTTATTCCATTCATTTGAATAACCAGTATAAGTACCTAGGTTGATATCGTATTTTTAGATTACAACTTTCAATAAGCATTAAGTAGGAACATTTTTAATTTTTATGCCTTAAATTTGTAAATATTATAAAGAAAAAGAGAGTCATAGTTAGGACCGCAGCAGGGGGTCTGGTGTCGTCGTCAGGTCTCAAGCGTCGTTCTTCTTAAACGCTACAGTGAATCATTATAATTGGTCACTAATTAAAACTCCAAAAACGGTCATTTTTTATAGGATAAAATGGGACAAAACATTTTAAATTTTTACGCAAATAACTTGTTCGTGTTCTTGAAACGGAGAACTAACAGCTTTTGAATGTTTGGTTTCAACCAACTCACTGAGACTAAAATGTTTGTAATCTTCTAAACTAAATACTTTCAAACTGGTGGATCAGACGTAGGAGTCTAACTGAATGGCCTAATTTTAACCCATTAGATTTTTTCACTAAGGCCATCTGAAATGATTAAACTCACCGGCCCAACAATCTGGAGGAATTACGGTAGATAATAGCTGATGAAGCGGGGACAATTCATGAAATAGTATTAAAAATGCCACTCAAGAATTGTTAACAGAATTTAGAACCGAACGACAATCATTTTCTCATTTGATTCCTATAACGAATCTTAAGTAATCTAGTCTCATCCCCCATACATTTTAACATAAATTGGAAAATATCAAAACCATCAGAGCAGCCCTAAAATAATATTTGTATGGATCCAAACTTATAATTGCATAAAAGACTGGTAATAATCAATTCAAA
Source organism: Octodonta nipae (assembly GCA_034190945.1). Lineage (NCBI taxonomy): Eukaryota > Metazoa > Arthropoda > Insecta > Coleoptera > Chrysomelidae > Octodonta > Octodonta nipae. The sequence goes on from CM067223.1 coordinate 33,079,168, forward strand.
CTCAATTCTAAAATCAACCTGAGATGTAAGTTAGAGCAACTTTTTTAATTTCCAAGAGCTTCCCATGATGTAAATTGTCCATTGCAAAGATTATAGTGTCTATTTTTAGAAGTCAATTTGGGTCAAAAAGATCAATTCAGTTGTTAAGAAAGCTTTCAAAATAAAATTAAACAAGTCTTAAACAATTCGTCTCTTGTTTAAAATAAACAAATTGCCGGAGGTTGTAATCGCCCATTTTTGTAAGTTTTTAAATACTCAACAATATTGTTTGTAGCAGCAAACACGGTTTCAACGGTAGATTTGTGCAAAACGTAAAAAAAACTATTAATTTTGTCAAATATTTTTGAAAATGACCTGAGCTATAAGGTTTAAATTGATGAGTAACTTCACTGTCGACAGTCAAACATATCGGTTTATTTTTGAGAACCTCCTTGAGTAATGTATATGTTTTTATTTTCCTCGACAGGAATAGCGATTTTACATTAGTTTTATATTCAACAGATACCGCATTAACTATAAATAATTTGGTAACTATAAACAGAATTTATTTGAAAGATTTACGCAAATATGTTAGGTACAGGAAAATGATGTTTTTTGATATTTTCGTCAAAGTTGCTAATCCTCGGAATTTACTAGAAATAGTTCACCTAAAAAACATATATTGATCCTCCAAATGTTTGTGTTTTAAATTTACAATAAGAATTCAACCTAATTGTTTTAACAAGTTGTCGGCTAAACATATCCTGAGATGAACTAGTGTGCACTAAATTTTTTCAATTTTGAGAAATTTGTAGTAAATATCTTTACCTCCGTTCTGTTTGCTTTTTATTAATAGGCGTTTATTAGGTTCGTGTGTACGTATCTATGTAATGGAAACTTTCAACATAATTTTCACCAACTTAAAGAAGACCAATTAAGTTGAAAATTGGTACACGTGTCAAGGGCCGATGACAATACAATTTTGAATTCCAGTTTGTTGTCTTTTTGTCACTGTTCTTGCCTAAATACAAATTCGTTTATTAACTACTGCCATCTATAGACATCGTTATGAGACTAAAAATTTAGGAAATGATTATACTTAAAAGAACTAAAAAAATACGGTTTAGTAGCAAACCGAACTAAAAAGCAGAAAATAGATTTTAATTATGAACAGTTTATATTACCGCAGTAGAAAGTCGAACAATCAATCATGATAAATTACGTCAAAATAAAAATATACTAAAATTTAAGGTATTACAGAATAATTCGATGCAGAGTAAAAAGCGTGGGGTGCTTGAAATATTAAATTTTACAATTATTCTATTGGCAACTATTTATAAGAGAGTTATGCAATTATAGTGAAATGCACAGTACGCTTTTTACTCTGAGTCGAATTATTCTGTTAATAACTTAAATTTTATTATATTTTTATTTTGAGGTAATTAATCATGAGTGATTGTTCGACTTTCTACTGCTGTAATATAAACTGTTCATAATAAAAAAATATTTTCTGCTTTCTAGTTCGGTTTGCTACTAAAGCGTATTTTTTATTTTTTTTTAAACTATAATTAAAGTATACTCTCTTCGAGGTGCCATTCCTTTGTACGCAAGACAATATACATTATATATAACATATATTGTTTCTGGTCAGGGAACCTTCATCAGTTGCGCTTCCCACAATTGAATGTCCTCTCGAACACTTCATTATGTATTTGATACAATTCGTTAAATTTGAAGACTCGAGATGTAAGACCGACATCTAGGATTTTCAAGAGAATCAGTACACTGTTCTCTCTTAACTCCTAGGACAGAATGTCACGATAAAATTTTCAGGTTACTTCACCTGTCAGAGATATTGAATATTCTCTTCGTGGTGTCATTCCTTTGTACGCAAAGAAATGACACTCGTGACATTCTGTCCTAGGAGTTAAGGGAGAACAGCAATTAGACGGAACGCCTCCAGATTCGGAACCTCTGTGTCCTAATTCTCTCGAAAATCCTAGATGTCGGTCTTACATCTCGCGTCTTCAAATATAATTAAAGTAGTCGATCTTGTTTAGTAGATTATTCAAGAAAATGAAATGGTGTGGTGATAGTCCCCTGGATTTGCGTCCTCATCTTATAATAAGGCTACAGCCAGTAATTTTTTGAGAGGGGAGTTTGATTGGAGTAGAAAAATGAGGGATGGATTGATTAAAACGACGCAATTTATAGACTGGACCAAAAAATTACCATTTATATTTCTTTATCGATACTCTGAAAATATTATTCATGGTGACAAAAAACAACTATTTGACGTTGAAATTAAATTTAAAATGACTTTTGAATAACGAATAACTTTAAAAGGAGTGAATTTAATGAAAAATAGGAAGAAACTTTTTTGTAGAGTATTAAATTCGCTTGGTAGTTACAAAAATCCAAGGAAACGGCTTCTTTTTGCAAATTACTAAGACAGCTTTTTTCTAGGGAATTTAATTTTCCATAAATATAACGTTCAAATTTTTCAGATTAATGAGTTTGAGTAGAAAAATGCGATTACTGCTAAAAAAACTTTCACGATATTTTTTTTGTCATCGTGAATAATATTTTCACATCATTAAAAAAAGTAAATGGTCGTTTTTGGCTTAGTTCAAATTAATGCATACTTATAAATTGTATCGTTTAATCAATCCGCTTTCAAAAAATTACTGGCTGTAGCCTTCTAGTATGTACGGACATCCAGTGGACTTCACACACCATTGCATTATCTGAAATAATTCACCAAATAAGATCCACTATTAAAAAGCAAACATATCCACAGTGGAGATGTTTACTACAAGTTTTTCAAAACTCAAAAAATAGGACATACTCTAATTCATGTCAGCTTATTTATAATCGTTGATTTGGTTTGCATGTATTGTTTTTAAATTTTAATGTAAATAATTGATTATTAAAATATTTTGCATAACGCACCATATTAATCATGATTATCTGATCGGGATATAAGTTTTAAAAGCTTATAAAATGTACTTCTCTTGGTATATCTTGGCTTTTCTTTATAATACCATAAGATATGTAAGATATGTTAAAAATGCTCGTAAATAGGGCAATAAAAGGACTTATCGTTACGTTCCCTCAGACCGCTGACAGTTGGTGCTTGGTGTCACTGGTCAGCTGACAACCTATTACAAACTCGGGTGTTTAATATAATATTCACTACCATTTAAAACCCAATTCAGTGTTCAAAATTGCTTTCAAGTGGTTCAATTTGGTAACCGAATAACTAAGATGAAGTAATAACCAAAATTAAGAACATTATTATTTTTCAAAACGCCCGGAGTTGTTATTTCTTTAATTTTCTCATGGTTTTGAGCGTATGAGGATCTATAGTATTTTTCTATCAAGACTCTTATGTTTGTTCACACCCAATATATTGAAAATGTTAAACAACAACTACAAAGTCAAAAAGTAATTGAAAATGTAGTGTGATTTACTTTTTACACGTTTGGTTTAATATATTTAAGTTCATGAGTTAATTTTTCAACCCGATGCTAAACTTATTGTTTTTGACCAAATAATTTGCTATTTCTATTTGTAGGTCTTGCCGCCAGATTCAAAATCCAACAAACTTCTTAGATACGGCAGTAAGCAAGTACCAAAAAGGAATATGGAAAATCAAAAGTTAAAGTACAGAAACAGTTTGCCAATTATGAAAAGGAATTTTGAAATTAACGACGATAAAACGTTTGAGACAAAGGTTACTGTACATAGAAGTTTAAGTTGAGAGGTTTATTAACTAAAAGTAGATAGTATATTTTTTAGCAGAATTTATTTTTATTCTAGTTGATACAGTATACAAAAGCAGTGTTGATTACACTTTTATTTATTTAAATAAAATTTTCCAAAAAGTTCTGTTTTATTATGGTTTAGTTTCTAACATCCGTTAACATTTAATTTATTCCAATAATCTTTGATTAGTGTTGGAGCACTTACATCGTACCTGAGGATGTCTGCTGCTTCAGCAAAATATGTTTTCAAGTCATCCGAGGTTTCCTGGAAATATGAAGAAAGGTGCAAAGATAGCAAAAAGTAGTCCAAAGAATGCGTTAATTATGCGAGTGAAATCTATTCTACGCAACAGACTTACTTATATAAAGAAAAATAGTTTACTTTCTGATATAGTTTCCCTAAATTCCAGAGAGGCTTGAGCATTTTAATAGCCTCACTGTAGAATTTTTTTTCTGTCCTTTGCAAACCACTCATTTACTGCTGCCATAACATTTTATCGCTTTTGAGAACAAACTGGAATATATAGGCTCTCAAATAATTGTAGCCATTGCAATGCAAGAATTATGACTAACAGGTCTTGATGGACCATTATACAATTTACATTTACATTTTATCCTTTCAACATACCACGTTATTTAGAAATTATTTCTGCGTAATTTATGCCGTCTCTAAAGTGGTTCCTTTGTTTAGATAATAAACAAAAAATTCATCTTCAGCACAACAAAAATGTCAGATTTTTATCTTCCCATGTGACTTTGAATTTAAGAGGAGGAAAAGTATGGGAAAAAAAACTTACAAGAACTCGAGGCAAAAATTCTTCGTTTGGAACATTTAGATGAGCTGAGAAATTTAAGGAGCACCCAGAGCATCATCAGTGACATTAGAAATACTGAAAACGAGAAAATTTTGCACTCAGTGCTTCAAAGATATGCATCCAAGCCCTCTTCCGTGCCTCGAAAGTAGAGAGATAAGATATCCATTGCAAAGTTCAGGATTTTGAAACTATGGTCAGGCATAGAATCTTAGTGGCTCCTAGGATAGAAATCACTTGAAATAAATTGTTGGTTTGCTAGAGCCTGCCAACGAAATTACGATACTAACTTTTCGACTAGGAACAATATATTGTATTGCGTTCAATGGATTCAAAAATCTCGAAAAGTTAGATCAAATTATGTTCGAACAGTTTGAAAGAAGCCCTGGGAGTTCCATTGGATTGGTGGAACCCCGGAAGCTAGCACTTGATTACTTGACGGGCGAGTATTAGTTCAAATCGATTGTGACATCATAATGTTAAATCAGTCAAACTATGATATTAGGATAGATTCGCGACAAGATATCCCCTGCTTGGAACAAGTGGAGCCCATAGCCAACTGCAAGGAAGCGCGTAAGAGCACGGCGAACGAAACTGGTCTCAACCGAGAGTTTGTCGGGTAAGATGAAAATGCTGGAAATACCTTGTCATGCAAGAAAGCTAAGCAATTTCTTTTAGGTCATAATTTTTATTAATGTATCACGTTAAGCTCCATTTGTATCCTTTTGGATACCAGTAACCTCATCATTTGGGCCACCTGTATCCAAATGGATACAAAGGACTACTTTTATTTGAGGGTGGCCCAATTCAAACAGATGCAACTTATGCGTTTAAATGTTTAGAGGACTTATAAAGCATGGCCCGCTGATCCAAAATTTGGTTTTTTGGGGATGATAATAATTGTTGAAAAAAAATTAATATTAGGTATATTTGAAATAAACATAATATTTTTACAAATAAATAAAATTTATAATAAATCATATTTATAGAATTAATTCTGATTTATGGGTAATAAAAATCATTTCAAACAATACAATTTTTCCCAAGAACTACATTTAGCATTGGCATATTTCCATTCTTGACTGTTTTTAGTCTTTCATAGCAAGCCGAGCATCACCTTTTCTTATTATCATCCACTAAAACATGATAGACGCTAATTTGATTGGGCTTGGGAGGTCTTGTCAAACGTTCATCTAAAAGTTGAGTTACAACTAACTGAGTGACGGACATTTCTTTCATTGTTACCGTCTGATGTAAACAATAGGCATTCCTCTAGAACAATCTTAGTGCCACCAGAAATATTTACATCGTCAGTTTTTTCTTTGCCGCATTATACCTTCAAGATATATGTATAACCGTCTAGAAGGTACAATTTGTACAATTTTATTCCAAATTTGTGCCGCTTATTTGGAATATATTGCTTGAAACTTAGACGGCTACGAAAGGGAATTAGTGTCTCATCGATACAAAATTCTTCTTCTGGATCATAGACGTATTGAAAACGTTCCTACTAGCATATTTATTAAGGGTGTGATCCTGTACAACCGATCATTTTCTGGAGGATTCAACTTGTCACAGGAATGCCATGTTTTTACCAGTATTTCGAATTTATTTCTTGATAAAATAAAGTTTATTTTATTTGTATATAGTCATTTCTTCATCAGTAATCCCTGACATAAGGTAACTGGAGAATTCCCATCCACAATATTACGGACAAAAATATTTTCATTTATCATAAGTGTATCATTTCAACTTTTTATTCGAGCATGGGGTAGAGTATTGGCCTGAGATTTCACACATTGGGCGTATCTGTTTGTTTGTTTGTTTCAGTTACCATATATTTTATTAGATCATCCGTTACGAAAATTTTCTAAAAATCAAGTTCGTTTTTTTCTTTGAAGTTGTTCAGTATATCTTCAATCACGCCTAGTTTTGTTTCGCTGAAGTCAAAGACTCTTAGCCCTGATAACGTAAATATATCCCAAGTAAGTGCATTTCTTCCATTGTTTTCATTATCTGACTTTTCGTTTTCCCTATCAATATTTTCCACTTCTACTTTTCCTGACCTCATTACGTTTTCTATGGTTTCACCAGTATGGGCATTTAAACCTAAAAAAAAACACAGATAAATAATAATGAAATTAAAAATATAATAATAATGACGTACTAGAGCGGTCGTTAGGTTCCTGGTCCGACAGTTCATCTTCTACTCTATTGGTAAGATTTCCAGAAGGAGAGAGCATATTATATGTCTGGTCTAGTATAATACGATTTTCCTATTGCTGTTGTATCGCCGATATAGTTATCAAAAGCTAAACGATATATATTATTTATAATACTTACTAACAAACTAAAATTAGGAAATATCTGGAAGAAACACTCAAATGGGTATTTATCTCCTTTTTGATTTTTAGTGGGTCTAGTAAGCTTCTTTTTTTTGACAGGGATATCCTCATCGCTTGAACTCTCACTCCTGAACTCATCTTTTTCGTGCTCTAATTCGCTTGCACCGAAAGGTTCCTTCTCGTCCAAAAAGTCTATCATGTCCAACATTTTTGGCAACTGTGCTTGTTACTTATCATATGACATTATTTTCACTCACTGTAACACTCTTATAACAACAAAGATACGAACACTACGCGAGCCACTTTGCAAATGCGTGTAGATTACTCGACCCACAAATTGATAAAGGTGGCCAAAAACGTTAATTCTTAGAAATGGGCCACCTGTTTCCATTTGAATATAAGAACTTTTTTATGAAAAAAATTACACAAATTATATAAAAACAGTTAAAGAGAGCATTTTCATACATTTTTACAGTTTACACAGCGGCCCCCTAGGATTATTTTATTTAAACAAGGTGGCGCTTAACGTGTAAATATCGAACAAATACTGGAAATGTCCAGCTTATATGCTTACCTCCCAGTGACCCAGATGACTGCCCTTGAAGCAAAAACAGGCAGTAGAAGAGAACATAGATGTCATATTGCAGAACTCAAATTTCGAGCCATAAATCGACCTTTGAACTTTACCCACTATATTGAATTACCTGATTTTTCGTTGGCGAGAGGAAGCTGAGCGATGTCAGACAGAAAACAGAGCTTTCTACAAGCAACAGATTCTTCGAATTCATTGTGACGATTTTTTGATTATTTAATACTCTTGTTACATTTGACGGCTAATGGAATTTGTTCGAAGCAGACTTATATATAGTATTTGAGTTTTACCTTGACGATATTCTGGTCACGGGCGACACGTTTGATGATTATCTTCGGAACCTGGGGGAAGTATTTGCATGAATTAAGAATGCCAATCTGAGCTTCAACCTATGAAATGTTTTATGTTCTCGAATGCATAGAATTCTCGGGCCACATTGTGATGGAGAGGGGGATAGAGACCAAGGAAGATAAAATAGAACCCATACGTGATTGGTCAGCACCCAAGAATAATAATGCTTCTCGGGTCTGTTCATACTATAGGCGATTCGAACAATTTGCCTCCGAAGGATAGGAGAGGTCTCACAGGAATCGAGACTCAGGTGGCCTTTAAACGACTGAAAGCAGCGTTATGTTCAAGCCTAATTCTAACGTTTCCAAGGGAACATAACAAGTTTGTACTTGACCTGCAACAGTGATGTTTTGACAGTTTGCGACGACTCTTCCAAATCTATCAAAATGATGAAGAGCAGGTTATCCAATACATATGCTATATGTTTTTCCAAGCCAGCAAAGAACTATTGCGTCACCAGGAAGGAGCTGCTATAATTAAGGCTGCAGATGATTCTGATAAATATCTCTTCCTCAGTAGAACTGAATTTGGTGTTATAAAATTGCTTTTAAATATGAAAACAACCGAGAGTCAAATAGTCAAGGTCATGGAACGATCCCAACGGTACGGTTTTAAAATGGAATATCGTTCTGAACGCTTACAGAATAACGCCAACGCTTTATTCAAGAGACCTTGTGGAGAAGATTGCGGTAATTGCGTGGAAATCGATTTTACCAAAGATGTTCAAGCAAAATAGCATAATTTGTATTCGCATATACCCCTTCCCTTTGGCCTACTGACAAGCAATACATAACAGCTCGGCACTTACACCAGCTAACATATTTTGAAAAAGAGTAAAGGCTACCACGCGATGTAGATTTTACTACCCCTGATCCTTCCAGATTCTGTCAGGGCGCCAGAGACTGTTTGTTCCCCATAGGAGAAAAAACAAAGAACCAAAGATAACCCCTGCAGGGGATGCCCACAAGGTCATTAAAATGACAAATAAAATACCCAAGAGCCAAAATTAAGGATGTGCTATAAATTTTGTGTAAGTCTTGGGCACATATATACCATCAAGAAATATTTAGCCCGAAACATTACATTACAGTCAACAATCTACAAATCTAGCTCTTACAAATAATAAAATCAAAACGTTATTCATCCTCAATTTGGCATATGATATATATATATATATATATATATATATATATATATATATAATTCAAAACTACTTACAGTATTAATTTTTCTCTTCGTAAGTTCTTCGCAGCATTGGTATACTTCAAAAAGTAGTAATCCTCTCATCTTGCATTGACCAGTGTCAAGCTTGTTCAAGAGTGTCAAAATATTCTCGCATATATTTTTCTTGATAATCAGCTGATCATTTGTGAGTTCTGTAATTAATATTAAAATATTTTTTTATTTAACAGGAATGCTAACAAACCTTGCCATGTATACCCATTCTGATATCCTAGGATCCAAATAATTCTATATTTTAATTCAACAGCAGTCTCATTATATTCAGGAACTAAATTCAATAATTTCCTAGTCAAAAATTTGTACATTAGCTCAAAATCTTTTTGCAGAAATCCTTTTAAAACAGATCCTATCATAGACAAAAGTTTTCCCACTTCAGTAATTGGAAATACAGTAGTACAGTCTTCACATCTCCAAACGTTACCCTTCAATGGCTGTGTTGGTATTACTTTACCTTTGCATTTGTTGCAGAGAATGGCATTCATGTATGTACCAAATTCCGTAGGGTCCATACATCTAATAAAAAACATTCAAATGTAATTTGTGAATAACAACAAAAGAGAATACAAAAATTGTTGAGGATATACAAATGTATGCAGTGTTTTTTCGGGTAGTTTTCAAATTACCAGAGCACAAAGTGACTTTGTGCCACACAATGCCGCAATTTTCTAACGTTGATTGGAAAATATTTCATGTTTTATAATAAAGTGTTTTGTTAACTTGGTAATTTGGTAGACATATAAAACATATTCAGGCGCAGCTATTTCTTGTGCCCGTTTGTGCCCGGCAGTGCTTTAATTGGAATAGTTAGTGATGAGCCCTGTGCCGCCTTGTGCGGAATAAAAATCTGACGTGCACTGTCAACCACCTTCTGTCTCAGAACACTTCCTTATGTATTTTTGTAGATATTTCACTTCAGAGGCCCACAAATGTCAGGAATTGTCTTGAACTGTCAATAACAATTTTCTGTCAAGATAGCACTGTCAATTTTAGTTTCTATTTACGATGTCTTTCTTTGAGAGGAGTCATAACTTTCCGTGACAATATGTATAATTAACGTCTCTTTGCAAATCTAATATATAAAAATCTTGTGTGTTTGAGGTCGAACTCCTTCAAAAAGGGCTCGACCGAAGCTTACGAAATTTTTTATGTATATTTTGACAGAGATGAGAATAGGTCGTAAAGTATATTTCATTCCTATTAGGGTGTCCCTACAAAGAGGTTAATACTGTAGAGCACGTGAAGTAGCGAAATTCATGTAATATCAATAGAAAAAGAGAGAGAATAAGCGTATCGTTCCTGATTGGTCAGTGTCAGTGGTGACGCCTACTATTGGTAGGGTAGAGACATAGCAAGCGCTCCCTGATATTGTCTTTCTCTTTCTACTGTTATTACACTGCCACTTACAATAACGCCCATACCTAATTCACTCTACGTATAAACCTCTTTGTGTCCCTATCTCATTGTGAACTCTGGCATTCATACCGACATGGCTCCACTATCGGAATTGGCAGAACAATATCTGCTGGGACAGCTAGTATATAATAAATTATACTTATATTTTTTCAATTACCAGGGCACAGGGCCGCAATTTTCATAAAACATCCCAGGCACAGTTATTTCTTGTGCCCATTTGTGCGAGCCATTGCTGTATTGGAACGCTTAGTGGTGAGCACTGTGAGCAGTTCTGCGGTAATTGGAAAACTATCATCCTCAAATCATTTTTCACCATTTTTTTCCTATGTTGTCCTCTTTAGTGCCTCTTCCTTTACCCGAACTCTAATTTCTGATTAACTTTATTATTTATTTTATCGCCATTTGTTATTATCTTGAAATCAACCTCTGTTAAACTTAACTTTTTTCGTAATTTCGGTTTCTAGAGCCCAGTTTTTAAATCCATTCACTGAGGATAACTAACATTCAAGAGCAAAGTTTGTCAAGTTTCGCCCAAAAGGGTATATATTTTTCTACTAATACTTTCGTTTATAGAAAATGATAAAATGGTTTTGTTGATATTTAATTCTATTTAAAATCAAAGAGATCTCCAAAAATATTCGTAAAGAAATAAAACAATTAAATAAAGAGTTCATACACTAAACATTCGTACAAAATAAAAGCTTGAAAGTTCTCAGACGAAAGCTAAAAAATCGCGAGAAATAAATTGTTACATTTAAAAACCAAGGGAGGTGTCATATAAGGCGACGCAATGTCACACAATCTTTTCACGCCGGTTCTTGAATAAGTCTCTAAAAATTCAACAGGAATCAGACAGTAATAAACATGAGTGGAAAAATGCTTAGCAACCTAAGATTCGCCAACGATATTGTTCTCGTTGCTGATGATCTACAAAAAGCTGAAGTAATGCTCAGTGAACTTGCACAAGCAACCATGGAAGTTGCACTACAGACCAACAAAAGCAAAACAAACTTTATAACAAACTTAATCATTGGTGGAGTAAAGAAATTAGGAAACAACATCACCAGAAATAACCAGATACAAGAGATGCAAAGAAGCATTGGTTTAGGTTGGACAGCACACGAAATATTGAGGGATCTACTTAATAACGACATCCCTATGAACATTAAGAGGAAAGTGCACAATCAATATCTGGGCCCTCATTTGTAATATATGGGTCCGAGAAACTAATGCTCAGTAAAAACAATAAATAAACTAAGCATATCAACGGAGAAACTGGAAAGATCAATATTATGAATTAAACTTGCGGACCATATAAATAATACAGAAATTCGAAGAACTGGGACAGAAGACGTCATAGAGAAAATAACTACCATCTAATGGTAAAAATAAATTACGAAAAAGGTCTTTTTTTATCAGAAGACCATAATACCTTTAACTTATTTTCTATAAATTTGTTTAATTAAAATCCTTACATATAAGTGAATATGTTCTGTACAATTTATAATTTATATCCACCACTTTGATTAATCGCAAACGTTAATAAAATCACCGTAATTAATTAAAAAGCCATTACCTTTTGCACTTACAAATGAAATGTTTCGTGGTTTTCAAATGGTATATCCTTGAGGTCGTTCCCCAAATTATTCTTGAATACGAATGGAATATTTCTTCTCCTTCCTTTATGAAAACTGTTGCTTGTACAACCATTCTTTGTTTTGAATCAAAGACGTGTGAAGCGTTTGGATAGCATCTGTGATTTGCTAAACTACCCAGAGGATATAATCCTAAAATTTTTGGTTATAAGTCATGTTTTACTTGGATGGGTCTTTCGAAAGGGTAAAATGAAAAAACAGTTAGGCATAGATTCAAATACAATAATTGCTTAAGAGCAGATTAAAATCGATTAGGATATTTTGATATAACTACATTAAAGATTCACTATGAAAAATCCTGTTTTGGTGTTCTGATCAATTATTCTTTATATAAAAACAACATCAAATTGTTACGAGGTTTACATAAATGAACATTAGTTTAGAATGTACACCAGATAGTAGATACAAAGTACCTATATATATGTGCTCACCACAAATTTATAATATCGATTTTTGAAAAATTTCGTAGGTACCCATAACTAATTGGAAGTGTAGCATCACGGTTTTTAGAAATTTCGTTGTAATGCAGATAAAGATAAAGTAATAATCGATCAAATGCGCTCGCTCTAAACCTTATACCTTAACTTCGTTTTGGGTATAAGATTGAATGTCCAAAGTGAGTGAAAAACTTCATTTTGGAGATGGAAAGAGGAGAAAATTTTGACAAAATAGACCATTTTCAGATCGATTGAACAACTTATTTCCAGGATTAGGTTGAATCAGAGAAATTTAAAACTTATTTTTCTGTTTCTGGCCTGTAACTTCATTTTTGCCTATGATTGGACCATTCTATTGCATTTTATAAAATATTAAATGACTTATAGTTGAAAAAAAGATCTTTAAATATCACAAAAGAATCTTCAAAAAGGCTTGTCTTCGCTACCGTTTTGGACCCACGCTTCATACTACTTACAAGTGCAATTTTATATAAATTTTAACTGACTTTGAAAAAAGAGGAGGTTATCGGATTTCAGTAATTGTTGTTTTGTTTAATAGAGTGTATATCCGGATTGTTGAAATGTCAAATTTGAGAAAAGAATTGTATTCTTAAAGAGATGAAATTTGGTATTGAACATATTCCTACATGTAAATCGACCTTTATTCCTAATATATTGGTTGATTTCTCCGAAACCTCTTCCCGAATAGTATAGTTTTTTCAATTGCATTGTATTAAGGAAGATCCAGAATAGTAGTATTATATATTTTTCTATGGATTTGTAACATGCAGTTTTCAGAATATCGTCGAAAAATCCAATATTCCTACTAAAAAATACTATCGAAGTGATTTAACTGACATTTCCGCATAAATACGAGTATTTTAATTCCAACGTAAACATCCGGGAACTGTACGCTAAAAGTTTTAATCAAGAATTTGAATATTTCCTACGTACATCGCAAGCATGTAGGTAGTATAGCATGTATCGAGTATAAAGCTCATTTTGTTTGTATACTTGTTAAATATTGATTTTCATGAACATTTTTCAGCGACTCCCGGCCTAATAGAAAATTCAGTGACTACCCATATCTCGTAGCTCTAAGCTGCTATTCGGTGTGATTATACACAGGGTATTAAGTATAGTAAACAAAACCATAAAATAAAGTGATAAAACCAATAGTAATAATAATTAATTTAATTAACCACATTTGTGGGTTATTAAGGCAACTCTACTCACTTCATTTCGTTCCGTTAACTGTTACTTGCCAGATTAAATGAAAATGCATCATTCTGTTATGCTTTCAGTGATCCCAGGTCTTCGCCTATTAAGATTATACATGCAAAATTTGCAACAATCAAGTGTGATGAAATATTATATAAGTAAGGAAAGCAGGGTTTTAGGTTTGTTTGGCACTGCTTTCAAAAATATAGAAGATAGGTAGGTAATTAATTTATACAGAATGAACATTGTCAATTGACACATAGTTAGCACGTTGTATACAAAAAGGCTGGTTTTTGCTACGTATCTATTAAGATTGATAACGTGGTAGGTACCATAATGCCATAGTATTTTCTCCTTGGATAAACTAATTCTTCAATGGGTTAATAAAAGAGTACCCTTCAAAACGAAACCATATACCTACATCTGACTTTTATAAAACGTTCACTAATTTATATGTAATTAATATGCCCACGAGGAAAAATGGACTTTTTGAACAATCGCATCAGCACTTTGCTAAAGAGGACGTGAGATTGTCAAAATTGGCAAAGAAAGGTAAAGGCATGACGGCCGTGGCTGCTATCGCGACGGACAAAACAGCAGCGGAATGGACAGCCCGAATACGGCGCAATAGGAGTGGTAGGATTTTTTATTTTAAGCTCATGAGCTTCCAATGGACATTTTGGTATATAGTATTTTAATCCAATACAAAACGAAGGAGAATATTAATTCCGCCATCAACATTAATTATTGACGCTTAACTTAGTGAATGAAGCAAAATGCAAGAAGATAGATAAAATTAGTGAATCAAAATTACAGGAAACATCTCACGTGATGCAGGGAGGGTCTCCCAACATGTTACGAAACTTCACCAAGTTTTCGAAAAAACACCTCACGCATTGGACGCCACCGAACAACAAAAAGGGATGAACAACTTAAACAAACTCACTAAATAAAGTGTTTACAAAGGGTAAAGGATCATTCTAGAAGTGAAAGCATAAGAAATTATGAGATGAATAGAAAACATTTGGTCAATAAGCAAAGGATTAAATGGAAAGAACATTTGTGCAGAATATCATATCAGTTTAAATATACAATTACAAATGTAAGGGAAGAAGACCTACAGATAGATAGAGGGAAAGATGAGTACTGTAGCAGGCAATTTGCCTAGCCCTAAGGCAATGAAGAAGAAAACAACCTTTTTCAGTGATTATGTTTAAACGGATTAGCCAGATATTCCCCCTTATAATGTATCTCTTTTACGTTAAATAACATGCATGTTACCGACATTTCCTGTTATTTTCATTCATAACTGCACATGTATCAATGAAATAATAGGAAATGGCCGTAACATGCATGTTGTTTAACATAAGAGAGATACATCATAAGGGGGATTGACACTAATATTTATAGCTGAGTTACTTTAGATGTGTTTTGAAATTTCTGCAATTTATTTATTATAATAATTTTAATTTAAGGCAGTCTGTTGAAAAAGTACAATCATCAAAAATCTAAGCAAACCCACTTTTATTAATTTCGGATAAATTAAATATTTTAAGTTTGCTCTTTGAGAGCTTGGAGTCGCAACCTGTATAAACAACTGGAATTTAGTGAAGTTTTAAAATAGATTGATGTAAACGACAACATACTGCAAAAATGGTCTTTTGAATAATCTATTTATATGTGAGGGAGATTTTACGTTAAGTAACGCTTGACTAACGACTCAGTTAAAAAATATGTGTGTCAAAATAATTGACATTGTGCCAAGAGATTCCCTGGTGTTAATCAACTGATGCCAAGTAATACGTTGCCATTATTGAACTGATGAGTGATTGTAGTAACATACGTACAGTGTAATTATGGCGTCAATAATAGTGACATAAAGTGCGTGCTTTATATACCTACTCGTATAAATTATTGCAATAAATTTATGACAAAAAATTAGCCCGCCTGTTCATTAGAGTTTTCTCACCGCACTTATTTTCTGTAAAAGATAAGAATTAGAAATTTGTAATAGTAATCAAAGTGTAGTAGGAGTAATTTCCAAAATTACCCGGTAGCGTAAAGCGATTCTCCTGTACACTAAAACCATATAAAGTATAGAGTCCGGTTGAATTCTTATGGAATATGGCTGAGAAAAAGTCGTTTTATTTCAGACATTCCCCAGTTAGTTTTAACGCCCAAACGTACTATGTGATGATCTCTTATCGTTCATTACGATATTCTGATACGTTGAAATAAAAGTAAATTAAGTTAGAAGCAACTATTCCAAATGGTTAATTAATTTTTCCTTTTGATATATTTTCCAAAACATTCTTAGACAAATTATGACTTTCTTGGATTGTCGTCCCTCCTTCAGTTTCTTCTCAATATTTGTCGGTCAACCTGCTTCAATTATGTTTTTTTAATTTTCGGTGAGACTAGAAAATTTAGATACCCTGTTGTTCACCTGTTCCTCAGGATTTTCTCCATTCACCGTTTTGTATTGCAAATTTATGATAAATTGTTCATCACTTTCTAACTTTTATTTCTTTAATATGCAAGTATATGCATAATTTCTGTAGAATGTTGGATATGGATGAATGATCATTTAATCGCAAAAAAATAGTAAATTAATAATGATGAACCAAGTTTGTGTTCCAAAATACGAAACATGCGTACCTACCTTTTGCCTTTCGAATACTGAATATCGCGGATGAGTTGTACCTTACAGGCTTTGTCTCAATGGAAGGCAACATATTGGCCCATTTTCTAAACCGATACAGCTCGCGTCTTGGTTGTACCGTACTGGACAATGGCTTTACACTGCCCGGTTATTTCTTTCAGAAATTCTTTCTTACAGATCTGAGAGGAAGGAAACTCGACAAGATGATCAACGAGTCTTCCTGTGTATTAATATCAGAATTATTATATATTGTGAATACTTATATGTTTTGAAGACTTTTCAACACCAACTTTGGGGTCATTGTCAAGCAGTATATGTATTCTTTATGGGTAATTTCTTGGATTTCTTGGCTGAGACGAACAAATTAATCGTGACAATTTTATCTGGTTATTCGAACATTTGATACTGACGGTTCCTCTATTGTACTCGTCAATAGCTTTTCTCATGAAGAAAAGATTCCCCCACTACAATTTGATTACTGTAACAACATTCAAATACTTATTTATTACTGAAAATAAGAAACCCCAATTAGCAGACAAAATAATCAGAAATTTCCACTATAATCATCTCGAAATTACTTTTAACAATTAGCACAAATTAATGAAGATATAATTTTATTTTATTTATTTTATTTTTTGGAATATGCTTTTTACTTAAGTGTAGTGTTATTTTCTAATCAACAATGGAAATAAATGATAGTTGCATTTGTAATTTGGTTGGTCAGTCATTTTCATTAATGAAGGTAAATACTTTCAAATCTGTTTAATCTTACAAAGGATGTCATATAAATTTCTGTTCTGTATCGTTTAATTTGATAATTTTACTACCATTGTTAAAACTGGGTTAGGTTTCGGGTGAGAACCGTGTCTGAATTTATTAAATACTCGAAGTTTCGACTCCTGCTTTCGAGTCATTATTAAGAGAAAAAAACCAAAAACAGTTTCAGAGTCTAGGTCGAACTTGGGGTCTCAATCTGTCTACTCCCCAAGAGTCATAAGTAAACTGAACTGAGTGTGAATTTGTTCTGCATCTTTTATTTATAATTATAGGTAGATTAGAAGTGGATGTCACGTGATGAGGGCGTTGTGTCGTGATTGGTTGGGTTTCTGAATAGGAACATTGGTGAAAAGAGATACAACATCGAAGCTAATTAGGATATCAATTTCTGAAATTCAATAACCGCCTAACCTATATAGGAAGGAAGAAGAGTTCTCTACGAACGAGGATGTTTGCTCGGCTAGAGCTTGAAAGGTTTTGGCTAAATTGCGGGCCAATTCTTGAGTCGGAGATTGTACTGAACTGATAATGGACCTATGAAACTTTGGTAGTTCGTAAATGTTAGGAATTGTAAAAGAATTTTAGAGGACTGATGATCTTTTTGACTACAAGAGGAAGGTGTGTTCTGTAAATGATTTCCTTGGTCTTTTTCTTTAAGTAAGTAGTTCGATTATTATTAATTGTTTCGTAGTCTGCAGTGTGGGGAAGAGAATTCATCTTGTGAACATAGTCCTTAGTATTGAGAAAAACGGTCGCGTTACTTTTGTCGACAGGAAGAATAGTTATGCCATCGTTGTTACGTAGTTGTTTTAATGTATATATTCCGTTAGAAGTTTGGTTTGATATTGGTGGTTTTGATATGCGGAGTACTCTAGCAATGTCTTGACGAGTATCTTCAGCCTCAATAACTGATAATTCAACCATAGCTACCTCAAAGGAAGACCAAGGACGACATGGAAACAAAAAATTGCGAAACAATGAGTCTTCGGGAAGAATACGAATGTTGGGACAGAAAGGTGAGGCGTATGAATTGCAGGAAGCGGACTAGGTTGTAGGAACCCGGCAGGAAAAAATGTACTCACTGTTTTTATGTTTTTACTACTAATATATTTTAATGCAAACAAATAAATGTTACTACTACAGTATACTACAAACATAGTAAACTAATTTTTGTAGTGAAAAATAATATTTAATCGCACTTTATTAAATATAGGAGTAATATTTTTACAAAAAAATAAAAATCACTATATATTTTACCATCATTATTCAGCCGTAGTACACAATATTCTCTAATAGAGACACAATATATGCATTATTTTATGATCTATAATGACATTGATAAGGTTTCTATTTGCCTAAATTTTGGAGAAAAATGGAAACAAAAACTACTTATAAATACAGAATGAGCAAAATATCTTTAATTTTAAAAATATTTAAAAAATTGTTCATTCGAGTTGTTAAAAAAAAACGTAATATATTAATTCTCAATAGAAAGAATGGATATATTTGCATACTACTTTTAAACGTATTGTTAATGATCACTAGACATAAATTACAAGTATTATTTCATAATGTTACTACATACCTCTTAAACTTGTTTGATTTACCTCATCCCCAATAACAACTTCAAAGGCGTTGGCATCCAAAACAGAACAGACAAATATTAAGTATTCTTTTTCTTCTTCACCAATTTCCATTCCCATTCGGCTTATAAGGAATTCTATTTCTTTTCCATGTTGTTTCCCTCTATGCGATTTTAAATGTCTGACTACTTCTCTGTCATCTTGATTTAATAACAATGCATTGAGAGGTGTCGTACAACTCATTACATTCAACGGGTATGAATTATTTGTTGAACAGACGTTCAGTTTGAGGTCTATTAATAAATTGCATTGTTTTCTATGAGGTGTGTCATCTTGATTGCAATTTTTACAAATACTCAGGTTACATTTAGAGCATTTCGTTAAGTTTTCCTTTCTAAAAATGAAAAAAGTATTAAACAGGCAAAAAGTATCATCATACCGAAAGCCTTACCCAAAACACACTGTGCACATATCTCTTATGTTTGGTATAAATCGAGGCCCTAAGATAACGGGAGAGTCAAGAAATATGATTTCTCCACATTTAATATTCCGCTTAGCAAAGACTCCGAAACCACCGAGTGGTGTTTCTTTTATCACCCAAGGAACATTTTTGTGGTAAATATTCTTTCGCTTTAAATAGTTTTCTATCAAACTGTTTAATTTTTCTTTAGTTCTGATCATTATGTTGTTGGTGAGCTCTACAAAAAATGTTTTTAAAATGTAAATAAAATTTTAATTTTCAAAACTTTTGGGAAATGTAACCAGATATTTCTGGAACATTGTTGGATTTTCTAGCAATGAATAGTTATCATAATTGTATTTGGAATTATTCTGGATATACTAGGAATATACCTTCGAGTTATTATAAGACCATACTATATTTGTTGTTGGGTAGAGATCTATGTATACATTGAAGAAATACACTGGCAAGATTATTCTGCACCCCTCTAAACTTGTCTAATCTATTAAAATTTAATAACTTCGAGAAAAGTTTCTACAATATTTCATACAATTTAATGTTAAAGTTTATCAATCTATATTAGATCAACTCGTCTTAAATTGTGATAGTGACGGTGTGAATTATGTTTTAGAAAATACAGTTTCGGAAGAATAGAAGTGAGCTTGAGCTTGATTTATCAAATAATATAACTAAAATTCATAATAGAATTAATAATACCCCAATAAATGAAATGTAAGGAACGAGAATTGACAGTCATGATATGACTGCCGAGCCGTAAATGGTGCTTGTAATTATTATTTTGAATCATTTCAAAAATGATCCTTAACAAACAATAGGCAATGGGTTTAATGTTATGGTAAAAGAATCTAGCAGAAATTTTAAATACTATTTCTTAACGTTTTGCTTTTGTCACATTACTCAAGAGCCAATATTCAACGTAATAAATTGATTGAAACCGAAAAAGGTTCCGTAAGAAATTGTTGCCGAAGATCGAATACCAGGATAACCATAATTCAAAAAAACAGGTATTATTTGATAAAATAGATGAAGAGGATATGGGTGATTCTCAGATAACTGTGATTTTTAGATGAAGTACTTTATTTATTATTCAACATGATTTTTTTTTGATCAGAAAATTATAAATATGATGAATTTGATAGTATTTTACCGTCGACATTGTATTTTAAAGCACAAGTATTCATGGCTCATGAACGTCAGTACCGTGTCATGTCTGATTTTCGTTTTTCAAACTAGATGTAAAAATTTCTAAGAGTCGTCTTATAATCTAAAGTTTAGCTTTTAAACTAAAATCTATTGTATAATTCATCAAATTATGCTGCAATTATACCCCCATATTTGTAGAAAGGAATAATAGATTTAACTAATGTTTTATTCTAAGATTATTAAAAAAAATGTTATTTGAAATTCTACTGTTAATTAATTTCAAAGAAGTCCTATAATTTATCATTTGTTTAATTATTTTGAGAATTTAAAGAGATTTATTAGGCAAGTATTTTGAATATTTCATTTTGGTGTCAGTGTCAGTACCGTGGCCCTGAAATTTCTAATTTTTGTTCTAGTTTCTTTTCTATTGAAGTTGTAGTATAACTACGTTAGATGCTCAATTTTGAGCATAAAAGACCAATAGCACCCAGAACACAAGTTAAAAAAATGTTGATAACTTATATGTTTCTTTGGGGAATAACACCACAATAGAAATAAAACTACGTATATTGCAGGAATACCAAACGTTTCAAAGTCTATTCTGACTTCGTTGTCAATGGCTTTATATTTATTGATGTGATTGCCATTGACAACGAAGTCAGAATAGACTTTGAAACGTTTGGTATTCCTGCAATATACGTAGTTTTATTTCTATTGTGGTGTTATTCCCCAAAGAAACATATAAGTTATCAAGAATATGCCACAAACAACGTTTAGAAGACAAAAAAATGTTGATTTGCAAAAATCACAGTTATCTGAGAATCCGTCCGTTGCTCACTAAGCATAGTACATTATGTACAATATCTACGCTTAGTGAGCAATAACATCAATTATTCCGAAGAAGATCTCATCAAAACGTCAAACTCTCTTTCCGAAGAAAACTGACCATACACACGAGATTCCCAAGAAACTTCAATGACATATATATATATATATATATATATATATATATATATATATATATACCAAGATATTAACATAATTATAAACTTATGGAGTGGATGGCGCAATTCCAAATTGAATGCGGATTGACAAAAGCACCTTATTAAACCCAAAAAGGAAATTACTTGCTAAAAGAGACAAGCAACAGATTTGATGTGAGAATATCCTTAAAGGATAAATAGTTACGGAATCTTTGGATCAACACACCATATTCTATGTTAACAGTAGGGATAAATTAAATTAGTTGTTCAGAATATGTGAAACAATAAACCAAACCTTAGTTTGTAAAACAATTGTACCAACGACAAATTAAAGAGGAAAACATGATTAACAATAAAAATATTAGGAAAACTTATCGAAACAGAATATAAACGATTTTTAAGTATGGTAAGAGGCTGTAAGAAATGAATTGGAAATTTTTGTTTTAAACAGAAACAAAATGTATACAAAATAAATGAAAATGACAGTTATGAACAATGATGGGGACCTACCAGTCAAAATATACAATCCTACAAGTAAGGAAAGAAAAAGTTAGGTTAGGCCGAGGAAAAGATGACTACCATGAATTTGTTGTGTGTTTGTTTGTGATTTCTCAATTAGTAATCACAGACTTTTGCCAACTGCACGAGTTCTTGGACTTCCGATTGGCAAACTCTGTTGGTTGTTGCTTTAGAACTCCTAAATGTACATTTATAACGGCCCAGATTAAATATTTCTTGTATATATATTACTAAAATTGGAAAAAAGTTAGGATGTGAGGAGGTGAGCAATTGGTATAGAAATGATGTAATATAAAATGAGACATAAAAATTGTTTGATCACAGAAGAAAATATGTGAAATATTATCTACGTGTGTTGGGCTAATAAACTAAAAAACATATGAAACTGATAAAATGCTGTATTAAATAACAAATGTTTAGATTAGTTGGATGATTTATTTTTAGATTGAAATTGTAGCACCTAGATAAGAATTAAAGACATGATTAATATGGTTTTGGAAGAGCTCTAGAACAGATGTAAAACAGTTTTGTATCCTAACACCAAACCTTGATTTTTTAGACAGAACGTCAGATTTGAAGAAGAGCCAGGAGATGATTCCCAGTGTTTCTCTAAGGTGTGGTTAAGATTTGTGGATGACATATTTGCAGTATTTGAAACCTAAACCATGAAAATATTAAGGATTTTGACATGTATCTTAATAACAAATTACCGTCATTTAAATCTACTCATGAATTAGAACATTTTTAGATGTAGGTACTTGTTCAAAATAAATAATAAAAAATAAGTTAAAATTAGATGCCTTTATGAATGATACTAGCACATTAGGTATTTTCTGAATAACCTTTAACCAGGAGGTGAATCCAGAGAGGGGCCGATGGATGGGGACGATCGCTCCGAGAGCTTCAGAGTCACTGACTTTAAAACTAAATGGGGAATAAGAATTTGTCCACAAGCAGGGCAAAGTGTCAGACCTCTTCCTGGATAAATTTAGTATAAGATCGGATCACCCGCAAGAAGTACGAGATCGCTCTCCCGAAAACTTTTGTGTTGATCCGCACTCTGCCAACAATACAGAATAGAGGAGGTCAATTTCCTCAAATCTCGTTTGTAGCTTACCAAATAAGGCTTGAGAGAAGAAAGAAAACGATTAGGGAAATAATACAGCTATTTCCCTAATCGTTCCCTTTCTTCTCTCAAACCTTTTTTGGTAATAGGGAATACCTAACAAATATTGTAGATAAGCTAATTAGAAAGAAGAAACTTACAGTCATTATACTTTAAAAATACATAATTAGAAATCTCGTTATGACAGTAGTAGATACATAAAGCTATGGAGACATTGGAGAAAAAATGGGAAAATTGTCGATTTAGAAAACTCGGGAATATGTGTAATCAAAAACAATGATTTAAAATCTTATGGACACACAGTACAGCTGTTAGAATCCGATTCAAAGAGCCTTTCGCACATATGATCTGATCAACCTAGTGTGCAAATTATGGAACATAGTGTCTCTTCATGTTTTGGACCATAGTGTCTCCATAGGTGGATTTGAAATTCTTTACGAGTATTTAGATAAGTACATCATTATAAGGAATTTACGAAAGCATAATGAATAATGATGTAAATTCAGACAACGTCCCATTGTATAATTTGATATAAAAAATGTGAGGAAAATTTTTTTCATTTTAGTATTTGATAAAATCAATTACATTATTACATGTAAGGGCAAGGCAGGGTCTAATGATTATTTTATTTACAAAATAAAAATAATAGTTTGGTGGTAGGGTACAAAACTTTTGTGTTTTTATATTTTCAGCAAGCAGAAAAAAAATACACTGAAGCTTTTGGAAGTGCAGACAAATTATGATATGAATGCTTGAAGCTGTTTTGTTAAAATAAAACAAAATAATTTCTAGCAAAATAATGAGAAAATGGAAATTCAGAGTAAACTACTAGACAATGAAATAAATTAATTTGAAGTTGCAGAACCCGTTGTTGATGTGTCACAGTAATTACCAAAAACATTTGCCGACTTACCTTTAGTTCATTCAAGAAGCGATGCGCGTGTTATTGTTTTTTATTAAAATGCTAACGGACAAAATTGCACTAGTAAACTACTTTCAGAAGCAATTAGTAGTAACTGTCAAATCTTCGCAATCAGAATAGCACCACAAGCTATTTTTACACGACTAAATTGAATTCTTTAATTAGAAAAGTGTACAGATATATAGGTAAAAGTTAAGTAGCACAATTATGCCCCACGCATCTCTACGTCGTCGGCATCGTACAGGTAAATGTAAGAATTTTTTAATGCTTTTCTCTGTTGGGTTTTTTCGAAAGTGAAAATCTTGAAGTTGGTTTCTTTCGTGTTCTCCGGAAGACTAAATTTAGAAAGGTGGTTCTATTTTTGCAAACGCACTTTCCTAAAATTTACACTAATGTTTACTTGCTAAGTTCATCGAGTTTCTATTTTTTGCGTCAGTTTATTTTTTCCAGCATTGATGTTTATTTTGATTTTACGGATGCAAATATCTAGTAGGCCAATTTAATATTTTAGTACTGACATTTTTTTATGTATTTTGAGAGATAGTAAATTAAATTTGCCGTAATCTAATTACACCTGAATTCCTTGAACTGAAAACTTTTTTCTAGAAAAGGTAACCCAATAATTTTAACTGTGAGGATTAAGTCTTCTCCCCTGTCAAGTCGCTTATTTGGAAGATAAAAAATTCCTGGTCTTATCAATTTTTCATCTTATCTGAGTATCTGACTTTATAAATGTTGACTATGAGCAAAATCTACAGTTATGTCGGTTAAACTCCCTATGAAGTGAAATAGTGCACTCATCCGAAAAGCAAACATTGTACAAGAAATTCGGGTTTTCGATCACACGCAGAGTCATAATTTCGCAAAACTGTTGCATTCGATCCCAATCATCCTCATTCAATTCAAGAAGTAATTTAATTTTGTACAGATGGAATTTGTACTTATGCAAAATTCTAAAAATATTAGTTTTGCTAATATAGGGAGCTGCAGAGATTTGCTGGACAAACTGCGTGTTTACTATAAGTTAGACATGACCCAATGTAGCCACAGCTACCCCTTCATCATTTAAAATTCCAATGGGACCTCTTTTTTTATTCATTACTGAGCCCATCTCAACAAATTTTAAAATCAACTCCAATACGTATTTATGACGAACGTTTTGGTTAAAAACCCTTGCAGCAGATCCAGCACAATTTTGATTTTGCTAATAAAGACTTACCATCTCAACATGTTCTTGCAATGTGAATACCATAATTATCTTTTTAATTTTCAACAAATCAGTAAAGTAATAACTTGACAGATAAATGTACAATGCTTAAAATGATTGAATAAAGGTTAGAACAGATAAACAAACTTGTTGTAAATATCAGCAAAAAATAATGTAAAATAATTGAATGTTTACATGTAATGTTTTTCTTGTATTGTGTTTTATTACATGGTGCGGCACTGAAACAGGATGGTTTAAGGACGTACTATACAAGAACTCTTTTTTAATACTTTTCCATGCAGTAAAAACTTTTAATTTAATAATCCGGTTTTATTATTAGGTCCGTTAGGTTTTCCGTTACATGTATAGAAATTGCAACAAAAGGTTTTATTATAACGGTATAGTCCATAAAAAGGATAAAAAGGGCTTTCAAATGATATACGACCACACCTATTTTCCGCATCTCAAAATCTCAAGGTTATTGAATTGGCCTGTTTATGTTGAATGCGGGCAAGCGCTAATTCACCTCAAAAAATTTCCTCCTCGAAACAAAAATCCATCTGTTTTATCTTATTGCAATATTTTTGAAAAAAACCAAGATATTTAGATTAAAGCTCTCAAGCGACTTGACTTTTTCCGACACTTCCAAAATATCGTGATATTTCAACCAGTTTTCATAAAACTATCACGTTAAGAAGGTACAATAGTAACGATTCAAAATTTTAATTAAAATGAAGTTCGAACTGTTCACTATTAACCTGTTGGTAGTATTAGAACCTATTTCGTGTTTCATCTTTAATATTCTGAAATATTTCTCTATTAATAGGATTATTTATTTTGCAAGGCACCGGCGTAAATCACCAAGAGTTTGCAGTTAATACACCTTCGATTTCAGGTAACCCCACAGTAAAAGGAAATTGAGGTAAGATCTAGTTATCA
The DNA here is from genome assembly GCA_034190945.1 of Octodonta nipae. Taxonomy (NCBI): domain Eukaryota; kingdom Metazoa; phylum Arthropoda; class Insecta; order Coleoptera; family Chrysomelidae; genus Octodonta; species Octodonta nipae. The sequence continues at coordinate 33,105,324 of CM067223.1, forward strand.
GTCTGGCCATCCTATGTGTTCAAGTCCTCACGTGAAAACCGCGTTTAAACATTAACTTCCCAGGAAAATTAAAAGAATCGTTATTGAACATTGGACCTATCAGATAATTTATTCATTATACAGGGTGTCCCATGAGGGTGGGCTGTTATCTGTAACTCCAAACATATTGATGTTAAAATTCTGAAAATTTGGCAAGCTAGGTTCTATGTGACTAAGATATTTTCAGAACTGTGGCACTTTCGGTTATACCAAACGTAGGCAAAAACTTTCTTATATCAAATAGAACACCCTGTATGCTATTGGATATTTGGATGCCACGTTATATTCTAGATACATTTTATTAACCACACGTTATCTCTAAATTTAACCGTTCAAGATATTTACATTTTTATGTCAAAAATGACAATTTTCGCTAAAACGGCTTTTAAGCATGTCTTATTGTAAGACTCAAGCCAGCAAACGGCGCTGAAAAAATCACCCCTTTTTCTACAGGGTGAAATAGTGAAAATGACATCCACAATATGATTAAAACTCAAAATTTTTAAATGGAAACTCCTAATTGTTTGTTGGGATCTTATTTTGTACGTTCCCGATATCTAAAGCTCATAACTTTCGATTAAATTACGAAAAATCGTTGTCCGCCCGTTAAAATATGATGTCGACTTTGCTTGGAAAAATCAAGTTAGCCATGGCCGCCAGAACAATAACTTGAGACTACGAAATGTCACTCAGTGTTTTAAAATTGCCAATTATTCTTACACAAAGTCTAATAGGAGTAATTATTCCAAAGAATATTATTTCAATACCTTTATTATTTATAGCGAGTGTAATAAAAATAAAAAAGCAGAGGCCATTACGGAAAACAATTAATCGAATGATACTACATAGAGAATGCAAAATAACAGACAAAACGTAAACCTACCGTACATAGACGTTTTAAATAATTTATTTTAGTAAAAAATGTTCAAAGTTACACACTTGAATTTCTAAGCACTTCTCGGATCTTCTAAGCAGTTCTCTATGAGTAGCATTTTATTGATTAGTGCTTTAAAAGTAACGACATCTTGCATACTCGTATGTATTCGTTATTTTTAGTCTGAATACCGTTACAAAGTATTCGTTACCCGTTACTTTCGTTTGTCGTAATTTGAGTAGTGGCACATAAATATAGGGTTTTAATGAGTGCATACCTATTACAATAATTAAATAATTATCCGATATAATACGTTGCAATTAAAGGAAAAAAATAATGATGTGTGGAATATGAACGGATTTTATTAAGTCAAATTTTTATTTACTTTTAAATATAAAATAAATAAAGAAAACAATAAATATATACTCAAGCAACGCATATTTTTATTTTTTATATATCAGTCTCCTTAGTAAGTAGAAAGTAATACAAGCATATTTTCAATAAACAAATAGATAAATAATTATATACTTACACTAATTTGACAGTTCTCCTAAACTACTTATCACAATGAAAATTTCCGCAGTTTATTTTATGCCCAAAATATGTCATTTACATTTAGAAATATTTTTTTCATCCGTTTAGGTTTTCATGAGGCACGTTTTTCCGACAATATTTACCGGATTTTGACAAAATTCATTCTGCTGGCACTGACTTTACCAACATGCATAAGTACTTTTTTTCTAATTTCTACTTCATTATGAATATAACAAAGTTCGTGCCTGCCAAAATTTAAGTGCATTATCTTTTATATAAAGAAACTTTTCTTCCACATATTGTCTTTGCATAATAATACTGCCAGTTATTGGAGACCTTAAACTCGATTTTGTTTTTACTACTACATCAAACCTCAATATGCATTCAATAAATTCTTTCAATCCCAAATCTCTGAGTAAATCTTTTATTTTATCTCTTATACTATAAAATACTTTTATAAATCTCAATGGTTTATGGAATTTTTAAAGTAAAGAAAGACTAGGGAATAGTATATAAAATCATATTAAATAATTTAATAAATAACAATATACATATATAGTTAGTTATGACTTATTTACCTTACTGTCATAACAATTCGGTAGTTCGGCAGGACAAATACGGTAGGTTCGAAGTATTCGTACGTGCGAAACATACGAAATATTCTTATGTTCGAAACATACGAAATTATAATGTATCTAACGAAGTAACGAAACTATGGATGTGCGAGTTGGACCTTTCGGTATTGGTATTATGCGGCAGTCGACATTGCTGAAGTAAACAAGCGATTCAAGTAACGATACTAATTATTTTGTCTATTCATGGGTTTTCTCTCCTCCAAATTTTTTCCTGTAACAGATAAGTATTTAAAAAATTGTATATGTAGAACAAAGTGTAGTAAGGCAATTTCGTAAAATTGCCCGGATTACTGGCTGTCTGTACAGAGATTCTTCCTCACAGTTTTTCTGAGAGAAAGAGATGTCTATAAAATGATCAACCAGTATTCCTGTATATAAGTAATGTATTGTATATTGTGTAATACTTATCTGTGTGTGGAGACGTTTCAACTCCGAGTCTGGAGTCGTTGTCAATCGTTTAGTGTCGTTTTCGAGGTTTTTTTCTAAAAAATTTTCGCTTTGATTTTGAATTTATTGTTCTACATATACAATTTTTTAAATACTTATCTGTTTCAGGAAAAAATTTGGAGGAGAGAAAACCCATGAATAGACAAAATAATTCAAGACCTCCTCAACAATCTTTTCGAAATTACTAACGATACTAATGTAAAAGTAACAATTCGGTACTTGGTGTATTCGTTACTAAGTAACGAATACATACGGTTTGTTACAGCCCTAATACTGATATATAATCTAAATTTCTGAATGCGTTTCTGACTCATTGTACACAATCCTCTTTGGTCGTTAAATGACTATCATAAACTTTATTTTTTATGGCACGAACAAATCAAGTGAGCGAGGTATTCCCTGGTCATCGAAAACTTCTAATAAATAGTTGTTCACTAAGTAGCAATTGTGGGTAGGTCCCCGTCATACTGATAAAATATTTCTCGATAATTGGCCAATGGGAAATTTTCCAGATACGTGGCATCAATATCACCTATAAACATTAAAAAGACAGGGCATAAAGCAACAATATTATAATTTTCCCATTTAAATTTTCTTCATAAAAAATGCAGTTTTACCACTCCGGCGTTTCTTAACGCATAATAAACATTAAACTGCCTACTCTATTAGTTTATACATCGGACCTCAAGTAATGGGAACTGTACCTATTAAATAGACAATTTTTGGTGAATTTTTCCTCATCTGACCAAATGATATTGTCCAAAAACAAACGGTTTCCTTGGAACCATGTTAAAATAAATTCACAGAATTTTACTCGTCTCGGAAAGTCAGTTTAATTAAGATTTGTGCTTTTTCAATATTCTATGAATAGAGCTTTTAGAAAATCACATTCTAGTACTTCTTGCCTAATACTTGCTTTCGGATACCAAAGTTGAAATTTCATTATTGGCGTCATTAACAACAGGCTTATTTTCCTTAATTGTTGGTTTAACTGATCCGAAGTTCTTAATATTGTCTATTATTCGTCCATGTGAAAATTTTGAGTTTTAAGCATACTGAATTGAATGTCATTTTCACTATTTTTTAAAAACACCTTGTAGAAAAAGAGGTTTTTTTCAGCGCTCCTTGCTGGCTTGAGTCTTCCAATCAGACATACCAAAAAACCGTTTTAAAACAGATGGTTGTTTAGGGAAATTGTTGATTCTACCCGCAGGACTGCATCTGACATTTTTGAAAATTTCTTGGGAATGGTTAAATTTAAAGATAACATGTGGTTAATTAAATTTATCTAGAATTTCACGTAGTATTCAAATATTCAACATGTAAGAAAGTTGACGGACAATTATACCGGAAGTTCCACAGTTCTGAAAATATTTGTGTCACATAGAACTTATCGGCTTGTCTGCGTTGTCAAATTTTCAGAATTTTGATTTCAACATTTTTTGAGTTACCACTAACTGCTCACCTCGTGGGAGATCCTGTATATGAAAATACACTTAATTTTGGAGTTTACCGATAAATAAAATGTTGCTTCATCACTAAAGTATTATTATTATATATTAATTAGGGTTTTGTCATCTGATATGTCGCTATGAAAATTAAATTATCAATCATTTGCATTTTTTTTTGTCCAAGTAATGAAAACCGTCCTTGAAAAAATATATTATATTTCGATTGATAGAGATGGATCTCCTTCCAAAAGAATCTGGAGGAGCAAACAACACAAGGACAATAATTTACAGTTTAAAAACGCCCCAATGTCGGATTGCATGACTCGTTTTTATGCATTGTAGGACTACTTTTAAAACAGCCTAAGGGTGTAATAAATTCCGAAACAACTGTGTAATAAATTCATAAACAACTATAAATGTTCGGATTTTGGAGAAGGTCAATATACGGCTTATGAACTTTCGAACAATATATTAAAACAACATGAAAGGGGTAAACAGCCCCATATTATCACTTATCTTTCCTGTCCACTGCTGGACAAAAGCGTTTTCATACTCTGACATTTTTTCGATTTTGTGTAGCCAATTTTCAGCGAATATCTCTACATCGTCAATCCATCTTGTGGGTGGCCGTCCCCAGCTTGATTATTTGTCTGGCGTGTCGCGTGACGCGTCAGAACAATATCGGTTTAGTACATTTTGTATTAAACTGTTTATATTAGTAAAGGCGGAAACACATTATCGACACGCGACGCCACCCGAAACGATGTGACGCGTTTTACGTCAAATCAAATTGTAGTATTTTTAGTGATGGGATCATTCGAATGAAATATAATCGGTCATTCGATTATTAAAATCACTCGAGTACTCCGATTATGGTATCAAAGTATTCGAATGAAAAATAATCGATTATTTAACTCGAAACATTCACCGAATCATGTGCGCGAGGACGAGCCATACCACAGATCGAGCGGTGCTGCATTCGAGTTATAATTCGAATGATTTCCTTGTGAATCGAGGAGTGCTTTTCTGTCACTAGTCGTTCATATGGAGGCACTTTCGTTCGTACTCGCTCTTATGCAGTAGCTTGTTTACGTCTTTCATTGGACAGAAGAAATATGTAAATACTGTATTTTCAGGGTACGGTGCAATTATTGCAATGCAAGGTAATTTGATGAATTGTCTGTTAATGTAGATTAAGGAACATTATAAAGTTACTTAAATTATTAACAATAGTTCCTTCACAAATAAATTTTAAATTAAATGAATATTTAGGAAAATTTTAATAGAATAATATTCCCTAAATTTAAATGTTCACACACAGGGCAGCCGCTGACAGGCAACAAAGGTTACGAATCTTCTCAGATTTTTTTTCTCATAAGCGAGAATCGTTAGAATTATAAACGTTCGATCCGAGAGATCATTCGATTATTAAAATCACACTGTGATTCCTAGGGATAGAAATCACACAAAAAAATAGTAGGTTTACTAATATAAAATATAAAATTTTCAACGTAGTGATGTCTCTCTTATGTTAAACAACATGCATGTAGATAAATCGGTAGTTATGAATGAACATAACAGTATATAGTGGTAATATGCATGTTGTTTAACATCATAAGGGAGAATATCTAAAGATAGATTGCGTGGGGTATGGGCGCATGTACAATTAGAATCCTTACCCTTGATGAGAGAAAAAGGAAACGGAGTGAACGTATTTGTCTGACTAGAGCTGCAACCAATATCTACACGACACTAGAGTGACGCTATCAAGCACTTAAATCTGAGTTTCTCTCAAGTGCGTTTCGTTCTTCTCGGGAACGAACATAGTCTATACTTAAGTATGATATCTATGGTTGTGATGTTCTGTCAGTAGGCGTCAGAACACATTTAAATAATAACACTAACCATGACGTGACAGAGCATCACCACACGACCCTCAGAAAAATATTAATCTGCCTTTAATAATCGTCAGTGTTGCTGCTTCATATGTTAGTACGGGAAGAACACATAATGTTGAATTTAATTTAAAAAATATCAAAGATATTAGTTAAGGCGTTACAATAGTGTTAAGATATTGTGTAACATAGCTTATCAAGAGTTACTGATCTTGTATATGGACTATAATTAGTTTGTAAGAATAGTAAATAAGTTGATCATTGTAAATCCTCTTCACCTAATATGTCCATTTTTACTTACCGTTTGAACACCATTAGTTTAGTGTCAAATGCTCATTAGTTGATAGTAGATGAGGAGAACTTAGGCGCATTTAAATATGCATTTCCTCTAACTTGAAGCTGGCGGAATGCGTCCGCGAAGGTCATAACCAGAACAGAACAGAGCGCATAGGTGAGAAATTTTTATATAACACACTGGAAGAATGGATTGATGCTGTATAATGCATATTGCATATCCCAGACATTTGCACAGCCGTACTTGTTCTATGTTCTTGTTGTTATTTTAATGGAATTTGATTTATAATATACTGGCTTTTCGAAAAGTTTATTTTCTAATCTGACTTTGCAGACGGCTGATTAAGAGCTGAGCAGAGAGATTGTTTACATTCTTCCCTTTACAACTAGTTTTGATTATATCCATGAAGATGGCAGCTTAACTGATGGAACGGCGGTGAGGGTTGTAAATAAAGGTTTAAGGTGTAAGGTTATAAAACTTTGTGTTTAAACATTTGTGACATACCAAAACTCCACAGTTTTCCAGCCTATTTATTTTGTTTATAATGCTTAGCAGTAACGTAATGAACAGTCCTTGTCTAAGTTCTCTGACGACTATGAACTTTATTAGTGTAAAGACTGGTAGTTTGGCTTGTTAAAAAGGCGAGAAAGTTTCGTGCACTTTTCACAAATATGCATGGGGAACTAGAATACCCTTATTATCAATGAAGTTACCTGAAATATTAATTAGTGGAGCTTTATTTGTACATCTTTCAATTAAAGCAAATAACTGCACTAAATTATAATGCTGGTTAAAGCGATATTTTCGTCCACAGGCACAAGGCGAAAATAAGGCTGATCTATTTGACACGTTAGATTTAAAGTAATTAAGATACTGATAATTAATAAAATAAATAGTAGTAATACAAAATACAAATTTAATTAATATCTTATTATTATAGTTTTATCAGTCATTATCCTTTTTACTACAATTTGTGATTTAAATTATGTTGGCTATTCATCTTTCGACTGACAGATATATGAAAGTTAATTTATGAGATTTTCACGAAATCTGTGCAACAATTGTATGGAATATTACTGAAGGCTGTACAGTTGATACGAAGAAAATATAAAATTCAATATACAACGATTTATTTAAACTCAATTTGCATCCTTATGTCTGATGACGGTACATTATGTACAACTGAATTTGAAAAAGTTAACACTCGTTCTATTTAATGTTATATCTTTAAGCAAGTTATTGTCTTAAAAACACATACACATAAACACATATATGTACCTTTATTTAAATAATCAATTACTTGTAATCGCCCATCACTTAGTTCACAATTCTAATTAATAAATTACATTTAGCACATTTTAGATAAACTTTGAACTGTTTATTCTTTTCGTTGATCTATTAAGCTTTCTACGAGATTCGATACAAGGCTTTGGAAAACTAATAAAGTCAATTAAATTCCCCAAAAATGATTTACTGTACATATGGCTCCCACATATTCCATGAAATTACTGATAAAATGTTATACATGTTAATTAAAATCGTTTTACTGATAGTTCACTTTAAGTTTATGACTATTAAAACTTAACTACTAATACAAAATTAGTAAATTATATTGAAAATATTGTATTTACGTTATAAACAAAACAGCAAAGTGCAATAAGTGCACGAAAAAATTGACAGGCGTTGAGGCATGCACATAATTTTTTTTTCAATTATGTAAAGGTTTATTACCTGAGCACAAAGTGACTTTGTGCCGCACAGTGCCGCAATTTTCGAGCGTTAATTGGAACATACTTCATGTTTTATGATAATGTTTTATGTTAACTTGATAAACTTACATAAAACATCCAAATGCACAGTTATTTCTTGTGCCCATTTGTGGGAGCCAGTAGGTATTCTAATTGTGCGGTAATTGGAAAACCGCCACTGTCTATGCAAAATTCAATGAGTGCTTCTAAAAATGTTTATTGGTCCATCGGGTTGAACGCCATTTTAAAATCCACAAAGAGAAATTATTTAATTTATACATCTCTAGATATGAGCTTTTATTGTAAGGAGATGGTTATTAGTAGCATATGTTGTTCGAAAACCTGGATGAAAGAAATAACTCCAGATTAATTGTTAAACATGTTGTGATAATCATTGTATAGGTACAGCTAGTAAATGTGATTTCATAAGCTGACCGGCCTGTTATTTTTGATTTTATTTAAGTCTTCTTTCCGTAGTTCGTTTTTCGAATTCTTTCAGATTTTTTTGTATGTATTTTCTGAGTTCTTTACTTTTATTATTTACTCTTCTTATGCTCTGGATATTTCTTTGTTGATTTTTTTTATACTGTACTTACCATTAATAACTTTGTTCTTGTATTTGGTTTCTGCTGTTTGGTTTGAATTTAGCCACCTTATTTGAATTTTTATTTCTGTTCAATTCTATAAGTCTGGGCCCGGCCTTAAACTGAGAACGAAACTGCGGTGAAATAATATTTTTTGCATGGATCGTCAGCAATTAATTAGTATTAAATTTTGCAGCTTTGACTTCTATGAAATCAAGTTAAAGTGAGTGAGAGGATAATGGGCTATTGCACAATAGCAATTACTTAATAATGAAATATACTGTCATGATTATTGCGATATCTTTTCCCATCTGAAAATATGGCCCTAGTAGCTAAGTATTTAAGCTGGTATGACTATTGTTTCTTGGAAAAAGGTGTAACAGTTAATTTATTTTTTAGCAATAAATTCTCAAAAAAGTCATTTGCGCATATTTGTTCTTTTATAGAAAGGACATATGACATTTACGACCTTATGTAATGCAGATTGTTCTTCCCAATGAAACTGTAGGGATTTGTAATAAAATAGATAATCAAAAATTTAATTTTACTATGAATTTGTACCATGAAAATACAATTAAACAATATATCTAGAGGGTAAGGATTTAACAAATAGATTTTAGGCCACGAATTCATAAATCATTAAAATTATCTGAACTATATATTTACTTCACAATATGATGTAGTTCAAACGGTGTAGTCAATAGTCTAAAATTATTAAATAATTAAATGGCACTTATATGAGTTTTAAGTCAATGTCTTTGTTCTCACTGATAAGGTGTTTTATATGCACCAGAAATATACTAAAAGACATAGAAAACAGAACAATGATACTTTTTAATACAATTTCTTTCAACATAATTTTAATGTATCACTTACTTTCATTTAAATAAAAGTAGCTGATATTTACAATTGGTAATGCTGTTTTCATTTTCATTTGTAGTGAACTATACTCAAACTGTTAGTTCAATACTACGCACATCTTTAATTTGTGAATAGATAGAAACTTTCTGGGGACTGAACTGAAATTTCTGGTGCGCACCAAAACTAGCCAACGAACGTTGGACCCAGAACGAGCGCTTGTAATCACCTTCTTGGACCATCTTGGGTGGTCGACTGACAACTGTGATATTTTAACAAAACAAAGTAATGTGTAACATAAAATGGAATATGGTGAGTCCAACTTAATGAAATGAATAGTACCTGGGCTGAGAATATTAACAATAAGGAGGCTTTACAATAAACTAGTTGACTTGACAGACTTTGTTCTGCCATTTCCAGTGACAGGGCCAAGATGATTTTGATTCATACAGAAGGAGTTCTGCCTTCGGAAAAGTACCGAGTATCAACGAGGGTAAGACTTCTTTAGCTGTTCCTAATAGCTTCTCAATAGTTTTTCTGTCACCGATTTTCTTCCATGGAAGAAAATAAATCAAGTGTATGAGTGAGTGAAATGAATAGCTTGAAGGCGGGTCCTTTTTACAGGTAACAAGTACTAAAATTACATAAACCTTGCTTAAATATGTTAAATAAAAAAAAAACTGGTTTGCAGGGTATTGTTAAATATTAATATTTAGTATAGTCAGAAGCTTCATTTGGGCACAAACTTCAAGCTGAAGCCTTTAAGCTTGAAAAAATACTAGGACAATATTTTAAAACCTTGTCAAAGTGTTTAGAATGATCTGTTGGGCCAATTATCTTTGCAGACAGGATAAACGTTATCCAATGGTGAGAACCACAGCCTAGTACCAAAAAATCGACAACCATAGCAGATTAGAAACAAAAAGTAACATACAGTCATCAGCGACTGAAGCAAGTAAATAAATACAACAGGAAAATAAAACAAATGAGAACTAAAATTAATAAATAAATGAAATAAATCGATGTAATAAAGAGGAGTGCTAGGTATATATAAATATAAATAAAAGACTTAGTGAAATTGCATATTTGCATATAATACAGGAAAAGTGTTAGGGAGCCTAGGAAAGGAAATCAAGAAACTAATAAAGGGACCTAATTGATAGATTATGCGGAAGACATATGAAACAAGTGCTGAAACAAAAGGATTTCTTCAGATTTTAGTCTACTGTTTCTACCGCTATACGACCTAACTATGTCAAAGTGTTGATACTTGATGACTATTAGACAGATAGAACACAAGGATCATCATACTTTTAAATGAAATATAGAATTGTCATAGTGAATAGTAGAATAATATTCTAGGTTAGGTGTACACATGTATGGGAGGTTAGCTTAACCTTCAGTCTTAAAAACATATTGATTATATTATTCTTCCTCAGCTGTTAATTTTATCTTTGGCGATCTTTACATTATTTGGTACTGTTAAAAACATTTCTAGAAGCGCGCATGTAACAACAATTTAGGATATAAATAACCATAGAAGATAAATGAATAGATATTTTATTACCTGAACATTTTAACCCATTTTAATTTAGCACCCTCAACATTAGAAAAGGTGCATATTTGTTGAGTTTTCTGTGTCATTCAGTATCTGACTTAAAATACTTTGTACAATGTGATTAAAAAAACTGTTAGCAATAAAATATTAACAAATGTATTTTGCTAAAACTGACCAGATTATGTATGTAGTTTAGATTTTTATTTGTGCAGATTTCTAAACATATTTGTAGGTTTATATTAACCTATGAATTTAAAGAACTAATATTAATAAATTGAGAAATAGAAATAAATAGTCGAATCACTTTTACTAAATAATTTATTCAGAAATATTTCTGAATACGATAAGCCAGAAAATCGACTTTTCAAAATACTGATGTAAAATTCATCTGGAAAGGTTAGTTTTTAGTGATCCTCGAGACCTAAAGGATCAACTACTTCTTTAAAACTATTAAAAATATGGCACCCTTTTTCAGTCCGATATGCATTAATATAATAATGTCTTTATATTTAACACTATTGTAACAGTTCTTGAAAGGGGCGACCCTTTTTGTAACTGCTATACTTCTTGCGTCTGCTTCTGTTGCTCCTTTTTCGCTTTCCACCTTTGAAGGGAAGGTATGGCGAACAGTACCAGCCCGCTTAGGGCTATCGTAACTCCGGCTAAGCTGAATGCTGGGTTGTAAGATCCTACCAAGTCCACCAGTGCACCTAAAACAAGTAATAAACGTCATGAGTAGGAAATTACGAAATGAAATATAATTTTGCTGGTTCAAGCATATAGAATTTTTTAGAATTTTGATTACTACTGTATTTATATATTACCATTTAGAACTAACTCAATACAACCTAAGTCTGCTTCTTTTTTTAAACCTGCGGGTTAAAACACATATTGGGTTTTTATCAGAGTGGCTCAGTTGTTACTTACGAAGTCACATTGTTCTCAGTTGAGATATACTTTTCTTTTTAGTTTAAACCATTGTTTGTTATTTCCTGTACTTCATTTGATAATGATATTCGGGAGTCTTTCCATCAGTTAGGTGTTGTTACCAATGGTCGTTGTGTTCTTGTTTTTCTCTTCATGTTACTATTCTCTCATTGATAGTTCGTCAATTTATTTATTTCTAGTTTTCTTCTTACACATCCCTACATTATCACATTTTAGATACCCTTTTTTCTTACACGATTCTAAGGAAGCTGGATCCAGCTGTCTTCCATAGTATATCATCTTTGCTATTCGGAAAATAAATAGTCTTTCTTCTGTTATTGTCGACTTTCGTTTCTAGAGTGTAGGTTCAGTAGCGGATCCAAGATTGTCGTTGGAGGGGTTAACCTCTTTTGGGGGCTGAGGATAGGTTTTCGCAAAACAAACACTCATCGCTTAGTTGCTCCATATTATTAGGCTTCCGCTCATTGTTTTTGGATTGCTTGCTTGTTGTTTTAATACGTCGAATTTCTTCTGGATTGAGTCATTTGTATTCCTAGGTATGTGAGGTTGTTCACTTGTTTTATAATTTGATCTTGCCACATGGGCCCAGATTAAGTCTGTCCGTATTGGTCTCGTAGCTGTCTACTTACGCTTCTGGTTACTCGAAGGTGAGGTTTACGGTAGTGAGAGAGCTGTTAAGTTGTCACGAATCGGCGGTGTTCCACGGCTGATTGGTAATTCCCGGTTGACTTGTTTTACGATGGGGTCATGTCGGTTTCATCACCTGTGTTTGATTGTGAGGCCTTCTTATGATCTAAATTCGGTCTCTTATGTGTTGTTAGTATGACGTCGTGGTGTCGTGTTTCGTAATCGATGTAGTTTTTTCTTTAGTTCTTATAGCGTTCTCGTGTTCATCACCTCTGGTTTGAATACTCATTTTGGTTTACTCTACATACCTCTGGCAGTCTGCACATGGAATCTCAAACACTAATTTTGTTATAAAGGGATCCTACTCGGATTTTTTCAACACCATGCTGTCTGGCTTCATTTACGGTTTGTCTTGTTTCGTGTCTGTTGATCTCGGTTTTGACTTTAGTGATGTTCGTATGTATTTGTCAATAAATCCAATTTGATTTAGTGCTGCGTTTAGCCTGCTTATTTTCTATTAAACATTAATATTAAACACCATATAGACCCACCCCATAATAAAAAAGTCAACTGGAAATTAAAAATCTGGGAGAGATGGGCGTGTCGACTAAGCGCCAAATACCAACCGTACAACGTCGAATAGGGTCTATATAACAGCGAGCATCTGCGAGTAATTAGAAGTGTGGACAGAGGAATATGAGAAAAATGCGAACAGACCTGATGGCAAAAACACGAGTGAATTCCAGGAAATTATCTTGGGATTTAAAAAAACATATATGTTTTGTCCCTGAAGATGTTGTGGTATAGTTTGTCAATGTTTAAGCACTAGCTCAGACCCCGTTGTCATTGGCAAAGAAAAAAAGGTTCTTTGCCATTGCCTTACAAATTTAATGGTAATCTCCTTTAAACATTAGGTAATTTAATCTAGGTACGCTGAAAATTTTGTATGGGAGAAAAAATATGAATAATAGAGAAAATTGTCAACGTTAAGGTTATGTTAATTTTTGGTTAAGATTTCCTGATTCTTTTTCGGAGATACGTAACACACCTGAGTATTCATTCATAAGTGTAGGTACGTCAATCCAGAAAGTTGTAGAAAATTACTTAAACAAATAAATTGTTATTCGATTTTTTCTGTTTTCCTCCAAAACTTTGATATAGGTTGTAGAGATAAAAATGTCTTAGCGAAAGTTGTTGAGAATCAGATATTCTACGAGGATGGTGTCTTGCTCAGATTTTCTCGAAAAAAGTTTTTTTTGTGAAAATGATGAAGCGTTCTATTATGAAAATAAAAAAGTTACATATTATGAATATACGTCATCTACTTCTAACCAAAGGGACAAAGGAACAATATGTGAAAATATTAACAAAAAATAATTATTAACTATTAATTACGCGAAAGCGACAGAATGTAACATCAGTGATGATTGCTTGAATTCGTATGACGGGAAGGAATGATCGTTTTAGAAAAATACATTTATTAATTCCAAATTTCATATTCAAAGTTTGCTTCCTATCAAATTAGCTGTACTCTAGTTCTCTCACTGAGTATTTTTGCAAATTAAAAGTTAGTTTATTAATTAATGAAATATATTGTTTTGGAAGCCGCTAAATTCGATACACTCATCGATTGACTTTAACTTAAAAAATAATGGTGTGTAAATGTGTGGTTATTGATACAAGAAGTATTTTAAAATGGAACATAATGTATTGTTGCAACAAAATTGTTTGTTTCTGTGTAAATTATAATGATGATTCATGAAATAATATGCTTGGGTTACTGTTCAGCTGAAAGATGATGAAAATATCGATAAGTTGGCAATTAAATTCAATGAATCAAATCAACAAGAATCATCTCCATCGAAAACAAAAAACAAAAAGTACTTAATATTTATTGTAGTAATTTATTAACTCATCGGTGAAGACGATCACCGTTCCTTTTTTAAATTCAAACGCATTTTAATTTTAACCTATCTAAAAAGTCAATTATATTTTAATTCTAGCTAAATAGATGAATTGTTGTCGAGACATGTGTGTATTTGTTTTTATTATATACTTTTTAATGTAGATATTAATAGTCCATATCCAATTTATAAATGTGAATATTAAAATATCTTACCTGCTATTGGTGGACCTATAAGTGAGGCGATTCCTTGGAAGAGAAGCAGTAATCCGAAGGCATTAGTTAATTTGTCTAGACCAAGTAGATCGACTAATATAACAGAAGTCAATCCAACATAAGCTCCAATTGTAAAGCCAAATACGGTCCCGTAAATGGCAAGAGAGTAGAAACTTGTACAGAAGGCACTGATAAAGGTAGCTGAAAAAGTTATATAATTATGAATTGATAAGATTTCATAATGATTTCGTGATAAATAACAAAATTTTAATGTGTTAACTAAAGGCAGTTAAAAATTATTCAGTTGGAAACTCATGACTTGTTCCTATGCTATATAAATTGTATTTATTAAGTTTAATTCACAAAAACACACCGTCTGTACCAATTCACTATAGGTATAGGTTTTTTATTGGCTATTTTTATCAACTACATCCCAGAGATATAATTAATATACGCCAATGTGTACAACTACTTAAATAGGATTCATCACAACCTCCTTCATAGTTTGCCGTTTGTCAGCAATTCTCTTAATATCACATGGGGGGGCACACCGCGGATGTTCTACCCTACTAGGACTTGTGCTGGTCCACGTTTCTTCCTTATGTCTTGCTATATGACAGGTGTAGCCCAATTTGAGTTTATTATGTTTCTTATCCTGGTGTTATGTCCAGAATTTGTATTTCCATTGCTGTTTCTGCCATTCTCAATTTGTTTATTAATGTTAGGCAAAGGTGTAAGTTTGGGGCCCGGGTGTCACAACAATGCTATAGAACGCTAAACTGCCCGAAGACAGTTCAGGATAGTTTTAAGTAGCTTTAGAAAGTATAAAAATATCTGTGAAAAGTCATGTTGAGGCAGAAACAGCATTTAAAGAACGAAAAATACATTTAAAATAATATAGAACTAAAAATGTATTTTGAGATTATTATAGTTGTAGCAAACATTATACATGCCGGATAAACTGTGGTTTTCGAGATGTTTTGTCGTGATCTAGTGGAATCATTTCCAATGCTTCCTCTGCAACTGCAGCAAACATCTTCGATGGTGCGGGATGTGCGATACTTCGTAGAATGCTCAAGATAAATTTTATCCTGGCTATGGGAGTAGTCCGTGGAGATTGATCGGTTGGGGACTGCGAACCGAATAAGTCGCACATCGGAGTGTGGGCTACCAAATTTTGTTGAACTTTGGATCTTTAGATTACGTAATTGGATATACCACCATTGCATGGTTGTTATCTACCAACGTATTAGAAAATAGTGCAGATTCTAGTTTTACTTACGTTCATTCTCTATTGTAGAGAACATTGGTTTATAGCTAAAACTAGTCTTTCAAACGTTCGGTCAATTCATTGGACATTGTACAGGAACTCGCTAAATTTTTCAAATGATAACATTACAGAGAAAGGTTAGCTTTGGAAAATCTCAGAAATAAAAACAAAGAAATTATATTTCTACCATCAGACACGGTCATGGATACAGGAAATTACAGCTTCAAGATTGTGAATTATCTGCAATCATCCTGTCAGAAGGCAAATGGACTTACCAAAGTCATGGAAACGGAGGACTATACCATGAAGATATGTAATTTTTTGATCCGGTCACATACCAAAAATTAGATAAGGATCCAAATTCGAGAATTCTTAAAAAAATTAACAAGATAATTAATGTGTGTGTCTTTGATAAGTAGTAAAGAGGCAGAAACTGTTGTGAAATATAAAATGCTGATTACAAACAATTGTGAACCGATTGATGGGTTTGTGGCCGCGATGATAACAAAAAAATAAATTATTTTGTCTATTCATTGGGTTTTCTCTCCTCCAAATTTTTGTCCTGTAACAGATAAGTATTTAAAAATTGTATATGTAGAACAAAGTGTAGTAAGGCAATTTCGTAAAATTGCCCGGATTACTGGCTGTCTGTACAGAGATTCTTCCTCACAGTTTTTCTGAGAGAAAGAGATGTCTATAAAATGATCAACCAGTATTCCTGTATATAAGTAATGTATTGTATATTGTGTAATACTTATCTGTGTATGGAAAAAAAAAGAAATAGTGAAGCGAGAGCTGATGATGGTGGGTGACGTAGTTGGGGATTGCTGAGGAAGTAAAATGGTTGTATGAGCAAATCGGGGTACAAGAAGTTATATCCCCACTGTTGGTTCGGGGCACTTTCAGACTATACAGGTGCTTTTGTGCATAATCTCTTGTCTCATTGACAAGCGAAAGCCTCACATAACAACTCGCAATCGGTAATGAACTACTCTTGCCAGTTCAGAGATGAATATCGGTCTGATCATTGGTAATTATTATTTGGGGATTTTTTAACAGAAAGATTTGAAGAGTGATTTATTCTAACCTTCATGTTGGAAACACGATGTCATTTAAACGATATCCACCTACGAATTAATTTTTCCTATACAGAAAGAAAATAACGGATCGTAGTGGGAAATAATTCAAAAGACACCAAGACGCCAAGACAAAACTGTTCCGAAACCCATTCAGACATATCTCCGCCTACTTCGATCTCCGAAAGATTTTAGTGACCCCCTGCCAACATCAAGAGATTATAGAATAGCGTGTTTATGCAACTGTTTATCTTCGGTAGTTTTAGTAGACCACACCAAAACCGTTACATTTTTTTATTTATGACATTATTGAATGACAATGATCTGTATTTAAGCAATATACACCTTGGAGAAATATTTTCATACAAAGACCAGTGATGTGACCTATCGATTGATGGAAGTTAAGACCTTGAAGCTAAACAATGTTTTTTTAATCTTCTACTAAAAGTTGACCATTATCAATTCAGTGCGTTTTACATCTTTCCATAGTTAATATTTTATAACGAAATTAATATCACCTAGGAAAGAAATCACACACAAGCATTCGTAGGTTAACCAAAACCTGTCAAAGCAATTATGATATCATCATCTCGAGACAGTCCTAGATGTCGAGATTCATTTCGCAATAAAATATTAAAGTCAGTTATATGTATTAAACAAGTACATAAATATTCGCGATTTCAGTCAGTTGAGGATTCTAAAGGAGGAACAACATATTGTCTTGCGTTCAATGGATTTTAACTATCGAAAAAATATTACCATAGCTAATTAGAAATTACAGTAAAAAAATTTCAGGACAATCTGTATAGGGTTAAGAATCCGTATGGGGTTCTGAATCTGTATGGTGCTAGGTTATACGTTTAGTAAATTTTAAAACCGTATTACATTTGAACTTAAACAATATTGGCCGCTCACCTAACATCGCGTCTAAAATATAGAATTCCGAAAACTAAATCTCTTGTTTCTTCATCTGAGACAGTTTTTATCGATTTTCTTCTTCCGTGCTAATCACTTTAACTATAACACCATTTGTACTAATACTAAATATTATTAAATTAAAACAAATTGTACATGCCACTCGGTTGACTTACCTATTCCACAAATAGTCAGACTCCAATTATAAATATGAAGTCTACTAATCCAAGGCTTGTCTGATATATACCCTAAAACTATTCGTCCTATAGTATTGGCCCCTCCAATAATCGAAATTAGCATAGACGCTTTATCGGGATGAATCCCGTGTTCTTTGGCTTTACTTACTAGGAACACGTATGGAATGTTAAAGCCGATACTTGTTAATAGATTGCTTAACACGAATATTATGAATATGACGTCTTTGGCTAGCGAGCAGTCTAACATTTCAGTGATTTCTTCAGAACAACGGAATATCCCGCAAAGTTTGGGACTTTCGCTTTCGCTGTCGGTGTGCCTTTTCTTGTAACTGTATGTTGAATGACGACGTTCCATGAAATGCCCGTCTTCTCCTTTCCTCAAACTTTGCCTGAAAAACTTAAGGATATTATCCGTCATTACAATAATTGTATTACATTAACATTTAAACAAAGACGAAACGATTTATAAAGGCGACAAAATACATTTGCAGGAAAGAAAGCGGGAGAATGGAAGAAACTCAAAATAACAAACTTCTCAAAAACTAGTTTAATGTCACGTTCAAAGGTAACATACGATGGCACTGTACCAATAGTTCAAAAGTAGTTTCAGTGTTCAATCACAAGTTTCATGTCTTCGACTATGTGGCAAATGAATTTTAAACATATTTCCTAAATAAAAAACTACATATGGGTAGCTTATAACGTAAGTAAACAAAATTACAAATTCATATCTCCCCTGTTCTTAAGTTAGTCATCACACAAACAATCTGAAAAGAAAATGACTTCAGTTCAAAAGTGATAAAAACAACGACGTTAGCCATCTGAGTTATATAAAACTATTTACTAAGAAAGAACACCAAAGAAAGGCCATACCGCCATGAAGGTTGTAAACTACTCAACGGCCTAAACCCTCAGCTAATTGAGCAAATGGTGATCAGAAACAGTCAAATAAATAAGGCTTAGGGCGGTTATAGACCTACAGATTCTAGTCAGTTCTTCAGGAACAGAATATAATACGGATTCATTCCCAAACACATGCCGGTAGCCGGGCTTTCTGTCGTAATCTAGTGCTTGTGGTATACGTATCTACTACGTAAATAAATCGTAATAGACGATGAAGAATTGATCGGCGTTGCCCTACTTCTTTGATACGAAGAGCAAAAATGGAAGACTAGGTATCGGATTTAAATCACAAAAATGGCAGATCTACACGAATAGAGCATGCAGAAAACAACTTTTGGTTTGATCTTCTACAATTGCCTGTGAAATAGTTTGGCAAAAAATTAGGTTTAATAAAAAATAAATTATACGTTGTTGAGCCATCCATACCGTATATGCCAAGGAAAAAAAATAAAAATAGCTGGCGACCGGTTGTATCCGGACTCTGTGTGACGACCTGGCATTCTTGCCGTTTCGGGTCGGTAGTTATATGATGGGTGGTAATTTATTTTGCATTGCGTTTCAGCCGTCAGTTTAGAAGTCTTTTCTGTTCAGTTCTTGTAGAACAGAACAGAGTCAGTAGATCTGTGACTGGCTTCATACGTACCCAGATGTAGAGGAAATGACCGGTATAGACAAGGCCTTATGAAAGATAGGCTCATGAAATGACACCACCATCTAACCCGTCAGGATATTAGGACTAACCAGAGTTATAATACAGTGGATAATATCAGATATTGATATGGCGGATCAAAGGGGGGGGGGCGATAGGGGCGATCGATAATTTCCTCGTAGCTAACACATCAGATATAGTAGTATATGTTGGACTTGTATAGCTGTCCTACATGATTTGAACATCATGATAAAGACTCTGAGGAGATCAGCAAAGACAGCGGTCTGAAAATCGAAATAAGAAGGATCTGGAATTGCAAAATGAAGACCAAATCGGTAATAGTGGGTTCCAGAAGATCACAATATTATTAGGTCTCCCATCAGCAAAGAAAGTGCAGAAGAACGCACTTATACAAACTTCACATATCCTACCAAAAGTACTTTGATTTTTACTTTTAAAATGGTCTCCTAATGGCAGCACAACTTACAGAAACAATATGAGGGAACTTGGGAGCTTATTAAAGGTAAAATAAAAATATCGCAAACATAATATTTCTTAAATATTTTTCTACACAATGTACACTGGTGACTTTACATACAGGAGACTTTGGCTGAAGATCTGCATGTAGTGTTGAGTTTGATGAGAGGTTAAAAGTAAGGTGTATGGTAAGTCAAATACTTTACACTGAACAATCGATATTTATTGCTAACCGGAAATAAGTAGGATGTGAAGTTGAAGAATTAAGACCAAACCAAGAATAGTGGGTCCCAGAAACTCAAAATATTACTAGACCTCCCATCAACAAAGGAAGTGCAGACGTACACACTTATCGAAATTCTCTTATCTTACTAAAAGGATTATGCATTATTGCTTTTTAAATGACGTCCCAATTGCAGCACAAATAAGAGAAATAAGATGAGGGAACTTGGAAACATATTAAAGATACCTATAAAAATATTGGAAACTTGATATGTGATAAATATTATTGCACACAATGTAAACTGGTGCCTGTAAATGCATGTGACTTTGGATGCCGATTGGCATTTGTAGCTAAGGTTGGAGATATGGCAAGTCTTTTCATTGAAAAGGTGAAATTTATTTCTAACCGGAAAGTGAATACTCAACTGCGCTGTTAATCCCAACATCAATATTCAAATTAGAGTTTAAAACCATTGAAATTTTTGAACATAGAGTAATTGGGTATATAATTTTGAATAACATGTTGAACGTTTCCTACAAGTTTTAAATGATGAGTTTATTGAGTTTTTAAGTGGTTTACCAATAATTGAAAGACTAAGATGATAGGGTACCTCTCAATTTTTTTAACAGTGTAATAGGGAACTTACGGCAGTTTAATACCGGGTTGTCCGGATATAAACTCTCTAGCTTTGTTTTTGGTAAATGAACTAATTGAAAAAATTTGAACGTCCATTTTAAAACATTGCCAATAACTCCTAATGTAATAAAGGATACGACAAAAGATTTTTCACAAAGAACACTCACATATTTAGAAATAAATTTAAAGCTGGAGGTAGTATTATTAAAAATATGAAGAAAAAATATGAATTTGAATACATACCTTTTAGGTTAAAATAAAAATAAATATATTTCTTATTATAGGGAGTTTTGGTTTAGCTTTAGACACCATTGTGAATATTCTCAAAAACAAAAGTATGCGTTTATGTTTACGGGGAAGGATTTATTAAAAATAAATAGTCTCTAACGTAAATCTGAACAAGCATATGTTTTACATAAAAAGGAAAATTTTAGTAAAGAAATTGTCGGCTATAGGTGAAAGGGAAAAATTTAATAGTACTATACACAGGTAGGATGTGTGATATTATGATAAAATTGAATTACAAAAGGATGATGAGAAAAAACGCGATTTTAAGTCAATTAGAAATTAGTACAAACAATTATGAAGTTATCTTTTATGTTATTTACAGATTATCTGGGAATAACACTTGAACAGAAATTCTTTATGTTTCAACATATCAAAAGTCTTCAATTGTTAATAGAATTACAAAGAAATGCAAATTTGAATTTGTTCTTTGACAATTTAGACGGGCGTAAGTTCTAAACTTTTTTTGTTTTTGATATACATAAAATTTAGAGACAACGACGTTTTCAAATTGGAACAACTTACAAGAGTTGTGATACTCAGGAGGCGACATTTTAAGATTCTTATGTTTTAGCAATTCAGTTATAAAGTTACAGAACATTATAAACTATTCCGATAAAATGTACAGAAGTATACGATCATGAATAATTTTTTCCTTAATTATAGAAAACTCATAACAACTGAATTCTACGGAGGTACCACTTTCATTAACATAATTAAACCACCCTCCTTTAATTTTGTTTTCCGTTACACTCATCTTTTTCTAATACTGTCGGTTTTAAATATTATACATTTCTTATCGGTTATTTACTGCATTTGTGTATTTATTTGCCCAAAATAAAAAGTATTTGATAGATGAAATTTTTAAGCAGTGAGTTGTGTTTTTCATTGTCTTCTATATAATTGAATATTATTTGAGCACCAAATCTGTTATCTGCCACGGCCATTTCAGACTTGCTGACAGGTCTAAATGCTTCCATTCGATTCTTTAAAAATATACAGAAGCATGACTGAACAAAAAATAATAGCATTGATCACGCGTTTAGGTATTCCTCTATATTGTATATAAGTACTCGTATTTCACACAATAGTCTAAATTGTCGACACCACCTTTAGTTGCTTGTAGTTTGTAGTCCGATGAGAGACTGGTACAACGTCTCTTTGGAAGCTAAATAATTCTTGTTTGATGTAAAAACAAGTGTGATATTTTCTGAATTCGAGTAACGAGAAGCGTAAACAGAAGGATACGAGAATTGGGCGAACCGACCTGAAGAGAGTAGATGTGACTCTGCTAAAATGTCGCCATTTTACCATTGATCCCGGCAGGAAACCACATGATATCTATATACAGGGTATCTCACATATGAAGGGATTACATTGCTATCCAAGAAAGGGCAAGATATACGAACATAATTAAAGGGAGAAAAATTTGTATATGTTAGAGCCCATTCGACTACTTAAAGCGAAAATACGTTATCTCTTATGGCGGCACTTCACTTGGTGTAGGGTATTCATATATTTGCTATATTTGTCCAAAAACGGCGATGTGTGGAGAGTTTATTGGCTATTTTTGCTTTATTTGAACAAATAAGTCGAATACCGCTAAGAGCAAATACGCCTTACCGTTCAGTTGTCGGTTTTCAATGCACTTCAAAGGAGTCAAATAAGCCAAATATTTGCTTTAGCCGTCCACACTTGGTTCATACAGTTGCACGCGGCGCTTCGATCGTGATCAACTAGTGTTGTTTTTAATGGCAAAGAAGTGTTTGTTGCAAATTGGAGTGGTCGAACAATAACATCATGAAGTTTCTCGAATTGAACCAAATGCATCCTTGCATTGGACATTGGACATTGGCGAGAAGACAAACTGAGACCTTCCTAGTGTTGGTGAAGTATTTTAAAATTTTACACTACTAATAGAGGAATTTTCTAGAAATTAATCTCCGTAAAAAAAGTAATTTTCCGAATAACCAAACGTTTAGCAAAAACTAATTCTCCTAACTGCACGATTGCGGTTATAAAAAAAGACCGAAATTTCTACTGTTATACCAGAGAGAAAAGGTGTAATCGAGAATAATTGAGATGGATTATAAATCCCGCCGTACAGCAGCTGCAAGTAGTAGTGGATCACCTAATATGTTATTGACTCATCCAAGTGTTAGTCTAAGGGAAGTAGTGTAATATTTATTGTGAATTTTTGGTGGAGTAATAGGACATTATTTTTGTAGTAAATGTAGTCACTTGAACCTACAGAAAATTTATAATATGTTTAATAGTTACAAACATATCAATTCTAATTGCATTTTATTGCATTTTATTAAAAACGGGGTCTGACAGAGAAACTGGAATATGTATTCAGATATATACAGACTATTTGTTCATGTGTGTGTATTACCAACAAAATCTGTAAATATAAACTAGA
The DNA here is from genome assembly GCA_034190945.1 of Octodonta nipae. Classification (NCBI taxonomy): domain Eukaryota; kingdom Metazoa; phylum Arthropoda; class Insecta; order Coleoptera; family Chrysomelidae; genus Octodonta; species Octodonta nipae. Next base: position 33,128,989 of record CM067223.1, read on the forward strand.
AGATGACATAACTGATCTTCAGAAATTATTACAATATTTAATAAAAAGTGCTAGAACAACTTTCAAAAGAAACGGTGAAGTTATTTTGACACTCATACAAAGTTCCAATTTTCTGACTGCACATTACACCCTCGATATCCTACCTGGTCTTAGCAGAAATCCAATGTGCATAAGCGTGGGAGAACAGGATTATTTCAAACAAGCTGCAGGTAATATAACGATATAAGATTTATAAATAAAAATTACGTCTATAAAACTATTCCACTACTTCAACTTAATTCCATTATTGTAATGACCATATTACTTACCTTGATCTATACGAAGGGATGTTCATAAGACTCCCTTGGTAGAATATATCTGGCCTGTCAAGAGGCCCGTGTTTCCTCCAACCCTGACTTCCGAAATGTTGGTGTCTATGATCTGATTGTGTTAACATTGGTTGACTTAAAGCTAATCTAGTCGCATCAGTGTGTTTTCCTTTTGCTGATCGTATGTTGCCGTTCTGTTCATTTCTTGCCCCTCTTGGCAAGGAAAAATGGGCAACACTATGAGGTCGATGCATTTGACCATTTTCTTCACCTTAAAATCAATTAAAGTTATTAGTTAGTAGTTTTTGTTTAAGTTGTACCTAATAGGGCCATACATTGTCAAACAACATGCTGTTGCACAACAATTTGCCAATGCGTGGGAGTGTTTGATGCAACGCATCAAATGTTTGATTGAAGTTTCAGGGCCCAAACAGTGTCAACCCCTTATAATTTTGTGTGATGTATAATATACTGGTTTTCAGTAATATCGGAAAATAATACTATGAAATGAGCACGTCAAAGAGGTTAGGTTAGACAACAATTATTGATAGGTGGTATTACCTAAAAAGTATGCACATGATGTTTGTTAGTGAAAATTACTAACTACTGGAATAATACGAAAAATCAAACAACATATTTAAAAAATAAATGAAAGGTCAAAAAAGTTGAAATTAAGATAACAAAAAACTAACTAAGTAGATACCTAGGAATGTCGCTACACACAAAGTAAGAAATACAGACAATAACAGGTGTTTGTTATGTAATAGTTTATTACCTACCTATCCAGTGTATCTTAAAGTTGGTGACAAGTAACTAACTATTGGAAAACCTGTTTTGAAATCTGAAACTAGTTTGATAAAATACGCTTTCAAATTTCTAGGCATCAACTTCAAAAATTTACTGTACAGGTCGGCAATTAATTAAGCATATGTCTGTATATATTACTTTTTCGTACTAAAGACGTTCATGAGTATGTAATTTATATGATAGAGATCCCAGTCTAGACCTCTAACTAGAGCTAATATGTCTGAGTTGCAGGAACAAGTATATGACACATAAAAATTGAGTTGGATTAAAGAAAACAAACCTTTATGTGGTTACATTACATGGATCTTGCAACTAGTAAAATCCGCAAGGATCTAATTTCGGTTCACTGTTATATTTATCACTTAATGGTTTACATAAAATAAGGAGTGATAGTAATCCTTCTAGTTGCACAAAACGGTATAAATATTTTTGTCGCAATTTGGACTACTATAGTTGGGGGAAATATTACACTTACCATTAATGGGTAAAGTGGTCACAAAGGGACTAATTTCGTGATCTGATACATGAATATCAATTTGTGCTTCAGTTTTCTTCAATTCACGTTCGGGTTCTTCTGGTTTTTCTTCTTCCAGTGGCTTGAACAAAGCTCCAAATAACACACATTCAAGAACTGTACCGGCTAGTATGAGAAGGGAGCCCCTCCACCCGTACCGCTCAAGCAATTTTGAAATTATCGGGGCGAAAATGAATGTTCCGAAACCAGATCCACATACCGCTATTCCAGTTGCTAAGGATCTTTTCTTCTCGAAGTACATTGTAACACTAACTATGGCTGGGAGATAGATCAGGCCAAATCCTAAGCCAGTCCCAATACCAATTGTAACACACAAAGTTATCACATTTTGTGCCCAAAATGATATTACCATGCATAAGGAAGCTAACACAGCACCACCAATGGTAGTTACTCTGCAGCCCCATCTGTTCACGAAGTAGCTTGAGATAGGACCTAAAAAATTAAATTAAATTAAAATTAAAGTTAATAGAAAGTTTACTTGATCATATAATAGTGTGGTATAACTTGTGTCTTGTTTCTCTCAAATACATTTATTACTGTAGGAATGGTACCAAGTATAACATTAATAAATTTCGACACCCTACACTGCAAAAGTTAGATGCATATAAATAGTAGTTTGATGGCCGCTGATATTAAAATTCATATGGACATAGAAATGCGCATCAATCTTTAACCAATATACGGTTGTCAAATATTGACATTATCAAAGGAAATTCAACGACGCAAGAATTGAGAGACAAAATGAGATAAAACTAATGAATACAACTATAGAGTAAGAGTATAAACTATAGCACTATTTAGTACTTGGACCATTGGGGATATCAAAACGAAACTGTAAGAATATAGAATACAGTATATACAATAACGTCTTTTAAAGGGTATAGAGAAGTAGCATACCTTTTAAAATAATTTTTGAAATCATTTAAATTTTTTTGTGGACAATTGAGTTCTAAGAAGACTTATACATTAAAATTGGGTTCTGAACTACATGAAGATGACCTTGTCTGAATAATAGAATGTTGAATTTGGTGTGATTTACCGATGAAAGCACCTTATTTCGAACATAAAGGTAAAGAGCAATATCTGCAGTACTGGAGTGATCTTAGTCCCTTTTCATTCATTTTTCCAACTCGGAACACTCGCACAAACCCCAAACCCAACAGGGTGGCGATCGTTCGATTTGACTACAACTGCTTGTCAAATTACGTTGTAGAATGCCAAATATTCAACCGGCATAGATTGGTTGTTGATCGCTGTTATTACAATCAAGTGACCACGATGTCACAAACTATGGCAATATTAAAAATCTTACCTGAACATAGCGTTACGCCTACTAATATCGACAAAATCCATGAAGTTATTGCTTTGCCTTCTTTGAAGTAAGTCAAAAACTCATCGTAGAAGATGCCGAAGGAATACGTTACACCATCAGCTGAAAAAAAATTGCATTAGTCATGGTATGGAAAATTTGAAAGTTATCTCAAAACTCAAAATCTCCCAATGTCAGTTTGATTCAAATAATATCATCGCTAAACTGTTTGTTGATTGCGTATACCCAACATCATGTACCGCTCAGGACGCTCATTCACATGTAATCCAATGTGTAAAATGCACAATATGATGATAGAGAAGGAAATGTATACCTATTTATTTGCTTATAAATATAGAGAAAGTATGAAGTAATGTGGAGATTGCAAACCCGTTGAAATTCTCGTCCTCTGTTTATACAGTCATTAGGACACTAATTGAAAATTTCAAATTTTTCCCACTAGAATTTCGTTCTCGACAATAAATAGCGTATAATAAAACCCTTTAAATTTCGTCAAGGAGCATTTGAAATGATCAACCAAAAATGTCTCACAAGAATCCTAATAGATACGGGTTAAAATGGAAAAAATTAGACAAATATTTATTTTAATTCGTAATATTTTAATAATATAAATATTACCATGTTTTGTTCTGCACTATTACACCATTGTAACGGGACAATCTATAGTTAACTAAGGGACAATTCAAAATCCAGTATGGCGGACTCCCAAAGATGGCGGACCAATTATTTTTTAAGCGCTCACATAGTAACGGGTATAAATGAAAATCAAAACTAAATAACTAGAGTGAAAACCTCAAATTAAAAAAATGTAATAACTCTGTAAAAGTGTCATTAGCAAAATTAAGGCAAAAAAAATACATACTATCTATAATCAGTATGATTATATATGATTTAACTAGCATCATTACATATGTAAGTATACTGATTATAGGTAGGGTGTATATTTATCCATATTTTGGCTGATGACACTTCTATAGAGCGATTATATTCAAACATCTTGATGATTATGGATTTTACGAATACCATGGATTAGTTTTCTGTGTATAGTCATTTTAATAAAACTTGTTTTAAATAATTTTATTTTTAATTTTATTTATTTTTACTGTAAACTCCTACAGCTAATACTAGCTACACTAAGCCACGAAGGACCACTAAGCTCTACAGGCTTAGAGGCGGAGGGTTCAAAAAATGTTAGAAGCAGTTGCATATACAGAATGATTGAAATATAATGTTGAATGGAATTATAAATATACAGGATGGTTAAAAAATGTTATACAGTGTGGAACATGAGTATTGAGTAGTTACTTATACTTGACATATACATAAGTAAAATTATAGGTGATTTAAACAACAGAAAAATAGAAATAGTCAATAGGGTAGAGACGATTAATACTTATATAGAGCGGTTGCAACATTGTATATAGAGTTGAATTATAGTTGTACAGTGTGGTTCAGAAAATGGTAGACAAAGAAAGAAAGAAAGAAAGAGAGAAAGAAAGACAGAAAGAAAGAAAGAAAGAAAGAAAGAACGAGAGAGAGAGAGAGAGAGAGAGAGAGAGAGAGAGAGAGAGAGAGAGAGCGAGAGCGAGAGCGAAAGCGTAGGCGAGAGCGAGAGAGGGGAGAAATAAGGAGAGAGACAAATAAGAATACGCTACAATAATCAATAGAATTGTACTTAAAATCAGAAATAATATATCAGAAAATAGTTATTGGTTGCACACGGTTTTTAAACGGTTTCTATTTTAGTTGAAGTCGGTTCTTTTTCAAGTATAAATTATATAAATTCATTATACCCAATATACTCTCTTATTTGCCAGTATAAATCGTAAATTTAAACAGATGGTTACTATCATAGGATTATTTTTATTGATATTGATTCACTTGTTCAGTGAGATATTTTCTGGTGGCATCGATAACCTACTTTGATTTGATTATAATTTGATAAGTCGTTGACATAGCGTTGGTTAATTCCTTTCATCAATAGCGATTTATATGAGTCAAATTTTCTTTGTATGGAGATCCAATTTAAAAGCAGTTGACAGAAATATATCTGTACAAGATGTGAAGAACGTGGTCATTTATAGTGCCACAGAAAATGTTACATTTGTAATTTATTTGATTTGACAGGAAGCCAAAGCGTGGAGAAATTTTCGCTAAATAAAAATTATACATTGGGCGTTTATTACACGAGGTTTGCACGTGAAACGTCAACACAATAAAAATGACCGTGACCGCAAAGATAGAAACATTATTAAGCTAAAAATAAATGCAACTTCGAACGTTTTTGATACTTAAATAGTGAGATTTCTACCAAACCGCTAAATTTCTGAAGGTTAAGTACAAAAGCAGAGAAAGGAAAACTGACAAGCTAATATTAACTTGTCACGTTGAAATTTCATACGTCTTACATACAAGTGCAGTGGTTTCAGATCTTTCAGTTAGTGATTCTCTTGCAGCAACACTATAGAGTACATAGACATCTATATTTAGTCGTCAAATGTTTGTATTTGGTTTACTTATATAGGTTGATAAAAGGACACATATTTTAGTATAGTCCGCCTTGAACACAAATAAAGCTATTTCAATGAAAATAAAACTTAGTCTTAGTAACAACAAAAATATGCACGACGTGTATATAAAATAAGTTATACCTACCGGAACAAGATAGAAAAGCACAAAAAGAGATACACAAAGTAAATTCTAAAACAGATTTGTCCTGGATTGACTAAAAAAATTAAGTTTTAAACAAAGAATTGACAAGTGCGAGTTAGACTGCCACACTAAGGGTTCCGTACTATCTTTGACATTTGTTATAATCTAGGTAAAACATAATATTTTTTAGAATGTTAGTCAACTATCCGTAAAAATAAAAATACAATAAATATTTATATTTTTCATGACGAGACCTTTGATATGTTACTGATTATTTTTGATTCAGTAATATTAGAATTTTCGCTTTACTTGTTTTAAAATATTTGAGTCAGGCACTGCATTTTATTTTTTCCAAATTTTATCATATTTTCGGAGATTTGAGGGGAAATACGTCGAATGTTACATAATTCCAAATATCTGTTATTCAAACTATTTTAAAAATACATAAATAAACTTCTATCTCTCATAAACTTTCATTTGACGTGCGTTAAAAAAATATTCCACATTGAATTTGAAATTAGCCTCCCGAAATTTAGTTCAGAATTTTCGATTTATTTTGCCATATATTCCAAATTTTTTAAATTTTAAGCTCAGCCAGTTTTTGTATAATTTCGATAATAGTTTCTTAAAATTATTTTAGGATTGCTAAAATTAATATCCTCTTTATCATTTTAACATGCAATTCATTTGATGTATTCTCGATTCCCTTGAGAAAAAAATATTTTTTTCGTTTAATTTTATAATTTGCCCCCTAAAATTATTATTAATTTTTTCCTTTTTTTCTTCTGTAAACATTGGGTAAGGCCCTAGTTATATTCCTCTTTTTGTTAAATTAATAATGATTTTCGTAAAATTTCCACCTAGAAGTTCATCCAAAATAAAAATATGTACTCCTAAACCGGTCACAAAACTGTGCAATGACAGATGGACAGACACAAGAGTGATTTTATAAGGGTTTTCCTTCATTGTATGGAACTCTAAAACGGTAAAAATCTAGCGAAGCTAGTTAATTAAATAAATTTGGGGCTTAAGTTAAAAACTGCAAAAATTAAATACTTATTTGTTCTTAATGTAATTAAGTAATTAATTATTTATAGTTTTATACAAATACATAATAAAAATTCATTTCATTTGATTAAAGGGAATACAAATAAGTATTGTTGTAGGAAAATATTGTTGTGTTATGTTTCCGCATTGTATAAAGCATTAATAATAATTTCTTATTTACATTAAACGGAATAGTAAATATTTAATTTATACAAAAAAAAATATTTTTGGAAATTCAGTTAAGTAATAGTCTAAGATCCGGCTGCAGGATTAGTGCACCCATCACGTGTTTGCTAAAAACCAAATTTTTACGCATATTTATGATTAGAAGAATATATATCTACCAGGTTGCCTATCAAAATGTGGCCGCTAATATTTTTAATTAAATTGTCATTAATTAATTTTTGGTACAAAATTTCACCGACTTGTTTTTTCAATAAAAAATCGTCCACTTCACGGCAATATATATAAAGATTCTGAAAAATCACGGTTGCCGTTGCGCACTTGGTCGCAGGTTAACATAGATATGATTTTGTTACATTTATTCACTCACAACGTGCATTTATTATTTATATATCAATTTAAAGCTAATTTTTTTCTGTTTATTATGATATAAGGTTGCTTAATTAAATCTGGCCCCAAATAAGGGTTGCCGGCTATTAAAGGTAGGGTGAAAGAGAGGTAGCGCGTAACATCACCAGTCAGACGAGGATAGCGCTTCTCAGCTGTATGACGGTTTAAAGCCATTGCCCATGCGTCGGATGCTAGTGTTCTCAACCCGCGGTTCAAACAATAGTGGGTATGACTTAATATAATAAATAGTTTAAAAAATGACTTTTTTTTCAAAATAACAAATTCAAAAATTACAAAAAATAGATTTTTAAAAAAATACAAACAGTAATACAAATTTAAAAATTACAAAAAAAGATATTAATGAAAAATAAAGCCAAGGTTATTTATGCAACAGAAAATTTTATTGTGCAAGTACTGTTTGACAAAATATTAGATTTTATTCAAGTATTAGATCGTTTTCTACATATTAATTAAATATGTAAGTTAATTAATTTTTTTAAATGTATTGGTTTGAGAAAACCATCTAACAGCAGTCAGTCATTATTTTTCGCGCTTAACTTATGCAATCCCGCTCAGTAGCATTTAAGTACATTGAATTAAAAAAGCTTATCGGCAACAATTTTTGTTTCAAAGATTTACTGCACGGTGGAATGTACGTTGAGTTGAAACCTTTGATTAAAAATCATGGGTAGAATCAACTGTTAATAAAGTGTCATGATATTAATATTTTTTCTTTCGACGGAACAATAACATTAGCGAATACATGCATTATCGAAGTCCAGAACATTGCATTTTTTGTCGCACAGAAAACAAGTCTTCATCTTTATCAATTTTTAACCGACTTCCAAAAAGGAGGAGGTTATCAATTCGTCGCGTATTTTTTTTTCGCTTTTTTTTTGTATGTATGTTACCTGATTTCTTCTCCTGTGGTGCACCGTTTTGAACGAATATGGTCTCGTTTAATAGAGTATATATCCGGATTGGTGAAACTTCAAATTTTGGAAAAGAATTATATTGGTAAAGTGATAAAATTTGTGAATGAACATATGCGTGCATGGAAATCGACCAATATCCCTAATATTTTAGTCAATTTTTCGATAACTCCTTATGGATGTGTATAGTTTTTTAACGTTTAATCTATTAAGGAAGATCCTTAGGTGATCTCATATAATTTTCTGCTACGTGCAACTTGCAGTTTTCCAGAAAATCGCCAAAAAATCCTAAATTCTTATCAAAAATTTCATCGAAATGACATAACGGACATTTCCTCATAAATATTTTAATTCCAACGTAATAGTGCGGTAATTTTAGGCACTGGAAGTTTTAATTGCGAATTTGAAAATTTTCTATGTACATCTCAAGCTTATAGGTAGTAAAGCATAGTATTTTCGGCTCCTTAAATTAATGAGTACCAAGCTCGTTTTGTTTGTATACCAGGTAAATACCTATTTAAATGCAAATTTTTCCATTTTGCGAAGACGGTACTTTTGGTTGTTACATTCTCCCGGCCTAATAGAAAATTCAGTGACAACACATGTCAAACTTTAAACTGTTACTTGGTGGCTTATAGACAGGGTGTTTAGTTATAGCAAACAAAATCACAAAGTAAAGTTTTAGAAGGAGTTTCATTTATATGAAGATTGAAATATAGGACGGACTAGAATGATAGTGGTCCGTAGGCAGCCGTATATACAGGATGGTTAGAATATAGGGTGGACTGGACGTTTGGTGGTATAAAAATGTTGAAAAAAATGTGAAATTAAAATTATATAGGGTTATTAAAAAACTGTTATATGATGTGAACATAGGCAAATCATATACCTACAGGATGGTTGAAATATATGCTGGAGTTGAATTATATTTATACAGTGTGATTAATTTTTTTTTCTTTTATAGCCCATAAGAAGTTGAATAAAGTGTGGAGAGGAATTAATGTTACACAGGGCGATAACATAAAATATTAAAAAGGAAATAATTTATGGGGTAGCCCACAAGGAGTTATATATTATGGTTGAAATATAGCACGGATTTGACTCCGTAAATATACGATCGATTCTACTCCGTCCTATAGTTTACAGAAGGCAGCTAACAAATTTATGCTTGTCCGTGGGCAGTCGTATGTAGAGGCTGGTTGGTACATAGGTTGGAGTGGAATTATCTAGTTATACAGGGTTGTCAAAAAAAGTTGAAAAAAGGTTACATGGCGTAGTCCATAAGGCATAAATATATTTTGGGCTTATTAAGTCAACGCGTACTAGTACATTTTGTTCGTAAAGATTTACCTGTCAATTTAAATGATAAAGTATCATTGTGCTATATTGAGGCTTTCGATGTTACCTGGTTCTGTCTATTAAGGTTATACATACAAAATAAAAAATAAAGAATGAAAACTACCTGAGTTAAAAAAAACTAAAAAGTTGAAAATAAAACATTTTTACAAAAAATATAACCGACTTCTACCTACAACTAAAAAGCTAAAAATAATTATAACAAAATACAACTCTAGCAAATAAATAACACATTCAATGTTGTAAGGTACCTACCCAGGAAGTAAAAAATGTAAACATTAAAAGGTGCTCATTCTGTACAAATTAATTACCTACCAATCTAGTATATGTTTGAAGTCGGTGCCAAGCAACAATCAAGTTTGATGAATTAGTAGATAAGTACGCAATGAAGGATTTTAGATTTGATTGGCACCGACTTCAAAAATATACTAGATTGGTAGGTAATTAATTTGTATAGAATGAGCACCTTTTAATGTTTACATTTTTTACTTCCTGGGTAGGTACCTTACAACATTGAATGTGTTATTTATTTGCTAGAGTTGTATTTTGTTATAATTATTTTTAGCTTTTTAGTTGTAGGTAGAAGTCGGTTATATTTTTTGTAAAAATGTTTTATATTTGTCCAAAACAGCGTGGTTTTTAATTTAGGCTGTGTCCCATGTAAACGCGATTTGCGCGATGCGTGCGGTACGCTGCGTCAAAGTAACAACCACAAACTATGAAACATATAAAAAACTTTCATGGTGTCCTTACTGGTTATTAAGTTAGTGCGATCGTCACTATTTTATTTTGTCACATCGCTCAATTGGTATTTTTTTCGCCCGCAGTTTCTACTTGGTGATGTTAAGCCCTAGCTCTCTTTCACTCTGCGTTTAATATTTACTATATTTAACAGCCGGCAACCTTTATTTGCGGCCAGATTTAATTAGGCAAGCGTATATCATAATAAACAGAAAAAAATTAGCTTTAATTTGATATATAAATAATAAATGTACGTTATGAGTGTTAAATGTAACGAAATGATACCTATGTTAACCTAGCTGCGAAGAGGTTCGGCAAAGTGCGCAATGGCAACCGTGATTTTAATTTATATTGCCATGAAGTGGACGATATTTTATTGAAAAAACAAGTCGGTGAACTTTTTTACCAAAAATCAATTAACAATAATTTAATTAAAAATATTAGCGGCCACATTTTGATAGGCAACCTGGTAGATAAATATTCTCCTAATCACAAATATGCGTAAAAATTTGGTTTTTAGCAAACACTCGATGGGTGCAATAATTCTGTAGCCGGATCTCGTACTATAAGTTTAGTCTTTTTTTGAAGTCGGTTCTTTGTTTAAAATTATTTAGTTTAATTTTTTTGTAGTAAGGTAACCCAAGGATATGTTTGATATAAGTTACATAATGACTCAATCTACATATTTGTGCTCTTTGTCGATAAGGAATTTCGTTGTTAGTCCTCGAAGTTTAAGGTGTATAGCATCGAAATTAACATAGGACTCTATTAGAGACTGAATCCAACGCAAAAGGAATCCTTCAAACTGGTTCATGAACCAAACAGAATACATAACATATATATGTCTATTTAAGTGCAATTGAAAACGTTTTATTATTAATATTTCAAAAGAAGGCATTCTTTATAAAGGGTTTTGCTTGATCTGGAACGTAAAATGAAATCATCACTTGCCATATTTTTCATTTCTATAACATGACTGTCAAAAAATAAATATGAATGAATGAATGAAAAATGTTGATTTCCATTTATTAACTTTTTTGCAAATTTGATTCCCCACATATCTCCATGGAAATTGGCTTTGGGTCAAATTGGCCAAACTTGTAGTAAGATGTTATTCTCGGTGTTTGGTATTGAATTCTGAATTGTCGTTTCCATAAGATATGAGAGCTCAAAGTGCTGCAGTCTGATTAATTCCTAACAGCATGTAATTCGGTCTCCAACATTTTCACAATCTTATCATGCCGCTTAGAATGATGCTTAGAAATGATTTCAGACTAGTCCTCACCCATGGAGTTTCGGGTTAAAAGATTCAATTTTAAACAATTAACCATCTTTTTCATATAAATAAATTTATACATTTTTATATGTCCTGGAAATACATTAACAAAAATATAAATTATATAGTCCTAATCAATTCATCACCCATCAAACAAAAATCATCCAGCCCCCCTGGCTCCGGCCTTGCTGACTGCATAGTGTCGCAACAAATTGGCACATTCTGGGAACATCCTGAACTCGGAAAAAAATATTCAATTTTTCCTAAGTAACATTTTTTATTATGGTTGACAAAATGATTTGATTGTTAGAGTGTCATATTGGAAACCATTGTATAAAACTTTGTAAAAGTGCAGAACAAGCACATGTATCATCTAACTCAATGAGATACAAATAACAAAGTGTTTAACTGTACGACATTTTGTAATTAAAATTATATGAATTCTTTAAATGAATATTACCACTAACAATGAGACTATTAAGTTACTACTAACCTTGATATTGAAAAATTATTTTATTAATAAACAGAAAAGCAATTTTACACTTGTTCCAAAAATACATGTCATTTATGTTCATGTTAAAGTTAATTTTTAATGTTTTAATTTCAGGAAAGTATCCAAAAACAAGCTGTTTTGGAGTCAGTAAATATTTACCAATATTGACGAACTGTTGGGCCGACTTGAATTTACATCATTTATTTAGCGTCTTGATTTCCTGTCACTATAATTCTTAGGAATGGGGCAGGAATTTCTTATTGAGTGAAGAAAGGTTGAAAATGATTTCCTAGGAATACTGCTTATACTTAAATGTAAATAGGTATCAATTGATTGTAAAACCATCGAACACCGTACGTTCTATGGTTTTACCCTATTATAAAGTTAAAAATTACAGAATGACACTAAACATTCTATACTCGTCTTACTTTACCAAAACAATTTTCCTTCGTTTTGTTTTAAATATACAGGGTGTTTCAAAACCATACACCAATGTTCGGCTGGAGATTAGTAATCCAAAAATACGAAAATAAGCTATTGCAAATGTAGGTCCGGAAATGTTCAGTTTTCATAAAAACAATACTTACGCTACGGACACTTTTCTTCTTTTTTATAATTAAGTCACCGCAAATAAACTCTTTGGCCTCATGCATTATTTTCGGAGTTTACTTAGTTTTTGAAAAAAAAAAAAACTACATAGAGAATGAAAATTGACAAAATACATATATATATGTTATATAGAAATTTAATAGACTCTTTAAAATAATAAATTCTATATTATATTTTATAACATTGTAATTCATAACACATAACACCTTTTTCTCATAATGTAATATTATACTTTTCTTTCAAATTGTCACGTAGCAGATCTCATTTCACATTTTAATCTTTCATATTATATTACTTTCGTCTCGTATAGCTAAAATATGCTCATCTGCTGTTTTAACTTCACAGAATTTCTTTCCTTTCCATCGTCTAAGTTTATATAGAGTCAGCACATTATTTATTATAAATTGTTATTCACGACCTTCAGTCCGGCAGATGATTTCCTTAACTTATAGTGTTAACATTATTGTACTCAAGTTATCAAGTATTAAAGTTTGTTAAATAATAAATATTTTTTTTTAAAAAGTCATTTTGAAAAGAAGTGATATAAAAAGTGGCGCACAGTCAGTAGAATTCCATTACGCTGCTAGAACCGGCGTTAGAAGAAAAGCTTAACTGGTAGCGGTGGATTCCAATCCTTTGAAGGAAGAAAGAACCTCTCGAGACGTCCCAACTGTAACCGTAGAACAAGGCAACTAACTACAACTACAGAACACGGCAGCATCGATGTTTCATTTAATGTGAGTACAAACAGGAATCATCTCGCAATTTTAATTTTACCAATAATTTTTGATTTTATTTTTCTGTTCGGACGACCAAAAACCCGAACCATATTTTTAACCATACCAATTTTATTTTTGTACCTTATATTTTTGAATTTCTCGATTTATTTTATTTTATTTTTACCATTTACCATATTTTGTTTGCAAACAGTGCACACTAACTATTTTCCTCCATTCTGTTTTATTGTTTTTGTAACGATTTGAAAAATTTATTGCACATTAACCGATTTATACATTTATTTTGAACAAATTTTATTTTTGCTTTTGAAATTTTTCAATTCTCCCATTTAATAAATTTAAAAATGGCACAACAATCTCCCAGAGACGGCTCTGAACCCGAGCCCTATCGGCTATCCGAAATATTCTCTATCGTCCCAGAGTTCGAAGGAGATCAGATCTCCTTGGGAACATTTATTAATGCGTGCGACTGTGCTTACAACATGTCGACGGGCGATCAAAGATACCTTTTACTTATCCACATCAAAAATAAATTAAAAGGCAGAGCGGCCCAACTAATAAATTCGCGTAGCCCCGCGTCTTATTTAGAATTAAAACAACTCTTGAATCTTCATTTCGGAGATTCCAGGGATTTGACGTCCCTGATACAAGATCTACAACGACTTCAGCAACTATCTAACGAGTCACCACTTACTTTCTACAACCGACTACAAGTCCTAACAGCAAAAATGCACGCCAATATTCAAAAGGCATCCAATTTAAACGCAGACCAAAAGGTCGCACAAACAAGTCTAATAGACACTATGGCGCTTAACACCCTTCTAACCGGGTTAGAACCGCGTCTCGGACAAATCATCCGTGCCGGCAATCCAAAAGACCTTTTAGAAGCCAATGTAAGAATCAGACGCGAACTCCAGTTATCGTACTTTGAGAATCAGAAAACTACAAAACAAATTCCCCCGAGGCCCAACCAATCGTTCCGAAGGCCTAATCCTCCAAATAATAAGTGCTTATCTTGCGGTAGATTCGGACACATCACCTCCGAATGTCGTTCCCAAAATTACCAAGCACCCGTTTACAATAACAATAACGGTAACAACAATTACATGAGACCAAACCCTTTCGCTAATAACGGTTCCCAAAATCAGCCTCCACAATTTCGGCAAAATCAACCTCCACAATTTCGGCAAAATCAGACCCCACAATTTCGGCAGAATCAGCCAACTTTCAGGCAAAATCAGTCACCTTTTAGACCAAATCAATATCCTCCTAATCAATCAAGACAATTCCAACAAAATATGCAACAACCTCGTCAGTCAGTGATTCAAAAGAACCCTAATTTCCACCAGAATCCAAACAGGGCACATCATTTAAGTTGCACAAATTCTTTCGATGATTACAACGATTATTATACAGCTAATAATCACCCATATGAGGATTATCATACAGCTGATAATCAAAGAAATTATGACTATTATACAGATAATAGTTATTCATACGACACAGGAAATAATAGTTATCATACTGCTGATAACTTCGGCGAACAAACTGATGATTTAGACCCACTAGAAAATCAAAACTATCAGGATTTTCTTTCTCTCCCAAATCCAGTTCATCCACCGGACATAACAACCAACATCACATCACAAATACAAACAATGAATTTAGACGACATGAATCCGAACGTAAACTTCCCGGAACAAACGTTCCTGTAACTACTCTTCACACTGTCAACCCCAAAAACTTATACTACATAAACGACGCTACTGGTCAATACAAATTGCTTATAGATACAGGCGCAGGAATTTCAATTTTCAAAGAGCAAACTGTCAAAAACTTTCCCCAAAGATTCCAAGAACATGTAATTATTCAGGGCATCACTGATCAAAAAATTTCAATTTCCCAGTCAACCCTTGTACCATTTGCTCCTGGTAACCCCCACAAAGTTTTTATTTGTAATCTCGACATCGACTTTGATGGCATTTTAGGTTTAGATTTTTTGGAACATTACGAATGCGTAATAGACTTAAAATCTAAGCAACTTAGAACAAATTTTAAAGATATCGCTCTTCACAAGGTCCCTACCTTGCCTTCTTCAAATATCGCATCTCCAACAATTCCCAACACACAAAAACCCAATAATTTTCCGAACTATATTTCTATAGAACCCCGCACCGAAAAAGTATGTAAACTGCGATGTCACCTTGCTAATACCGACGCTGTTCTACATACTATAGAAAAAGAAAAAGTCAGATTACCCAATTCCTTAGTATATGTAAACCAAAATGGCGAATTCCTCACTTCAGTTATAAACGCCAACGCCATCCCAAAAACAATTAATTTCGACAACTTCACTATAGAACCCCTTACTCAAACACAACCCTGCTTCAATTTTAACAACTCTTATGACTCTGAACCAATTGACAGAAACTTATTAATTCGACAACAACTCAGGACAGATCACTTAAACGTTGAAGAAGAAGATATGATTACGAGCCTTTGTCTAGACTTTCAAGACATATTTTTCTTAGAAGGCGACGCATTATCTTTTACGAACGAAATCAAACATTCGATCGAGACAAATAACTCCAGACCCATCTATACCAAATTTTATCGGTACCCGCAGGTCCATAAAGAAGAGGTTAAAGAACAAGTCAGTAAAATGCTTGATCAAGGCATCATTCGTCATTCTATCTCCCCTTGGTCTTCCCCAGTTTGGGTTGTTCCCAAAAAATTAGACGCCTCAGGCAAACAAAAATGGCGTGTCGTCATTGACTACAGGAAACTGAATGAAGTCACAGTCGACGACAAATACCCCTTGCCAAACATCTCCGATCTTTTAGATCAACTTGGCAAATGCCAATATTTCTCGACTTTAGATCTCGCCTCCGGTTTTCATCAGATAGAGATCGATTCTAAAGACATTCCCAAGACAGCATTTTCAGTCGAAAACGGCCATTACGAGTTTGTTCGTATGCCTTTCGGTTTAAAGAACGCCCCGTCCACATTCCAACGTGTCATGGACAACATCCTCCTCGGAATACAAAACGAACGTTGTCTAGTATACATGGACGACATCATAGTATACTCCCCAACGATTCACGAACACATTTCCCGGTTGACCGAAGTCTTCAAACGTCTTCGCACATCAAATCTTAAGATTCAACCCGACAAATGTGAGTTCTTAAGAAAAGAGGTAGCGTATCTTGGTCATCTAATTACGCAACAAGGTGTAAAACCGAACCCCGAAAAAATCAGTTGTATCCAAAACTTCCCAGAGCCAAAGAACCCGAAAGATATCAAATCTTTCTTAGGATTGGCCGGATACTATAGAAGATTTATTCCCAATTTCGCTAAAGTGTCCAAACCTTTAACAAAACTGCTTCAAAAAGACACTAAATTCTTCTTTGATTCCGATTGTAAGGCAGCATTCAATGATTTAAAGAAAGTTCTCATCTCAGACCCCATCCTTATTTACCCGAATTTTGAAGAACCTTTTCTTCTCACCACAGACGCCAGCGCTTTCGCGATTGGTGCAGTCCTTTCACAAGGCCCAGTTGGAAAAGACCTTCCGATTGCTTATGCCTCCCGCACTTTGTGTGCCGCCGAAACCAGATATTCCACCATTGAAAGGGAATTGCTTGCCATTGTGTGGGCAGTCAAAGCCTTCCGTCCTTATTTATTTGGTCGTAAGTTTACTTTAATTACCGATCACCGCCCGCTTACGTGGCTTTTCTCGATCAAGGATCCAGGCAGTAGACTTGCCAGATGGCGACTGAAGCTGGAAGAGTACAATTATAAAATTGAACATAAACCAGGCAAGATAAACAGAAACGCCGATGCTCTCTCGCGAATTAAAGTCAACCACGTCCAACAAATCGCGAATTTTCAGTCAAAAATCCATGCCTTCAATGACACCGACTCAGAAGACGAACCCGAACCAGAACCTGAACTTACTGACGAACACCTTACTAATGAATTTAATAAATTTGTTGACTTGTATAAAACAAGATCAATAATTGACTATTCAAAGATCGAAACCACTAATTCCCAACTTCTGGACAAATCCCATAAACAAATTATTTCATTTTTCTGGCAAAACAAGTTAACTGATCTACACGAACGAATCATGGACGATATTTTCGAAGAAGATATCACATTCGAAAACAATTCCATCAACACCTTCGCAAGTAAATCAGTCAAAGACCGCAAATACTTTATAATCCCCTTGCCATTTGACCCTGAAATAGTCGTACAATTTCTGTTCTACATTATTTACAAATCACGAGATAAATTCGATCTTGAAACCACATATTACGTCGAAAACAACTTAGAACTCCCAATCCTTGAAACTTTTTCTTATGTCTTTGCAGACAAAGACATTAAATTAAAAATATGTCAAAACGTCATAACTACACCCTCAGAGGATGAAATACCTCAGATTTTAGAACACTACCATCAAGGCAAAAACAATTTGCATCGCGGAATTAATGAAACAGTAAGGCGAATAAAAGAGAAGTATAACTGGACCGGTTTGACAAAAAACGTTGAAAATTTCATCAAGTCATGCGAAATTTGTCAAAAAGTCAAAATATGCCGAAAAAATTTGAGTTCCCCTCTAGTCATCACAGAAACGCCGAAAACACCTTTCGAGCGAGTCAATATCGACATCTTTGAATATCCCACTCGAAATTATGCTCTAACAATTAGAGACGAGTTAACGAAATTTACACAGGCATATCCTATAAAGGATAAAACGGGAAAAACTGTCGTTAACACACTCATCCTTTATTTTCAACACTACGGCACTCCGTTGAGAATTCACTGTGACTACGGTCGTGAGTTCGATAACGTATTAGTAAAAGACCTCTGTGAACTCTACGAAATAAAGTTAACCTTCTCTAGTGTAAGTCACCCACAATCAAATGGTTCCCTTGAACGCTTCCATGCGACATTATCGGAAATGATCCGGGCAAATATCGCCGAAAATCCAAACGAACACCCATTTAATGTTCTGCCATACGCAGTCATATGCTATAACAACACCAAAAATAAGACTCATGGTTTCACTCCTTATGAGTTGATTTTTGGTCACACCTCGAATAGACCACCGGAAACGCTTTACAACCAAAAGAACCTCATTTCCAAGTACGTAAGAGATCTTAATAACCGTATGGAATATTTCTACAAATTAGCGCGAGCCAAAACCGAACAACAAAAAGAAAAAGCCAAAGCACGTTTCGACCAACACGTACCCGAAAATCGACCCACTTATAACATAGGCGATAAGGTATATTTAAAAGAATCCCAAATTTCAAGTAAGTCACAAAACAAATTTAATGGTCCTTTCCAGATAACTGAACTTTTCCAAAATTCTGCAACTCTTCTAAACCTCGAAACGAATCAATCTACAAAAGTAAATTTTGACAGATTGAAACCGTATTTTGAATAGAAATTACTTTATTTCAGACTACTTGGACTCTTCACAATCGTGACGTCCCAATTTTCAATAACTCCTATAAACAACACAGTAGGACTCTTCTTTCATGAAGAAGGAACTGTCAAAATATCAAATGATAAATGGACCCTACTTGTCTACAAAGATCTTCACCCTTTCGTTGACGCAATTGCCAACAATGACAACATTTTGAACACTTTAATCGATACTATCCATTCAAACTTAACTACCCGTATGACAATATTTAAACCTCAAGTACAAACTCATATTAGCCTCCTAAAACAAATATCTGACACAGTAAACTTAAAATATCAAGAGATATTCGCAGACACTAAACTTTACAACTCCAAGAGGCAGAAACGAGGACTTATTAATGGTATAGGAACAATTTGGAAATCAATAACTGGAACTTTAGACGCTAGTGATGGTGAATACTTTAATGACTGTATCAACAAGATAACACATGACGAACACCAAATCGAAAATTTACTAAAGAACCAAATTTCAGTAACGACTTCTGTAATCAAAAACTTCAATGCAACAGTTCAGAAACTCCAAATAGACGAAGAAACGTTTAATAAGGACATTGCCAAAATCAAACAATCTATCATGTACATTTCAGACGATCTTGCATTCTTCGAAGCACTAGTCAAAACATTAGATCTATGCGAATCATTAATGGAAAGCTATGTCTTTATCCAAGACGCCCTAAATGATGTATTGTCAGCAATATCTTTCGCTCGTATTAAAATGTTACACAGTTCAATAATAAACCCCGCCGATTTAGTCGAATCTCTTCAACTTGTTTCTCAATCTTTGCATAAAAATAATTTACCTTTATCAATTTACGCCCATAATATTGCACAATATATTGACATTATAGAGTTAGAAGCATTTCAGTTAGATACAAAAATAATTTTCGTTTTGAAAATCCCTTTAGTGAATCCTGAAACTTTTATCCTTTATCGTCTATACCCAATCCCCATTCTGGACGACCGAACAGGATTCCATCATATTTTACCAACCATAACTAAATATATCGCGAAGAATGATGATTCATTGTTGTATACCACATTTCGGAACTTGGACAATTGCAAGCCCTTAAGCCGAGTTCAATGGATATGTTCAGATGTTCTCCCGTATCCTATTGACAGCGATTCCATCTGTGAGGCCCAGCTTTTGAAACAGTCCACCTTCCTTCCAAAAGTTTGCCAAACTTCGATACTGTATGCCAAAGACTACAATGTTTACGAAATCAGTTCAAATGTATGGCTAATTTCTGTTTCCGATCTTCTACCAATCACCATAAAGTGTAGCGGCAACAACGTTGTAACCAAAACCATTGCAACCAATTCAATCCTCCAATTGCAATCAGACTGCAATGCATTCATCGGCAATACTCGAATCCATTCAAAAAGGTTAATTGATGATTCCCAAAATATTACATACAAGAGCCATCCAGTTCAAATACCCTACAACTGCTGTGAATCCATCCCACCAAAGAAGTACGTTCCAGATCTGAAACCCCTCAGATTAAACAAGATCGACGCCGACGACCTCAACATAGCGCAGCACAAGCTCAACCAATATTCCGACGAATTAGACAAATTAATAAACCAGCCGTTTATTAAAAAACATACATCTTGGTTCACAATTCTAACCATTACTTCCATCATCGCATTAATACTTTTGTACATTTTCTACAAGTGCAAAAGCAGAAGAAAGTCCAGACTACTAGCCATAGCCACCACAAGTGATGACCCGCCATCACCTCCACCAATGCGAAGTCGAAGCGAAACCAGACGCCTCAGATTCTTCCCCAGAAGACGCCCAAGCCTCCAACTCCAAGAACCCATAGAAGAAGATGAACTCAAACCAATGGTCTGAAAAGTTGAAGCATAGCATCAACTTTTTCGGGATAAATGGAGTTGTTATATAGAAATTTAATAGACTCTTTAAAATAATAAATTCTATATTATATTTTATAACATTGTAATTCATAACACATAACACCTTTTTCTCATAATGTAATATTATACTTTTCTTTCAAATTGTCACGTAGCAGATCTCATTTCACATTTTAATCTTTCATATTATATTACTTTCGTCTCGTATAGCTAAAATATGCTCATCTGCTGTTTTAACTTCACAGAATTTCTTTCATTTCCATCGTCTAAGTTTATATAGAGTCAGCACATTATTTATTATAAATTGTTATTCACGACCTTCAGTCCGGCAGATGATTTCCTTAACTTATAGTGTTAACATTATTGTACTCAAGTTATCAAGTATTAAAGTTTGTTAAATAATAAATATTTTTTTTTAAAAAGTCATTTTGAAAAGAAGTGATATAAAATATATATATATATATATATATATATATATATATACAGGTGTAAACGGTTTGAGTGCAAAGATTTTGAAGATCAATACTTCAGGTCAAAACAAATCAAAAAGCTTTATAACATTTTCAGAAATAAACTATAGTTTTGCCAAAAAAAAATGAAAAAGTTAGAAGTTCTGTAGCCTGTATTACAGTGTATAATAGATTATTTCCGGCTTCAAAATGATTGTAAAGCTAAATATGTAAATACTCAATAGCGTATACACTGTTAATAACTGTATTAACAAAGAAAATTATTATTTAAACTCTTAATATTCTGTTATAATTTGCCCTACGTTTCTCCGATCAGATGTGGCAACATAGCATATACTCAGTACTACAGTTGGCGGCTTCCATGAATGCTTTTTTGCTGCCCGGTTCTTTTAAGAAAGTGAAAGTGATGTTTGCGTGACATTCGACATAGCGTAAGTTATTTGATTTTCATTTTAAAACATAAATTGGAAAAATAAATAAAATCTGTTGTGAATTGTGAGTTCGAGTGTAGTTGTGACAAACAGTGACAATTATACAATTAGGTAAAGACCTGACATGCTATTAATTTGTGGGGAAAGCAAATGTAATAACAAGAATTTTGAATTTTGAATATTTACTTTAAATAATCCGTTTGCTCGCCACAGCTCTATCATAATGACATCCTGCAGGTCAAAGGTTTTTATTTGTCTAAGATAAGTAATATTAATTTCTTAGTAACAATTATTTCTCGAAGAATTTAACACATAAAACAACTACATATAAGAAATGTTTTGTTTAATATACTTTGTATCATAATGTAAACAACTTTGTATCCTCCCTGCTTCAACTTGAGGCATAAAATAAATCGCCAACTATAAATATTCATTTCAATACATACATATTAAAAGGGTAATTTTTGAAAATAATATTTCATAAAATTTTATGTACCTACCTAAATAAATCTACCGGCACTCGAAACTATGAAATTATTTAATACAAAAAAATAACAGGTGTTCATTTTTTGTGGTGACTCATTCCTTTATTATTCACGCTACAAGCAAATCTCATTTTTAGCGCGACGTTGCCACATTGACAATAATTTACTTAACATGTATTTCAAATTTTTTTGCTTATTAAGGCCTTTAGACCATGGTGTTATAAGAGTTTTTTGTTTTGTTTGGTGGGTACTATCTGCACCTAAAATATATGCAGTTAAACTATTTACACCCTATATATATATATATATATATATATATATATATATATTTCAATGGACTTTGGACTAACCTAAAAATCAACAGGTCCTGATCTATTGACAAATACATAATTAGATATTGTGCTTGCAAGTAAAGATACTTTTGAAGTTACAGTAATTGTTTCAGTTGTAGTTAAATTAATTTTACAAATTATTCTTCAGACTTCCGGTTAAGATGGCGGAGCAGCTGGACGTGTATATAGTAAGCTAATGATAAAGGCAATATGTACATTTAATTTAAAAGAAGTAAGTAGTGAGTACGGATTGCATGGAATTTTTTATTGTCTTAAGACGCCCAAGCAGTGATTTATGTAGCTAAGCAAAGTTAAACAGGAAATCCATAAGGTTGCCCCGGGAGTGTATATAATTCATTTAGTAAATGATTGCGAAAACTTATAAATAAGTTGTTTGTATCCAAGAGATCAGCTTATTAGTTTACTCACACATTCGGGTTTAAGAAAAACGCTTAAATAATTAAGAGAAAAAAGATTTATTTGAAAATAGTTATTGCAAAAATTATGAAACAATCTATATAAATTCAATTGTTAATGTTCAATAAGATTAAAAGATCAAGACCACTAAGTCTCAAATCAGAAAACTAGGAAAAAGCAGAAAATGCTCTTAGTTTATAGCCAAGCGAAGCAAATGCACACGAACCAGGAGGGACATATCATCGAAAATATCACCAAAGAAACATTTTGAGTAAGATTTTATTCTCATTTACAGCAAATTCGTTCTCTAAAACCTGAATTAGAAGGCATACCGTTCGAATTAAACAAGCTAATTCGATTAGTATTCAAAATGCTACAAATACAAGTAGAAGAAATGCAGCAAATTTGTTGTAATTATCATCATCTGTTTTGAGGAATCTACTTGAACAACAATTGAATCTTTACCACTTTAGTTACTTAAAAACAGTAACTGGTAATTGAAAGAATTTGTCATTAAACATATTTTGAACATGTAGCTATAAATTTCAAGATAAAAAATATATCTTAAAATTTATGTGGGTGAGAAACAAACCGAAAGTATAATCAACTCGAAAGAATAAAATGCCAAAATTCAACTAAAAAGTTTGTTTATGAAGCTGCAATCTTATCTTATAGATAATTTATTTTATATTACCGCATTCCGGCAAAATCCAACCTTTTAATACAAGGTGACCTGAAGTTTTAATATGTGTATTTGAAATAAAAAGATAACCTGTAAAAAAACCATTAGAAAATTTTTAATTTTTATGTCACGACAGAATATTTTTTTACTTAATCTTAATCTGTTACTAATTTTGTTGCATTCGTTTACACGAAATTTATTAACTGTTATCTAAATTTATTGTATGAAATTAAACTCAGTCGTTGATAGCTGCTGTTCCCAGCACTATTATTGTACAGGGATGGTCGAGTAAGCCTCAAAGATACTGTGTATTAAAATGTATTCGATACAGATGATAATAATATAGCTAAATTGATAAAAAAAATTCTGGTAAATATTTTCAGGTTAAGAGTAAGTCGTTATTTGGTAAAACAGCGATTTTGAAGTCATCGTAAGATGACAAACGTATTCTTTTTAAAACTGAGATAAGTAACTCCTCAAAGTACTGTCTTCGAGGTGTCATCCTTGGTGTTCGAGTGGACATCCTCTTGTGGGAAGCGCAACTGATGAAAGTTCCAGACAAGAAATAATATACATTTTCGGGATAACAACATTTAAATGGAACGGCTCCAGATTCGGAACCTCAGTGTGCTAGTTTCCCCGAAAATCCTAGATGTCGGTCTTTACATCGCGTCTACAAATTTATCAATATGTATGAAATTCAGAAATAAGTGTTCTAGAGGACATTTTACATTCTACCAACAGACGCTTCTGTTTGGTAGAAATCATCTATGATAACAATAAGAAAAAACACTTCAGCGCCAAATTACTCGCCGTTTCATAGGCTTATATGCCATACCCTGTCGAGTTAGGCATCTAAGACTTATACTTAAACTACTCCGCCTCCAGATATCAGATAGCAAACTTATTAACAAGAGATATTAAAAAATTAAACAAAACAAACACTTCACTAACTACAGACCTAAGAGAGCAGGAGTCCCTCAAGGTGCAGTACTTTCACCTACTTTGTTCAACTTTTACACATTCCCATCCAGACCGCACACACAGAAACGCTCGTTTTTGCCGACAATACTGCCATTATCGCTACTTCAGTGTGATAGGCACAATGAACAGTGATGACCTTAGTAGATGGATGGAAAAATGGAAAATCAACATCAATCCCGATAAAAGTCAGGCTATCCAATTTTCTTCAAAAAATTCGAAGCCAATAAGTATGTTACGGATATACAACAGGCAGTTAGACTGGTAAGGCACGGCCATGTACCTGGTAGTCAAAACTAGAAAGCACACACAGAGTATTTAAGGAAAAAAGGAGTCAGCATTTATACAACTATGTCCATTCCTATCTCCCAAAAGCAAGTCCTATACTGGTGCCACATGGTCTCAAGTTTATAAAATCAACCTTAAGAAACTACAAGGTTTTCAGAGTAAAATATTAAGGATGATTACAAATTCCCGATGGTTTATACGAAACAAACACATTTTAGAAAACCTACAAATTAGCACTTTTAGATACCCAAGAGACAGTTACAATATGATTCTAACTGTCAACAAGGGAAGATGCCTAGATTCACGTTGTTTGACTAAACCCTGCCATCTTAGAAAGGAATCCCACAATCGAAAGCCAAGTGGAACAATTTCCGACTGGGGAAAAATTCCGCAGATTATATACAAATTGTATAATTTAATAAATATGTTCAGAGTTAGAGGACATTCTCTTGTGGAAAGAGCAACTGACGAAAGTTCCCGACTAGAAACAATATATATATTACATAGATTGTCTTGCCGTCTTTACAATTCGCGTCTACAAACTTATAAGTGTTGGGGTAAATTAATGAGGCAGACAACCAGTATTTCAGATAATTTTCCGAAATCGCCTAGCTACACTTTGCTGCTCAGATAAAAATTTAAATACTGATCTGTTGGAGGAAAAAAATGACCTAACCTATCGAACATGCAATATAATCAAAGATCTCCTCACTAATCATTCTCAAGTTATTTGAAATCATTAAATTTTCACTGGGAATGGACATTGAAAACTATCTAGGAATGTTTGCTGTCTTTAAAATATACATATTGTCTTATTGTCAGTAATTTCTAAACAAATTTTAAAAGTAGATTATTTCGTGGTCACAAATATTCAATTTTTTAAAGAGATTAAAATAGCTAATAAATAAGCTTCCCACAATAATGTTATTGAAGACTTATTTAATAGTCATTCTTTGGCACAATATTCCCACAAAAATATTAATTTAAAATTTAAAATCGTAGGTATATTTATATTCAAATATAACAAAACAAAGTTCTATGGCCTTCTGTATGAAAATGTTTAAATAGTGAACGTCCTTAACAGGTTCTGCTTACATTTCAACCATGTGTTCAAACGAGGTTGTTAATCACGCTAAAAATTTCTCGAAATCCAAATTTAACCGGCACGATATATTTTTGGAATCCCAACAGTCATCTCTTTCTATTTACTTCTCGGTTTGCTTCTAGGTCATTCCCACATAAACATTTTTTCCGTCCTCTTTGAAATTCCCTAAAGTTCAAAGATTTGTGAAATGTATTAAAATAATGCAGATTTATACAGCTTTACTTAACAATGTAGGTATTTAATTTTTGTCAAAGTGACCTATTTTACGTGATAATAGAATAATGGAATATTATGGATAAGTAATTGCTACTGATGACTAAGCTATTTTGTGAATAATGATGCAGAAATGAGCGTCATGAAATTGGCGACAAAATGGCCCATTGATTCTGATGAAAGAGCAGTTTCTGCAGTGAAGGTCAACAAGCAGGATAACGTATCATTGTTGTAAGTAAATATTTTTATAAAATGAGCAACGTAATAATTTATTCTTTTATCGTCAACTGACACGATTTTCTTGATATAATGTTAGATGTTTTTACGATATACCGTGGCTGAAATATTTTTTGTTATTTTTCAATGGGTCATGTTATGTTCTTTACTGTTCCTAGTCCAATATTTACTCATTCCGTTTGTTTTAGTTATTATTTAAATCAAAATCTTGAAACGCATACACTAAATGATCGGCCAGATCTAAATTCATTGTTTATATCTAACATGTTGTATATTTAAAAACTATAAACTAGGAATAGTTCCTTCAAAACTACCTAGTTGTCGTATGATGCCGACGATATGCTGTCACTTATAGAATCAAATTTAATATAAATCAAGGCAACTTGATTTCATCAACGAAAATGAAATGTATTGAAGTGAGTCAACAGGCACTTGGGAAGGGCAATAATTAGTTAAGGAAATTTTAGATAGGTACAGAGAATAATACAAACATATAAACTGACAAAATTTATCATTTTCCTAAGAAAAAAACGCATAATATGAATTCCTTTAGGAACTTCTCAACTAACGTGAAAGCCTACAAGACATAAGGGACGGGAACTAGGCACGAGTTTAATAGAGTGTTAAGCATTAATAAATTTATGAAAAATATAGTATAAATATACCAGAAAATACTGGTTGGCTCAAATTATAAAAATAATAAACCCACAAATCAAATTTATTGTGACTAATACAAAATTAAAATTAAATTTTCGGGTAATAATTTCCCAGGCTTGATTGATTATAAATCAAACAAAATTACCAGATTTATAACCTTCTTAGTGAAAAGTATATATTTTCGAAAAACTTCTCAAACGATTTTTTTATAATGAATAACGAATTTAAAGGAAACACTTTACAGCAAAAATGTACTCTAACCAAAAACCTTTATATTTCCATAGTTAATAAAATTCATTAATTTTCATTAAAAATTTATATACACTAGTGGTCGAAATTTGACCCTATTCATAAAAACTTAAAAAAGGTTGTGGAGAAATCAGAGAAGTAATGTAATGACCAAAATTGTTCACGTCATATTGACAAATCTATTAAAATAAAAAGAAAATAAAATTTCATCAAATATCGGTATTCGAAAATTTTTTGACTGGAACCGTTCCTGGTAAAATGTTCCACATAATAATTAGAAGATTGTTCTTTGCAACCTAAAAGTTTCCGTCATTTACGGTTTCAATCGAGTTCATGAATATGAAAGAACCAACAATCCTATGAGAACTTTAATACTTAATATATTCTCTAATGTCCGACAATTTTTTACACCTTCGGGAAGATTGTGATTGTGTAAAATATATTAATCAAATAATTAAATTAACATTAAAAACACAATATTTAATATGAAAATTACTGCAACTCGTCGGAAAAAGCAGTATTTATCTATCACATTGACTATTTTGCCACTAAACAATAAAAACGCTTTATGCTGAACTATCGAAGATAGTCTTCGCATGATGGTCTGAAAGAGCTACATCCAAAGAGCTATATGCAGTATGTAGTTCATTGGCTGCATCTCCCAATCGAGTGAGATAGCCTCTTGCTCTCTCTATTGCCTCTCTTTTACTCTTGGTACGACATTTTTGTATTGCATGTTTCCTCCAGAAGTACATGCTCTAAGAATCTAATAGCTTCTAACACTCGCTCCCTCCATACATAATTACTCAATGTTTTGACCATCATGGTCAGCTTTGCACGATTTCGAAGGAAAAAAATGTTGAATAAAAAAATACATTTTAATCTCGAACAGATGGGTAGGTATCTAACTTCCCATAACAAATCAGTAGATGCATTAAATTTCTTTATATTTTAAATAATAGACATTTTAAAATGTCAATAAGATTTTTATTTTACTTAAAAGTCAGTCTCATTGCAATAAAAGCCGGAATTGGCCCATGTAACAAAACAAATAATCCATGAGATAAAATACATGGACAAAAAACAATAAAAAGATTGGGCCTTTAAACATATTTCAATATGTGGTTATAATTTACAACATAAAAATTCAATTCCCTATAAATTAACATTTATTATATACTAAATTAATATTAAATATTATATTTTTAAACATTAGTTGATATATAATTTTCAGATATGAGACTGAAAAATTGTAACAGCCTTAAATTGAGTAATAAAACCAATTATAATCTTTATTCTAACATTTTTGTTAATGATTTCAACTCTTAAGTACAAAATTCTAGAAACCAGCTCTAAAGTTAGTGTTAATATAACAAAATAACTACAAAACATATGAACATATTAATAAACCAGATATCTTAAGATTCAATATCATTTTCATTAATTTTAATAAAACTCACAGTAAGCAATGACTATTTCTATTTTGCATGAAAAATATAAAGAAATACAATGAACTTGCTGTTAATTAATGTTAAAATAATACCTATCTTTGTTGGAAACTTTTTCAGTGAATGAAACTCAAATCGTGAACTTACTCATTGAATTAAAAACTTACCTTTACCGCAGTGATATAATAACCTAACGGCGAACAATATTATGAAATGTTAAAAGATAAATCAAAGTCCCTACAACTAAGATGGCCATGAGCAGGGCCATTATTAATATAATTTTTTCTGGGTCCTTATTCAATAATATGATGCTGTGCAATAACTTTACGGACGGTTCCAAATGTGTTGGTTTTTCGATTAATTTAGCTTTTCATAGTCGAGTCAATTTTATGATTTCCCCTCCAAGCAATCTAGCTGCACTGTCACTATTATTTGGCATTGACCATATGGACGTAAATAATGAATTTGAGATTATATTTTATTTAATGAATGAACAAATATTATAAAATAAAATTAGTATTCTGCACTGAAGGTAGTCAGTAGCTACTAAATATAACAAAAATATAGAAAACCGGTTGAGGGACAGAGGAGGAAATGGTACCGAACTATTTTGTCATTGCCTATTTATATATGGATTTTTGTACTTCATGATAGTTAAAACAATTGTTACACACACAGATGGTGCCGAAAAAATTTTCATACATTTTTATCTATAGCCACCTGGATCCAGGGGCGGATCCAGAGTTGAGCTTCAGCGGGAGCGATAAGCTTGTGGATGAAGGAATTCCTCTTTCTATTGTTGAAAGGACAATATCTTGAAGCTCTCGGAGGGGGGCGAGAAATTTTTGCCTTTTGATTTCGAGCTCTAGTGTCGTCTCATTTCTTCATTTTAAATCAGTATATTTTATAATTTCAATTTCTTTTAGTGTCCCGGATTTGCAAACACAAAGTTTTGTATGCTAAAACTAAAGCATTATTTTTTATACGCAATGGCGTTTAACAACCAATCTGCCGTCTTTATGAGTAAACCAAATCGTTCCTATTGGCTAAAAACACTATCAACATTGTTTACAGAGATTAGTTAATCTCATTATTTACAAATGTATTAGCAAATTTGCTGTTAAAATATATTGTGAGCATCGAAATATTTTATACCAAAATTAGAACAAGTGGTATGACCAAAACACAAATATTTTGTTGAGGTCTGTTGTTACTGGTCTTCATGGCCTTTAACATATATAAATATTATGATTATCTAAATAAATTGTTTACATATTTTTTAAATTGACTGTAAATTGAATGTTGAGTATTAATGGAAATATTTTAATTTCACGCACGTTGAAATGTCCATCATTGTGAAATCATTGTAAAAATTACAGAATTGGCAAGACATAAATTACAATTATTGTGATAATACTCTCTTGAAAGTTTAGTAGTTAAAAACATTGTATAGTGTAATTACATAATATTGCTTTAATACAGGATTTAACAGCCAAATAGAATAAATTCAACAATGAATAAAGGAGGGCTTGTACAGAAAAACGTTTGGATACGTCGATTTGCATTTTTAGATGCGCATTTTTTCAACCAAAAAGAAATTATATAGGGTGTGTCATGTGACAGTGGCCAATACTAACTTTCTTATTTTAAATGTAAGCCCCTGTATATTATTTATTTTTTGGATTTTCCAGAAAAATCTAGACACAATTCACGTACAATGTCCTACAACTATCTTCAACCGTTTTGAAAAAAGAAAATTATTTTATTTCACAAATTTGCTACATTACACTCAATATTAATTCCCATTTAACTCTTGATGTTGAGATAGTAAGGAAAAACCATTCCTGCGTTTTTTTACTGATATGATATGTTTTGTTTATTTTCGTCAAACCTCAAAGCCTTAGCACCTTGTTGTCTGGTTGCATGGTAGTGGTGATCAGTGTCAGTACTACTGTCGTGTGAATTTCGTTAACTGTACGTAATAATATCAGAAAAATGATTCATTTAATAGAAATGTACAAAATAACCATTCGACAAATGATTGGTTATGGAGATAACACACGGACACAAATAGAATTTTCTCGCTTATTTCACGAAAATTTCTGAATTTGCCGCCTGTATCAAAAGGAACAATTAGCAATATAGAAAAGCAGTTTCGTGAACTTGGTCATGTAAGACACATAAAAAAAGTAGCTGCCAATGCTCTAAGTGATAATAGGAAATTGGATATTGTGCTTGAGTTTCAAGAAAACCTACATACTTGTGGTCGAAAAGCAGCCCCACTGTTCAACGTTAGCCACACATCAATCTTTCAAGTATGAAAGGAAAGTAAAATGCTCCCTATAAAATGATGTCGACTCAGGAACTCATGGAAGACGATTTCGATAGAAGAGTATTTCTGTGAACAAATGTTGGTAAGGTTAGGTTATATAATAATGTGATCCAATTAAAAGATGTTTTGTTTTCTGATGAGAGGTCATGTTAATCGTCAAAATTGTCGGTATTGGTCTAATGAGAATTCTCACTGCATGGCAGAGTAAGATACGCATTATCCTGAAAAAGTTAATGTTTGTGCAGGGATTGTTGGAAATCATATCGTAGGTCCCTTTTTCATTGATGGCAACTTGAATGGAGATAAATATGTAGAACTGGTCGAAAATAATGTCGTGCCAACTTTGACAAACTTATATTCTGATCCAGTAAACTCACAAGCTCCTGTCAATACAATATGGTTTCAGAAATATGGAGCACCGACCCATTACGAAATCAATGTCCGGCAATACCTGAACCCACATTTTACTGATCGGGGGATTGGGACGAGCGGGTCGACAGAATGGACAGACGAATCACGCTTGCGATTAGATCCGTAACGCCTGAGATGTTGAGTTATTGAGTAACGTTAGAAGACATTTCTATACCAAATTAGCATGTTGCCACGACGTTTACGGCGAGCATTTTGAACATTTCCTACGTTGGCTTTAATGGTTTTTTGTTTTTTGTATATTATTAATAAATAATCAGTATTACTTATTAGGATTTTAGTGTAAGTTATGAAATAAAATAATTTTCTATTTTTAATGTTAATTTTTGTAATAAATCTGAAAACACTTAATAGTTCCGAAACAGTTGAAGATAGGTGTAAGAGATTGTACATTAATTATGTCTAGAATTTTCTGGAGAATCCAAAAAAATATATATACAGGGGCTTGTATTTAAAATAAGAAAGTTGGTGTTGGCCATTGCCACATGACACACCCTATATAAATTTGTTTTGTTGAAAAAATGCGCATTTAAAAATACAAATCGAGGTGTTAAAGTGTATTTCTCAACACGCCCTGCTTTATTCGTTATCGAAATTATTCCATTTGGCTGTTTCACCACTGTATAACTCAGTTTATGACTTTCTAAAATAATTAACCGACTTCCAAAAAGGAGGAGGTTATCAATTCGTCGCGTATTTTTTCGCTTTTTTTTGTATGTATGTTTCCTTATTTCTTCTCCTGTGGTGCACCGTTTTGAATGAATATGGTCTTGTTTAATAGAGTATATATCCGGATTGGTGAAACTTCAAATTTTGGAAAAGAATTCTATTGGTAAAGTGATAAAATTTGTGAATTAACACATGCGTGCACGGAAATTGACCAATATCCCTAATATTTTAGTCGATTTTTCGGTAACTCCTTATGGATGTGTATAGTTTTTTAACGTTTAATCTATTAAGGAAGATCCTTAGGTGATCTCATATACTTTTCTGCGACGTGCAACTTGTAGTTTGGCAGAAAATCGCCGAAAATTCCAAAATTCTTATCAAAAATTTCATAGAAATGACATAACGGACATTTCTTCATAAATATTTTAATTCCAACGTAATAGTGCGGTAATTTTAGGCACTGGAAGTTTTAATTGCGAATTTGAAAATTTTCTATGTACATCTCAAGCATATAGGTAGTAAAGCATAGTATTTTCGGCTCCTTAAATCAATGCGTGCCAAGCTCGTTTTGTTTGTATACCAGGTAAATACCTATTTAAATGCAAATTTTTCTATTTTGCGAAGACGGTACTTTTGGTTGTCAAATTCTCCCGGCCTAATAGAAAATTCAGTGACAACATATGTCAAACTTTAAACTGGTACTTGGTGGCCTATAGACAGGGTGTTTAGTTATAGCAAACAAAATCACAAAGTAACGTGGTTGAACGAGTTGCATTTATATGAAGATTGAAATATAGGACGGACTAAAATGATAGTGGTCCGTAGGCAGCCGTATATACAGGATGGTTGGAATATAGGGTGGACTGGACGTTTGGTGGTATAAAAATGTTGAAAAAAATGTGAAATTAAAATTATATAGGGTGATTAAAAAACTGTTATATGATGTGGACATAAGCACATCATATACAGGATGGTTGAAATATATGCTGGAGTTGAATTATATTTATACAGTGTGATTAAAAAATTATTTCTTTTATAGCACATAAGAAGTTGCATACAGTGTGGAGAGGAATTAATGTTACACAGGGCGATAACATAAAATGTTAAAAAGGAAATATTTTATGGGGTAGCCCACAAGGAGTTATATACTATGGTTGAAATATAGGACGGATTTGACTCCGTAAATATAGGATGGATTCTACTCCGTCCTATAGTTTACAGAAGGCAGCTAACAAATTTATGTTTGTCCGTGGGCAGTCGTATGTACAGGATGGTTGGTACATAGGTTGGACTGGAATTATCTATTTATACAGGGTTGTCAAAAAAAGTTGAAAAAAGTTTACATGGCGTAGTCTATAAGGCATAAATATATTTTGGGCTTATTAAGTCAACGCTTTCGATGTTACCTGGTTTTGTCTATTAAGATTATACATACAAAATAAAAAATAAAGAATGAAAACTACCTGAGTTCAAAAAAACTAAAAAGTTGAAAATAAAACATTTAAAAAAAATATAACCGACTTCTACCTATAACTAAAAAGCTAAAAATAATTATATCAAAATACAACTCTAGCAAATAAATAACACATTCAATGTTGTAAGGTACCTACCCAGGAAGTAAAAAATGTAAGCATAAAAGGTGCTCATTCTGTACAAATTAATTACCTACCAATCTAGTATATTTTTGAAGCCGGTGCCAAATCTAAAATGTTTCATTGCGTACTTATCTACTAGTTCATCAAACTTGATTGTTGCTTGGCACCGACTTCAAAATATACTAGATTGGTAGGTAATTAATTTGTACAGAATGAGCACCTTTTAATGTTTACATTTTTTACTTCCTGGGTAGGTACCTTACAACATTGAATGTGTTATTTATTTGCTAGAGTTGCATTTTGATATAATTATTTTTAGCTTTTTAGTTATAGGTAGAAGTCGGTTATATATATATTTTTTAAATGTTTTATTATGAATACCTGTTGTTAGTAAGCATCAGTTAACACTGATGTTAGATTGGACTAATTAATGGAAATTCCTTCTCACAGATCTTATTAGATTAGATTAATTTCGAAACCTAGGAGTTTTAGTTGAGGTAAGCACAACTGATGAAGGTTCTCGACTATTATCTTTCTTTAAATTGATTGCAAAATCTCGGAAAGATAGTATAAACATGGAATTTCCAGACATAATCTCTGAGAGTTCCGTAAATCTGCTAACAAACTTTGTAAGGATTTTTTTGTAAAGGGGGTGATATTCCCAAGCCCACCTTATCAATGAATTACATTTACCATAGTAATCAAGGTTCTGTTCTTAATTCAAGTAAACCTGTTTTGTTATATGTAGGATATCCCTAACTAAAAGTATATTAAAAGTTTGTGAAAACTATGAATACTTGAAGTTGAGAACTTCAGACTTATAGGTTTTCGAATATCAAATTAGTTTTGCTGTATTTCAGTTTATTTCTTTATATACAAAATGTTGTATACTATTATATTTTGGCTGCTTGTTTAATTTTAGATTAACCTTGCGATTTACATTGTATGAAAAAAAAGAGAAGCGTTGGGAGCTGTAGAGGGCGTCCTGAGCACAGCATCACATACATTCCTTGCTGCTGTGTTTTGCTTTCTGAAATAGAGAAAGCTGCCAAAATCTACGCTAGATGAAGTTTTCACATCTTCCTATGGCATAGGCATAATGGCTACGAATAATCTTGCCTGCTTCCCAAATTTAGCTCAATTGGTACATTACAGTGTCTCAACAGGAGTTGTATCTTCAATTTTTTTTTGCATTATCAGCTTTTAATAGTCTGTGCGAGTAGAAAAACATTAAGTGAGAAATAGTGATCAAGAGCAGTTTGCTGTGCCCTTAGTTCGGACCACTCAGGTTTGAGCATAGTAGCACAACCTTTGCTACAGGCATGTGTACCTGATTTCGGTATCTAGCTAAAGTACAAGGATCATTATCTTCGGAACCACTCCACAGGCTTTACTTTTTTTTAGTAATTCCTTGTCCAGTGAAATTTAAAAAACCGCTTTCTTGTTCAGTATTAAGTTTGCTTATTGATTCCGTTCCCGTAAGGGCAACCTTTTTGTTGTTCAAATCGGAAGGATTATGTTATTTATGCAGAAAGCATTAAATCCTTTTTAAAACGTCGGCGTCGTTTAGTTTTTCTTTCATTTGGGCTATGCATGGCAACATATTATAAACTTACTGGACCTCTAAAAAAATAGGCTTGGGCGAAAAAATGTTTTTAAACTAACAATTAGCCTAGGTCAGTTAAGAAAATACGTGACAAAATTAATAGTTAATTTTTATCGATGTGTTTTTGTTTTTTTACCAAAAACTCAAAAATGATTTAGTTTTTGCCCTTTACACAAAATCTACCCTTCAAATCGTGTTTGCTAGTATAACCTACAAAATGAACTACTTTACGCTTCGTTAATTTGATGGTTGTGTCCGTCTTTAGGTGGTGAAAATTCATTTTAATAATATTTATTAAAATAAACACAATTAGGTAATTTTCACTTCTATTTATTCACTATTGTCAATATTGTTTCACCAGGTTATTGGGTTCTTCAGAATACAAAGTAGAACTTCGTATATTTGTTGCTTTCATAGTGGAACTTAAACTCGAAATTACAAAAATAGAATTGTGTATATATTTTTTTTACATTTCGTAGTTAAAACGTTTTTATTAACTGAAATATATTATTATAACTACTCTACTCTACTTTCTAAAAATAACTACTGACTTTTTCTAAATTACAGGTAAACCTATGGAAGATCTTTTATAAAGGGTCAAAATACCTGATTGGATGATTCTAACATTATTAATAAACAAGAGTTGGAATAGTTGATTTAAAACTCATCTCTGTTTCACTAAATTTAAGTATAAATAAATATAGGTTTTGAAAATATGTGGCCATTTTAGACCTATAAATTCTGTAAAAATATTTTATCTGTTTGTAGTTTTAGTTTTAATCATATTTGTTTGTAATTTTAAGAATTTACAGGTGTGAACTCTTGAATTTCAAGTTCAAGTTCAATGAACATTCATAAAGAAACGTTTAACGTAGTTCAAATTAGAAAGAAATACGTGTACAGTATATGTAGAGTAAGGCATTTTTTTTCTGAAGACAAATGGATAAAACCAACTTAACCAGCCTTAACTAGCGCTGGCTGTAATATTAATAATGGCAAAAAAGAAAATTAAAAAAAACAACAATTTACAGAAGCTAACTGCGTGATGATTAACAATACCGAAGTCGGAAAACTGTCTCAAGAACTAGTCCGCACATGGAGAGACTTATTGGTGCACTAGTATAATAGGGGAACTAGTAGGCTATGGTACTACTATGGTACAATTTTGCGTTGTTAACTTTTGTTTTGAAATAATTCATTGACGATCGATATGGGGGGATATATCCCAGTCATCCCCTCGTATCTGTGGGGAACCGTCAGCATCGACTGATCGAAAAATTTGATAATTTGTAATAAATTGTAGATCTCATCTAAAATGTTTAATGTTTGATAATGATTGCAGATCAGAGTTGAAAAGTTTCCAGAACAGATAATTATTCACAAAATACAATTATTGTATTTGTACACTTGAAAAAAAAAGATCAATCAGTAAAATTTTTTTCTCAGAACGTATGTGAGGAAGACTTCCTGTAAATGACAATCACTAATCCGGACAATATTGTGAATTGTTCAAATGTCACATACTTATCTGAAATGATGTGAAGGAAAAAGTCCCAATGAACAGGCAGAATGAACGCATCACTAATGGCTGTCAACAAATTATACCTAAAAGGTGAACAGCTGATATTTTGAGAATATAATATGATAACAGTTGTACTTGTCAGTTAAATTACGTTATTTCATTTCTTGGCATAAAGCAAAACGAATAGCCATTTTAAAAGGCATTTAATGCTCATTGAAAGATGTTTCACAAATTAATCCTTCCTATTTGAAAAAAGGTAAACATGTGAAATATGTAATAACTTCTCTCCCACAGCAATTTAATTCGTCACACAGTCACTAAATAGAATAATGTCAATACTTTTGGCAAATTCGCTTTATGTTCTTAAGAAGATTAGGTTCGTGACTTCGTCGAGTATACCACTAATTATCCCATTATAATGTTAAACGTCTCTGATTGGAGTAATTACACAATTGTATTATTCGCGGAAAAGAAGTGGGTTCGATAAACATTGCCATTGTCGGTACCCACAAAAGTTTCGCATGGCAATAAGTATCATTAACTTTGAAGTATCATGTACTGAGAATTATTATGCCCGTTTGAAATTTGACATTAAAGCTTTTGAATGTGAATGTGACAGTTCGACATTCTGATTGCTTCTTTAAGAAGTTCTGAGAAGGCTTTAATTATTTTGACAGCTTTTGCTATGAGGCTGCTTTATATCAATGTTCATATAAACAAACGACGCTGTAAAGGGTGACCACGGTTTTCCTGAAATGCACCCATGAGCGGGCGCAGCCAAAAATTTTGGAGGGTCGCTTATTTGTCAAAATTATTCTGAATACATATTTTTGATTATTTCAGTACACGCAATATTCAAAGATCTCGTCAACAATCTTTCAGAAAGTTTGGTTTAATTTTCGTAATTTATCAAGTGCATGACAGGAAATTCCAATGTAAATATTTTTCGGCATTATAAATTTACTGTGTTCCCAAAATTTGTAGAAATTTGTACTTTTTTGAGATGTGCTGGATGGTTTTTAAAGTTCGGTACAGTTAATTAACGAATAAAATTCAGCATTCCCCTTTATCTCCGAAATTATAGGCCCAAAATTATGAAACAATTAGAGAATATAGGGCCTTGGCCAAAGTTTTGATAAAAAATAAAAGCAAAATCGTACTATTAATTTTTGCAGGCAAAATAAATCCTAAAATAAATTTTGGACGGGCAATATTCAAATTAAATGAAAAATAAAAAGATTCAAGCACATCATATTTCAAGTTAAAGGGTTTTTTATGAGGGATATAAATATATATTTTATTTATATTTTTAGTTTAGTGGAAAAGTAAAGCAGATTTTCAAATATTAACTCTTGGGAGCAAATTATAAAAAAAATGAAAACTATAATATAATTTTTTTTTTCAAGCGCATCATGTCATATATCAGATGATGAAATGTAAAAGACCAATACATTTTTTTATATTTCTTTAAAATATAATAAAGAAAATGTTTAAAATTCGAACCGTTTCCACTTTATTTCCAAAACTGCTGAGCCCAACAATTTATAGGATCATACAAAGAAAACACTAATATTAATTTTGCCAAGCTAATTAGACAATTAAATGAATATTTTTTAAAAATCAAGCGCATCATGAAGCACGCCTAATGAAAAGGCTTGTTATGAGAAATAAAAGTGTATATTTTTTATAAATTTAAAACGCATAGTTGAAAAGATAATGACCGAAAATATAAAAAAATAAACTCATTCTCTGTGTATCTTCCCAATAACAATTTTAAAATAGAATGCAAAATAGCTAAGCGAATTTTAAGGCTAAAATGCAAAAAGAGTATGATATTATGATTTACCTAGATTATAACAAATATCAAAGCTAAGTAGCTAAGCTAGTCTAACTAGCACTTGACCAAATTATTGTTAAATTGTGTGTTGTTTTGGAGTAAGTACTGATTTGAATACATATTAAATTGGGGGAATGTTTATTTTTTTATCTTCCAGTTAACTTCTTAATTTTTTTATGTTGGTGTAATTGTATTCGTAACAATATTGTTCTTGTTATGAGCATTTGTTTGTTGTTCAATAAAATAAAATTAGTTTTGTTGTCTAGAATTTCATGGTGAGCTAGAAAATTTTTACAACTTATATTTGAGGGATAGAAGTTGTCAATTGCGCATTACTGGAATATTAAAAAAACCGGATAAAATTTTTCAGTTTGCTGTGAATATTGTGTTGTTCTTTTTGTAATGAAATTTTGTAAATCTACTATAATACCTTTGTCTCCGGACGTATGTAATTTACTGTAGATTATGAAATTGTTTTTGCCTTATTTAAGAGATAAAAATTGTCTAGAGTCTAGGCATATGTTATTATTATCGGGTAAAAGTAAAGATTAGAATGTCGCCATATTAATCATATATTATAATACAGAAGAATTTGAGGATTCTCCGTAAGGGGCCGTTCAAGTATTACGTAAGCAGATTTATTACAATTATATAATCCCCGCCCATCCCTTTTGTGAGCAAAATGAGCAAAGCAACTATGCAAATCGATTAAGTCGTTTTCAAAAAATTGTTAACAGCACTTAAAAAACAAATAAACTCATTGAGTGCAGTATCTCAGTATTTTAGTCGGTAAAATGTAAAGAGTAATTGTTTGTTAAAACAACATTTCCATAGAAAAGTTCTTTCACCATTTAATATAGAATTGTCAGAATCGTTGTTTGCACAAATTTAATGCTTTGAAATGAATTTAATATGTTGAGTTAAAAAGCTGATTTACTGTAATTTAAAATATATCTTAAAATTTTAGAAAGCTGTCTTCGTCTTTACAAGTTAAATGTATTAAACTGTTTAAAATTACAAATTTAAATGTAAAACAATGTGGTCTCTTTTGTTGCATGTTCAATACATACAAAGGAATGTTCTCATTGTCTAAATCAATTTTGTTTAATTTCACAAAAATTTAAGTCTATCTTAAGAATAACGTCTTCTCAATAGCATTTTGGCATAGTTTCAAGATCTTAACGATTTTTGCGAGGATTTTCTCTGTATCACGTTATTTTCTTTCGAACACGTCTAATACAAGGTGAAATTGTGGTACGTAAACAATAAACCTACAAATTCATTATTTTCACGGCAATGCCAGGAGGTCAACAACATTAATGCAAACTGTAAACAAATTTCATACGTAGGAATTTATGATGCATGTAACTCATATCTGTGTATATCGTTATATCGGTCATTGTGTTCACTGCTATGATAAAATGTTCATTTTATAAAACAAAGGCACAGCCTCATAGTAATAATATCCATTTATAATACTTGTAGACTTGTTGATAAATATAAAAGTAAATATTTGGTTTCTTATCCAAGCTGGCTCCAAAAGTAGGCAGCAGATAATGACTATACTACAAGGCGTACAAAAACACATGACGTGATACAAAAGTTGTGACGCTTATCGTTCTGAATTCAGTGTGTTTATTGATAGCATGGCGGTGTTTCTCCAGTGTCGAAGCGGCACGATTGTGTCATTGATATATAAGATGAAAGAAACGCCGCCTTACTACTACGCACATTGAATCCAGGATGATATACGTCACCAATAAATGATATCACTGCTTTTAGAGACTAACTTACGTCAGTCTACGTCCTTAGAAATTTTGTTGTATATCGGGGCCGAAAATGCATCTAAAAGGCAAACTGACATTTACCGGAGATTAATTTATTATCAAGTTCATTAATGGCTGCTTTAAAAATGAAGCCAGTTAATTATATTAATTCTGTTATCAGATATTATGGACACTCTGTATATATGGTTATAGAAATATCACTGATATTACCTCACGACAGATTACGTGATACTTCGTTGAGGATAATGATTTATTGTTTTTTTTTGGTTCTCTGAAAAATGTTTTAAGTCAAAGTATCCAAATTGATACAAAAAATAATATATTACTCAGACACATTTTACATAAAATCAACACAAATTTGATGGAAAAATCAAGTAGCTTGGTCTCAAATGAAGCCCCCTCTTGTGACTTTCTCTCTTCGAGTATCAGAGTGGGCATTATAGAGAGACAATAGTGAAACCATATGCTCAAGTAAAAGAGTATAGAAAGAGAATAAAAAAAATTCTACAACTCCACATTTATACCGTAAAAAGAACTTTTTTCCAACTAGGTGCATGTTGATAGTTATGGATTTCCGATTTTTTAATATCTGAAGAACACAATTAAATAAATGAAATGCTGACTATAAAAGTGCCGAAAAGACAGTCATGTATTTTGTATCTGGCCGTATTAATTTTTGTAGAAATGAATTAAAGGCTTTGAGTTGTAACCAACATTATTCCATCATAGCATATTTGCCGCTGTACTTAGATTGTGGACGTTCTAGAGTAAAAAGTGTAGAGGTAGAGGATGTTTTTAATTTAATCAAGAATCTACCGGAACATGTTTAAGAAAAGTTGCATAAGTATGTGCATACTGTCCCTAACTATCCAACGAGTTCAAGCGTTATTATCTCGAGAATTTCTACCTTGTTTAATTTTTTATCAGTGATATTCCTAGTGCTGACATATGCTTAGCAGTTCTTTCTACATTCCATGCTTAATGCTCGTCGTTACTTACAACCATGAAATTTATCATTCCAAAAATGGGCTCCCAAAATTAGTCTCGCCGATCTCAAGAATTTAAACTGTGGAATTTGTGTATTACAAGTTATCTTAAAACTCATTTTCAAATATTGGTGATTTAAGGGAAAGAATCATCATGTAAGATCCAAATATTGCTACTTCAAGAAGACGAAAAATGGAGTCGTGCGTTTTTGCTGAGGGAAGCCATTTTCAATATTTATTATGACTTTTGTTATTGATGTTTGATTAAAATTGTTACTAGTTCTTTTCTGATTTGTTTTTATTAGTGGTTCAATTATTGTTCAATATGCGTTGTATTGCGGCATTTCCCAATATTTTTTAATTAAAGTTAAAAATGCCCTTCTTACAATAAAGTTTTATTTAGTTGTGGTTTAAGTACCAACAAAATTTGAGAAATTCAATATAATAGAAATATTGGTATTGATATTTTCCAACGCTCAGTGGCAGCTGAATTTTGTGTTTTAATCATCTAAAATTAAATCATGGTATAGGCAATTTGTAGATTTTTTGACAATGTCTAACAATCAATTAAATTTAAGTATTACTCTATGAACATATCTGCAATTAGCTAAAATGTCCTGAGGCGTAAAAATGTACAAAAGATTTGCTTTAAAAGGAAGTTTCGGTTTCGGGCGAAACTATAACAGGAACCGAATTGCGTTTCCTGGTCAGGTTTGGTTGGAAAACTAGTTTCGATCGGATACTAGTTTTAAATAGTTATGCTTATTTATACGGATTTATGAAATATACATTATCTTTGCAAATATCGTATGTAGTGTTTATTTATTTGAATTATGATTACTAAAACTACAGAACCACGTTAGAGGCGAAGTCGAGGTCTGAGAATCTCGTCAATGCAAGGAAGTAAGAGAAATAACAGGAAAATATTTATTCAGGGGCCGACTCAGATAGGAGCTTCCGAGGAGATCTTGAGCATCTGAGGTTTAAGCCAATAGAATTTACTTTATTTCAGACTCTAAGATTACCTCGTTTTAGTTATAAATATACCTCTTTTGGACCTATCCCTGTATTTACTTTAATGGAACTTCTAAAATATAACCGATTGATTGAATTGAGAATATTATTTAGAATAAACGTATCTGTCAAAGAAGAATGTTGCTATTAAATAAATGCATAAAGTTAGCTTAAACCGAATCAATCTATTAACCTCAAACTGTTGTTAAATGATTTTAATTGAAACCAGTTTAAATACATCACTTCTGATTAGATTTTGATAAATTCTCATAAAACAGAAGCGATTTGGCTTGTTTTGTTACGTAAACTAGGAATATCCATAGCTAATTAAATCTCAGCTAATCCAAATACACTCGAGAGTATCTTTGAGTTGTAATAATTTGTTTTATCTCTGACGCTTTATTAAACCAATCTTGATAACTAAGGATACTCGAATATATATGCAAATAGAGTCGACAAATTTGAACATAATAGAACCCTCGCATTGAGATCTTTCACCTTTACAAATACAATTTTCGTTAAAGAATACAATTTAGTAAGACAGAAAAGCATAAATGTAAATTTCAAGTTAAATTAGATATCGACCTTTTGTTAAGCATATTCCTAGGTAAAATAGAAGATGTTGACTTTTGAATAAGTGGCATATTTGAGGAACTTGTTCTTAATGTTAATTTGAATGTTATGATGATAAGGACAAAAAAGAAAGATAAAGAAGGCCTTTTTTCGGGGGAGGGAGAATATGAAGTTAAACCCGATAAAGAATTACATAGTTGGATCGGAAATCGTTGAAGATCGCAATACAAAGATCCGGATCGGAATTCGTTGAAGATCGCGATATAAAGATCCAAGGAAGAGTGAAAGAGTGCAGTTTAGGTGGAGTGCAGATGTGATTAGTTTAATTAAGCACATTCGGTATCTGGCAGTAATCCTAGAAGTACGAGCTGGCTAGGAGTGTACTAGGGCAAATTCAACAACGCATTGTCTTGCCCAATAATTTGCTAATATATGGGCGTGATTGATGCTTTGTGTAATAATTTGATTAGTTTCAGACATGTTTGAAATTCGTTGCGCATCGTTATGTTGAGTAAGTTGTTTGACAATTAGTGGGCTCGGCTCCATAAAGGAGAATAGTCAAAAGAGGTGCAGCTGCAGATAGACTCATGCCTAATATTGGTATAGAAAGAGGGTATTGGCCATATGTGGGAGGAGGCGATGAGGGTACTCACGTACTTATAGCATGGTGTTGTTCGGGGTCGCTTGTGGCTATAAGACAGTGTTTGCGGTGTGGATCTATATGGTTACGGGAGAGGTGCCAATAAGGGGGGCTAGAGTATGCCCAATAAGAGTAAGGTGAAATTGAGGAAGAGAAATGTTGTGGAATGGACTGAGGAGAGCGAGAATTCACAATCAATAGACCAATACTCTTATTTTGTTTATCAAGCCCTGGCTGAAATGTAAACAAACACGAAATGCTAAGCTATTGGTTAACTTCGTTACTAACAGGTCATGGCTAATTTAGGGCATATTAGCGAAGATTCGAAAGTGCGAGGAACGAGGCCTACGTCTACTGCGGGGAGAGGCATATGGGGAGCACACGTTTTATGGGTGTGGAAGATTGAGCGAGATCCGCGGGAGTATGGAGACGGTAATGAATTCAAGGGTCGATAAGGCCCAAACGGTAACGGAATTGACCACTAAAGAACACGAATTTATTTTTATTCACACGGAGTAGACACATTGGGGTTTTCGCTAATGTTTATTGCTAAAAATTGAAAAGAAAGTCTAGAATCCGATCACAGTACCTCTTACCCGGTCCAATTGTAAATCTAAACCATTCCAGGGAGCTACTCAAATTTACACACAAAATGTTTAGGATTTCAGCGCCCGCCACCAAATCAAATTGTAAATCTAATACATTCGAACCACACACAAACAGTTTCAGAAAAATCGACCAAAATGTTTAGGTGTTAAAAATAATCCCCAACCGTATCGCAGCGCCACCTACCGGGTTTGGTTGTAAATTGAAATCATTCCAGAGACC
This sequence comes from Octodonta nipae, assembly GCA_034190945.1. Lineage (NCBI taxonomy): Eukaryota > Metazoa > Arthropoda > Insecta > Coleoptera > Chrysomelidae > Octodonta > Octodonta nipae. The sequence goes on from CM067223.1 coordinate 33,173,563, forward strand.
CACTCAAACTCAAATAATTTCATTAAAATCGGCCCAACCTTTAAGAGTTGATGAAAAATACGTTCGAAAGCTGAGAATCGAAATCATTCCAGAGACCCACTCAAACTCACAGTTTTATCAAATTCGGCGCAACCTTTAAAGTGAATGAAAAAAACCCGCGTAGGTTAAATAGTCGTTAAATATAACTAATATAATTGTTTGAAGACGCGAGATGTAAAGACCGACATCTAGGATTTTCGGGGAAACTAGCACTCCTAGGTTAGAATGCCACGATGAAATTTTCAGGTTAACTTCACCTGTCAGAGATATTGAATACTCTCTTCGAGGTGTCATTCTTTTGGACGCAAGACAATATATATATATATATATATATATATATATATATATAATATTGTTTCTGGTCAGGAAACCTTCAGCAGTTGCGAAAATCCTAGATGTCGGTCTTTACATCTCCCGTCTTCAAATTTAACGAAATGTATCAAATACATAAAGAAGTCTTCGAGAGGACATTCAATTGTGGGAAGCGCAACTGATGAAGGTTCCCTAACCAGAAATAATATATATTATATATTGTCTTGCGTACAAAAGAATGACTCCTCGAAGAGAGTAATCATATAACTGTATTGTTTATCATCATTCTTCAAAATACAATACAATCCGGTGAATTTAGGCCTAAAATCAGGAGCAATGCTACAAAAGTTCATAAGAAGCTGTAATTTTGTAAAATTCAAATTATAACCGAAATCTCAAAAGTCCACATCGTTCCGGTGTGTGGAAAAAAAATGGCTCGAGGTCAAAGGTCAAAAATGAGTTTTTCGCGATTTTCAGCAAAACGGTAAGTTCTATCGAAAAATTACCTCGGAAAAAATTGGAGTTCATAAAATGGATTTTTAGAATATCTTGAAAAACAAAAATCTGTGACAATACATAGAGAATGTCGTAAAAATTATACTGGAAAGTGCTCTGCAGCCATTGAAAGAACACGCGAAGAACAAGAAGCCAGTACATCTACAGGATCTACAGTAAGTCCTCGTCGTACTAGATCACGTTTAAGTGATTCCGCTTTTTGTTTTAAAAAACTATGAGTACTTTGCGGCAATGAATTGAATGAAGAGTTACAAAATAGTAGGTAATTACACCCCTCTTATTATTACCAACCCTTATTAATAAATATTATTTTGCAATAGTTCCGAAACAAACAAAATCGCAACAGATTCATGGAATAGGCCTACTGGGGAAACCACGTTTAAAAAACGCGCTAAGTACACTATCTCATAGGTGGCGTGGAAACGTGTGCAAATTGTGAGGATGACAAATTATTTAACTTTTTAAAGCGTTATATCTCTAAAACGGTTAAATTATTTATACATTTTTTTAGAGAATTTTATGATCTACAGTTTTTTTAACTGAGGTAATTTTCCGATAAAACTTACCGTTTTTCTGAAAACCGTGAAAAACTAATTTTTTGAACCTTTGACCTTCAGCCAATTTTTTTCCACTGGAACTATAAGAACTTTTGAGATTTCTTTTATTATTGTCTTTACCAAGTTACAGCTTCTTTTGAATTTTTGTAACTTCGAATGTGTAAATTGACCGGATTAATCGGTTTCCGCAATTTTGATAAGTGTGCTCTCGGCCTATATTAAAAATTGAATTAAACCAAAATTCTTGCATACACTTTGTATTGTATGTCAATTTGACGTGCATAAATCATAAGAGAAATGTGTAAAAGTACTTACTTATAACGTGTATCATGAATGAACCAAAAACCACCATCCAGCCCCATCCACCATCTGGAGGTGCAGGAGATTCACTACTGTCTTCTTCATCGTCGTCTTTTCTTTTCACGGTGTGACCAACGGTCATAATAATTTCGCTGAAATCAGGAATTTTGTGAAATTGAGTGAGTTTTAAATTGGTAGTCATTTTATATTTTTGATAACAAGACGACTACGTTATAAGAATTTTGATACGTTGTTTTAGAATGAAATATATATAGACATTTTGACATATTGTGTAAAAAAATTTGGTGGCCAGATTGAATACAGATGAGTTTGTTCTGTTGAATAATGAAGATGAATAACGCGTTTTCTTAAACCAATTGAAGCATTTTATGCAATATAATGAAGTTGCAGACTATACTGCATGGGGTACTTCCGAACTTTCTCTATGTTATCCGTAGTGGGTTCATAAGCAACTCATATTGTAAGCAGTGGCGGCTGGGGTTATGAAACTGGTGGTGCACTTTACTGATCAAATATTGGGATTCAAATATGGAACAAAACTAGCCATAGCTTTCCTAACACTGAATTTATTTGTTATTAATTAAAATATTCGTCCACTTTTTATCGAAAGCGAAATGTTCAATGACGTTTTCATTAAAGTTGGGCATTGATTGAATATATTTTTTTCAATACTAAGCACAGCAAGAGCATTTAGCCAGTCCTGAGACATCGTATTTCTAAATAATTTGGTCAAGTGCGAGTTGGACTCGCATTGTAAGGGTTCCGTCCAAAGATTCGCCATAAATAATGCAAGGAAAACAAAGAGATTTGTACTAATGCGATCACATCCATACAACCTATTGTCTTTTTGAGGCTCTATAAGATTTAAAGGGCAAAATACAAGTTTTAAATTATAAACTATGTAAATACTTTATTTTTCATTTTGCACTTTTGTTTTCAATTAAGATATGGCCTAGGTGGACCAGCCAATTTTATATCTAATTTGTTTTTAAACGATATATTGTAATTATTGTTTTTAATATAGTCATTGTTGAAAATTGAATACTCATTTTCACAGTTTGTAAACACACACACTCTGTATAATTTGTTAAATATTACCATGGAGGTTTTCTAATAAGATTTTCTATGAGGATCAATAACAAGTGAGCAGTACCCACTAATTATCACGTAAACAAAATTGAATTATTGAAACGTATCGGTACATTCGGTCAATATCAGCAGAGTACGAGAATGAGCCCATTACTTTTATAGTCTTCATGTTAACTATCTTCTATCTCACGCTCTAAGCGTGGTATATCGTATCTTAAAAATATGAAAAAGCTATATAAGTTTCACCGTATTCCTAGCTTCGATATAGTGCATGACACGTTTAAAAAAATATTTTTTATTTTCCGTTTATTTTTATAAATTGCCCCCCATTATTAATATTACAAGATTTATTAGAGCTTATTGTTTTTCCTGTAAATAAATTAGGTCTTATAGTTTGGGGAATGGAATGGGTATATTTATTAAATATTTTTTAATGATATTTTAACCATTTATTTAAAAGCTTATTAAAAAAATATATTTGGTGGTTCAGCGCACGAGTGCACTTAAGGGACAGCCGTGATTGATATATTACATGGTTAGGCATAAGTTTAATTTCTTTCAAATTCTCCATTGAATTCATGAGTTTAAGCTTTTAAAAATATATATTGTTTGTTGATTCGTCTTAATTTTTATTTACAACTGTCTATGATTATTGTTAGTTGAATTTATATTGGGAAAACAAAATTTCTAGTCCATTTAAGTTTGTTTCGTCAAAAAAAAACCGAATACAAAATATATTATTGCTAGTACATACATACTCTACAATTTTAAACTTTTCTACCCGCTTAGAGACTCAACAATTATCAGCTATTCTCTATTTCGTGTTCCATTGTTTATAATACATTTTGCTCATATCAACAATTAAATATTAGCGGGTTTCTCCTTGAGCTATAAGCTTTCCAGTAAAGTTCAGGTGAGGGGCTATAGCTCAAATTTTTTTTCAAAATTTTCCAGCTTATGGTTTCGGAACTACAGGGGGGGGGGGACATGGGTAAATTTTTTTATATTTTTGTTAATATCTTTTACCAACCATTTGAGATTTGCTGATGATTTTGTGTAAAAATTCGGAATAAATACAAAATATAATAGATCTGAAAAAAGTAAGCAATAAAATAGGCAAAAAATAAATATGAAGAATTTAAAGTTAATGTACAACGAACTAGTAGAAATTCATAAAATCACAATATATGTATATTACAGTTTCGGAGATAAGGGGGGGGGTAGTAGAATTTTGGTAATATTTTCTTTAATATCTGGGTTATTTAATACCTTTATTAGGTTCGTTACTATCAGAAAAAGCAGAAGTATAAAACTTGCATGAATAACATTCGGAAGAAACTATATAATTTTTAAGTTTAGAATGTCTTTTCATCTCAGGAAACAAATATTTGATTAATGTGTTCTGGCAGTACAGACGTAAGGTTATGAAACCTGAACTCTAAAAATCGACATTACACAAAAACTCAGTAACTATTTTGCCTGTTCATTAGGGTTTTCACTCCTAAGATTTTTCCTGCAACAGATAAGTATTTCCCCCCAGAATTGTACCCCTAATAGGTAATAAATGTTTGTACTTTTGCGATATCTGCTCCTGATCAGGTCACCAAACTATTCTGTCTGTACACAAATTTCAACCTCTTCCGTCACAGATAGTTTAGTGAGAGAAATTGCTGTGATGTGACAGAGGCAGAAATCCTGAGTGATATTGATCGACCAGTATTCCTGTATATAAGTGATAGTGCGGACGTCTAATTTTAAAACAGATGTTCTTGTTTGTCAAAATCTTTTTACAAACAAAAGGATCTATAGTGCGTTAGGTAGCATTTTCCCGTCCAAAGCTTTTCCATAATACACAAAAATTAAGGTTAGTGGCTTCTTGTATTTAACACATTTTTCTATTAAGATTTTCAAGACTTGTATTTAATCATTTGTGCGAGAACCGACTCTGAATCTTGCTGTGCCATAATAATAGTTCAGATATTAATGCAAACTCTGTTAATTTTATAATAGTGCTATTAACCTTTTATTTTCTCACAATTTTATTTAATTCATCTGATATTTACTGGACCAGCAGCTACATTACACTGAATAATATCGAAAGCTGATCCCGACCCGAACTGATCTAAAATTTATGGATTAATTTCTTCTCACTCTAATACTTGCCTCTATCATTTCAAAGTTATTTAAATTTTCTTATTAATTCGGGACGTTTACTTCTGTATGCTTCATTCACTTTAAAAATTGTCGAATGAATATGTGATACTATGTAGAGAATAAATTACTTAGCAACAAATATTTAAAATGAGTATTTGAGGTATGTTAACATGTGACATTTCCATTTGGGAATAAATATTACGTTACAGGTATAAACTTGCAGTGCACGTTTATATCTAGGGAGCAATTACATATACTCATATCTTCGATAGCTTGTTTGCATACCTTTACATATGGTAGGTATAGGAAGTATACATTTTTTTCAGTTAATAAAAAGTCATAAAATTATGGATCAGAAAAAAATTGTTAGTATTCTTTTTTACTGTCCTAAATAAAATGTGCTGAAATTCGATTAATTATTATATTATCTATTCACAGCTAAGCACAAATTAATTATACATAACCAATTTCTCCTTTGTGATCTAAGTGTAACCAAATTCAGAATGCGTAAGCAACCGCTTAAGTTTTTCTTTTTTTTGTTGTTTCAACAGTTACAATAGTTTCTTAAATTAAGGATTTTTTGTGATTTATTCTATAGTACCATTTAACCGCTACATTTTCAGGTAGTTTTGCTGAAACATCTTTCAGAGCAATAATAAACTAATAACATTTTTGTAAACGTTTCAGCATACGCACTGCTTGTAGCTGTATCATTGTTATGTATATTAGTAATTTATTCACTGTTGTTAACTGTGAGTTCCTAGTCAGTACAGAATTCATAATTGCGAAATAACTGTTCTCCATTGGGAATTATAGATTTTTCCGGGTAAGTCTTTTATCGATACAGATTGCTAAGTATTTGACTTCTTTTGTGTTGGTCAAATAAATAAATATGGACAATAACTACAACATGGTTCATTAAAACTTTAATCTGTTACAGAAAAGAAGTGAGGAGGGCAAACACCAATGAGGTGTCAAAATACTTCTTGATGCTGCTATAGTTTTGTTATTATGGGGTTGTATATGCTAACTGCTCTAGTTTTGCTTCATATGTTTTAAATATCCACTTCGTGTATATTATTTTGCAAAAGTTCTAATACAGTGATTAGATTTGCGTTTAAATAGAGAATTGCCGTATCGTCAGTAAATGTGGAAGTTGTTATACAGAATGTTGTTAGTAACTCAGCAGTATATAGTAATAAAATGACTGACCTCAATAGGCGACCTTACGGAACTCCTGCGTGCGCAGGATGAATATCTGTAATTTCTTTTCCACATTTTTGACATGCTTCTCATAATCAAATTCTACAAACACTGCCTAGTCATTTTATCTCCTCACATATTTCCTTTATCACATATGAAATGTGTAATGGAGAAAAATTGTAGGCGGATTACCGGTAATGTCTTAAAGATCTTACTTATAGATGTATTGAGACCAAGAAATCTATACAATATCTTCTGTGGTCAAATAGATGTATGCCATATTGCATATACAGAGTATTCCATCTCAAACGAGCCACCTTGAATATCTTGGTTATTTTCAAAACTAATGCAATAAGAAAAAACAGGTCGATTTTTGTTTCAAGGGGGAACTTTTTTGAGGTGAATTAGCGCTTGCGCGCATTCAACATAAACAGGTCAATTCAATGACCTTGAGATTTGAGATAAGGAAAATAGGTATTGTCGTATATCATTTGAAAGCCCTTTTTACGGGCTATACCTTCATAATAAATTTTTTTTTTGCAATTCCTGTTGATGTAACAGAAAACTTAACGAACCGTAGTAAAACCGGATTATTAATTAAAAAGTTTTTACTGCATGTAAAAGTATTAAAAAGGAGTTCTTTTATAGTTCACTCTTAAACATCCTGTTTCACTGCCGCACCCTGTAATAACACACAATACAAGAAAAACATTAAATGTAAACATTCAGCTATTTTACATTATTTTTTGCTGATATTTACAAGTTTGTTTATCTGTTCTGACCTTTATTCGATGATTTGAAGCATTGTACATTTATCTGTGAAGTTATTACTTTACTGATTTGTTGAAAATTCAAAAGATAATTATGGTATACACATTGCAAGATCGTGTTGAGTATTTATTAGCAAAATCAAAATTGTGCTCGATCTGCTGCAAGGATTTTTAACCAAAACCACCCCGAGCGTAACGTTCGTCATAAATAAGTATTGGAGTTTATTTCCAAATTTGTTGAGACGGGCTCAGTAATGAATAAAAAAGGTGCCATTGGAATTGTAGACGATGAAGGAGTAGCTGTGGCTACATTGGGTCATGTCCAACTTATACCAAACACGCAGTCTGCCCAGCAAATCTCTGCAGCTACCGGTATTAGCAAAACTAACGTTTTTAGAATTTTGCATAAGAACAAATTCCAACCGTACAAAATTAAATTACTTCATAAATTGAATGATGATGATTGCGATCGAAGGCAAGCGTTTTGCGAAATTATTTAATTTCTTGTACAATGTTTACTTTTCGGAATGAGTGTACTATTTCACTTTATGGGGAGGTTAACCGACATAACTGTAGATTTTGGAGTGATACAAATCCTCATTTATTTCGAGAAGCTCATACTCAACATCCGGTAAAACTAAACGTTTGGTCAGGGATTGTGGGAAATCTAATTGGACCTCTGTTTACTCCTGGTAATTTCAATGGTGAAATTTATCACAATATATTGGAAAATGAAATTAATGCATTGATAATAGAAAAAAATAGAAAATGATCCTCCACTACATGAAGAAGCAATGGCATTTCCAAGAAGATGGAGCTCCTCCTCACTACGCCGCACCAGTTCGTTAATACCTCGATTTGAAATACCCTGGTTGCTGGATTGGAAGAAGAGGTCCTATAGAATGGCCTACTCGATCACCTGATCTGGCATGAACGTCGTCTTCTGGGGTTTTAAAGGAATCTATACTATTATAAAATTGTAAGTTCTTCTGTTTGTTTGTTTGTTTGTTTGTTCGGACATCACGTAAGAACTGCTGCAGTGATTTTGCTGAATCTTTTTTTCTTGCAAAGCCTATAGTTTGACTTAAAATCTGGTAGTCATTTTATCTTTCCAAATTGACAGAAACGGTAGATATAGCGAAAAAACTTCCACAATGTTGGGTAATACAATTACTCAATTGGTTCCACCGCATGTACAAAATATTAGATACTGGCATCAGCTTAGCTTTTATTCTAAATTCGGAGTGTACAAATGTAACATATTTCGATTTAAGAAAAATCAACTGATATAGCAAGCGTAATTTTACAGGGGTTCTGTTCTGTATATAGGAAACTTAGAGCGGAGTAGAATTAGATGGATTTATTTGGTGTCCTATAAGCAGCTGCTTATATACAATGTGGTGGAAATCAGGGGGGAATTAGTTATACGGGGTGGGTTATATTGAGTGGGTCATAAGTAGTTCCATATACCAAGTGATTGAAAAAGGATAGAATATTTATACAGTTTCAATAAAAAATCTAAAAAAATGTGTTAGGTAAGCAGTTAGGAACTTTGAATTATAGTCATAAGATTATTATATATTGTTTATACAGGGTGTGAAATATAAGATATATAAGTGAAATTATGTATGTTGTGGTTAAAAACTTGTTTTATATCCACAAGTAGTTGCATATATTGGATGGTTGAAATATGTAGCGGAGTATAATTACAGGTAGGTTTAAAAATTATTATAAAGTAATGTTATGATCTACAAGCTGTTCCATTTACCAGATGGTTGAAATATAGGGTGGGGTAGGGTTCTAAGGATACAGGTTGGTACAAAAATATTATATTTGGTGGCAAATGAGTAGTTGCATACAAAAGGTTGTTGAAATATAGGTGTACAGTTATAATTATACAGGGTGGGTCAAAAATGCTATAAAAATTTTGTTATAGAGCAGTTGCATATATGGAGTATGAAATATGGTGCGCAGTAGAGTATAGTTGTACAGTGTCATTCAAACAAGGTTAGAAAAAGTTGCAAATGGAGGGTGGTTTAAATTAAGTATGGAGAGAAATTATACTTTAATATGTCTTGAAAAAATATGAGGTTAAATTGTGAAATAGCGTAGTTCATAATAAAGTTGCAAAGATAGGATAGTTGAAGTATAGGAATGAAGAAGTGTTATGATAATTATTTAAAAATGTTATATTGGTTGACCAATAATAACTAGCGTATACAGGGTAGTTGTAATACATACAAGAGTGATTCAAATACATGTTATATTCGGTGCCCAATGAGCAGTTGCGGTTTTGGTGAAATATATTGGACATAGACGGATTTATACTTATACAGGGTGGTACAAGAAATGTTATACTGGGCGGCCGATAAGTAGTTGCAAATACAAGATGTTTAAAATAGCGGGTGGAGTAGATTTATAGTTAAACTGGTTGGATAATTTTTTGTAGGATAGAACATGAGCTGTTGCATATATGCAATATCTGAAACATGGATCGAAGTGAAATTATAGTTCATACAGTGTGATTAAAACAATGTTATAAAAGTTGCATAAAAGGGGTGGTTGAAATACAAGGTGGAGACAAATTATACTTTCAAGGGTGGTTCAAAAATGGTTATATAGTTTAGTGCATAAGCAGTTGCATATATAATATAGTGAGTGGACCAGAGTTATAGTTAATTGTTTAAAAAGTTATGATGCACATACAGGAAGGTTGGAAAATTTTGTGGAGTAAAATTATGGTTATACAGGGTGGTTCAAAAATAAGTGGTAAAGTTTGACAAACTGGCAGCGGTGTATACAAGATGGTTTTAATGTAGATGGACGTAGATTTAGTTATACAAAGCGGTTAAAAAAATGTTGAATAAAATTGTTGTATAGGGTGGCCAATAAGCAGTTGCAATTTGGCTGATGGTTTAAATAAAAGATTGGTGTTAGCGTGCAAAACTGTGTCTTTATATTTGAGACACACCAAGGGTTCCACAGGCATTTCCATTAGGATGGATAAAAAAGGTTTAAAAAATTGTTATATAAGGTAGACCATGAACAGTTTCATTCTACTATATGCAATTTCTGAAATATGAGGAGAAGCAAGATTATAGTCTTAGAGTGTGTTCAACTCAATGTTAGAAAAAGTTGCATATAAAAGTTGATTAAAATAAAGAGTCAAGAGAAATTTTAACATTAAAAGGTGGTTCAGAAAAATCAGAAGTCATTGTTATGCAGCGTAGACCATAAGCAGTTGCATAGCAAAAAGTTATAATGGGTGAAATAAACAGCAGCATAGGATAGAGGCTGAAGAGTTATAGTCAGGTGTTCAAAAAGTTATATTGGGTGACAAATAAACAGCAGCATATACCGCGAGTAACGGCTAGTTCGTTATAAAATCGGCCGAAATTTGCCACAGCAGAGTTTATGCGGTCGTTGAGCACGACCATCAGGATGGTAATGATCTTTGAGGTACCTGGTGCCCTTGACAACTGGTTTCAGCGTAGTCCCCTGGAATTTTATGGAATATCATTAGGAAAATACACGAAACATGGTTCACATGTGCTTAGATTTGAGTGTACACTTAAATATTTCAGGAATAAGTGAAAACTCATCATCAGAAAACCGTGGGTATCGGGTTTCGATCAATATGTAGACAAATTTGTAGGTATAACTACTCTGTAGATGTTCCCACGGATCAAATGCAAAAAATCGCATTTCGATCCACCTTACTGTACACTCGATCATAAACAAAAAATATAAATTATAAATATTTGTGCATTCATTCTCTTGTTTATTTCACAATAAAAGTTGTACGATTGAAACATAACCGTTATACTACAGTGAAATAAGCGGAAGAATCTGACCGAAGCGTGTTGCGGTTTTTCTATCGACCTATACTGGTCTTTGACGGACATGTGGAACGCACTTATTAATTTATAATACCTAAATATGCTTTTACATATTTTAATACAACAAGCGATGTAGACTACTGTAGTTTTTCAATTTTGCGTAACTGTTGGCTAGTTCATCAAATAATGAACTGAAGTTGTAAACTTCACTATCTATCATTCTATCATATTTACGTAAATTGTTTTTTTTCACAAAGCGTTTTTTTGATAGTATTTAGTATAAGATTACGAAATTTCATAAATATTATTTTATATTGTCAGTGATTTTTTATGGATTGAGTCCACAAAAGTTATAGATAACGCAAATGTCGCTACAGACTCTTAAAATAATTGACTTTTCAGAATGCTACTGTGCAAAGAAGTATTTTTAAGTTGAGTCAATATATCTTAGGAACTTTAAGAGTTGCAACTTCCAGCTTAAAGAGGTTAATATTAAGTGAGAAAGAATTAGAGAATTTAATTCCTATTGCGTCCTCTCAGATGACACTTTGAACATCTAAAAGATGCAGTTTAAAGTTGTTGAGTCCGTTTTTAAATAATGTTACTGAATTCTGTTGGCGAACCATCGATAGAGAAACCAAAAGAAGGGAGAAAATGGGGGCTGGGAAACGCCTAGTAAAAGAACAGAGCAGAAACATTCATTATAAGAACACAAGCAAAAGTGGGGATTTTTAAGAGAAGACACATATAGAACATCCATATTCATCATCGTACATGTGAGGGTTTTCTAGTATCACTAAAGGATGATCATTTATTTCATTAAAATGAACTAAAGCTAAATTTTATAAACTATATTATTTCATTATAAAAGTTTAGTTTAGTAGGAAACTATTAGCTAAAATAACAAACATTGCTCAAGAGCGTTTTCAGTTCTTAATTCGAATTAAAATGACCAATATTACATTTTGACAAATGCTAGTGCCATGTTAGGCAACCCAAAACAATAAAACTTCGGAAAGTATTCATGCAGCGTATTCTGAATGCTGTGGATAATACAGTGTGTATTCCAAATACACTGATAGCTGTTGTCTTGATTCTAAGTTGAGTGGTTACCACAATGATAAGAACCAAAAAAGAACAGAAAATGGATGACAGAAAAGCTAATTAATAATAATTTACTACCAAAATTAATCGTTGGTTTAAATAATACCTGCCATTTACAAAGCAGCTATTTAAAGATCACAATTTCGCTGATTATATATAATTGAAATGCAACAGTGATTTGGTTATTCGAAAGAAATTAAGAAAACTTTACCTTTATTGACTTCATATTAGTGGCACACTTGTATTGCCATCATACTCTCTAGAACTAAATCCTATAGAGAGAAGCGAGTATAAGCAATGGGTAGCCTAAAAATATGACATTTGAATGAATATTTCAGTGGCTGCTAAACTATTATGAAAATAGAGGAATTTTTATTGGAGCATTGGAATAGTCTACAACAGTGTACTTTTAAAGATATGAAGATGATCTTTAGATAATTACTGTGTTATCTATAAATACTTATGTACGTAATTAATGTATCTGTTTTATGTTGGTTTTATTGTATTTTCTGAAAGTAAAATGATAATGACATTACATCAAAAAGGTTATTATTAAATTTTATTTAAAAGTTTCAGTAATAATTTAGGAAAATATAATCTCCTATAAATGGGATTCCAAATTTAATTATTAATTAAGTGGAACCGAAAATTATGCGAGGTGATTTATAAAAAAAGGAATACTTTCTTATATGTTCAGAACCGGAAAAGCTATCGAACAGAAACTGTCTGAATCTAAATAAAACTTATTTATTCTTGCATTAAATAATTTTATTTAACACACGATAGGACTACCGTGTAGCAAAATTATAAAATAATTCTATTCCTATCTGCCTTTTGTGGCAGATGTTTCTGTGGTAATATCTTGTCTCTTCTCTAAAATTTAGTTACACAGTATTACATATTTAGATTTTCAGACCCCAAATAACTATTTGACCGCTTGATTTCGATTCCCATGTTCTTACATTTCCTCATCAAATTGAGAGACAACAAAATTGTTCTAAACCTTTACTGATTTCGATAGGGTCCACTATGCTTTTTCCAATTTGGTCGATGAAGATGAGGTCGGTATAGAGGCTACTTGCAGTCCTTTTTCTGTTATTGGTCTAAGACTGAAAACTTTGTCCGTGTAGTTTATTTTCTGTTCTTCCCTTTAGGATATTGCCGTCCAACCTTCCTACACTTAAGTTTTGTGCATGTTGTTTTATCGCCATGCTTATAAATTCAGCTGATGTATGCTTCATTCCATTCTTCTATTAAAATTCCCCCTTGTATTAGACATTCATTATAAATACAAAAAAACATTGCCAATAAGGTACTGGGTACATATTTCACCAATTTAATAGAAATGTTTCCAGAGAGAGCTGTTTTTTATTTTCAATCTTTTCAAAGGTAGCTTTGAGTTCAGTCAAGATGATGTGCTTTTCACTTTTATTGTCGTTTACTGGTTTATTTTTAGCTTGTTTTTTTTAAAGAATAGGGTTCCAGTCTTTCGATTCTCACAAGAATAGCATGAATATGTTGTTATTCTCTTAATGGATTTTTCCTGAGGAGCAACATCGATATATAAAAAGTTAGATAACAAAAAACAAAGACAAAGAATAGTACTATAAAATGTATAATGTGCAACATATAAACAGACATTAGAATAGATATAATGACAAAATGTATATCAAGATTAAAAGCGTGTAGATCGTAGATAGCTACCACATTCAACAAAAAAAAAGAAATATGAACTTGGGTATAGTTCAGACGTTGACTCATTGACTGATAGATCGTGTAGCCACTATATAGCTGCTGGGACAGCTTGTTCAGTTCCTTCAAACCTTCAAGAAAACGAGTAAGGGGCAATTGTTCATAATGTGATCCCATAGCTTGTCGTTGGGCACTGCAACTGACCGCAGGACTTTGCTTTATTTTCCATTAATGCGTCATGTCACTACACCTTCCTTAGCTAGTATAGAAGCGCTTTAGATGACACCATAGATGGCTGGGGAGCCTGAAACTTGTCAACATAATTTCGAAGGCTACATGTGCTACTGAACTGATGTTGGCTACTTTTTGTAGAGTCTTAACCTGTGACTTATCTAAGATTAATATTCATTGACTCTAGTATGTTTCTGTCCAACCATAGTTGGATAGAAACATACGGGAGCGTCTAGATTTCAGGCGCGTTAGAGTGATGTCATTAAGATCAGCCAGAATTAGAGGTTCTTTGTACTTTGTTGTTTCTGTTGCAGCAGATAGTCTCCGCAGCTCAACGGGAGGAATTATTGACAGAATAGGCAGCCAACTTAACTGTGCCTGAAATTATTCTCATAGCTTCATTTAGTAATGTATCTATTTTTTGCACGTGACAGCTTCGACAGTAGCTGTATCGAATACAAAGATAATAACTAATTTTAACTTAAACGAGTTAACAATTTAATATATACTGGTAGTACTTCATTTGGTGTACAGTTGTAAGATCATGTCTGAAGATCTATTTAGCTGAAAGGGCTTAGTTTGTTCCTATTATTAATAAAAAAATAAGTGCACGATTTATATATTAAATTTGTCGTCTGTTTGTTAATATATATGGCCATCTGAATGGTCGAAGCTGTGTTGGCACAGTTTTTCGATGAAGGCCTCAATTCCAATTTCTTCTACTTATAATATTTATCATTTTATTGACAAAATCTAAACAGTCCTTTTTGTTTAATGTCCTAATGTACAGTAAATAAATGTATGTTTTGAAGCTGTTCGCTTTTCTGACATTATTATCCAATAAGAAGTTGCATTTTATGGATTTAAAGATAAGGTGAAATCTACAGTACCTACAGAACCCTAATTTCATACATTTATTGTGAAATTGTGTTTTGTTACCGAAGAATTGTCTGTCCAATGTAATATTTCATTACAGATACTTTGCAAATTAATTGCCTCTAAAAATACATTGTAGTTAAATTGTCTGCTCCTAGTATTTTACGAATGAGATAATAAACGAGAAGAATCTGATTTATAGCTTAATCCTTACAAAATCATTTAACACTTTAATCGAGGATAATGTAAGACATACTCAAAAATTAAAGTGACAACAGATTTATAAGGATTTTGAAGCAAACTATCAGACTGAATTAAATAATTTTCCTAGTTGTACTGCATCTAGATACTGAATTGTAATTTTAAATTGTGTATCCGACTTACGATATACATTTGAACCTTGATCTGGGTACGTTTTGAAATAAAGCGAAAGGTCATTAGTTCAATTGATAAATACATTTTTTTCTTTCTTAATCACGAGAGATAAAATCTGTAATATGCAGTATGTTTCGAAATAAAGAAATTCGAACTTTTTCATAATTCCTTTTTATCAGTAACGTAATACATGTTTCAGTTTAGCAATGCCACCATTTGTACGAGAAAGACCAAAATATGATACTCATAAAGAAATAATGAAAACGAAAACATAATGTTCACAAAGCTATTATTTTCGGATCATATTAATCACCTTGTTATATCGATCAGGTTTCAGAAAAGCTTTTCGTTCAACGACGCTCCCAGATTCCGTGCATTAAAACGGCAAATAATAATTACATAGATAACAGTCAATTGTGCATGTTCGCAAGGATACAAAAAATATATGGCATTAAAATTAATTAGAAACTGCCATTCTGCTAATAGTGGACCGTAAGACATAAAAATGTAAACCCTGTCGATTGCATTTTTAAACGGTTAAATAAAAAAACCATTGCCGATCTCCATTACAACAATTCACATCAACAATTTATTGAATAACTATAGATTTACCTGAGTCTTATTTCAACCACCTTGTATACGCAACTATTTATGTGCCACCCAATACAACATTTTTTGAAAAAAACGTACAGTTCACAATTTAACCAGCCACTTGATATTTACCGAGCTTCAAAAAGGTACAAAACATTGTACGCCAGGAAAAACTTTTGGAAGGGTTGAACAAATAGCCTAAATGGTATGTATATGTGTGAGAGTCATCTGAAATCTATTTAAAGATGAGAACAGTGTCATGAAAATAGGTTTATAACCAGGATGCCGTTTGTTACCTCAGCCTATTAAAAAATTAAATTCAAGATTCCATAAATAGCTCAATGAAGAAAATATGATATATGGGAATGGAGATAGATGACCAATACTTGACAAATCTATACTTGTATGAAGCATACGCGAATTGTAAGTTAAGTAAATTAAAAGAAGAATATAAACATTGGGGGTGTATATTAATTTGACAAAAACCGAATATAGGGAAATTAAAGAACCTCAAAGTAAAAAAGAGGAAGGCCTATCATTTCGTTGAAAGATGCAATTAGAAACATAATGAAAGACAGAGCTATTGAAGAAGAGTGAAGAAATGGTTAATACAGATAATGTATGGTGCTGTGTTATGCACCGTTACCTTATTTCATTTCAATAAAGACATTATATAAAATCCTATTGATACTTTAGTTTCTATTATCATGCATAATATGTACCAGAAATATATTTTGCGTCGTTATTATTAATGTTAACAAGTATTATTAAATTTCTGATTATAGCTAAACCTTTTGTTTCGCCCGAATGTTTAGGCTAGTGTGGAACAAACTGCCTCGGCTCTGTGCAAAAGCTGACTTTCGGTTGGACACTAGCAAAAAGTAAGATTTTTAGAATTTTTAGAGAAAAAATTTCATTAAATAATCGAATAAAATCGAAAATCTTCGGCGTTATCGAATAATGAGGGGATTTTTACAATTTGCCATTATCGACAGTAGAATTTAACCCACCTTCCCTGTATACATTTACAGTAAATTTCCGGTATTTTTTTTCCCGAATCGCACGAAAGCTTAGTAACTAGTAGCTACTTGCATCTTGTATTGAACATCTGTTGTCCCTTCTACAGTCCCATCCTCTTTCTCACATTAATATCTGACGGTTTTTGACACACAGGTTTTTTATAATTTGCCTATGCAAAATCTAACTTTCACCGAAAAAGTTGGAATTTTTACTAGAAATGTTTTATAATATTCGTTCAGTGGACACTCCACTAGAACACACTAGTCACAATATAAATAACTGCAATTTTTATTTTACTAAGAACAGATTTACCATTTTCATTAAACAGTGTAAATACATAATTTGAAAATGATTTATAGCTTGTCCACCAAATCAAATGTTAATATTGGTTGCTCCGTTTAGGAAGTACAATACGACTGTAATTATCATAACTTACTTTTATAACTGTGAACTTATTCTTTGTTGAGGTTTTATATTTATGCCGATCAGATAACTCTCTCGTTAATTTAAAAGGGAACATATAGATAGATGTTTCGGATTTACTTAAAATAGCATTTTAGTTAAAAATAAAATCTTACACAAATAAATTATTAAGCAAGGAAGAACACAAAATAGAATCTATAAGAGCCTGCCTTAATTATGATAAATTGTCACCTTTTAAATAGCCCTTCATCGGCATAGTTTATTTTACTTATGTTTTACCTCATGGCTTTAATGAGATCATTGAAACAACGGAAATCGTTGGTTGCATTTTTCTCAAACGCAACCTTATAATAATGTCGCCCTTACGAGCGTCACATATAAATTCTGAACGCAATTGTTCTTCCAACTAAACCAGCTTGTCTGTTATATACAGCTGATCTAATTGAATTTGTGCCACCTCTGCAAAATCTACATTAGTATACACAATGTGATGAAACTTCTAAATTATAAAGCATATAAATATCTATTTTATGTAAAAAATGGGAAGATTAAATTAGAAAACCAAAACCTACCAGATAATATTCCTAACCACAAATTTTAGAAAGAACGCTAGGGATTTATTATTAAAAATCTGACCAAACCATTGTATTCCCAACTATTTAAAATGTGGTATAGCGAAATTTTCTAAAACTATACACATACATATTATAAAAAATGGAATTAAGAACTTCAGCATTTAATTACTTATTACAATAAAACAAAGAAATAAGTAAAAAAGTTACATCTCCGAATCGAATTTACGTCCTTCAGTTAAACAGTTTGCAATTTTAACGCTTTGTTATTTCAGCTTCCATTTAAGATATTCGATCATATGTCCATTTCTTACCCTCATATAAAAACTTTAAATTATATTTTTGTAGTATGTAATTTATAAAAAACTTTCATGTGCTCAAATATTTGCTTCTACCTCTTCTTAATTTCATTTCAACACCAATTTTTTAAATATAAGTTGTTTTGGTAGGTTGGTACTCGGTTATTATTTTCATTTTGTTACATATTTTGGCACAAGGTTACTTTGAATTACTGAGACTACAACGGTTTATTCAAATTTTGAATAAAATCATCCATAGTATACTTTTTCAAATTATAGGTTAAAAAATTGAATCTAGTAGGCCTATCTTTACCGATTTAAACATCCAAATCTTGGCACAAAATCGACATGCATATGCTCTGTAGTTTAATCAAAATCGGTCAACTATAAGGATTCTAAAGAGTTGGCATTAGTTGAAATGGGTTACACTGTATATTATTTGGGATTTTCTGTGCTATCCTGCATTGTAAAGACGAAAGCAGGTCAAATATTAAAATTCAAATTGATATTTGATTATAATTCAAATCATAACTCGATTGATAATGAGGTCAGAGATTCAGACCCTGAAAAGTTTGAAATTTAAATTGTTATACAACTGTCGTGTTATTTTTTTCCAAACAAACATAAAATTATGGTACTATAAAAATTATATTCTTGATTAATTTAAATCATTTAACTTGAACTGCAAAGACTGTTTAATTAAGTTACTTCTATTTACTCAGTAACTTTATTTATAACGCTATCAGCATTTAAAATTAGAATCCCACAGTCTAGTAACAAATAAAATTATTCTTTCATGTAATAAAACCATTGTGATATTCTGCAAATTGTGTCTTGTAGACAAATTTGCCCAAAAACGCAATTTTGCTCCAGAGTGCGGCGCACATTAGGTAATAAATTCTGCTGACTTATTTACCATAATATGGAAAATAGTAGTCGCCCTTGCGAAAATTTATTCAAATAAAATTCAAAGAGGGTCTTGTAATTATATTATTATTTAGCCAGGAGTTTAATTTGCTGATAAATAATCAATTCAGATAATAAAAATTATGTAGTTTGTAGACTTATATAAAATTTGTAAAAAAAAACAAAACCAAAGGATAAAACATAACTGATTGACATAATATTTAATATTTTTATTGATGATTTTTCCGTTATTGAAGGGTATTTCTTTGTGAGATGTAGAAAGGGTATTTGATTATTGTTATAGGGCTAATTTAGTAAATGCAATGGGGGATCATGTTTGTTTTTACATCCTTTAATTTATTATTAGTTTAAAGTATTAAATCAAGCCTCAAATTGGAAATTACAAAAAATAGTTAATAATTTGTTTATTTATATTTATTAGAGTTTCTTAATTTTATGACAACAAAGTAATTGAAAATGAAGATAATAATTCATCCATTAATATTTGAAGGGATTTTTGAACCATAGATATGCCATGCCTTGAGCCACGGGGAAATTTTTAACTATCTTCTTTAACTATAATTCTATTGACCTATATTTCTCATATATATGGAACTCTTCGTGGGCTTCTCTATAAATCATTTCAGTTTCTAACATTTTTTATCATCATATATATATCATATATATTTTCTATAATTCCTCTCACCTTATATTTCATCTTCCCTATATATACAACTTTGTACGAAATGTTGATTTCCGATGTAGAAAGGGGATTATTTGATTATAGGGCCAATTTAGTAATGTGCAATTGGGGGATCATGTTTGTTTTTACTATATATAATTACTCAATGTTTTGAGTCTGGCGGTGGCGGCACGTGGCACATTCCTTAATAATTTATTATATTGTTATTATGAAGTATTAAATCAGTAGCCTAGTAATTAATTGAGAGACAGAGGAGAAAATGTTGTTATATTATTAATGCTATAAATAGAATATAGAGTGTACTAGTAACTAAAAAACAGTAAATTTTTGTTATGTTGGTGTTTATTCTTAATAACATACTGTGTGTTGGTCTAAAAAATTCACCAACAAATATTTATTCTCTGACATTTTCTACAATATACATATGTATATAAACATAGGCGTATTTACGGGGCGTGGGGCCAGGGGCCAGTTGCCCCATATAATTTACTTGAAAGGAAAGGATGTAGTAAAAAGATCTGTATCAACACAGTATTTATTTTTGCCATGAAAATGCTGAACATATGCCCTTTTAATATAAATTACCCAACAAAAGGAATATAAAAACCGGTTTTGAAAAATGGGGCACTTATAAAAATATAGTTGAAACGTTGAACATTAAAAAAAGAAACGTGGGGCAAAGAGCAGAAAGTGCAATATGAATATATAAGGCATACCACTATATTTGCAAAAATATAAAATTAATTATTGTTAAATAATTGTTCCCGCCAGTGTTTCTTGGTTACAAATAATGAAAAAGTGATCAATTTAATGTTATTTTAAATACCCTTATGTCGCTATAGTTCATAAGGATTTGATTGATTACATAGTTACCACTTAGGGAAAAGTTTCTAATATGGTTTGCGTAAATATAGTATTTATAAAAATTTTACAAAAATGGGAAATTTGACTAAATCGATTGATATTAAGAACTGATTATGACCTTCAAACATAGAGAGCCATATTTTGGAATAACTACCAAAATTTTCAATGCCTAGGTTAGCCCCCTTATTAACAGAAATTATAATGAAATATAAATTCAAATTGAAGTGTTTTGCAATTTTAGTATGACATATTTAACGGTATTTTTTGTATATCCATGCTGTGACAAAAGTGTTAGAAAGGCTAGAAAGCTCTTCGGGGGTGCATTTTTCTGGGAAATAGGTATAATGAAAGTTGTAAAATTTTCTCAGGCTATCAGCTGGCGATCTTGGTCTGACTTTGACTATGACCTTGGAGGTCATGTGAAGGTCAAGGTAATTTTTTTAATTCGGATTTAGAAATAGCGAATAATTCTGTTTCCGCATATACCTTTGCCAATGGCTTTCGATGTCACATCAACTTCAGAGTCTGTTTTAAACTGGGAACTTTAATTTTATCGCTGTTATCGAGAAGAGCGAAAAAATTTTATGTAAAAGGTAGAACTTCTCTTGCTATATGTTTGTCACGCTACCATTACTTTAAAGGCTATTTCAAGGTGGACGTTTAAATGTTAAATATTTAACCCTTATTTTATTTTGCCTAAGTTTTTTAAGTACAACTTTCATTCTAACAATTTTACAGAATTATTTACTAGAGTTTTGAAGCCCTAACAGTACTTTTGCCACACTCTGCATATGGTAGCAGAGAAATTCGAAATATTGTAGAGAAACTATTTTCAAGGCTGAAAAGTTTTAAGAGAGATTGAGTGGTAAAGCTTAAGGAATTTGAAAGAGTTCTCCTAAGTATAAATAATGACAAATTTAATGGTAGAACAAAATCAACGCCATGTTATACGGATAAAAAATTACTATAAAATCAGTTTTTTTTAGACCAGAGTTTCCCAAAGTGTAGTACGAGTAGTTTGGTGGAGATATGAAGTACACCGTGGTTAGCTCCCCTCAGGGCGTATAATAAACAAAAAATGGCAACTTGGTAATTTTAAAATTAATTGAAACATTTAAAAGTTTCTGAAAGCCAATTATATGTTTTAATACATTAAATTAATTAGATGCACAAATTATACGGGTAACAAGGTTATAATAGAACATATTTTATGAAATAATTATTCACTAAACGTGTGGATATGATCTGAAACAAAATTATTTAAAAATTAACTAGTTAAATAGTTTCGTAATGATTAAAAGTTACAACCAAGGAACTAGATCATGACCATCTCTCATCTTGGAACAAACAATTTCATCCTTCTCACTGATCCAAATAAATGTTTTACATACTGTAACAATTATTTATATTTAATTATGATTAATTTTATATTAGTATTAGTTTGAGCATGTACTTTAAAAAATACATTCAGATTGTTATTAAAATACATCTATTTTTTTGATAAGTTGTACTCAGGGTAACGAAAATTATAAAAGGGATACACTCATGTCAAAAGCCTTGAAAATAAGTTCTAGCGAATTAGAAAATGACACATTATAAATTCAAATTCCTTTTTATTAAAAAAAAAAGATTTGAGGTCTCTGTGTACTGGTTTTCCCTGAGACTCCTACCTGTCGAAATTTATTTCCCGAAAAAATATATAAATAGGCAAAGACAAAAAGTTCGGTACCATTTTCTCTTTTGTCCCCCAACGGATTTACTTTATTTTTGTTTCCTTTAGTAGCTACTGACTACCTTCCGAACAGAATGCTATAATTTATTTATAATATTGGTTCATTCATTAAATAAAATAAAATAAAAAAAATCATAATTTACCTCTACACTGTCAATGATAAATAGTGCCGCCAGATTACTTGGAGAGAAAATAATAAGATTAACTGACTGGAATGAGAAGAACAAACTAAATTAAACGAAAACTGACAAATTTTGATTGGTTCCGAAAGTTATTCTACATTATCATGTTATTGAGATCTCACCCACAAAAAATTATATTATATGACAATGACCATTTCTTGGGTACTTGCAAGTTTGAAATTTTCATTTCTATCTAAATATGGTTTGTCCACTAAAATTACAGTTATGTATTGTGTGGCAACTGATCAATGTATTTCCGAAAATATTTTATTATTTTAACATTACGCTTTTAATTTATATTATTTCTATTTTAAAGGCTAATAGTTTCATACGATTTAACTAAGATTACAAAGCCCATGATATCTATACAAATAGTGAGATTTAAGATAAATAGTTAGATCTGACATCATGGCAATAATTTAAATGTTCACCGCCATTGTCGTTGTACCAAATTTGATTTATGTTTGACATTTCATACCATTGTTAGCTGTTAGGTTAAGTAGCTTTTCAACTTATAAATGTATTATTTTCAAAATTTCAATTTCAATACAATTACAAAAATTGTCAACAAATAAAGGAATTATTTAACATAAATTAACAGCAGGTGAACAATATATATATATATATATATATATATATATATATATATATAATACAGAAAAAGGCATCACTAACTTTGTGTTTAATTTAAATTGATTACATTATACTGAATCTGAACCTACGTTGCAGTGTAAAGTTAACTATATGTAAGTACTTATGTATTGTAACTATCTACATTACATCTTCATAGCTACTTATGAGTTGGTTTCTTGCATTTTCGTCTTATAAATTGAAATCGTAAATGTGAAATATCTGAATAACCCCAAAGCATTTTGGGAAAATTAAAGTTTAAAAATATTATAGATAATATTATTATTTGATATACTGTTAACATTTTTAAATATAATTGAAATTTTGTATACTGATAATTATTAATACTTGCAGGGGCTTACGCAGCTTTTGGTTTTGAGAGGGGCAAATTAGAAAAAAATTCTTCTAGAGAGACGGACATTTTTTAAATTTTTTTGGTCTGGGGGAAGGTGGGGGGGAAGGCAGCAAATTTATAGGAAGGTTTAATAGCTCACGGTATGTTTTTCAGGTGCAGGGGGACCTGCTGACATTGTAAAGAGGCGTACCATTTTCTTCTTTGTTAACCGATTTTCTTGAGATTTTTAATTGCTAATTGACAACCGTTAGTATTATTAATAAAAAAAATTGAATAACCTGCTAAAATTTTCCGTTAATAATAGTTATTAGAATCATATATTAATAGCTGAACTAGCGCCATTGAACTTTCCAGCGATACAGGACAAAATTATTATAAGAATCGGCAAGCATATAATGAGTGTTAAATTGATAAAATTGTTTTAGGAAGCATTGGTGTTAATTTTCCAACAACTACTACTTTTGTTAAATATTTCAAAGTTCATGTTTAAATAAAAGTATGCAGTGAAGTCTGTATTTAAATTTATGATGACCACAACACCAAATGTAAATAAATAAAATTTGAAGACACCAAAAGATCTTGAAGCGGTGTCAAAAACGGCAATTTAACCAACCTTGTAATACCTTAGGAGATTAGTGGTAGACGATATTTAAGACCCTGTATATTAAAAATGTAGATTTCTTTTACATATTGCCAAGCACGTCAATTTTAGTTTACATTTCCTTATAATTTCTATTGTTGGCGGGGTCTGAACCCTAGACCTTGAAACGTTTCGGGTTTTTGAAATATAGAAAATTGAATGAAAGTCTGGTGGTTATTCCCAAAGTTCTGCCAACACAAATTTTCATTTTGAAAATATATATTAGATGGAATTATTGTATTTACATTACAGGAATATTGGGGAATATATATTAAAAAATAAAATATCATTCAGTATTTACCTATAAAGTTTTCTTCTGTAAATTATAAGGAAAAAAAAGTGTCACAGCGTTACAGCTGTAACTAATCCTCAAGCGTGTCACACAGAAAGATATCGAAATCACACACACTTAACTGAACTTACTCTATATCGTACACATACACGTGTACCACGTGCGATCTAACAACGTGATACCACTGCCGGCGGCGGCGTCGGCGTCGTCGTTGACGAAATAGTCGTCGTTAAAGGAGGAGCGTCGTCGTTTTGATACGCGGCTATAACGACGCTCATCATCTACTGCTGTTGTTGGCATCGAAAAGTTTCTATTCCTTCCACTGGCGACTCCCACTACCGTTGATAGTGCTGCTCTCGAATTTTTCATTATCTGAAATAGATTAATTTTATTATTAGTTTATTTGTTCAAAATGCATCGAATGTACACGATATTCCGATGCGAGGGCACAGATCATTCCGTTTTCGAGGCAGTATCTACTGTAGATAACGAAATGGATTTTTATTGTTATTGCTGAATAGTTAAAAACTGAAATAATATATTGCAGCCTTGTAATTGATAGTGCACGAACCGAGGAAAGTCTGTAAAGTAATTTGTAAAAAATTGTACGAATAAAATTCCTGAAATGATCATATCACAGCACCCAGAAGGAGATATTTAAAACTAATATTATTTTGGTAAAACATAGATCCTATGGTAAGGAGTAAATGATTAAAGTTTGGTAAAGTTTGGTGAATGTTTTTTCATGTAAACTTTTTTCTCTCAATTAATATTGTAGTTTTTTTTTGCATTTTTAAATTAATACCAAAAGACAAACTGTTTAATGGGATCCAAAATCGGTATTTAGTAATATTAAAAGCCTAGAGTCCGTGTACGCCAGCTAAGTGAATTTGAAAGAGGTCGAATTATTATTGGGTTACAGGAGGCGGGTTTTTCGTTTCGACAAATCGCTAACCGCACGAATAGAAATCCAACTACCCAAAATAGGAGAAAAGTAGGCATGGAACCTAGAAGAGGCACAAATAAAGTTCCAGATCGATGTCTAAGAGTTATGGCCTTTAGAGACAACTCGAAATTTTGCTGATGAGTAATTAGGAGAACAAGGCCATCTAGTAATTGTCCGAATGGTTTACCGCCGTGTAAGATATCTTGGACTGCAGCAATATGGATCCCATATTGTGGTACCTCTGACCACTGAGCACCGACGGCAACGACTACAGTGGTGCAGAGAACGACAACATTGAAATGTGGAATGGCACTAGGTCGTCTTTTATTATGAATCCCGATTCTGCTTAGGTGGACATGATGCCGAAGAAGAGTTAGATGACGTCGAGTAGAAAGACTTCAATCTCAATTTGATGTTGAACGACATGTACGTCAAACAGTAGGCGTTATGGGATGGGGTGTTATTGCACATAGAAGTAGGTCACCGTTAGTCCTTGTTTGAGACAACATGACAGCGCAACGTTATCTTCAGGAAGTAATGGAGCCGTATGTATTCTACTACCTTAATAGGTTCATGGATCCCATATTTCAACAAGATATTGCTCGGCCTCATGTTGCTCGAGTTAGTTTATACTTTTTTAAAGAGTGCCGTGTCAATCTGTTGCCATCGCCGCTTAGGTCCCCCGATCTTTCGTCCATAGAACATGTTTGGGATCTGATGGGTAGAAAATTCGGAAATTTTCTCCAGCCCCCACGGACTTTGGGCGTTCTAAGACGTGAAATACAGGTAGTTTGAGATAGTATTCCTCAAAAAGAATTTGACCACCTTGTTGAATCAATACTAAGACGTGTGAGGAGGGTACAAATAACCGCGGTATACAAATACATTATTAACTAACTTAATAATAAGAAAGTAAGACCCTCCCCAATTTAGACAAAAACCTCGAATACCACCTTGGCATAGAAATCTAGAAGGGAAAATTAATACTTTTCGAAATGACATTGGAAGATTGACCGAGTACCAACGAGGAGTCAGGAATAACAAAATAGAAAGACTCCCGTGGGGTGGAGAAAACATCACATTTCAGCAGTGTCTGGATAGTCTACGACAAAAGCTTTCCGTTTACACAAGTAGATTGAGAAGGTTTTATAGAAAACTCAACAACATCAATAATAATGAAACCCCTTGTTATCCACAACAGTTTCCCATAACTCCAGAGCGAGCTGGATTAATGAGGAGAAGGCTGCATTTCAGAATTGTGATAAGATGCAACACCAACCATTTACAACGGAAGACCCGCCACACATAATGAAACACATCCATAACTGAAAAGCACCTGGACCAGATGGTGTGCAGAATTACTGGATAGAGAAACTTTACGCCACCCACGAGAAATTAACAGTATTAATTAATGACATAATTATCCATCCACACAAGATGCCTAGTTTCCTTACGCATGGTGCTACATACATCTTACTAAAGGATAACCTATGTACACAGGACCCAGCAAAATACCGACCAATCACTTGCCTCCCAACCTTATACAAACACTTATAACGTCGTGCATTAATCATCGCCTTTTCAGATATTGTGAGCTAAACAACATAATTACCGAACAACAAGAGGGATGCGCCAAAAACTCGATGGGGTGCAAAGAACAACTAAAAATTGATTCCGTTGTCTGCAATCAAGCCCACGTCAAACGACGAAATCTCTACATGGCATATGTGGACTACAAAAAGGCCTTTGATTCAGTTCCACATGATTGGCTCATTCAGGTGCTGAAACTCTATAAAGTAAATAATCGTATTGTTAACTTTTTAGAATATGTCATGACGACCTGACAAACCAACATCTTTCTGAATGAACCCGACTGTTCGATACAAACCGACTCTATACCAATCAGACTTAAAGTTGATGGCAGCTACGAAACAACAGCTGCATGATATGCTTAAAATAGTAGAAGGGTTCTCTAGTGACATCTATATGGAATTTGGCCTAGACAAATGCCGAATTATTAATATAGTTAAAGGCAAAATACAGTAGGGGCCCTACGAAATGGGAGATGGCACCTCAATTGAATCCATGGAGGAAGGCCATACTTACATATACCTTGGAATAAAGCAGGCTCAGCGAATTGATCACACCGCCATGAAGAAGAACCTAACAACCAAGTTTTATAGAAGGGTAAGACAACTGTTGAAGACCAAACTTAACAGTAAAAATGTGTTTCAGGCTATTATATTATAACACCTTCGCGAGTTCAGTGCTTAGTTACTCTTTCAGTGGTGCAAGGACCGACATTGCACAATTACAACGGAAAGTTCGAGTACTACTAACAAAAGCTCAAAATCACCATCCAAAGAGTTGTGTCGAGCGTACAAGATTGCCCCTGTGTGAAGGAGGAACAGGATTGGCAGATATAAGAAAATTACGTGATCACCAAATTTCTAATTTGCGTAATCATTTCCAGAAACTCGCAGAATTTTCTGATCTACACAGAGTCATATGTCAGGTTGATGACTCAACACCACTGCGACTGACAGAACAACAAGTTCAAGTATACCAGCAGACAACTGATCAGAAACTGCTCAAATGGAAAGGGAAGCTCCTTCATGGAAGACATATAAATGATGTCAACCAAGATTATGTCGACAGTTCAGCGTCGAACTACTGGTTGATCTCTGGTAATATGTTTCTTGAAACGAAAGGCTTTATATTGGCAACCCAAGATCAAGTAATGCCAACCAAGAACTATCTAAGTACTTCGTCAAAACCCTTATATCAACAACATCACATGCAGATATGGTTGCCAAACATCTGAATCTATCCAGCATATCACAGGAGGTTGCTAAGCGTTCGGTGCAACTGAATACAAAGAACGACACGATGCTGTGGCAAAAATACAGCACCAGGAACTAGCGCTGAAACTTGAGCTATCATAGTCGGTAAGAAGACCCTACTATATATACAAACCAGAATCAATTTTAGAAAATTACAACTACAAACCAGATATAGTTTTGGTAGATAAAATCTCTAAAATAACAACCTTAATTGACCCTAACAAAATAATATAAATATTAAACAGGCGGAAAAAATAGCCAAATATAGGGATTTAGAATTTCAAATACAGAGACCATGGGATATGAACAACACTCGAACGGTACCAATTGTTATGTCAACAACTGGAGTAGTCACAAAACATCTATTAAACAATTTGAAATACCTCAGTCTGGACGAAAATCTTTATCAACTGATGCAAAAAGCCGTCCGTTAGGATAGCCCGGACGGTCGGAAAATTCATGGGAAACTGCAGCCGCGACGCCAACCACGGGCCTGATAACCTGGCAAGGGCTCCCACAGAGCTAAAGCCTTTTGATATGTAGTATATCTGGGGTTTAGTGAATTGTCCCCTGAAGGTACGCTATGCATGCCTTAGAGGGATTGTGCTGCCATACATTGTATGGTCAAGTTGGGAGAAAATTAAACTCCTTGTTTTTTTATTCAAATTTTAATCATTAATAACATCTATATTTTACCAAAATAATATTAAAATAAACATCTCCTTCTGGATGTTGCGATTTCTTTGTCAGTGAGTATATATTGAAAATTTTCATGGGTCCGGTTGGAAGCCAAAATTGTATTTACGGACAAACGTAATTTTTTTTTGTAAATATAGCGTAAAGTAAAAATTCTACTGCAATACGGTTTTAACACAACATTCCTTGAAGTACGGAGAGAGTGAAGAACGTGAGTAGGTTGCCAGGTCGAAAAATCTAAATATCTGAATAATATTTTAAAATGTCGGGTTTTTGGGATTGTTGTCTTAGGAAATTTTGGACTATATGTTTAGTAGAAAGAAACAACCTTAAGAAAACACAGAATTACTTTAAACAATTTGTTAAAGTTTAATAACGGCTTTGCCATTACTTTTCACTGAGTCTACCAATTTGGAGTAGTTATAAAACGCTGGAAAGTTGGAAAATTTTCTTCAGAATTCAGTCGCATTAGAAGCTCAGATAATATCAAATCAAAAAGCATACGATTGCTTTCTTTAGAATATAAATTAGTCACCAAGCTGAATAATTTCACAATAAGGATTGCAAACTGGAAGTAACAACGCAATTGATATGATTTCTTAAAAAAGTTTTTGTTGGTGTCATTTTTAAAATAATGTGCCGACATTTTTTCTTTGGCATATCATTGCCTATAAGCAGAAGTTCATCTAAGACCGAAGACAGCAATAATCTGTGTATAAAGCACCACTATTAATATCTTTTGAGGATGTCGTACAATTCGGATAGTTCTTCCAGTGTAAATAAGTTTGCGTCTTTCAGACTCAAAATCATACCGTTCTTGTAAATATTAACTAGCTCACCTTAGGAACTGCTCAGCATCAGTGCAGAAAAAGTTTTTCTTATTATTGGAGGCATTCGTTAATAAAGTTCTGTATATGCTTTCAACGAATTTGTCATCAAACCTGTTTTCTATGTGGCTCTTCAGTTTTCACATTACATTGTTGATTTCTATGATAGTGCATGCGCCACTTTCTAATGCGAAGATTGCTGTGTGAAACTCTAACATCAGTTTTTGTATAAAGTAATCCTTACATTCATCAAATAAATGCCAGTGTTATACAGGGAACTAACTTTTGCTCGCCCACTCGTGGTTGGGTATACAACAACATTAATTTACAGGAAATTTCATCCATCTGGTGGTTGAGAGCTTCATAAAAAATATTTGACCTTGGAGTATCTCGTTAAACTTGAATGCTTTGGCTCGTTCACAATAGGTTCGTTCCTTCAACCGATTGTCAACCGATCGGCAATTGTACCAGTCGGTGACTGCACCACCGATTCCACCCTGAAGCCGGTGATCGAAATTACCGTACATTAACTGGTTGCTAATCAATCACCTTATCACTTGGAACACGAAACTGAACCGTTCACTAAACGGTTATTGTTTTAAAGGAACGCTATTTTTCTTGTGCGCAGATACGCGACCGTTGTGTATCGGTTATCTAGAGGTTCGTTCCTTCAACCGATTGTCGACCGATCGGCAATTGGTTAATGCATCGGTACATGAACCGTTTATGGCGCAACGCGTTGCATGTACCAGTCGGTGGCTGCACCACCGGTTCTACCCTGAAGCCGGTGATCGAAATTACCGTACATTAACTGGTTGCGAATCAATCACCGTGTCACTTGGAACACGAAACTGAACCGTTCACTAAACGGTTATTGTTTTGAAGGAACGCTATTTTTCTTGTGCGCAGGTACGCGACCGTTGTGTATCGGTTATCTAGGCTGAAGGTACGAACCTAATGTGAACAACCGGAACCAAATGACGATGAGCGATTTAACGGAGATTTTGTTATTTGTCGCGAGTCTGTACATCACATGAAATGTTGGGAGAATCCAGACAATTCGCGACCATCTAACAGGTATACACGTGAGGCATGCACTTTTGTTTATCTCTTTTGGATTGAATGGCGTGTTTTTTCATAACGCATACCTACCATGCAGACTATCGCTGGTAACAGATTTTGGTCTATTATTTTCTCGCTTCTGCCTCGAAAGCGAATAAAAAGTGTGTTATTGTTAATACAATGAGGCAATATTTGCGGGAGAATCTCGTGATTAACATAGGAAAACCTAGTTCTCCCGTTTCCGATAAAAGATGTTTTGCTCCGATTTTCTAGCCTCTGACATGTTAAATAAATGAATTCTTTGTTTATATTTATATATTTGTGTCACATATGGCCATAGGGTTGAGCTCAGTAGATGATCCTGTAAGGAAACCTAACAATGCTTTTGCTACTCGTAAGAATAAAAGTTAATTTCCAGAGTAGTCCACAAAAACAATTTGCATGAAGTTTGTTAACGACCAAGTAAGATTAAGGAACGGAAATATTGTGAAAACTTGAACTATTGTTGTCCTTAAAGTCATGGCATGTTGTTACGTTTCCTTACAATATCACATCCTTATGCATCATCGAATTCACTTAGTCAAGAAGGTAGAGGCGAGAAGAGCGGAGGAAAACATATATTTTTTTGGAAAATAGAGAACGAGTTTTTTTCTATGTTAGCCACGCAGTTCTCTCGCAAATTTCGCCTCGTAATATTCAACAATAACATAATTCTGACTTCGAGGCAGAAGCGAGAAAATGGTCCAAACTCTGTCACTAGCTGAGAGTCTAATAGCGCACGAGTATCCAACGATTTGGATCCATAGATGTATTATACGTAGAGTGAATTAGGTATGGGCGTTACTGTAAGTGGCATTGTAATAACAATAGAAAGAGAAAGACAATATCAGGGTGCGCTTGTAATGTCTCTACTCTACCAATAGTAGGCGTCACCACTGGCACTGACCAATCAGGAACGAGCCGTTTATTCTCTCTCTCTCTATTGCTATTACATGAATTTTGCTACTTCACGTGCTCTATGTATAATACTTCTATGTTAGGATCATCTTTTTACTTTCTGGGCCCTTCTCGGGGATGATTTGTTCTGATTGCATTGCGTTCTCACGGTTTTGTTGCTTTTTATTATATTATACTATTGTTTGTTTTAAATTTACCTTGAGTAGTACAGAAGAAAAGAAAAATCCCTAAACAAACCACTTTCGAAGTGAAGTTTCTTAAGAGATCCGACAATCCTTTTCTTTAAGAACTACTTTATCCATATCGCTCGCTGTTTTCTTTTTTTTTTCGCCCACTGTTGAAAATAATGAAACCTGCACTTAACATAGCAAGTAACGATGCGTCTTCCATATTCTCTTATGGTGCTCAGTTATTTGATGATGCAGGTGCTAAGTCTATGCCTCTAGGGAATAACTTTAGCGCAAGTTGACTTGAAAGATGAAGCGCAAATGGAAAGTGTGGACATACCTTCTAAGAATGATGCTTTGTTGACAGTCTAACTTGTGAATGGCAAAGATTATTAGGTAAGCCTTATAATCTGAGCGGATTAAGCTAGATGAAACGATTGGTGAATAAACCTGTTTTTTGGAGAACGTTGTGGATAATAAAATTTTATAGATCAAATGCTGTGAGAGAATGACCCTAGAGTTTGATGCAGAAGATTTATTCTTATTATATCTAGACTCAGAACAAATACTGTTTATTTACAACAGCTAGTCATTTCCATACTAATTTTACAACAAACAGTTACATAGTTTTAAGTTTATAAATTGATTTATAATTGTCTAATGTTATTTGTGGGATGGTCTTGATTATTTTTAAGTTTTCTTCGGAATAACACCACAATTGAATTAAAAAAGTTGTATATTGAAAGAAAATACCAAACGTTTGTTGATTGTGACTTCGTTGTCAATGGCTTTAAAATATGTAATGAAAATGTAAATTGCAAATTGAAACTTTGATGTATGACATTTAAGTTGACATAAGATTTTTGTTGTTTTTAAATATACAAGCAGCACAAAGAATTCTAAAGATCATGTATTAAGTTAAACAGCTTTCAAGTTGGAAGAATTTGAAAGATTGTCTTTTGAATTTATAAGTGCCGTTCCTAGGTACGACTTTGTTATAAGATAGCGCATTCGCCAAAAATGCGATCAAAGAATTCTGCTGTTTCAGTGATCCCATTAACGTCATAAGGGAAAACCTAGGCAAAAACCTCATGAACTATCCCGATACTGAGTTGTTCAAAAGTAGATGACCATTAATAATTTCTTCCTTAATTGTCGGTAACCAGATACGATTGAATTCTACAGAAGTAGAAGCGATACAATCGTCTTCATTCAAAGAATTAAGGCATACTCTTTTATTTTTCGTTTTGTGTTCTGTTGTTCTTTGTGAAGTATAGTTGAATTGTCAAATTGTATTTTTTGGCCTAGGTCCCATGCATGTTCACAAATTTTCGATTTCTCAAATTGTCGTTTCGTTATGTAATTCTTGTGTTCATTTATTTGTATGTTTAATGGTCTCGATGTTTCTCCAATATAAAATTTATTGCAATAGCAAGGAATCTTGTATATGCAGTTTTTTGAGTTCTGAGTTTTGTTGGTTGGTTTTGTTTTCGATATTAATTAGTGATTTCATTGTATTTCTTGTTGTTTGTTATTTTGTTCAATTTCTAGGGTAAATTTGATAGTTCGTTCTTTGTTATTTATGTCAATTAATAATTCTTTAAGACTTTGCTCCCAAATTACGAAAATGTCGTCAACATAACGCCACCAAATTAAAGTTTTATTTTCGTTTGATAAAATTACTTATTGTTCAAATTGTTCCATAAATATGTAACTTATGCTGGTGAGAGACAAAAACCCAAGGCCATGCCAAAATCTTGTTGCTAAAAGTCATCTTTAATTGAAAGTATGTAGTTTTGGTACAATATGTTAGTAGTTCCATTTCAACCGATAACTGAGTTCGTTGGTTTAATGAAGAGTCCCGTTCGAGTAGTTGATTTACTATAAAAAGTGTTTTGGAAACAGGAACATTGTTATAAAGATTTACTATATCAAAACTTGCTATTTTAAACGTATTTTTGTATTCTATATGAGAAAGTTTTCCCAAGAAATGTGCACTGTTTTTTAGATGAGAATCAGAACTTCCTGTAAGAGGACGAATAATGTTTAAAAGAAATTTTGAAAGTTCACTACGTGGAGAATTTACAGAACTGACAATTCCTTTAAGACCAATTGTCAGTTAAGGTTCCAGCTGTTATTACAACTAGGTTATGAATATTTTTAAAACATTCACTTTATATCGTTTTTCAGCTTTTCTTTATGCTGTTATCAAACTTTATAAACATTAATTTTAGAGATGTTCTGATTCTTTAAAACTATAAAAAAAAAATGAAAATACCCCATATTTTTTGTGTTTTTTAAGGCTCAAATAATAATTTGCTTCTACTGTCACAATATACGGGAAAAGTAGGAAAAAATCATATTTTTAAGGGTTCGTAATGGACCAATAATTTATTTTTACGAGTTTGCTGTTAAAATTATGTCAGCAATGGCTTATAAAATATTATTTACGTGATGGCGTATGCGATTTGGTGTTGAATTTTAGGTCACTTATAAATGTGTCAGAATTAATAATTGAAATTTTTTGACTTTGTACTCAGTAGGTACTCAAGTTTAGTTTTTTATTCAATAATGTTTCTTAACTTTATATTAATATAAACACTACTTGTTGCATTAAATCTCAATTTCATGGCTTGTTTATTTTTATAAAGAACTGTTTAAAACTTCAATAGTTTTATTTAGTGAGAATTGCGATTTACGAAGTCGTTTTAGGTAGTAGTACCTTACAAATATCTTGACATTTTGCACTAAAATGAGAAAAAACTACCTTCATAAATCATACTAGAATTTAATCGATTAATAATCGATTATAGATGGATTACTGTTTTATGCATAATCGATTAATCGATTACTGAAATAATCGGATCAGCACATTACTAGGATGAACCCACGTATTTTATTAGGATAAGCTTGTTTAGTCACAATTTTCCTGGAAACGATTTACAGCTATTATACCTAGAAGAGTTACAGGGATACGCATAATGTCTTCTCTAACCATTTGATTATTTACTATTATGTTTTTAATCTCAACTTTATCTCTGTTTAATAGCTGCTATTTTACTTTAAATTCTTATACAAAGAAATTAAACAACAATGAGAACAATTGTTATCTGTATGCCTTGAGGGCTATACAACAAATAGTCATAATTAAATAAAAGTGCTAATATTTGATCTTTGAAATAATAAAATCAAGAAAGGAAGGAAACCGCATAGACGTTCATTTAAATTAATCCGCGATAACAGATATCGGGCATTACTTACAGTGGAGTCTTAATAATAAACAAAACAATTTACAGAAATTATTAGAGATAAAACTTATATTACACAGCAAACATTGAAATACTAGAGCTATTATACTGAAGATAAAATAATTCGTATTACTTTAATTTTATTAGGCCAAACAAACTAAGATAAATGTTCTTTATTTATTTACTTATACGACTGAAGTTCTATTTAGAATTTTATTAAATTTTATCCTGCTCAATACAAATCCTTAGTGACGATTGTTTCCTTCAGTTTTAAGAGCAATACTGGAACTTCTGAAAATCTTTGAGATTTGAAAAACCACTGTTCGAATCTGAAGAAAATTTATCAACAAGATAAATTTTCTCTGAAAGTCCTTTTCTTAATACGACATTCGAACATATTTCATCAATTTTTTTAATCTGGGACGATATCGGAAAAGTAGACGTTGTCTCTACTAACCCTAAATTTACTGAAATAATTTAAGGAGTTATTTTTTTATATTTTTATATATTATTGCAGCTACCATTATTTATTTATTTTTACATAAATTTTTACATAAATATTTGCTATACATTAAAGGTTTCCGTCATATGCCGTTTCAATCGAGTGAATAAATATTAAATAATTTATATTTAAAGGAAGAACTGACTTTAACTGGCTTACAATAAAAACCGTTTAGAAACTGTGTGCAATCATTCACTATCTTTTGACACATATTCTTTTTTTATCTGAATTAATACAATTCTATTGATGATTTTATCGTGTTCTTATCTCTTTCTCCCTATCTCCCTAATTTGTATTTCTTCTATATTTTCCACCTATTTTTTTACTATTTTATTTATTTTATTATTTTGACCATTTTCTATAAGTGTAACTCTAATTCACCATATATTGCAAACCTGTATATGTTTCTATGTATTGCTCACCTAATATAAATTATTTATCTATCATTTATGTCCCACACTATATAACATTTTTTAACTACACTGTATAACTATAATTCCACTTCAAATTATATGTTTGTCATGTATATGCAACTGCTTCTAGCATTTGTTGAACCCTCGGAAATATAACACAAATATCCGTACTGCATATGCTTATTTAACAATTTTTTTAACGTTTTTTGATCCACTCTGTATAACTATAGTTTTACTTCACTCTTTTAATCACCTTGTATAGGCAACCCTCCAACATTTTTTGAACCACCCTGTATAACTTTAATTGTACTCCACCTATATTTCAAGCATCCTATTTATGCAACTGGCTATGCACATATATAACTGTAATTTTACTTCGCCGTATATTTCCAACTGCGCACACTGCTTGTATACCACCGTATACCGTATAGAAAAGATCGTTCACCTAACAATTTTTCTTTTCAATACTGATAATGGAATATTTTGTGCCTTTTCCCTCGACTGTAATCCCCGTCAAATGAAAACAAACACCCTGTACGATATAATTTCATGTATATCTTGACATTTAGGCTATATATTTGTGATGAAAATTTGACATTTACATTGATGTTTACCTTTTTTTTTGCATATATTTTTTCGATTTTCAGAAAAACGGTATGTTTCACGTTATATAAAATTATACGTAATCAAGCTGGATCATCTCTTTGTAGAATACAGTTTAAAATATTCAAATTGATTGACCCGTTTTAGAGAAAACAGTATAGATTCACTGAAGCGTAGTCCCTTAATTAATGTTTTTTCTGATTTTCTGGAAAACCGTAAATCTCATGTTATAGAAAATTATAGCTGTTTTTGAATATTCACTGAGCATACCTATATAAAAGATGCCGACGAATTGATAATCTCCTCATTTTTGAAAGTCGGTTAAAATATTCTGTATTATGGGCTGATTGGCAGTTTTTTATGTACCTTCGGAAAATTGTGAAAATAATTTTTTAATGAATGTATATATAAATATACATATTTGAACATGTAATTATAATTTTGATTATAAAATATTTCAAATGCCTTTAAAAATGCTAATATTATATTAAATAATTAATACATATTAAATATAAGGTATTCAAATGTTAGTTAATGCCTACATTTTTTTTCAACAATGTTTTGTGATTTGGGCTGAAAAATTTCAATATATTTTTTAAGTGTATGCGAGTTTGTAACAGCACCACATTAAAGAAAAGTAGAGAGGAGAGGAGAAAATTGTACTGAACTGGTTTACATTAGAGTATTTATTTATAGATTTATGGCATTGCTGAATATGAGTCTAATGTCACAAATCTCATACCACCCTTCAGTTATCAGATGATTATCGATGAAAAGCTCCTGAAAAAGCTGAAAAGGTAACAAGCTGACAATTCTCAGACGTAGGTTAGCATCCCTGAATTTTCCTGGGGATGCTAATCCATATGCCAGGTTCATATGACTTCATAAGATAATTATAAGGTCAAAGTGAATTAAGGCTGAATCGGAATATGGGGACCCTTGGAGCTCATCACAAGGGTCAAGCTGAATTTATAGTCAAAAAGAGTAACTTTTCAGAGTTACATGTATTAACCTTGAAGTAAACCTGACGTTTATCAAACGAAGTAAAGTGAACCTTGGAATCAGATTCAGAGACCTCTAAGTCATAGTTATGATGGTTCCTCCCACAACTGAACTTGAAGTGACCTGGTGACGCCTAATAAACGTTGGATTTGAATGCAGCGACTTCAAGTTTAGGTGTACAGACAATTTTGCTTTATAAGCCTCTGACCACTTTCGAGGTTATTCAGTATTATTGTGAAACATGAAGAACGGTGGACCACTTCTCATTCCGGTTCCTTAAATATGTATGAAAGAGCTTTGAAGACAGATTCAGCCTTCATTCAAGCTGGAACAATAAAATGAAAATACGAGAATGATTTAATGAATTCTCTCATATTCAGTGAAAATAAAATATTTTTATTTTTCTATACATACTAATCACTCAATTGTTCTATAACTCAAGAATTTTTTCATTCAAAAAATTTTCTATGCTACTTTCATCGGCGAAAAACTTTTCAGATTGTGAATAATGAAAATTGTTAGAGGGGGCTGGGTCGAAAGAATAAAGTTAAACGAAATAAAAAATGATGGTATTTTTTCCTCTAAACATGGAACTCTTGTAAGCACAGTACCATTATATAATCTAGAAAGTGAGATTAGTATTTAGAAAATATAGTTTTAACTGTTCCATTTATATTAAAAAATATTAATAATAGGAAGTTATCTAAAATTATTTCTTTAGTATCGGCAAATAACTAATTTTTGCCGGTGTCAGCGAATTCCTATAATATTTTATCTCAAATTAACGAAGGCAACGTATCTCCATCGTGTTAATTAAAAGTTACAGCTACTAAAATCCAGCTTAATAATGCTTTTTTAAGTTAGTGTTCCGCCCGATATTTGTAACATAAAGGGTTCTTGATAGATCTTGTTCTAATTATGCTGGAAATTTTGTTGTTGGTATTATGAGTAGTATTATATGTTATTTTATCATTGCGTGCTTCAGTAATATTGTTAACTATAATGTACAGTATAGCGAAAAAAGAAATGGGTCTCCATCATATCTTAGGACCGACTTTTAGTAGGTGCAATTTTGGGAAAAAAAATTAATGACAAAGTGACAACGAGAAAACTTTTGGTATTTCCGTAATAGTCGGGTAAACTAGAGAAAAATTGCCGATATTGATACTCGTTGCCATGTTGGAAAATTGCTATGAGATTCTGAGATACAGGGTGATTTGTTGTTTCGCTTTACAATATAGAGAGGAAATTTAATTAGGTAAACAAACATGTATTACAGGGATGTAGTTCCCTACTTTACTAATCGGAAAATTTATTTTTTAAAAATGTAACATATGTATAGCCCTGACTTTTTGGTATACTTTTTTTGAGCCAAAATATTGTACATTATATGGACTAAAAACAGATTTATTTAAACAATTGCGAATTTAAAATAACTTTTTTGAATTATTTCTAGCACTTTTAAACACAGATAAGTTATCACGTAATATATAAAACATATAGAGGAGTACTGGTTGATCATATTAAAGACATCTCTTTCTGTCAGAATATTTGTGGTGAAGAATTTTTATACAGACAATCAGTAAATCGAGCAATTTTTTGAAATTGCCTTATTACACTTTGTTCCCCGTTTACAATTTCAGACTTTTATCTGTTGGACAGAGTGCGTATAAGGAGAATGGTGTCAAGCTCGGAAAAGATGCTCATTTTCCATTAATTAGAATCAACCTTAAAATCGAGAACATGGCACACTGTATGTTATGCAACTGTTCAAGTTGGTATTCAAATCAATTACGTACAAAGTAAAAAAATAGGTTATCAACAATTTAATGTATCTACTAATTTTGTCTTAAAAAAATAAAATATTGATAACAGAATTCTTAAAAATTTTCTGAAACCTAATTGAGGCAGGTAGTTTCATTTTTAAATTCCCCGACTATCATAAGTACGCAAACAGCAACTCTCAATACTTTGTAATATGCAATTTGTCAACTAAAATCAGGTTGACGCTGCAATCTTCTGATAACTATTGAATACTGTCGTCAACATTTTGTAATTTAGGTGGTTTGTATTTTTACGGTTTAAATTTAATAAAATTTAACTTAGAATACCAAAATGATAAAATTATATAGATATCGTGAGATATGGCAATACAGCGACAAATACTAAAGATCTAGTCTCCAGTTGCTATAAGGTTCGTTCCTTCAGCTTAGATAACCGATACACAACGGTCGCGTACCTGCGCACAAGAACAATAGCGTTCCTTCAAAACAATAACCGTTTAGTGAATGGTTCAGTTTCGTGTTCCAAGTGACACGGTGATTGATTCGCAACCAGTTAATGTACGGTAATTTCGATCACCGGCTTCAGGGTAGAATCGGTGGTGCAGCCACCGACTGGTACATGCGCGAGTTGCGCAATAAACGGTTCATGTATCGATGCATTAACCAATTGCCGATCGGTCGACAATCGGTTGAAGGAACGAACCTATGGTAAACCGGAAACTAGCACAAACAATGGCAGAACCAATCACCATTTAGCCTGTACCTTGGCAACACTCTTCTTATACGCACTTCGGTATTGGGTAATGTGGCTCAAGTTAATTTTCTGTTGAAAGGTTGGACAATTTTTTTGGGTTTCTGTTCCATTCATAGTTCATGGGGGAGGGGGGCAATAAAAGTCCTTACTGTATAATGAGACATCTAGGAGATACCCTGAAGTTTCTGGCACAATATTATTTCTAGAATGGGCTTGTTTTTATGATAATGTAAATATTATTTGAGGCATTATTTTCAACAAAATTGATTTTTAGATGATTTATGAATCAGTGTTTATTGGAGTTTGATTCCGAATCCTGAACTAAATTTAACACAATAGTGCTGTACATATACAATATATAGAAAACTTCAAGTAATATTTTCGTTCTTAAAATATTGTAAACACCTTTTTCCGTGCAGATTGTTAAAAAATATATATTTTCCCCACAAATTTCGTTATTTGTGCTCGAACTTTCAGTAGACGTGAACTGGGTATAAACATCATAGGCGTCTCTATAGTGATTTTTATGCGGTTTATGAATTGTGAGTGACTTTTATTTTTCATTATTCAATTTATGGATCGTTGTTATATTTAAATATTCTAAATTTAAAACGATCATGTCAAATTTTAGCTTATTATTTGAGAATAAGCCACAATCCTTACTGGTAAGTATCAATAGACAATTTCAATAAAATGCAAAATGTTGATCCACAGAATGTAGAATATATATAAACACTAGTTGCATAAATTTTAGTATATTGTTTATTTCATTTATTATACTCTGGTTTAATAAAAGTTTTCAAATAAGAGAAACACATTTCTCGAAAAGTGACAATATTAAATATAATCAGGATAGAAAGTGAAAACAGAGTAGTGTCAATTAAAAATCAATATGACTCATCGCAATGGTCAAAAAATTATACCAGACAGGTCCAAAATAAACAGATATATCTAAGATATATATATATATATATATATATATATATATATATATATATTTAGAAACAAAAAATAATGTACTTTTGGATAACTTAAGTGAAATCCAAACTTTAGCAGTTTTTCAGGTCATTCCATAAAGAAGAAAAATTGTGAACTCAACAAGAAGTGGTAGAGTTAACTGAAAAAGGAATTCGGACCAGAATATTTAAAAGTTTATGCTTTAAAACGGTAGATGAAAATTGAAATCATAAACCTATATAAAAACTATTAACGAGCAGAAGGCAATAAATTATGAAAATATTAACGAACAAGAACTATTTCAATGGCACAAATTAAAAATATAATGCAAAAAAGAACTGTTCAAAATATATTTTTAAAAGGAATTCGATTATTAATCATATATTAATTTGAGTATGTACTATTAGAGATATTTGTGGAATCGGGAAATTATTCTAAATATTGACTTCTGAAATACATGCCTCCACCTAGAAGAGGTTTGAAAACTCTGACAATTGAGGTCATAATCTAGAAAAAATATTAACTGACAACAAACATACCAGTAAAACGACTGAGTAATAATAATAACCCCAGTTATACAGGGTGTTTCGGAAAATGAGGTTAATATATTTAAAATAATTTGGTCAAGCGCATACTAATGTTTCCGGGATTTGATGCAATGTGAGTAATTCAAAGTATATATTTTATCTAACATTTCAGTTTCAGACAAGCATGGACTGGATATTCTTGTATGTCCTTTAATACCTTTTAAACTTAGCGTTTTATATGTTTCAATCGAAGAGCTGGTTATGACAGAAGCACATAACCGAGAAAGGAGGGGAGAAAAGGGGAAGGGCTACATCCAGCAGTGAATATAAATAGGCATCTTGTGATCGTTATCGTTTTATATTTATAAAGAATATACACTTTTATTTCTTAGAATAAACTTTTTTATTTTATCTGCTGCTTGATTTTTATAAAAATATTTGTTTAATTTAGCCCCCAGTTTTAAGATTAGGATTTTAGCTTTATTTTACCAATAAAATTTCAGTGAGTCCTATATAATCTTTTATATGAAATTTGGGCTCAGTAATTTGGAAGATAAAGTGAAGAGTCCGTCCGATTTCAAATAATAAATTATTAAATATTTAAAAAATATATTTTAAACATACAAATAAAATATAGTTGTATTGTTATGACGATTCCTTTTATTTGATACATTACGTTACTGGTGCAGATTTAAATAACAAACTTTTATTTTCAATTTAAGTTTATAAATAAATTTGAGAATTTGTGTTTTACTTTTCTTGTAAATTTTGTGTGAGGACCTATATTCACAAGTTTGTCCAAAGTTTAGGCTTTGTAGTTCGCAGAGATAGGGAGTAATCCGTCAAATTTTGTATAACATTAAAAAAAATTAAATTAGGGGTTTTTAGTTATTTTTCGTGTAAAGTTCAGGTGAGGCCCTTTACCTATATTTTTTTCATAATTTTAGAACATAGTTTTGGAGATAAAGGGGGGGAAGGATACATTTTTTATATATCTTTGCTAATACTTATTAAACTAATTATTTTTAAACATATGAAAAAAAATGTTTGGTTTCCTCAAAATGAGACCTTTCATTTGATATATTAAATGATGCATTTGAAAAAAATTTGACCCCACAAAATTAATACTAGGTTTTTCTTTATTTTTCCTGTAGATTTTGAGCACCTTACCGTATTCCCTATTTTTTCAAATTTTTAGGCTCAATAGTTTCTGAGATAAGGGGGAGGAAATGATCAAGTTTTGTAATTTTCCCCCACAGAAGTACCAAATTTTTTTCATTTACAATGTGTATTCTTGATCGGGTGACCAAACAATAAGAACACAACACCAAACGAAAGCTGAAAGAGTCTGCTTTAATTTTGTTAAATGAAAACGATTGTATAGTTAGTACTTCTATAGAATTCAGCCGTACCTGGTTGCCAATAATCAAGGATGAAATTAATAATGGTAGTATCCTTTTGAACAACCCTATATCGGGATAGTTCCTAAGGTTTTTACTAGGTTTTCCCTGATGACTTTAATGAGATCTCTTGAACATCAGAATTTCTTTGGTCTCATTTTTGGTCAATGCACTATCTTACAACAAATTCGTACCTAGGAACGCCACATGAAATTCTAAAGAAAACTCTTTCAAATTCTTCCAATTTGAGAGAAGCTTTGTTATTTCACAAATATTTAAATTTTCTTGTGCTACCCTGTATATATCAAATTTGCCGTAAATTCCCTTAGTTACATCAGTCTTTTTGTCAAACATTAATGTCAAATTGTGCTTACGATATTTGTCATTGCGAATCCTTTTAATTTTTTAATATCTTGTTGATTTTGTGTTAAACCATTGAAAACGGGGTCTGATTTAGATATCGAAACGCATGGACTTTTGAAATATACAGAATTTCAAGTTTATGTGGTGTTATTCCCAAAGAACTCAGAAAAAATGATTTTTTTCTTATTTTTGTAACAAATATTTTGAAACACCCTGTATTTACAGATTTGTTTTGAGACAATTGAAGAGAAAACTCTCCTCGAGTTGTCATTCTTTTGTAGGCCAGACAATATATAAAATATATATTGTTTCTGGTTAGGGAACATTCATCAGTTGCGCTTCTCACAATTGAATGTCCTCTCGAACACTTCTTTATTTATTTGATCCATATCGTTAAATTTGATGACGCGAGATGTAAACACCGACATCTAGGATTTTCGGGGAAACTAGCACATAGTGGTTCCGAATCTGGAGCCGTTCCATGTAATTTCTGTTACCCATAACTCCTAGGTTAGAATGTCACGATGAAATTTTCATTCTTTTGTACGCAAGACAATATTTATATAATATATATTTTCGGTCTTTACATCTCGCGTCTCCAATTGAAGAGAAAATTGTATATAATTTATAATATCAAACGTTTCAAGGTTTATACAATTATAAAGGGATTTTAGTGCAGTTACAATAAAGTAAATTGAACATGAAATATTTACATTAATGTAACTTTGATGGCACTAAAAATTAGAAACAACTTTTGCAGAGATGATACTATTTACTAAACAAGCTTTACATATAAAATGTTATTTCAGCTTAACTGATAATTTAAATAGTAGTTTTTTGTGCATAAACAATGTTCAGTATCATAAAGTGTTTAGTATTCGTAAATAAAGTATTCTGTCTAATCTGAATAGAGGTTATAAGAATTATCATTTTACTTATCAGTATTAGAAATATCATTGTCGATTTCACTACCATGGAGGTCCTTGTGTAATATATTTTTTCGTGATCACATATGGTAAATGATTACGTTCAGTTTCGTGCATATTAAGGTTTTGCACGTTCTTATTAACTGATATCCAAAAAGGAGGGGGTCATTAATTCTGCTGAATCCTTTTTATGTATGTTCTAATATTACTCAAAGATATTGTGGTCATTTTAATTTATTGGATCCTCACGTGTCTCTACCCGAGTCTCGATTATGTAAAAGTGAAAACTTCATTAAAAAAGGGCAAATTCGAGCAAATAGTTTCCTTCTTTTTCTCACGATAAAGATAACGCAACAGTAGAGTGAATGTGTCAGAATTCGGTCTTCACCCGTTATAGTACAGTGACTGCGGAATTTCCATGAAAATTTTTTGCCAGTAAATTCATTT
The DNA here is from genome assembly GCA_034190945.1 of Octodonta nipae. Classification (NCBI taxonomy): domain Eukaryota; kingdom Metazoa; phylum Arthropoda; class Insecta; order Coleoptera; family Chrysomelidae; genus Octodonta; species Octodonta nipae. The sequence goes on from CM067223.1 coordinate 33,218,274, forward strand.
GTCTGAAATTTTGAAAGTAGGGTGAAAATAGCATAAAAACAAAACTTATATCGTCTCAATGTGTGATTTTGTCCATGGAGTGAAAGCCATCCCTTCTAGGGAGTGGAAATTAAAATAGTAAAAATAAGTGCAGAAATCGATACAGGGTCAAAAGTTTTTTATTAACATTTTTCGAAAAATTTACGATTGAAAATGTTTATTTTTGTAAAAAAAACACATTTTTCGGCGGTTTTTCTCGAATAAGTGGAAAAATTTATAAGATAAAGAAAAGTTGAGTTCTTTTTAATTATGTAGGGGCAATATATTGTAAGATACAACTGGTTGAGTCAGATTTTAAGACATTAGCATAATAATTGAAGGAGCTATGGTCAAAAAAGCAGCTAAGTGATTTTTTTTAAATACTTACCACCAGATTTAAATGGAATTGTTGTGGAAACTTTGGTGTGTGACAAACGTAAAAACACAGTTTTGCACCCTAACACCAAACACTTATTTAAACACTCAGCACTGTTTCAACAACTCTAAGCAACTCTAAGCATGACAACTTATAGTTGTTGAAAGGGCGTTGAGTGTTTAAATAAAGGTTTGGGTTAGGGTGTAAAACTGTGTTTTTATACCAGATTTTAAATTAAAGGCTATCTTTCTAAAATTTACTTTATTTAAATGTTTATAAAATATCCTGAAAGTAAAATGGTTTTTGAATTTTTACGATAGCTTTAAAGAAAAGAAAGTTATCGTTATAAAACTGATGTCGTTTGCACGATTTAGGATATTCAAGCAGTAGCAGGCGATGAGTAAACCAAGCAGCTGTTGAACATATGCTCATGACGCTGTAGTCAGTGTATTTTGAAAATCCTTAGAGTATAAAAAATATTTAAAAATAAAAAAAGGTAATTTTGTCATTAATTGTGGTTCTGAAGGGTTGAAATTTCCTAATAAATTGTTTCTTGTACCATAACTATAGAGACGATTTTTATTTTTCATATATACGTCTAAAAAATATTTGTAAATGATAAAAAAGAATTTGTTTCGTAATTGTGTCGTTAAGGGTGGTTGTAAGGGTTGAAATATTATAAATACTATACAATAAGGTGTAATGTTGTACAATCTTAAGTACTTGTTTCACTCGTTTGGATATAAATTTAGCCTAAGAAAAGTCTATTATGTTTTACTTATTTTTTAGCTTTAGTTTTCTTAAAAATCGGTTAACTGGCAAACATTTTCACTATGCAAATACTAGGCCACCCTAAATTATATAACTTAATTAGAAAGTTTACTTATGATTAAAAAATCTCAAAAATTCCAGAGTACAATTTTGCGACACCAATTAAAAGTATTATAGATATAGTATTAGAAGTATTACAATCTTAAATCTTCTAACTTTAGTGTTGAGTTTTGAGTATTAGTTTTACGTTTTTCAAGACATGACTAAAAAATGAACAATTACTAAAAAAGATGTTATTTATTGCTATTTTTAATTTATTTTTCTATAATCACTATTAATTATGCAGTTTCAATTTTAAGTATTGTAATAAAAATAAGTAACATTTTTATTAAATGTTTTTAATAATAAATACTCTTTCATTCATAGTTATATTTACATTTGAGTTCTTAGTTCGCACTTAGGTTCCTGCTTATTGCAATATACACCCTAACCTTTTTTTGTGACCAAATATAGATTAGTTATTCATATAAACATAACTAATACGTTTAGTACAGAGCTAATAAAATTTCAATAATATTATTTTTCCATTATTTTCAATAGTGCCCCACAAAAATTGTCCAATACAAATTACTCTTCAAAGGAAAAAATCAGTGTATGGTATTTTTCGGGCAATATGATCAGTGGATACTATTTATTACACAACCCTACAAATACCAACTGGATCGTAATAAACTAACATAATCTCATCATTTAAATTTTGTGCTTGTACACCAACGTATTAATTAATATTAATTAACCGCCAGATCCATACAAAGTACGTCCTTGTCTCTTCAATGCATAAACAACATCCATTGCTGTTACTGTTTTCCTCTTGACATGTTTAGTGTATGTGACAACATCTCTTATAACACTTTCAAGGAATACTTTAAGCACACCTCTAGTTTCCTCGAATATCAACCACGTCTTGCTAAACGTCTTATGGCTGGTTTTGTTATACCTTGGATATTATCACGAAGCTCTTTACGATGACGTTTTGCGCCCCCTTTTCTTAAACCTTTGCTACCTTTGCCTCTTTCAGTCATTTTGAAATAATACAAATGTACACTTCGTCGTTTGTAGGAAAACTTGATTGCCCTACAACTTTTTTTCGATTCTCTTATCATATTTTCTCCTCATGGTGTTGATCACATTCCTACTTAAAATATGCCATAGAGTGTTTTGCGGTCGCTTACTGGAAAACGCCTCATTTGGAACAATATTCGCAAATAAATAAGTTGTGTGACCTATCACAATTAAGATGCTCACATAGATTTCAAAATATGGTAATAAATTAATAAAAAGGGTTACGTAGTGTAGACTACATTTCCAAATGTTTGACACATGTACTGGATAATAATAAGTAATTTACCTTTTAGTAAAATAATTAATTTATATTTAAAAAAAGAAATGACTTCAACTGGCTTAAAATAAAAACAGTTTAGAAACCGTGTGCAATCAATCACTATTTTCTGACATATATTCTTTTTTTTTATCTAATTTAAGGAATAATTCTATTGATTATTTTAGCGTATTCTTATCTCTCTCTCTTTATCTCTCTGTCTCTTTCTTTCTCTAATTTGTATTTTTTTGTATACTTTCCACAAATTATTTTACTTTTTTATTCGTTTTGTTATTTGGACCACTTTCTATAAGTGTAGGTAACTCTAATTCACCCTATATTGGAACCACCGTGTATATGTATGTGTCTATTGATCACCTAATATAAATTATTTATCTATCATTTTCTGAACCACTCTTTACAACTATAATTCAACATTTTTTAACCAGCTTGTATAAATATAATTCCATTCCATCTGTATATGCAACTGCTTCTAACATTTTTTGAACCCTCCGCCCTATAACTTAAATATCCTAGTGCATGTGCTTAGTTAACAATTTTTCAAATCTTTTTTGATTCACTCTGTGTAACTGTAGTTTTACTTCACTCTTATTTCAACAACCTAGTATACGCAACTACTCATGTACCACAGAATACAAATTTTTTTTAACCACCCTGTATACCTTAATACTATTCCACCTTTATGTTCCAACCATCTTACATATACAACTGCCTATGTACCACCTAATATCATATTTATTTTAAAGATTTTTTGAACCCACGTGTATAACTAATTTTACTTCGCTCTATATTTCAACTGACACATTGCTTGCTGCTTGAATTTCCATGTACGCACACACCACACAGACTTACCACCGTATACCGTAAAGCAAATATCGCTTATATAACAATTTTTCTTATCTATACATTTTACTCGACTTTAAGCCCCGTAAAATGAAAACCGTTACAAACACCCTGTACGATGTACTTTCATGGCATATCTTGACATTTAAGCTAAATACTTATGATGAAAATTTGACATTTACATTGATTTTTACCTTTTTTTGCAGACATTTTTCTGATTTTCCGTTATAGAAAATTATACGGAATCAAGCTGGAACATCTCTTTGTAGAATACAATGTATTTTACATTGAAATTGATTGAGCAGTTTTAGAGAAAACAGAGATTGATTGAAATTCACTGAATTGTAGTCCCTTAATTACCCTTTTTCTGGAAAACCGTAAATCTCACGTTATAGAAAATTATATGGTACCTTTCTGTAACATTCTTTAGTGCAATGCCGTTTATATCATCAAAATTGCCCAAGCCGTTTTTGAATAATCACTGAGTACGCATAAAAAAAAACTGCCGACGAATTGATAACCTCCTCCTTTTTCGAAGTCGGTTAAAAAGACTTTAGTTAGCAATTAGTATATTAACAATTGACTATTGTTTCGAACATATAACCTGGCTTTATCAGAATACATCATTAAACTGTCAGCTACGTCAATGTTCAGTAATAAATATTCCATATTATGCAGTTATTAGTAAAATTACCATAGAGTTTACGCTTTAATAAAAATCAAATGCATTTTCATAAGTAATGGCCGAAACAAGAATCAACTTTCTACTTTCTGCATCGTTCACCAATAACTTTACATTTAGTAGGGGCCAATTTTGATCAATTCGAAACCTAGTAAGACTGCTTAAGTTAATAATATATTATTAAAAGTTAGAAAAAATAATTTGGTCAAGTGCTAGTTGGACTCGTATACTTAGGGTTCCGTACCACCTTCAAAATTCTAATATTCCAGTTTTAGACAAGCAGAGAATGAGTGCATTTTCTTATATTTGCCCTTATATCTTTAAAGGAAGCGTTTTAAATGTATAAAAAATACACACTTTCATTTTCCCCACATAGACTTTTTATTTTATCTGCTTCAGGATTCCCTTGATTTTTATCAGAATACATATGTATTTCATTTTCTAATTTGGGCCCCAAAAATTAACATTAGAGTTTTATTTTACTAATAAACTTTCAAAGAAATCTTTTATAATCTACTGTCTGAGTTTTGAGGCCCTGTGGATTGGAAGATAAAGGGCAAAATAGGTCAAGTTTTAAATTATAAATTATTAAATCTGTTATTCAAATTTTTAAAAATTTAGGTCTTATAGTTTGGGGAATAACGGGGGGAATGGGTAATTTTTTAAAATATGTTTTTAGTATATTTTAAAACATTCATTTAAAAAAATTTAAAAAATATATTTGTATTCGTCATAATGAGCCCTGTGATTTGATATATTACATGACCCGTTAGAAACAATTATAATTTTTTATTTTTCATTTAATTCTATAATTTGCCCCCCAAAATGAATATTAGGGGTTTCTCCTTATTTTTCAAAATTTTCCAGCTTATGGTTTCGGAGATAAGGGGGGGGATTGGTAATTTTTTTTATATTTTTGTTAATATCTTTTAATTAATTTATTTTAAAAATATGAAAAAAATATATTTGTTTTCGTCGTAATGAGCCCTTTCATTTGATATATAACATGATGGGTTAGGAACAATTTTAATTTTATATTTTCCATTTAATTCTGTAATTTGCCCCCCAAAATTAAAAGTAGAGGTTTCCCCTTATTTTTCCAGTAAACTTCAGGTCAGAACCTATACCTCCAATTTTTTTTTAAACCTTTACGTTTTATAGTTTCGGAGTTAAGGGGGGGGATGGGTAAATTTTGGTATATTTTCGTTAATATCTTTTTAAATATTTTTTTAATTTAAAAAAAATATATTTGTGTTCCTCAGAATGAGATCTTTCATTTGATATATTACATGATGCGTTTGAATTTTTTTTATTTTTAAATTTTTATTTAATTCTATACTTTGCCCCCCAAAATTAATATTAAACGTTTTTCCTTATTTTTCCTGTAAAGTTCGGGCAACGTTATATATTTCCTATTTTTTCCAAAATTTTAGGCTCAGTAGTTTCGGAGATCAGGGGGGGAACGGTTGATTTTTTTAGTTTTTCCCCCAGAAGTACCCCTAAAATCAAATTTTTTTCTTTTACGATATGTACTCTTGATCGGGTCACCAAACTATATATTGATACTAAATTTCAACCTCTTCCGTCCAGTAGTTTAGGAGAAAATTGCTGTGATGTGACAGAATCCTAAGTGATATTATAAGGGTATCCGTATATTGTATATACGGAACCCTAAAAATCATAAGGCACTATTTCTTTTAAATCCATATTTGTTCCAAAATATTGTATTTTTGTAAAAACAGAGAAAAATATATTCTACTATAGTAAACCTTTTTCTTATGAGGAACATATTGAGTAGAAATTTTCATCTCCCCCTCAAAAATTCAATTTTTTCAGCAGTTCAAATGTACCAGGATTTTTTAAAGTTAACGATGTACGAAATATTCAGTATTATTTTTTATCAATGTAGTATCTGAGGTAACCTTACCTCGAACATCGTATAATAATCCGAACACTCATCGTTTATCACTAAGGTCAATTATTGATAATAATGAATATTGTGATGAAACACTCAACAACCAACAATAATGGCATTGCTTCAATAATATCTATTTCAATAATGTTTATCAGTTTATGTATACTTATTATGGTCGTTGTGGTTACTATTAGTAAATATTTGTTCGATATTTCGAAATATAGGTATTATTGTAAATATCACTGTAAAAGCATTACCAAAATACACTGAACAACAATTACACTGTTTGTGCGTATATTAATTAATCCCAGTATTCATTAACATTTTCAGAAATTCCTAAAATTGGCAATAAAAGAATTACAGAGATAATTATGTTTTGAACATCATTATATTTAGTTGTTACGTTTGTTTAAAAATTACAACACTCTATTATGGAAATGTTGTTTAACATTGGGAAATAGTGGTGTTTTTAAAATAACACTGTTGGCTAAGTTTCCAAAATTTGTACCCAAAAGTTTATTTCTTAAAAAACAATTTTTGATAGCAGAACGTTGAAAATAACATAACTTTTTGTGTATAAAATTCATGTCTGTATCTTGCTATTAAGAAAGGTAAAATAATGTGAAAATACTAAAAGAGAGGAGTTTCGGTTTATTCCATGGCGACAGCTCAGCTGTGGAAGTGGAGATATTTTTAGAAAAATTAAGGGTTGTGTTAGGGGGTAAAACTTTGTTTATAAACAAGATTTTATAATATAAAACATTTCACATGTACTTTACTTAATACAACGTTATTGTCTTGAATTGAATGGGGGATTCTTTTCCAAATACATAAATTCAAAAAGTGAATTTAAATATTATTTTGATGAAATTACTGGTTAAAATTCGTTGTTTAAGCTAAAATTTAAGATACATTTCGACAATTCAACTCAGTTCCATTACTGAATTACCAGCAATGTGCGCAGTTAAATTAAAAGAAATCAGGGATCAACTATGTGGATGAATACTTAAAAACTACAGGATACATTTAGCTATGTATGTAAATGTATATGTATAGTACAACCCGCTTAAGGTGATTTTAGAAGGTCCTAACTTCACTAATATTTTATGTTTTAACATTTAGTTAGGTGCTACCATAACATATTCACCTAATACCAAGCATTGCCATAAATTATGAACATACAAGAACAATTATTTATTAAGTTGCTCTTTACTATCAACTAGTGAATATACATAACACCTCAGTATGGCCTCATGTACGTTCATGCTTTTTGGTGTCAGGGTTTTCAATGCTCCTTAGAAATATTGATACTGATCGCGTTCTATAACCTAGAATCTTTATGATGACTTGATTATGATCTACAATTTACTTGTTGAGTTTGGTGGAATGAGACAATATGCTTGGTATTCTGTAGCATTTCTTGGATGTGCAGGACAATTATTTCTCTGCTTTTCTTAGCAAAGCTGTCTCCTACGATTCGGAGCATGTAAGTGATTCTATATTTTTTAAACAACGTGAACCTTTCGCTTTACTAGTAACTAACATGTTTCACTTTTTCTGGGCTCTCAGAATTGACATGCTGGAAAACTTCATCTTTGTTTGCTTGCTTTATAGTCGTGACATCTTTCTCCTGTGAATACACCGGATTTGTCATAAATTAATTTGTTTGTAAAGCCTAGCCCAACAACATTGAATATGCATACTTTCAATCAGTTCAGGAAGATTTTGAATCTATGTTTCGGTATGTTTTTGCTACACAGATGACTATTCTTGAGGGCTTTTAAAATGTACAATTCAACCGTTCGAAGGTCCAAAATCCGAATTTTCTATATTTTTGCCAATTTGTTGTGCTTTTGATGACGCTGTTCTAATAAAATGCCACCCAATCAGAATTTTTCTTTAAATTCATTTCTGTTCTTTAAAACGACATATAATGTAGAAGATTGTAACTTACGTTCCTCTAGCAACATAATAAGATTCGCTAGCTTTTTGTAAGGCCTTTAGCGTTGAACTATGGAATCTTAATTTTGTCTCAAAGTCCTGTACGATATAGTAAGACTTAAATGAAAGTTCTCTCATCAATCATTTCGTCATCACATTACCTGTAACAGGCGCACTTTTAAGTGCTGCTATTACTGCCATTGTTTCCTATCTGCCATGCCACTAGTTGAAGTATGAGCAGTCTACGTGGTGCGAGCCCATTTCGATAAATAAAATGTTATGTCACTTATTCGACAGCACAAAGGGAACGTTCACGCTCCCTCTTTTGTCAGTTGTCTGTTAACAGGCGTCAAGACCCTTCAAGTTTCTTCTGAAGTGGCTACTCTTTGCTATGCTTGGAGTTCCTTCACTGTTGTCATTATTTTCTCTAGGGGTAGGTTTGTCCCCTAATTTATTTGGTCTAAGTTTCTGTTAGCTGCACGTTCCCTTCTCCGTTTTCCCTCAACTTTGGCTTACATGACCTACTTCTTAATTTCATCATGTCTTATGATAGGGTCTAAAAATTTTGGGTGTTCCTTTGTATTACCAGCAAAAGTCTTTCATTATCTGATACCTTTAGTGATTTTAGGATTGAAACGTTTGTTCTGTGAGGCCGTCCAGGGTATTCCTAACGTTCTTCTGGAGCAGATCTCGAATGTTTCTATTCTTGTCGAAAGGCAGCGTTTTTTGTGGATATTGGGAAAACTAGTGACTTATTCAGTCACTGTTTTGTGTCTTTTGAAATAGATGTCTTTCCAAATTTTAGCTAATTTTGTCACAGACAATTTTGCCATTCTAATATCCTTTTGACCTCTTACTTGCTTCACTTATATCGGAAATGCTATTTTTTGCATTTGAAATACCTTTTTGGTAGTATGTTAGTACTGTGCACAATATTAGTTACTAAATAGCCTGAGAATTAAAAATAAATATGTACGGCGTCCTATACATCACGAAATCATATGTTCGTATACAATTGACATGATTCTTTGAATAACTAAAAAAATTATATGTTAGCATTCTAATTGATGTGCATAAATTGGCTAGAACTGATGTAGGGCTAATATATGGATTGAAAATAGAGAAACATACGAAATTTAACTAAACACAAAAAATTATAACACAGAAAAATTGACAGAATATATGACTAAAAAGTTATACCGCTATAGATTAACACGAGACCCTTAGAACGTAGAAATTGAATAAAGTGGAAAAATAATTCAACAAGTAAGCAAACAAATGGCAGTAGCGTGTAGCATAGGGAAAATAAGCCCATCTAGTGATCGAAAAAAACGTCAAAAGTAAAGCCAAATTTGCAAGAATAAGAACCAGACCAAAGGTTGGTAATAAAAATGGGTGCCTGGGAAGTGTATATGAAAGACATGATTAAAAACACATAGTATATAAGTTTGGGTTATTTTACGAAAATATTCGAATGTTTCGTTTGACTCCAATAAAAAAATAATACAAAATAGTTTTTTTCTTTTGCAGTATGATATGAGATCCCGGAGATTCGTAGAATTTTCAAAATGGAAAGAACTCCAATTCTAAAAAACTATGGACGCTGTGATAAAAACTTTCATTATTTTTCAGAAAAGTGACACATGCTGTGATTCTATTGTCAATAATTAGAAAAGTGCATACTCTCCATGGTTAGATACAAAATTGTCCATACTCATAAATTTTAATCAAGCTATATAATATAAGGGTCATGGTCATAGTTAAATGTTTGTTTGATTAAATATCTACATTTTTAATAGTTCTTCTCGAAAAACATATTATTAGTTTTTTTAAATACACCTTCTATGGTTTGCTAAGTAGTACAATTCTTGATTATTTGAGACTAACATATTACAATTAAAGCAAATCGAAATAAAAAAGACACATAGTAACTGTGACAAAATAGAATTTTTTTATCTTCAGAATTAAATACAAATAAATCGTCTTATCAAAGGGCTTTAAGATATAACTTTATCAACATGACAAATCGAATACTTTTTCCGTAGAGAAACTTATTCCTAAAACCATTGTAGTACACATAATAATATCAGTTCAACTCTTTATGTAATCAAAGATTAGTTGTCAATAACAAATAACTTTATCAGTTATAGGTAATTGACATTTAGACTAGTATCTATCCAAGTTTAAAAGGTTCGGTAAAGAGGCTTTTGTTATACTAAGATCAGAATCTAACAGAAAGTATGGTCAACAACTTCATAATTATCAAAAGATAATTAATTGCCTTGAATTGTGTTCAAGTAGAAACAGAGAAGAATGTCATTATCGCAACATTCAAAAAGATATAGATAATAGTATAAAATTTCAACTTTTTGTAATATGAACATATTAACAATAACATTCTTGCAATTTTGCATTTAATAACGTTGTCAGTGTATTGTGAAATGCACACAGATATTTTCATAAAAAGTGTAGGTATTAGATATACCGATCGCCAGTATACATATGAAAATATTGAAATTAAGAATTCACAGCAATGATTATGAATAAATTTTAAATCAAACAGTTTATCGAATTATAACATCAAAAACATACTTATATATATTACTGCTCTACAGTTAATGTTTTGATTGACATAAAACAAACCACAGCGTTGCTCTGTAAACAAAGAAACGATATTAATGTTTACTTTTCCTTGTCTATCAGTATTTAATTATATTATACAAAAATAATTCACCTTCAGTTCTTCGGTTTACTTCAACGTAATTTTAAAAAACCTACTACTCATATTTTGACATTGACAGCACACTCTTTTACCGAGAAGTACAGTGTTTTACGGAGCAAGAGTGTGACCATAAAAGAAAAATAAATGTAAAACAGATTTATTTTTACATCTCCCCATCAGAATAAGAAAATTTTTCCAAAATTTCTAGTCATGGCTTACGTTTCTTGAACAGTCTGCGATCAACTTTATTTTGAATGTTCATCTGCGATTTTCTCTAATCGTAATGGTTTCTGAAAAATACAGATACATTAAGTACTTGAATATCAAGGTATAGTATCTAAGGGCAGTTTGTGGAAAGTGCCCGGAACACTAGTTGCCCTCTTATAGAAAAAACTCTCCCGCAGGATTAACTGTGAGAAAGTAGGTCTACAGATTTCTCAACTGGTATTCCAGTATAATATGTTGTGTATTTTGTGTTGTACTTATCTGTTTTTTGTGACGTTTCGATTCCTTATCGGGAATCGTTATCGAACAATGTTTGTTTGAATTTTTTGCACTATATTCGCTTACCAAAAAAAGTGGTAATGTCAATTGCCTGATTGATTGACATTCAAAATAATCAATTACCTCCTCAATCATTTAGAAACTACTTGAGATCAACTTTATGATGTGGAATAAGTTATATTCTTGTTTTTTGTGCCCAGTATTTACTCTATATATAAGGTGTGAAATTGTCTCTATGATTTCATAGGGGCCTATTCTCAACTCATCTAATTTTTGTCAGTTGAGTTTATTCCCGTTTTCCACATACACCATCTCTCCAACATTGAATTCTAAGTATTTCCTATTTTTGTCGAACAACATTTTGTTATAGTTGTGATATTCATGGTATTTTCCAATGCTATCTTTTTGTCTGCAGTCCAGTAAGCATGAGATTTTTCTTCTTTCAGTTCTTTTGGTACATCTGTAGAGTCTTTTACTGTAGTATTTGTCTATTATTAAATCTATCCGTGCCTCATATCGATTAACCGATGTATATTTGCTGACTAAAGAATTTATTTCGGCTCTTTGCTCCTCGTTCAAACGATCTAGTGTAATTTCAAAGTTTCTGTCATTCATTCCTCCATTAAAATTCACTTTATATTCTTTTTCAACATATTCATTTATTAATCTTTGTGTTTCAGTTTCATTTGTAATAATTTTTAATTTTTCCCTGTCATTATCTTTTTTATAATGTCATTTGAAAGTATTCATCTGGTTCAATCTGAATATTTTTATTATTTATATTATTTTTCTCCCGTTCAAATATTTTTATTCTGAAAATTTTAATTGTTACTACATTCGCTTCATTTAGACGGTTTCCTTTTCCTTTTAGTCTCAGTAACTTAGAATTAATAAGAGATACATTTGACCCCGAATAATATATTCCATTTATTTCCAGTTTATCATTCACTCTCACTTTGACATTGATTAATGGTGTTACAACTAGTTTTTTTGAACATTTTCATTTAATTCGGTTTCTATTACCGAATTATTTACAAGCTTGATAAACTTTTTATTCACTCTGTCATCTTCTTTCGTTCTGAACCAGCATGCATCTTCGGAATGGTACCGATTTCCCTTATTTAATTTTTCACAAATCTTGCAAAGGAGTTAAATCTTCATTCCTATAATTCTTCCTGTACACTGAATACGGTCGCTTCACTGTGTATTTACCATATGTTCGTGCTTGCCGATTTCATTAAACAAATCTATAGAATCGTTAAAACTTTCTCGATCAATCTTATTCAGAATAAATTTTGGCAAGCCGGCTGCAATTAAATCTACCAGCTATCCTGCATCCATTGAAGTCCTCATATCTAGCAGGAGCTTTTCTTTTTTTTTATAGCATAGTCCAACAGTGAACCATCCTTGTATTTAAATAACAGCGCATAAGTCACTGTGTTCCAACCCTTGTTAGCAAAAGACTTGCAAAATGTATCTTTCCATTGACCCCATTGTGAATTCATTGTCAATTTTATCATCATAGAACTGTACCAATCTGCACAAATTTTGTCCATAAATAGTCTGAGAATCTCAATTTTGTTTTCATCCGACGACACTTGGAACCGTGCACATTCATTCCTTCTCAAAAAAGTCCATCCATTGTGTAGCGTTTAAATGTTTGCTTGTAAATGTCTCTATTATAAATTTATCCGCAATAATTTTCAAATTCTGTTGCTTATTTTCTTCAGTACTCACTATCAAATTTTCCAGAAGTCTATGTAATGAATCTGTGTCTTGTTTAGGTGCAGTCATAGATGTCTCAGGGTTCAATTCTTCCAGATATCGATCACCAAATTGTATGTTATCGTCCTCATCTATGTATTTTTTTTAGTTCACCTGTCACTGTAATCCAAACTCTTCTCACTTGGTACCTTTTAGATAAACTGTTTTTTACTTTAGTATATACAGCTGTAATTCATAATTTCCTTATGGTGCCCTACTGATTGTAATTCTTCTGGCATTACATACACTTTTTCGTCACTCGCAGCTATTGAAATTATGCAACAAACATTTCTTTTGCCGTCACTTCCTGGCAATATGGTGAATTCAAGGCGAAGTTTCTCCATCTCTGCATCTAATTCCATAACAAGAATGTCGTTTTATACTGTTACAGCTCTACAGTTAATGTTTTGATTGACATAAAACAAACCACAGCCTTGCTCTGTAAACAAAGAAACGGCATTCCGTGTCAATCAGTATTTAATTATATTATACAAACATAATTCATCTTCAGTTTTTCGGTTTAGTTCAATGTAATTTTCAAACCTACTACTCATATTTTGACATTGACAGCACACTCCTTTACCGAGAAGTACAGTGTATTACGGAGCAAGAGTGTGACCATAAAAGAAAATTAAATGTAAAACAGATTTATTTTTACATATATATAATTGTTGGTGTGTCTGTTAGTTATAGTGCAACTTCTGAATGACTTGACTAATATCAATTATTATCACACAATATATTTGTTTTTACGAGAGAATGCTTGATAGCTATGGTAGGCCAGCAAAATTGGTTTGCTGTGTTGAACAGTTATAGCTAACATAAACATAAATGGGAAATTTTAGAACTACATAACGAGTAACATAGGCATCAGAACACACGATAATAGTAGTTTCAGAACCATTTGAAAAAAAAAACCTGTTGAAGACATTAGACATTTTGGCTTTCGTAAGCATTTGTTTGTACAGGTCATGTGTAAGTTAATTATGCCTAGAATAAGAAGAACCGCAAATTTCTGCCAACTAAGTGGGTTTGATAGAGGGCAAATCATTGACCTAACTAACAGTTCAGGTGGACCGAACACGGTGATCAAGTGTGAATAATATGGTTGGCTTATTGGAATGCATAGCGTTTATCCGCGCATTAGAAGTTTTGAATTCTTTCCGTACTGTCCTCATTTTATTCTACTTCTCATCTCTGATTATTGACATAACAAAAAAGTGGTGCAGAGAAACGCCGTAGAAATCGACAAATCTAGGTTTTGTTTGGTAGACCAATCAATAGAGCAAAAATTAACTGATAATGTGTAAAAAATACTATCAGGATAGCGACTGTGCCAACAGATTAACAAAGATTCCTAGCGATATTTTGCTATGTTTTCCACTCGCAACTATGATTTTTTAATTTGTTATAAACAATTGAAGCAAGAAAATTACGTTTTTTTCTTAGCATGTTTATAAAATCAAAAATAATAAACTAATCTCAATGGTGCCAACAGGTGAATTGTTAAGCATGAAAATACCAATGAAATGAGCCCAGGATCGATCCGATAGGATCTTTAGTAACACGGAAAATAAAAAAATACTGAAAACTGTAGGATATTTTTTTTAAATCGTATCTTTGTCACTTTAGAAGCTGTAGAACTGGGCTTGTTGGAACTGATAGTAATTTACATCTATTTTATGTATGCCAAAAGCAGGCGCTACCGGTTTATTAGTTTTTGAACAATCGTTTTCTGTTCACTATTTTTGCATTGTGCCCCCATGCGTCATAGATAATATAGATAATCAAATTTCAATTTAGAAAAAAGTTGTTGAAAGTATAGGTGTCATTCTACAAAGCCTCTATTCTCATTTTTCACTAAATGTCTGTGAAATATCTGAAAAATGTTAGCAAACATGACAAAAAATGGTCGAGCATATGAATGTATCCAAGGAGTGGGGGAAACACGGTTGTTGAGGGGAAGCGTATAGTAATATATAGTAGAGGCACATACATAGATTGTTTTAATATTTAAAATCCTCACAAGTAAGAATTTTTTAATGACCGCTCTCCTTTGATGTTCCGTAAACCCAAAATCCACAAATTAAAGCAAAAACGTTTCCTAGAAACCATTTACATATAAATATATTAATAAACCAACAGTTCTCATTTGATATAATAAAATCGAACAAATCACTCTGTATAGAAGTTTTTTTAACGATTAAATTCTTTCACCATCTGTCAGAGTGACAGTTACTGTCGATAATAATTATTGTTAGCAGTTCCCCTCAACAACCGTGTTCCCCCCACTACGCGATCACATTCATACGCTCACCAAATTTTGGTCATTTTTGCTAACATTTTTCGTATATTCCACAGACATTTAATGAAAAATGAAAATAGATGCGTTGTAGAATGATACCTCTACTTTCAACATCTCTATTCTGAATTGATATTTGAGGATCCATGTCGCATGGAGACACACTGCAAGAATAGTGGACTAAAAACTTCAGATAGCAATTATTCAAAAACTAATAAACCGATAGCACCTGGTTTAGTCACGCATAAGGTAGATATCAATTACTATCAATTCCCACAAGCCCAGTTATACAACTTGATAGTGACGGAGTTATAATAATATAAAGAAAACCGCTAAATTTTCCAGTATTTTTTGTTTTTCTCTGTTACTAAAAATCTTACCGGTTCGATCCTGGGCTCATTTTATTGGTATTTCCATGCTTTACAATTCACCTTTTGACACCATTGAGATTAGTTAATTATTTTTCATTTTATAAACATGCAACGAAAAAAAAACGCAATTTTCTTGTTTCAATTGGTTATAATAAAGCAAAAAACCATAGTTGCGAGTGGAAAAGGTAGCAAAATATCACTACAATTCATTCTTTATGTGATGGCACAGGCAGTATCCTGATAGTATTTTTTGCATGAAAAAATCTCTATTGATTGTCTATGGGTATACATGACGGCTGGGTAAACGTAAGAAGGCGCAATCACCTGTTTTCTGTAAAAAGACCTACAGATCAAAACGTACGCGTAACAGAGTAGAAAGTTATTGCTGATTGCAATAGATTACAATGGTTCTCCATCAGAGGCAACATTACTTGCTAGCGCTATCATCTCATTAGAAGGGTGTTCAGACGTATTAATAAGTCCGATTCTAGCTGATGATTCCCTTCAAATTATGATCGGTTAGTTAATACAATACATATGTACTCAAAAATTCAGTGCAATAAATTCATCATAACAGGTTCTTCTGAATTGTATACCCTTTAATATATATTAACTATTTCTTGCTATTTGGATTTTTCTGGAAAGCTCTTAACATATAAAAATTCAAAACCGTTTTCTCGTAAATGTTCTCAAAGAGTATTTTCTCGTTGTCTTCTAAACGTTGTTTGTGGCATGTTCTTGATTATTTTTATGTTTCTTTGGGGAATAACACCACAATAGAAATAAAACTATGTAAATTGCAATTTACATCAATAAATATAAAACCATTGACAACGAAGTCAGAATAGACTTTGAAACGTTTGGTATTCCTGCAATATACGTAGTTTTATTTCTATTGTGGTGTTATTCCCCAAAGAAACATAAAAATAGTATTTTCTCAATAACCCATCACATTACATGCCAGAGTTCACTACAAATAATCCACTAAAATATCAGATTTATGGTTTCCCTTCCGTAAATGTCTTCTATTTCACAGGCGAAATACCAAAACATAATTTTTTAGTGATGTCAGCAAAGGATATTGAAGTGGATCAAGTAAAACAAAGGGAACATTAGAGGTTGACGACTTCACAGCACGACGATAATAACTCATTTTCCTGTCTCCCAATTTTCGTTCAATATTTCATTTCATAGTAACTTGGGGGATCGCGTTGTATCCTTTGGTGTATTTAAGGAAGAGCTCTTCTGAAATTTAAGAATGACTGGGGCTGACTCAATTTATTTAAAGCCGCTGTCAATCATTGCTCGAAAATTTAACGGTTATATTCGTCTGTCAGCTGTTTACTGTTCAACCATAATTTAGAGATTCGAATATGGAAGCCGCTACTTTGTGGTACTCCATCATGTTGACCAAATTAAAAATAATTTGTTCGTTTTCTATCACAGAATATTCATTTTCTTCTTCTTTTGTGCTCCAATAGTATGATTTTAACATTGTATAAATGGAATATTTTTCTCAAAAAAAGTTTTCAAAAAACTTATATGATATTTGTGGGGTAGAATATCTGGTTTCTACATTATAGAGAAGTTAACTAACACGTGAGTAATGATTTTACTCATAAATGAATTACTGGACTTGGCCCATTTTTTGGCCTACGTCTTCCTTGGATTTTACACTCTGTGATTTTTTCCTTTCAAGCTATTTAAAGCAGTAATTTTAACATTATGAAATATAATTGTGGAAGTACCACTACAGAGTATTAAAAAGCTTGTGATGTTATTATTTTATTTTTGACTTGGAATTAACTTGTCTATATGACTTCAAGGCCGTAGCCAGGATTTTTTTTCTTTCGGTGTGTGTTTCCGGGGAGAGGGGGGTGGTTGGACAATTTTTTTGATTGGTGATGGGCTAATTAGGACTGCAAAATGTATATTTTTGTTCATGAATTGCCAGGATATATAAATTCGTATAAATATAAAATTTATTCTTATGAAAAACATGATTAGTTGGTTAAAATTGAATCTCGAAACAAAAAATTCCAAAATTTCAAGCCCAGACCCCCCGCTGGCTACGGGCTTGAATGACTTCATTATCTGTAAGCTGTTAAAATAAACAACTCAACTTTGAGAGCGTCCTGTGCATATTTAGCCCAAGTAAGATGGGAAATAAGTAATTGTAAATGGTAAAAGTACCAAAACGACGTTTAGAGATAAACCAGGATACTGTCTACCCCCTCCGAAGTGTCATTTTTGTATACGCAAGACAATATATATAATATACCTACTGTTTCTGGTCGGGAACCTTCATCAGTTGCGCTACCCTCAAGAGAATGTCCCCTCGAATAATTATTTATGTATTTAATACATATCGTCCAATATATAGACGCGAGATGTGATGATCGACATCTAGGATTTTCGGGGAAACTAGCCCACAGAGGTTCAGAAAGATTTATAGTGACATTCTCATCTAGGAGTTACGGGACAACAGCAATGACATGGAAGGGCTACAGATTCTGAACCTTTATTAGATGTTGATCATTACATCTTGCCTCTACATATTATTTTTTATTATTATAAAATTAAATGAAAAATAAAATATTTAAATTGTTACAAACGCATCAAGTAATATTTCAAGTGAAATGACTCGGGAAGGGGATCACAAACTAATTAGAAAACCCTAAGATTGATTTTTACAAAAAACAAAAGGTTTTGATTGTTTCAGTTGAATGTAATCTATCAAGTGATGGGCTAGTAGCAAGGAATACAAATAAAGAAGTTCACGAAAATATTTTCAGCGAAATAATTGAGCATAAAATTTTGAAAAGAAATGAGAATATAGGACCTCGCTCAAGGTTTACAGACAGAATTTTTAAGTGTAAAAACGGTGTATCTCGATTTCCGGCAAAAGTACAAGTTCAATGGAACACTTTTTTCACATAACCTCAAAATTTATGTGAAACATTAAAAATAGGAAGTTTTTTGCATTTTATTTTTCTTTTACAAAAAAAAATTACGAAATTTGGTCTAAACTTACATAAGTAAGTATAATACCGCATTAGCAATAAATAGGCATCTAAGCATATAATTTAAAGAAGATTCTATAACTTTCTCAAAATATTGTAGATGTCTTATTAAATATTAACTTTATTAATTTATTTGGTTGTTAATTATAGTAGTATATTTCGACTGACAAATTTTTTGTTTATCAATGTAACATGGAATTTTACGATTTTTTGAGTTTTTAAGTAAAAATTGTAGTAAATAGCTGAAAATGGTACATAATGTATAAAAAAATCGTATTTGAGTTGTTTTCGTTTCTTTGCATTTTCTGAGAAAATGTGCTATAGTAAGGTATATAATTTTTACACCATCAAGCAGAGATTTCAACGATCAAAAAGCCCACCGACTTATTTAAAAAAGCAGATTTTTGACTTGAGACTTTTCGATTGAAAATTAGGGTGCATTTTCGATATTAAGTCAAAATAAGGTGAAATAATAGCTATTTTAAATGAAAAATACTGTGTTTGAGACATAAAACGGTAAGTTTTCATCAAGTTTTGTGATTTTTTTGTAAAAGATAAAAATAAAAAAACAAAAACTTAGATTTTAAAATTTTTCACATAAATTTTGAAGTTATGAGAAAAAAGTGTAAATACAAGATTTGTAGATCTTTTTATTACCTGCAACTTTGCTTTAAACTTTTTTTCCATAGGAAATTTAGTTTGCCGGGAAGTGAGAAAAACCGTTTTTTACCCTTAAAAACCCAGCCCCCTCCATTTCTTGACCACAGACCGCCCGTAAATTATTTTTCTTTTTATTGTTGTTGTATTTTGTTTCATCATACAATTTTTTTTTGGTTTCAAAAATTATCGACCCTTATCTATTCTGTTAATACAATATAAGGTTTTGCCTTGGCGGTGAAAGGTTTTTGATCTGGATAATCAAAGCTTTACACAAACCGTTTTGGTGCTGAATAATTTCTTCAATATAAGTTTTTGGAAACGGACAAATCGACAAAGATTTTTTTTCGTAGAAGCAAAAATTTTTTTCTGGGAAGTAAATATATTTAGGAGTTGGCTTTAATTAATTACTCTAAAATCAGTTAGTGGAAGCTAAGGTTAGTTAGGACTCTATTTTTTAATTTCGTGGATGTTCTAAAAAATCATCAGTTTCCCAGAATCCTTAAGTGATCTCCATGGCTTCTTTGGAACACAGTTGGAGAAACAATTTTGTTGTTTTTCAAATAGTCAAAAATAATGCTTCAAATTTGAAGATGAAAGTGTAGCTTCATTTTCATATCTCGAATCGGAACAAACCTCTAATAAAAAACTCTCTGAATTCTTTTTCCTATTCTTAATGATTTAATTACTGAAAACAGAGCACCTCGAGGTGGGCTTTAATCCGATACCATACCCCGAAACTGGCCATGCAGGTAAACAATTGCTTATATTATCAAATAATTGTTTCAAATTTCAAAAATCGTATATATATCTTGACACTTGAATCACCGATATCTTTTATAAGATAATTTCACTGGATTAATAATTATCTCCTAATGATTGTTGTTCAAATAACTTAAATTACTATTTGAAAGATCAAAAAAATTTTACCTTCTACGACCAATTCTGGAAGAACAACGTCTCGGTTTAGAACTTGCCACTGAGCATTATATCCAATAATACATTAAAATTATTACAAATGGAAATAGAGTTCGGTAATACTTGACGATCAAGTTATTATCAAATACTTTGTTTTTAAACCGACATAATTATATGCACAAAATATATTATTGTGGCCAGCAAATCTATTTGGGTATATTTGCATTGACGAGGCTATTGTTTATAGCTTTAGGATTTAATAATATGAAATTATTAACAAATTTTATATTTATTAATTGGTGCCTAATACAATTTTCCAAGGATGCGGTGATTTTTGGAATTCATTTATCATTTATTTTTCAAACTATAGGCCGTCGTACAGAAAGTCATGGCTTTCCAATTAAGCAACAGCACACTATCATAGTAATTACATTTGAAAATAAAGCAAAAGCTTGTTTAACCTAAAAATAATTGTATATATAAAGCAGATATTAAAAATTGTTGTTAGCAATACAAACTTATGGTTGGATTGTTTAACAGTATATTTAGAGTATCCAAGCTCTGTGAGATAAATATAAAGGAGTGAGAACAAAAAAGAACGCATACTACAACTCAAAACAATTTAAAGCTCTTAATTTAAAAGATTGAAATGATACATTAAATATATCGATGCGGTTAAAGTAAAGGTTATATATATTCAGTATTTGCGAGATAGATGAATTTTTGCCATAATTACTGTTAAATCGTTGATTATAGAAAAGAAAAAGAGATTTTGAGTTAAACTGACGCACATTAAAGTGGATATTGATTGTTAAGAAGGAATTGACAATCGATTTTACTATTAACTATTTTAAATAAAAATGTCCCATAGGCAACCATACGTCTTGTACTCAGCTTTTGTAATTTGTAAAGCTTAATACTAGCCTCATAACTTTCATTTAGATAATCACGGTTATATCTGAAGTTTAAATGAAAAATATTTTTTTGTAACTTTTCAATACGAGAAATATATTTAACATGTATTATAGAAGGTTGCCCTGTATGCCGATATTCTTTAGCTTAACAAATAAGGTTGGAATATAAAGCGTATCAAATGCTTTTGTGAAATCGGTATACACGGCATGCACCCTGGTTCTTGTGTCTAGAGTCTGAAGTACATATTGTACAAAACATGTAAAATTTGTAACCACTGATCGGCCACGGAAAAAAAACATGTTGAAACAAAGTATAGGATATGATAGATTCTAATATTTTACCAGAGACGGAAAGCATAGTGATAGGTCTGTAATTGCAAACCTCATTTTTATTTCCATTTTTGAAAACAGGAATTATGTAGCCATTTTTCCATAAAGTTTTCTCTTCTAAAGATTTCTAATAAAGTACGGAAATTGAATTACTATTAATTAAATGCTTGCATAGATTAAAAAAAAATCCAGGTAAACCATCTGGTCCATTACCTTTTTTTTTATTTATATCAATTTTTCGCGTTATATTCGTTACAGTAGTTACTTTGGAGGAAGTGTTAGAGGTGACGTAGACGCTTGAGAAATAAGAGGAAAAATCACTGCAAATGTCCTCATCTTCCATATAAATAGTGTTATTATAAATTACACGGTCGGGGACTTTGTTGCAATTAGATTCATTAGAGACAAAAGACCAAAAGCTTTTTACGTTTGTCTTCAAATTTGATTCTGTATTTGATAGATATGTCTTCATCGCGTGTTGAGGCTTTTCACGATCTCAACTGATCAGTCTTGATTTTGGGTGTTCTATTCAGTTATGACCTTGATTTTCCTAGTCAAATTATATCAGATTTTACCACATTAGTATGTGGTTCGTAGCATCATTTCCTATTAAAACAAGTTTGCAGAGAACATAAATTATTACAATGAGAAACTTGTACAATCTGCAGTTAAAAATCAAAGAATCTATAAGAACTTCAAGAAAGTACTAATAATATAATCAGGTTTACCAAACTAAAACATCAAAATAGCAGACAGGAACTAACTAATGGAGCAAGTCACTAAATTTTCTAGCGAAACCTCCGAAATTCTTAAAATCTAAATGTCGCAAGAATAAGATAATGTAACAGCAATGTCTAAGAACCAGATACATGCCAGGACAATAGCGCTCTAATAATACTCATTCACAAGAAGTAAAGAAGACGTCGGGAATTACTGACGGATAAGACTCCTACTGGTACTGTACAATATAGGACAGAATACAAAATGCACTAACCTCCGCCCTGTCACAAGAAAAAGCCGGACTCCTCTGTGACTTCCGCACTTTTTATCAAATACATGCTCTAAGGGAAGTTATCAGTCAACTTAAAGAATATCAATATCTTTATGATTAAGTAACTGAAATTACAACTTTTTGCCTGGAATAATTTCTGTAACTTATTTCCTTTTCGAAAGAAAAAATAAAAACCATATTATTGGATGAAAATTATAAAATACTTATTAATACCAGTTTGCAATGTAAGCGTAAATGGTAAGTAGGCTTTAGATTAAATTAAAAATTTATACGTTCTGAAAGATTGAGAAATCAATAAATTTGGTAATATTGCTTATAAGTAACTTTTGAAATGTAAGAGAATTTTTCAATTGTGAAATTATTTTTCATATAAGTTGACCGATATGTATTATTTAAAATTTCCTCAAAGATTAGTTTCTCATAAGAAGATATTTGAAAATATACAACGTCGTTACCTGCTAACGGGTTGCCTGAAACCATCAAAATTTTATTGTGGATATACAAAATACCGGCATACCATTCAATTGCTCGAAGCTATTTTGAATAGCGTTCAAAAGAACACCACTACAAGTAAAAGAATTGTTGCAACAGAGTTTAGAGTCCTTGGTGAATTTGTGAATTCTTGGCACTATACAAAAGTTCATGAGCTGTTGCCTAGGCACAGAAAAGGTTCACCTCCTGAACTTCTTTTTACAGATACATTTACCATAAAAGTAATGTACATGTAATGAAAATTCACAATTTACACACTTGGGCTGAAAGTAGGCAATTCATAATACAACTGCTTTTTCTGCTTTTTTGGGCTGATACAATTTTGTTTTCTGAATGATAAATGTGGCATCTCTGGATTTATTTTTTCTTTCTTTGAGAATAACACCACATCAACTTAAATGTCTGTATATTTCAAAAGTCCAATCGTTTCAAGATCTAAATAAGATCCCGTTTTCAATGGTATTAACAAAAAATAAACAAGAACTTACAAAAATTAAATAAAACATTTAAAAAATATATATAACCGACTTCTACCTATAACTAAAAAGCTAAAAATTATTATAACAAAATACAACTCTAGCAAATAAATAACACATTCAACGTTGTTAGGTACCTACCCAGGAAGTAAAAATATAAACATTCTGTACAAATTAATTACCTACCAATCTAGTATATTTGAAGCCGGTGCCAAGCAAATCTAAAATCTTTGATTGCGTACTTATCTACTAATTCATCAAACTTGATTGTTGCTTGGCACCGACTTCAAAAATATACTAGATTGGTAGGTAAGTAATTTGTACAGAATGACCATCTTTTAATGTTTACATTTTTTACTTCTTGGGTAGGTACCTAACAACAATGAATGTGTTATTTATTTGCTAGAGTTGTATTTTGTTATAATTATTTTTAGCTTTTTAGTTATAGGTAGAAGTCGGTTTTATATATTTTTTAAATGTTTTATTTTCAACTTTGTAGTTTTTTTTAATTCAGATAGTTTTCATTCTTTATTTTTTATTTTGTATGTATAACCTTAATAGACACAACAAGGTAACATTGAAAGCCTCAACATTACACAATGATACTTTCGCATTTAAATTGACAGGTAAATCTTTACGAACAAAATGTACTAGTACGCGTTGACTTAATAAGCCCAAAATGTATTTGTGCCTTATGGACTAAGCCATGTAACTTTTTTTCAACTTTTTTGAAAATCCTGTATAACTATAGATAATTTCACTCCAACCTGTGTACCAACCATCCTGTACATACGACTGCCCACGGACAAGCATACATTTGTTAGCTGCCTTCTGTAAAGTATAGGACGGAGTAGAATCCATCCCATATTTACGGAGTCAAATCCGTCCTATATTTCAACCATAGTATATAACTCCTTGTGGGCTACCCCATAAATTATTTCATTTTTAACATTTTGTATTATCACCCTGTGTAACATTAATTCCTCTTCACACTTTATGCAACTTCTAATGAGCTATAAAAGAATTTTTTTTTAAAATCATACTGTATAAATATAATTAAACTCCAGCATATATTTCAACCATCCTGTATATGATTTGCTTATGTCCACATCACATAACAGTTTTTTAATCACCCTATATAATTTTAATTTCACATTTTTTCCAACATTTTTATACCACCAAACGTCTAGTCCACCCTATATTCCAACCATCCTGTATATACGGCTGCCTACCATTATCATTCTAGTCCGTCCTATATTTCAATCTTCATGTAAATGCAACTCCTTCTACCACTTTACTTTGTGATTTTGTTTGCTATAAGTAAACACCCTGTCTATAAACCCACCAAATAGCAGTTTAAAGTTATTCATGTGTTGTAACTGAATTTTCTATTAGGCCGGGAGAATGAGACAACAAAAAGCACCGTCTTCGCAAAATGAAAAAATTTGCACTTAAATAGGTATTTGCCTGGTACACAAACAAAACGAGCTTGGTACTCATTGATTTAAGGAGCCGAAAATACTATGCTTTACTACCTATATGCTTGAGATGTACATAGAAAATTTTCAAATTCGCAATTAAAACTTCCAGTGCCTAAAATTACTGCACTATTACGTTGGAATTAAAATATTTATGAGGAAATGTCTGTTATGTCATTTGGAAGAAATTTTTGATAAGAATTTTTGAATTTTCGGCGATTTTCAGCAAAACTGCAAGTTGTACGTCGCAGAAAAGTATATGAGATCACCTAAGGATCTTCCTTAATAGATTAAACGTTAAAAAACTATACACATCCATAAGGAGTTATCGAAAAATCGACTAAAATATTAGGGATATTGGTTGATTTCCATGCACGTATGTGTTCATTCACAAATTTTATTACTTGACCAATAGAATTCTTTTCCAAAATTTGAAGTTTCACCTATGCGGATATATACTCTATTAAACAAGACCATACTCATTCAAAACGGTGCACCACAGGAGAAGAAATCAGGTAACATACATACAAAAAAAGCGAAAAAGTACGCGACTAATTGATAACCTCCTCCTTTTTGGAAGTCGGTTAAAAATTAAAAGGTTTCACAATGACAAATATCGTAATCACAATTTGATATTAATGTTTGACAATTAAACTGATGTAACTAAGGGAATTTCCTGCAAATTTGATATATGCAGGGTAGCACAAAAAATTTTAAAGATCATTTGAAATAACAAAGCTTCTTTCAAATTGGAAGAATTTGAAAGAGTTATCTTTAGAATTTCATGTGGCGTTCCTAGGTACGACTTTGAAACGTTTAGACTTTTGTAATATACAGACTTTCAAGTTTATTTGGTGTTATTCCCAAAGAACTCGGAAACAAATAATACAACATTCCTTGAATAAGTGGTTTGGCAATATTTCTAACGAATTAACTAGGCCAGGCCAGTGGTTTTACCACTAATCCTGTTTAAATCAACATTACTGATTTGCCGGAGTTGATTCATTTCTATGTAAAGATATCATGCGGATCCATAATGGTAGGGCATCGACACATTTTGCTGTCCATTTAAGATTATTCAATGAAACTTACGTAGCTTGTTGAATTGGAAATGGAAGTCCCTTTAAATGATCACCTCGTTCTCCTGATATAAATCCTTTGTATTGTTATTTCTGGAGACATTTGAAGGAATTTGTTTATGCAATTTCTATTGATACAAGCGAAGAAATAATGCAACAAATTTCGAAAAAATTTAAAAAATCCAACATGTATTTAACCCGATCATTCTTTATTTGTTTTTTATGTTTATTGTTAATTAAAGGTTTAAAAAATTAATATTATTGAAAATACGTTTCGTCGTTGTCTCCAAAAACAACCTGATAGTCCGGAATTACGTTTACATGATCTATTTTTATTATTGGATTACAAATATCAAGACAAGAGTTGGTTCATATTTTTTGGAACACCTTGTGTATTAGTGGAAGCAGTTTTTGGGAATAATGTGAATATATAATCCCTGAGAATACGTTTTTGCATTTCATATTATTAACTAACTTCTGTGAATTTTCAGATTTGTTTTAATTCTAATAAAATATTAATGTTATATTGAACGCCACTGGCACAAAGAAATTTTTTGTTAAAGATGAGTCTATAAGAGTGCTGAACTAAGCAGTAAACGCTTCAAAAGGTTCAGGTTGACTTGTGATAATTGTTAACTTCTACGTGAAAACTTTTAGAAATATTTGGTAAGGAATTATTTTTTGGAACCATTCGTTTTCTTCGTTTTTATTAAATATGTATGAAGTGAGAAGTTTTATCGGTCCAATTACTTGAGAAAATTTTAAAATCACTCGATTAAGAAATAAATAATTATATTTAACGTATTTTGAAAAAAAATTACAGTCAATATAACTTCAACTTTTAATAATACATTTATAACAAATCATCAAATTAGCAAATATAAAGTTGAAATTGATTTATAAGCGTAAGCTGATCTGATAAGATGTTAAATATTTTCCTACACCTTCTAATTATTCTTATTTCAGTTTTTAACTTTATTTGAGGTTCTAAAAGATATAAAATGTTTTACGACAGGCACAATGTCAGGCTGTGGAAGTAGGTGCAGACCATGTGGACCATGCAAACCAGCAGCAAAGAAGCCAGCAGCCAAAAAAACGGCCGCTAGCAAACCTGCTGCAGCAGGAAGAAAGTCAACAGGCGGCAAGTCGAGTTGTTGCTGTTCTAAGGTAAACCGCTAAGGTTGGTTAACACATTTTTTCTTTATTTTCCATTTTGTTTATTTTACAATTCTTTCCGTTAATGAAGGTTTTTATACACATTGATTTATTGCATAAATTTCGTTGTCTTGAAATTGTCTTTATGTATTTAACAAATGCTGAAATATTTTAATTAATCATATTTCAGTTATTTTATTTCCGAACATTTATATGAATAAAAAAGACATGACTTGCTTTTTATTATTTTCGTTTGTTTACTATTGTTTGTGTGAATATTTTTTATTAAGGTACATGATTTTTTACTGTATTGAAAAAGTTTCAGTGAAATAGTATTGCTATTTAAATGTAATGTTTGTACATTGGTATTACTAGAAAAAATCTTCTATTGGTTTCCTTATTTTAAATTTCATAAATTTCAATTTTAAATATATTTTTTTTGTATTATTTCTATTGATAAATGTGTCTAACTAGATTCTTGTAACAATGGGAATTTTGAAATATACAGACTACAGATTACTTGTTTCCTGTGATAGTTATTCTTAAAAATCCATAAGTACCAAAAATAAGATATCACAATTAGTCATCACATAATAAATATTAGATTATTATCCTGACAAAAGTTTTTAAGTTGTTTTCGGAATAATAATTGTGGCATTTCTACTTATAATTGTGAATTTTTAAGAGTAACGTACATTTGAAGAAAAGTCTGTATATGCTAAATCTTTCAAGAGTTTTAGATGTTTGTTCAACCTCCAATAAGATTATTAAATAGTTATTTATACAATTCTAAAATTGAATAATTTTCTTTTATTTCGCTGTCAAGTAGGTTATTAAGCATGACGAAAACTCAGAAGTAAAATGAAGTACGATGTTCATGAAAAACTATTTTATATTGGTCTATAAAGAAGATAAAACCACGCTGTTGTTTGGGGTGAATTTTTGACAACGGGATAAGTTTGTTCGATTTTTAAACCGTTTTATTTAGTTTGTCCTGCTTTTGTTGGTTGTAATTCGACATCTATGCATCATTAAAGCATAATTATATATTTTTTCTATTAGTACTTATTGAGGTTAGAATACTAATTTAATAAAATTATCCAAAACGCAAAAGCATAAAAATCATAAAAAATAGCTTACATAATGTATGATAAAATGTTGACTATTGAAAGTTTCTACGATCAAATTTGATCGAGATACTCAATTTCAACTTTAGCCGTTTTATTAGATTTTTCTTTTTTTTAGGTTTTTATTTGTTAATAAATTATCATGCTTTATTCATTCATTATAATCGAAAATCAAAATTTAAATATCTGTATTAGTATTTATGGAACTTTGAATAATATCAAAATTGTAAATAAGTGTTTTAAATTGACAAATCTATAAGGAATTATTAAACCTAATTTATAGTTCATTGGGCTGGACTAAGGCCCTCAGGTTATGCAAAAAAATGCGTAAACTTAAGTACAATCAGAAAATTATTTTAAAGAAAATTTAAACACAAAGCTCTTTTTTTTTTGCTTTTTGGATTTATTTTGTTTAAAAATAGTTTTTTAACTTTAATAAATAACATTTCAGTATAAAAATTTATTGTTACAATAAAACCTTTTAGCAAATACAAAATACGGACAAAGTAACCCTGTTCTCAAACATGCATCCCAAAAATCCCATGGCTCTAGTTTATCTACCCTATAATTCAACAGAAAATTGTGGCTTGTCTTGTATAACGCCAATAAACAGATCACATTTCTATCCATAACAGGTGTTATATAATTACGGTTCAAAAAATGGTGAATATTTGTCAACTTCTGGCTGTTAACCTACGTTGTCCGATTTCGATTTTCCAAAGGGATTTTGAAAATAGGCAATGTAAACTATAACTATTTTAGATTTTCTTATGTTCCCCTTTCAGAAACCTTCTGGCAAATTCAAATTTGACACGGGACAAAATATTACTCTTTTTTAATATGTAATTATGCAAATAGTGTTAATACCAATAACTTGATCATTTGAACTTGAACATTGATCACTGAAAAAATGTCCGTTTGGGCACTTTAGAAACTCTTTTGTAAGTTTTTGAATCCCCGATAAGTGAAAGAATTCGTTCAATATTGTCCCTAATGTATTATAAAAACCAGAAAATTGCAATTTTTAAATTAACCTTAATTTTTTAACTTAAAAAAATGTATAGCTCAGTTAGAGTTAAATGTTATGTTACAATCTTCAAGGTTCTTTAAGACATGGTATAGGCAGTTTGCTGCCATTTTTTTGCAAAACAGGCTGTAACTTGCTTTAACTCTATTGTTTGGAATGTTTCTTGTTAAATTTAGGTAAAAGTTGTATCCTTTTTTTCTAGATATATAAACTGTCAGTTATCAAGATGCAATTATAGTAATTAAAATATAATATTTTTAGTAAAGCTGAAAGCAGGCCAGTGCAAATTCCTTATTTATGACATTCTTACATTATTATAATAATAGTCTAAACAAATTGCTTATCTGAGCTCGGCATTTTGTTACAGAAGAAACCTGCTCCAAGAAAAAGCGCCTGCTATAGCGGTAATTGTGATTATTCAGACTCCTATGATTCCTACGATTCTTATGATTCCTATGATTCATCTGATTCGTATGATTCCACGAGCAGTGATGACTGTTGCCAAAGAAGACCATCATATGGCCGCTGTAGACGTTAGGCGTAGGATTTGCGTTGGACCCAAATTAGACTGACTGCTTTTGTGTTATTTTTAATATGTTATTGTATTTCGTCACTGGTTGACTGTTTGTTATATTATATCTAGCGCTAGATTAATATAGGTTGTGTAGTTTTTGATTTTATAAGCTGACTATAGTGATATTTATGTAGTGTAGGAAATATTTTTGAAATGAATTGAATGGAATTTGTAAAATTGTTATTCTAATGATAAAATATGTAATGTAATTGATTTACTTAGTATTGAAAAAATAAATAATAAATTGACATATCTAAATGATAAGTTTTATTTCTTCGATTTTGAATAATGCTGACCTGCGTGAATATTTTTAATAATTGCATTCCTTTGTTTGACAAAATTTTACAGATGAAAAATTTCAAAAGAAGAAACATATTTTAATATTTTTATGATTGGTGGAAATTGACTGTTTTATTTTCTATGATCGACAGGACTCATGATTAAAGCTAAAATAAATTTTTATCACGTAGAGACCGAAAGAATTATAAGAACTCTAAAAATGTTTAATTATGTCTTAACAGTATAATTTTGTATAAAGAAATTTGCATGCTACTTTTGAAACGTTCTCGGAATACGAGTACTTTATTTTTTAGATGAGTCATTATTTTTGTGTTTCAGCTACTATAGAGTTTGCAGTGGAACATTAAACCAAAGAAAAGCAAGAAGTTTTCAATTAAAGCTTTCAGAATTTTATATCTTTATTCGCATAAACGAAGAAGAGATGTTCCGCTTTTTTAGGCCCTCGACAAGAAAACTACTAATGCTTAACAATTTTTACAACATAGGTTTTGAAATAAAGTTGAGCAAAGTAATTTAACAATACTGCCTAACACAATTAACTTTTTGTATCAATATTATAATTATAGTAGTAGGTACCTACCTACCTGACTTAATATGAAATAAAAGTTTGAAGTGTATATATCTTATGTAAATTATTTGATAAATTATTAGGAAAATGCATTTCAGAATCTAAGTGTTTTTTGCTATAAGAGTGTTTGGTTTTCCAGTAAAATGTTAATATTGCATATTTAACAAGTTAATTGATTAACATTAAAAAGGGTAAAATTGTTTGTGCCAAGTTTTATTACATTTGTGATGAAATTACTTTTAAAACTCAAACAACAAATTGCACCCTATTAGTAACAAATGGATAAAACCTATTTTCGGCTTTCCTGCTAGAGAAGTTGAAATAAGTATAGGTTCCTCATCTCGATCAATAAAATTAGGACTTTCTAGATTCACCCCTCACAATATGGTTTGACAAGAGCTTTTCCATAAATGAAAATTCAATACTGTGTCAAAAATGGATGTCTCACAGAATATGTAGTCATGAACCACCACAAGACTTTTAAATTAGAACAAGTACATGACTTAACGTTTGATTCCGACTTTGAAGAAGATTCTGCATCAATGAGATTATTTTGTTCGTGTTTTAAATTTGTCCAAATAACAGGCAGCATTTTTTTTGGTCTAAATTAAAAGGACACAATTTATTGCACCCAAAAATAAAAATTATATTCTTTGGGCCTTTCTTTTCACACGCTAATTATATGGTATTTGTGAGTGATTTGAGTATAGAATACAAACCAAAAAATGACGTTTATTTACTGATGCTTTAATTTTACTAACTCTACACCAATTTGACCTCCAGAAAATTATAGATCAAGATATTACTGTATTATTACGGTTTATAGAAAATTTCCCCAAAATTACTGTCGCCAACATTAAAAGGATTTATTTCTAGGTTCTCTATTTACACAATTCATAAAGGTGATATAATAAAAGAAAACTTGTTATCTTAAAACATTAAATTTAGATCTTTTATGCGGTTGACATCAAACTTTCTCAGAAATCATCGATCAAATTGCTATAAAATATCGTCGAGGAGATTTTGATTGCTCATAATGCTATATACTCAATTAAAAGATTTTAAACGCCGTTCCATTGGTGATGAACACAGTGAATATTTCCAGCAGGACATCTTTACAATAAAAAAGAAAATCCCATTATTCCATTTACAAGAAAAAAATCAATTATAATACTATTATAAAATTGTAACTGTTTGTTTGTTAGTTTGTTCGGGCATCACGTGAGAAGTACTAAAGTGATTCTGTTTTTTTTTGCAACGCGTATAGTTTGATTTAAACTCTGGTATACATTTTATCTCTCTACAGTGATAGAAACGGTAGACAAAAGGAAAACGATTCTACAATGTTGGGTAACATACAATTACTCGATTGGTTCCACCGCACGCACTAAATTTTAGATAGAGGTTAGGTTTTATTCCAAATTCGGAATATACCAAAGTAACATGTTTCGATTTAAAAAAAGTCAACTGATATATCAAGCATAATTTTACAGGGTGTTCTATATATAAGATCCGTCAAACAGATTGGTGTAGAATTACATGGATTTAAAAATCTTAAAAGTTGTATTAGGTGGCCCATAAGCAGCTGCATATTTATAAAGGGTGGATAACAAAATGTTATATTATTTGGCTCATAAGCAGCTGCATATAAAATGTGGTTGAAATAAATGTGGAATAGCATTATATTTAAACAAGGTGGATAATTTTTTTTACCAGAAATGGGTTATGTACTAGTTAGGATATCTGAATGATATGTTTGAGATATTATAGTTATGAAATAGTTTTAAAAAATGTTAAAACCCGTTTTTGTGAACAGGGTGGTTGAAATGTAAAATTAATATAATTAATTATTGTTTATAGGGTGATTAAAAAAATGTTTTATATCCACAAGTAGTTGCATCTGTTAAGTATATATTTTTGATAGGATAAGTTTATATATTAATAGTTTTAGGTATTATGCCAAAACCACGAACAGGTAACTCCGATTACCCCTGTGAATATTATGTTATAATGTTCTGATATTATTGTGTATATCTATTGGTTAAATAAATAAATAAAAAATAAATAAATATTTGGTTGAACTATGTAGCGGAGTATAATTACAGTTTAAATAACATCATAAAAAAATGTTATGATTTACAAGCTGTTCCATATACAGGATGGTTGAAATATAGGGTGGATAAAAATTGTAAGTATACAGGATGGTACAAAAATGTTATATTGGATGCAGTTCCTGAAATAGGGGCGAAGTAAAGTTATAGTCGGATTCAAACATGGTTAGAAAAAGATGCAAATTAAGGGATGTTTAAATGGAGTGTGGCTCAAAAAATATTGGGAAAAATTGAGAAATAGCGTAGCCATAATCAGTTGCACATATAGGATAGTTGAAATATAGGGTTAAGTAGAGTTATAGTTAAGTATTTAAAAAATGTTATATTGGGCGACCAATAAGCAGCAGCATATAGAGGCTTGTAATTCAGGTTTAAGTAGAGATACATACAATGTGATTCTAAAAATGTTGAACAAAATTGTTATATGGGGTGCTCCATAAGCAGCTGCAGTTTTTGTGAAATATATTGGGAATTGATGGATTTATAATTATACATGGTGGTACAAAAAATGTTATACTGAATTTCCGATAAGAAGTTGCACATACAAGATGGTTGAATTAGAGTGTTAAAGTTAAACAGGGTTGATAAAAAACTGTTTGTAAAATTTTGTAGGATAGAACATGACCTATTGCATATATGCAATATTTGAAACATGGGGCCAAATAAAATTATAGTTATACAGTGTGATTAAAAATCTGTTAGAAAAACTTGCTTATAAAGGATGGTTGAAATATAAGGTGAGACAAATTATAATTTCCAGGGTGGTACCAAATTATTAGAAAAATGTTTTTATATCATAGTCCATAAGCAGTTGCATATATAAGATCGTTGAAGTGGAACAGAGTTATATAAAGTATTTAAAAAATATTATTTGTCGGCTCCTAAGCAGATGCATATACAGGGTAGTTGAAATAGTTTGTAGAGTAAAATTATGGCTATTTAGGATGGTTCAGAAGCTGAGAGATTTTTAAGTCATAATGGTTGACTATTGACAGCAGTATATTCAGGATAAATGCAGATAGAAGTACATATTTAATTATACAAGGTTCAATAAAAAGTAGAATAAAATTGTTATCTAGGGTGGCCAAAAACAGTTGCAGTTTGGGTGAAATATGTTGGGGATTGATGGATTTATTGTTATATAGAGTGGTACAAAAAATGGTATAATGGATGGTCCATAAGTAGTTGTGTATATAAGGTGGTTCAAATCGAGGGCGGAGTCGAATAATAGTTGCATATAAAGTGGAGGGTGGAGTTGATTTATAGTTAGGTGTTTAAAAAATGTTATATTGGGTGACAAATAAACAGCAGCATATACAGGATGATTGCACTATAGAGTGAAGTAGAGTTACAGATACACAAGGTGTCAACTTAAACGTCCTAAATCAAAATTTCAATTTGCAATCTACATTTTCATTACATATTTTAAAGCCATTGACAACGAAGTCAGAATCGACTTTTAAACGTTTGGCATTTAATTCAATTGTCAGCTTTTTAAATTTAATTGTGGTGTTATTCCCAAGAAAACTTAAATATAATATACAAGGTGGTTCAAAAAGTTTAGTTTAAAGTTTTTATTTTGGGTGGCCCATAAGCACTTGTATTTTGGATGAAATATATTCATGGTGATATTATACGTATTTTTGGAATTTTCAGTGAATCCCTTAAATTAACAAAGGAATATTTCGGAAAAATCTCATAAATAGTTTATATACAGGGTTGTTCGACCACGGCAAATAACATGATTAAATATGGCTAACGAAGAGAAATCAAACTTTCTGAGTTTTTTGTGAATTTATTCAAATTTGGTAAGATCGTGTTATTGTTCGGAATATAAGGTAAATGAGGTGGTAAGGTAATTTTTTGATATCGGTTTAGATCATATCTGTAAACTGAATTATCGAACTCCAAAATCGAGTGAGATTTATCAAATTTTAAAAGCTTAACTTGTATTAGTTACTTCCGTCTAAGATGGCTTATATTTACAAGGCTTTACTAAAAAAATGTATTATAATGGACTTTGGGGTCCAATATAATTGATTAACATCAAATATAAATCTTCATTATTTTCTCAAAGATTTATAATAAATATTCATTCAAATACCATAAATTTCGACTACCCTAGCACCACATAATTCAGATCTACGCTCTCCACTGAACTCCACTGAAGTTACCGGTTGGTGTAGGTATACTTATAGCATTTGCTGTCGAATGTTCCCGTAGTAATATTGTCTTCTAAGGTATATTGTTGCGTTCTTCACCATCAATCGGGCGTTCAGAAAATAGTTTTTTGGCGGCTATTGTATATTGGGGAGAGGTAGTTTTTGTTATAGATAATAAATTTCGTGAAACATACTTTTTAGTATCGCAAAAATTAAATGTTGTAATAGTATTTTAACGGTGAATAATAAAATTATTTGTTTATCCTATACCTGTCTTTCTGCTAATGTGGTTTCTGCTGTTAGTGACATCAGTGTCAAATTTAAAATACTGAATAAAACAACAAAAGCTGTGAAATTGGCTGTTTCGGAAAACATTGTTGACAATTTAAAGTCTAAAGTCCTATTTATTTTATTTATATATTTGCTATATAAAAAGATTTTACCTGTTACTAGATATATACATATACCTACATGTAAATATAGAGGCACATTGCAGATTATAAAAATCATCTGGTTTTAGTAATTAAGCACTTTGAATCTATAACATTATTTACAAACACTTTCAGGAGACATTAAAATGCAGGTACGCAGGAATGGTACATGAATTTTGACAGTCAGAATTTACTTTTTCTTATCTTATTGTTTTCACAGTATTTATCTACTGTATTAATTACATTTGAATATACATTTATTCTTATTCATCTTTTGTTTCTAAGAATATTGTAAATACATAAATTTAATTATGTTATAAATATTAATTTAATTACTCTATATAAACACAAAATTTGATTATACTATTCAGTTACCTATACAGTGTGGAAAAGCAAAATGGAATAAATTCGATAACGAAGGTCGATTTGTATTTTTAAAGGCGCATTTTTCAAAAAATGAAAAATTATATAGAGTGTGTCATGTGACATTGGTCACTAACAACGTTCTTATTTTAAATGCAAGCCCCTGTATAATATTAATTTTCTGGATTCTACAGAAAATTCAACTTCAACTTTTGCGGAAATAAAGTGTTTTCAGATTTCTTACAAAAATTAACATTAAAAAAAGAAAATTATTTTATTTCACAAATTCGCTACATTACACTAAAAAACTAATAAGTGATACTCTGATTATTTTTTAATAATATAACAAAAAACAAAAAAAAACATTAATGTCAATGTAGAAAATGTTCAAAATGCTCGCCGCGAACGTCTTGGCAACATTCTAATCTGGCATAGAAATGTTTTCTAACCTTATTCAACATCTCTCAGGCGTGACTGGATCTAATCGCAAGCATGATTCGCGTCTTTTTAACTGACTTCCAAAAAGGAGGAGATTATCAATTCGTCGCGTTTTTTTTCGCTTTTTTTGTATGTATGTTACCTGATTTCTTATCCTGTGGTGAACTGTTTTGGATGAATATGGTCTTGTTTAATAGAGTATAGATCCGGATTGGTGAAACTTCAAATCTTCGAAAAGAATTCTATTGGTAAAGTGATGAAATTTGTGAATGAACACATACGTGCATGGAAATCGACAAATATCCCTAATATATTGGTCGATTTTTCGAAAACTCCTTATGGATGTGTATAGTTTTTTAACATGTAATCTATTAAGGAAGATCCCTAAGTGATCTCATATACTTTTCTGCGACGTGCAACTTGCAGTTTTGCAGAAAATCGCCGAAAATTACAAAATTCTTATCAAAAATTTCATCGAAATGACATAAGGGACATTTCCTCATAAATAGTTTAATTCCAACGTAATAGTGCGGGAACTTTCGGCACGGCAGTTTTAATTGCGAATTTGAAAATTTTCTTTTTACATCTCAAGCATATAGGTAGTAAAGCATAGTATTTTCGGTTCCTTAAATAAATGAGTACCAAGCTCGTTTTGTTTGTATACCAGGCAAATACCTATTAAAATGCAAATTTTTCCATTTTGCGAAGACGATGCTTTTGGTTGTCCCGGCCTAATAGCAAATTCAGTGACAACACATGTCAAACTCAAACATGCTATTGGTGCATTTATACACAGGGTGTTTAGTTATAGCAAACAAAATCACAAAGTAAAGTGATAGAAGGAGTTGCATTTATATGATGACTGAAATATAGCATGGAGAATGGTTGGAATATAGGGTAGAGTGGACATGTGGTGGTATAAATATGTTGAAAAAAAAAGTGGAATTAAAATTATATAGGGTAATTAAAAAACTGTTATATGATGTGGACGTAAACAAATCATATACAGGATGGTTGAAATACATCTTGGAGTTAAATTATATTTATACAGTGTGATTAAAACATATTTATTTTATAGCCCATAAGAAGTTGCATAAAATGTGGAGAGGAATTAATGTTACAAGCCAAGCATCAATCAAGTTTGATGAAGTGGTAGATAAGTACGCAATGAAGGATTTTAGATTTGCTTGGCACCGACTTCAAAAATATATTAGATTGGTAGGTAATTAATTTGTACAGAATGAACACCTTTCAATGTTTACATTTTTTACTTCCTGTGTAGGTACTTAACAACATTGAATATGTTATTTATTTGCTAGAATTGTATTTTGTTATAATTATTTTTAGCTTTTTAGTTATAGGTGGAAGTCGGTTATATTTTTTTAAAAAATGTTTTATTAGGTCATCTTAGTTGAGGGGTTTAGTTTTGTATACAGTACTTTTGACATATCCCCACAAAAAGTAGTCTAATCAGGAGATCAGGCTGGCCATTCTATCGATCTGCGTCTCCCAATCCACCGATTTGGAAAAATTTGGTTCAGGTTCTGCCGGACATTGATTTCGTAATAGGGTGGTGCTTCATCTTGCTGAAACCATATCGTAATGACAGGAACTTGTGGGTTTACTGGATCAGGATATAAGTGTTGCAAATTTGCCACG
Organism: Octodonta nipae; assembly: GCA_034190945.1. NCBI lineage: Eukaryota > Metazoa > Arthropoda > Insecta > Coleoptera > Chrysomelidae > Octodonta > Octodonta nipae. The sequence continues at coordinate 33,256,176 of CM067223.1, forward strand.
ACATTATTTTATAGCAGTTCTAAATATTTATCTCCATTCAAGTTGCCATCAATGAAAAAGGGATCCCACCCAAACATTAACTTTTTCAGGATATTGCGTGTGTTTCTCTGTCATCCAGTGAGGATTCTCATTTCGCTAATTGGTTTGTGAACGATATTTGTGGCATATTTTTCAATGTCTAAGTACTTCTTGGAAAATAACACCACATTAAAGAAAATTGCTGTATATTCCAAACGTTTCGGGGTCTAGGTCAGACCCCGTTGTCAATGGTTAAGAAACTATGGATAAAAAAGGCACAATTCTAAGATGTAAATTAAAATATTTGACAATGTGTATTATTTGATTTCTGACGTAACTAAGAAAATTTTATTTCTAATATACAGGGTAGCACAGAAATTTCTAAAGAGCATATAATCATAAAGTTCCTTTCAAATTGGAAGAATTTGAAAGGGGGGTCTTCAGAATTTTATGTGGCCCTCCTAGGTGCGACTTTGTTATAAGATAGTGCATTCGCCAAAAATGCGACCAAAGAACTTTGTTGATTCATTGATCCCATTAAAATCGTAAGGGAAAACCTAGGAAAAACCTTATAAACTACCCCAATATTGGGTTGTTCACAAGGACATGACCATTAGCAATTTCTTCCTTAATCATCGGTAACCAGGAACGACTGAATTCTACGGAGGTAGTAGCGATACAATCGTTTTCATGCATTACTTAACGACATAAACAATACAGAACTTACTATTCAGTTTACACTAGAGCTTGAACAGATTAACAAATTATCATTCTTAGACATTTTGAAACCAAACACAATCGACATTTGAAACAGAAGTTTACAGAAAAGCGACTCATACTAACAGGTATCTCAACTTTAACTCTAATCATCCAAATTCAGTAAAAAGGGGTATCATTAAATCTCTATATGACAGAGCAAAAACCAATTGTTCTAACATAAATAACTTCAATGAAGAAAAAAGGTTTATAAAAAATGTACTTTCTGCCAATCATTACCCAAATAAATTTATAAATAACGAGTTAAACAAAATCGAATACCAAACAATCCCTAACAACCAACATCAAACTTCACCTAGCAACACTGACTCCAAGATAATCACATTAATACAATAACTATACCATACATACAGGGTGTATCAGAAAGACTAAAAAGAGTGGGAAACAGATATAATATCAAAACATCTTTTAAAACAAGACATACACTAAAATCAGTTGTATCAAAAACCAAACCAAATAACACAACTCAAAATACAAAAAATTGCATTTATAAAATCCCTTGTGAATGTAATAAATTCTATATTGGAGAAACCTCTAGACCTCTGAATGTTCGAATAAACGAACACAAAAATTACATAAAAAAACGACAATTTGAAAAATCCAAAATTTGCGAACATGCTTGGGACCTTGGTCATAAAATACATTTTCAAAATTCAGTTATATTACACAAAGAAGCACACAACACCAAAAGAAAACTAAAAGAGTCTGCTTTAATTTTGTTAAATGAAAACGATTGTATCGCTACTACCTCCGTAGAATTCAGTCGTTCCGGGTTGCCGATGATTAAGGAAGAAATTGCTAATGGTCATGTCCTTCTGAACAACCCAATATCGGGATAGTTCATAAGGTTTTTCCTAGGTTTTCCCTTATGATTTTAATGGGATCACTGAATCAACAAAGTTCTTTGGTCGCATTTTTGGCGAATGCTAATCTTATAACAAAGTCGCACGTAGGAGCGCCACATAAAATTCTGAAGATCTCCCTTTCAAATTCTTCCAATTTGAAAGGAACTTTATGATTATATGATCTTTAGAAATTTCTGTGCTACCCTGTATATTACAAATAAAATTTTCTTAGTTACGTCAGAAATCAAATAATACACATTGTCAAATATTTTAATTTACATTCTTAGAATTGTGCCTTTTTTATCCATAGTTTCTTAACCATTGACAACGGGGTCTGACCTAGACCCCGAACCGTTTGGAATATACAGCAATTTTCTTTAATGTGGTGTTATTTCCCAAGAAGTACCTAGACATCTTCTAATTGGGTCACATTGTTATCTAACCTTACCATCATTTGTTCACAGAAATACTTTCTCCTATCGAAATCGTCTTACATGAGCTCCTGAGTCGGTATCATTTTATAGGGATGTATTTTACTTTCTTTTAATACACGAAAAATGGATGTGAGGCTAACATTGAACAGCATAATATCCAATTTAGTATTATCACTTACAGCATTGGCAGCTACTTTTTTTATCTGTCTTACATGACTAAGCTCACGAAACTGCTTTTCTATTTTGCTAATTGTACCTTTTAATTACTTTTCTTGAAATAAGCGAGAAACTTCCATTTGTGTCCGTATGTTAGCTCCATAACCAATCATTTGTAGAATGGTTATTTTGTGCATTTCTAGTAAATGAACCACTATTCTGATATTATTACATACAGTTAACGAAATTCAAACGACAATAGCACTGACATTGAGTTTTGACTAAAATAAACAAAACTGTTTTTTTTTATCAAAACGCAGGAATGGTTTGTGCTTACTATCTCAATATCAAGAGCTAAATGTGAATTGAGTATTGAGTGTAATGTAGTGAATTTGTGAAATAAAATAATTTTTTATAATTATGTAAATTTTTGTAATTAATCTGAAAATACTTAATATTTCCGAAACAGTTGAATTGTCTAGAATTTCCTGAAGAATCCAAAAAATAATTACTATAGGGGCGCTTGCATTTAAAATAAGTTAGTTGGTATTGGCCACTGTCACATGACACACCCTATATATATTTTTTGTAATCAAATGCGCATTTAAAAATACAAATTAACTTGTCCAAACGTTTTTTCCAACACGCCCTCCTTTATTCGTTATCGAATTTATCCCATTTGGCTGTTCCACACTGTGTAAAATGATATACTAATAGACAATTATATTAACAGTACAGGAAATCGTTGATATTAAAACTGTATACCCAGTTTTAACTTGGAAAGAAACGATAGCAATAATTTAAAAAAACAGCAATAAGATTTTCTCTCAACCATTTTTTTTAGCTTCGCGATTTTTTTGATGTCGTTATGGTTTTGAGATTATTTCTCAAGGCATTAAAAAAATTGCAATATATTCATAACACCTGTGCCCTATGCTTAATGTATACCTAGGTAGTTTTACTGGTTTGCTTCTGGCTTTAGATTGGCTATCATTGTACTTTTCCTTTAACAGTTGATATTGATATTGATAAATTATAGCTTTATGTACAAACGTCCCTATTGTTATCTAGCTAGTGGATTAATTGCATTCTCATATAAACTACCTCATGCCAATATGCCATATGTCCTGATAATGTTAAATAATCCATAGTAGATGTGTAACAGCTGCATGTTTGTGAGCATTTGTTTTAATCTAAAGAATACATATATTAAGTAAGATTATAAGGTTTTGTATGTGATGATCCCATTTTAAATCTTGATCAAAAATTATACCAAGATATTTAACACAATTTTAACGTTTTTTAAGGAAAGAATCACTATAATTACAAAAAGTAATAAACATTGACTCATTTATATTACGTATTAATTTATTTCGGTATAACCTGCTAAAATTTTTCTTCTTCCAAGGTTGGCCTTACGGCCGGTAGTGGTCTTGATCTTTCGATCTTATTGACCATAAACAAGTGTTTGTAGATAAAAAATATAAAAAATCGTTCCATTAAATATAATTTTCAATAAATACCATTGTCTACTGTAAGCCTATTTTTTCGTTTAACTGTTTTTACTTGTTTTATATCGTTGAAATAATGTGCATCTTTGGAAATATATTATTACAAGTCTGTAAATGTCAACTTTTGATATCATCCATTCTCTTAATTCCTTGGATTACTTTTCCTTTTTCCAGTTGAAGATAAATTTCACTTTTCTGTTTTTCCACTTGTAGAATAGTTCAGCTGATGGATATCAATCACCGAGAAGACTTGCGCATGTGTTTAATACAAAAATATTGAAAATAAACAGTTTCTTGAAATAAAATAACTATTAATTCTTTCCCATATATAGCTAATAGGTATGATTAAGTAGATAAATATAGAAAACTATTTACATAATCGGGGCAGCCATGGATTCCCGTTTTTCACGCACATAACACAAATGAGCACTAATCACTCTTATGTTGCCGGTACACACGTCCCTCGTCCGTAAGATGCCAGGTATAATTCGGGGATACTTTTCAACCTTCCACTTACATAAAAAATGTATCGCGAGCACCATTTTTTAACACACACAAACACGTCCCTATACGTCCGTCGTCCGAAAAGACGATTAGGATTCAATCTACCAGTGACAAGAGAAAATTTAAGGGCATTTCAATATACAAATTTTAACAGTTGTTAAGTGTTTTATCACTTAAAAACCTCCAGTAACTGAACTATGTCGTAAGCTTTCTTTCTTTCGGCATTTGCAGATTTACATTTTAATACTTTTTATTGCACTCTGAATATTTTGGCCTGGCAGTTATTGAAATTTCCTACTAGGAAACGACCCGAAACCATCGATCCCTTGCATCGAGCCGCGCATTTGTAGTTACCGACCTTTGGCGGATAGGACTGACGGATCGAAAAACACCTGCATGAATAAAATTAACACCGAAGGCAAGCAAAAAAGGGTACAAATTGGTCGAAATATCTTTAATTTTCGCAAAATATTTGGGTAGTTCAGGGAGTAGAATGAATATATCCATTCATAAAAAACGCATTTTAAAGAAGGGTACGAACCCAACGTGGGTGGTCATATCTGGCGGACGAGGGACGTATGTATCGGCACCTTTAGAGAGACATTTTCACTATCAAAGCGTCTTTATGTAGAACAAGGGAATTTACAACCAAAAATGGATTCATTACTCGGTTGATGGCTTATATTGTGGATATATCAGGCGCTGGCCTGCCTACTAACCTAAGACGAACACACACGTGTGGCTACCCCGACAGCTTGAACGGGAATCTGCTAAAATTCTTATTTATTATTTGCTTTTACTGAAACCTATTATATCTGGGTGTTGTTTCAAAAAACAAAAATAAACAGAAAGAGACCTAGTATTGTGGTACACCAGCAATAAATTAACATTTGTTACTACTTTACATGACATTAAGACCAATTGCTCTTATTCTCATATGTTCAGATTTATTTAAAAATATCAGGTTATCAAATGATATAGGGAAATCAAGAAAAGCTTTATTACCCTATTACTATTAGCACATTATTCGTATACAAAGTACTAACAAATGCTAAGGCATCAGTTCTCCCTTTGAGATTTATAAATTCAAATTGATTAGTTGTCAGAATGTTTGACTTCTCGATGAACCAATACAAGCGCTCTTAAAAATTAAAACTTTATTGCAAATCGATAAGAGATTGGTCTATAGCTCTTCATATTTTTCTTATTACCATTTTTGTATATGGGCACTACTTCCGCAGACTTGAATTGCTTTGGACAACAGCCATTTAATACCAAATCATTTTAATTTACAAAATATTCGTCTACCATAAATGTTTCTCTAATATCTCTAAGTGAAATAGGCATAGAAATAATGGAATGATGATTAATTCTTGAACTTTAAAATTTAAGTATAATTGTTTGTAATTACCCAGTCAATTGTTCGGCTGTGATGTTATTTGTGAGGGCTCTGTTTTAATTTATTTTATTCCGTATTGATAAATAAATAATTAAATTAAATTGCTGTGATATTAAATAAAGTCACCAATGATAATAATTATTAATGATAATAATCAGTTACAAATATCAATAAATTCTTCAAAAAATCATAATTTTTATTGTGGAGAACGTATGTATTTATTAGTTGTTTATAGCTATTCATATAATGTAATAAATTCGTGGGCTTTAACTTATTTGTATAAAAAAGTAATTCTGCAATACAATTTCTAAAATTATATTTCAGAATTCTTTAATTCAATATTATTATTTACTTAACTAGTTATGTGTTTGTACTATTGTGGAATAAGTAGTGAAATAGTATTATAACTATAGTCAGTTGCTAAAACACTGGATGCTTATAAAACTGCTAATGAATATATCTAGAATCTAACGAATCATACACTTAAAAAGGATTTTTAAATAGTAATAAAATGTGGTGGATGCGCTAGTATTTTGATATGAATAAATAATCTTTGGCCTTTCTTATTAATATAGGATTAATGGTGAATTATAAAGAACACTTACCGTTGAAAACTCACAATTTTATAAACATCCACAATCACAAGGTGTTTGTTGATTTGCATTCCTGCAAGCATGTCTACGATAAAAGGGAACTATAAAAACCCGTGCACTCTATTCTCAAGATAAACAAACCAACCACTTCACTTATGACTGCATTCTGAAAATGTAGGGCAAATCAATTGCATGCGCCTTTTAATTGTTCTCTTGGGGAGAGGAAAATAATGATTTCTCATTATGACTACATTATTGAGGATCAAAATATTTGATTCGGTACAATAAACGTATAATGTTACGGCATAGAATACTGAAAACTCCTTACAAACCGTCTGGTGTGATTGTAATGAGTAATAGTATGGGAGCAATAGGACAGAAATATAACTACAGACCCTTAACAAGAAAGAACCCCTCGCTCAATATAAATCTAATAAAAAGTGTCTTTTGGTAATTTTTTTGAAACTGACATTTTAAATGTCAAATCGCGTGTATGAAAAGTCTTCATCGAAACAAACTCCATTGATTTCGGTGTTTAGTCCGAAATCTGGAAATCAACCTCTCTCTTCGTCTCCTTCTCGCTCTAGGTCTCCGTGTCCGTTTCTCTCTCGCTCTCCCTCGCTTTCCCTCTTGACTGATTTTTACGTTAACCAATGTTATTTTTTCACCGCATCCTTGGTCTTCCAAGCGGTCGCTTTCCTTCCGGAATCTATTCCTTCTTCTACTTGAATTGATCCAGTTTCTTAGCATGACCGTCCCAATCTTTCTGATTTTATTATTTTCACAATGTTCTTCTAGTCCTTCTAATTCACTGTTAGCTCTCCTTATTGTTGTGTAGTGCTGTCCTTGACTACTCCATAAATTTTACTGAAAATTTTTCTTTGTACCATTTTGAGACGAAATACCGTCTCATCCATGTTTCCCATGTATGAGTCATTACAGGTCTTATTACTAAATGATAAATTGATATTTCCGAACGGCGGGATACATTTCTGGATTTCATAATTTTTTGTAGCGCAAACCAGCTGAAATTTGGTCACTTATCAATGACCTAAATCGAAGTTTTTAAAATGTGGACTATGTAATCTTTTGAGAATCATGTGTATAGATACCATAACTTTATCCTATATGTATAAGTGGTCCGCTGTTTTATTTATTTGCTTCAGTGCAATTATTAAAATTTATTAAAGTTAAAACTCAAAACCCGGAAAAATGTTAACTTACCTTTATTTTAAAATATTAGAAGTAGGATAAGCCCCATTTCAATCATTAATTGCTCTCTATAATACAGAAAATGATAAATTTCGCAAGTGGGTCATTTCAGTTTTAATCGAAATCTATAATAAAAAAAAGGAAGTAATATCAATAATTGCTTTTAGTAGTCAAACTGATTTAGCAGTAGATCTCCCAGACTTCTTAAGGCAAGCGCAGACTGAAATTCGATTGCACTTGATCAAGATACTTGAGAACCGGATGCGATGGGTATCCCACACTGGCTCCAGGCCGACCTACAGTACTAAGCCAATTTCCTGAGAGAACTGTCCACCCGACCCTTAGTTTATGGACTTAAAAGTTGTTATAATGATTTCCATTTCCGTAAAAAAGTTGTCACCGTAGCTGAGAAACAGAATTGAGAACGGCGAGTTTTGCACACTTTTTATAAAAATAACTAACAAGAATTTTGTGAACTATTTTACTACTATGCAGCAACTTTAGAAAGGATATTTGCACACTTGAAAAACTGAATGTATGCTTGAGGTAAGTAAAGAAAACCTACTTTATTAAAAGCATCTCAAATATATTTATTAATTTTTAAATTTTTGCATTATGCTTACAATTGCCACTGATGTGAGATACGCGGGTGAAAGTCGTGAGCCCCAAATGAGTGGAGAGAAGTCTGAGTCTGTTCGCGACCTAACCAAAATGGAGCCAGGGAAGACGCCCAAATCCGTTCAAGTCCGTTCCGGTCCCAGTATCACTGCTATGATATAAAAACTTAGATTGGATCCGTTATATTGCTATAGTCAAGTTTAGGTGTGCTCTTGCCTTTATGGTGACGTCATGGGCGGACCCAAGAAGGGAGCGTTTGCGGCGATTGCCCCCACCGAGAGCCTCAAAGTTAGTAAATTAAATATTAAAACGAGGTAATCTTAACTTCAAGCGCTTAGAAAGAGGTAACTTCTATGGGTTTAAAACTCACAAAGTAGTAGTCCAAGAACTTTGGATATAAAACTGTATGTAGGTAAATTTTGTACCGGATCCGCCCCTGGGTGACATCACTCCAACGCTCAGGGGCCTTATGTTTTAAGTGGTGCTAGAGTAATTCGTAACCAGAACTCCTTTCGTGGGACTCTGATGAATAGAAAACTATTGTCGAATCGAACAGTGTCATTTTGTCATCATAAGATATAGCGATGATACGAGTTATAAGTACGAACATTTTTAAAGTGATTTTTCGATTCTACAAAAGTTTTCTATAGATCGGAGTCGCACGGCTGAACCCGAAATATCCGAAACGAGTATTATTTCAATCATATCTCAACAGTAGCTAGAAGAGCAGACGACTCTTCAAAATATCTCATAAGACAACAGTTGACCGCCTACACGTTAGCAATCATACCTGCGAAATTCTAATTCTATCTAACATAATTAAATATATATATATATATATATATATATATATATATATATATATATATATATATATATATAGTAAAAAGTGTTACCTCGAAAAATGTTAAACTGGTTCTATGGAATCCCTCATATCCACAAAGTCGGACTTCTCTTTCACCTTGTATTAGCTTTAAGTTTTCCATTTTCTGCTCGTTTTCCTCTTGATTCCTACTGCTAAATATGAAATCTCAGTTATTTAAAAAAGGACGTTTTAGAGCATATTTTTGACATTTGGCACAAATATTTCGGTGTGTAACATATCAACAATAATAAAAATGAATAGAGGTTAATTTTCTTGCAATACAATTTTTCATAAGAATATGTTTTCTATTTTGGAAAAATCAAATTTATCATAATAGATTAGCAAAAATTTGGGGAAAAATTAAAAATGATGTGAAAAATTAGTCAACGGTAAATCTTTTTTTCAGAAATCCTAGAATAAAAACATTGAATTATTACAAAAACAATGTAGAAGGAGGTACTCGATATAAAAAAATAGCACATTATTACAATTTGCTTATCGAGTATTCTATTAATAGCTGATTGGTTTTGCTAGTACAGTTAAGCTTAATTAGGAAAGAGTAGGGATTTTAATACTCAAAACTTGCACTGATAATAGAGAAATTAGAGAAATTTCTTATACATACATGCATCATTAGAATTTTCTGGTATGTGGTGATGGGATTGTTATATTAACAATTTTCAAGAGCGTCTAGAAATATGGGTATAATATTTTTCTGAATTTTTTGTGACACTGATTAGCACAACTTTCAAAAACAAGAAAAATTACTAGGTTCTCCTAATTAACCTATTTGGATTCACATGCACTAAACAGGCGGTTTCGTTAGGCATTTTCCCAAAAAATCCTTTATTTGCGAATTTTCACTATTCTGCAGCGGAAACTTTATGATGGAATAAACATCCTAGTTGGAAATTTGATTGCGCATAATTGTGATGATTTCCACGTAGATAAGATACTGACTGAAATATTTCAGCTAAAATGTTTAAACATGCTATTATAAGGCCAGTTTTCATTCCAAGATTTTTTTCTGCAAATTTTTGACGGAATTATATTGGAATTCTTAGTGTATATCTTAATTATTTCTGGACTAGTACTTATTTTGATTTCTGTAAGTACAAATAATATTTAGAGTTACTTGGCATCTAATAATGAGATTATTAAAAAAATAGATTTCTTTATGTTTTTCTCGGGAACTAACACCACACTTTGAACATAAAGCTGTATATTTAAAAAATCCAAAAATTTCAAGTTTCTGTCCCCGGCTTTTGACTTTTTTTTAAACATTCAATTTCAATATTATCTTTTATTTCATTATCATTATCAATCAGTATCAATCAGTACTGTACTCGTCCACTATGAATAGGTTTTATATCATCAAACCATCTTGCTGGTGGTCCTGTTTTTATATACATCTTCCTAAGTCCAAACTTCATAATTTGCTTGCTCTATCTGTTATCCTGCATTCTAGCTATATTCCCCGAACAATTCCAATTTAGGATTGTAATTCTCTCTACTGCGTTGGTAAGCTAGGTTATTCTACGTACTTTGTGGTATGATCTCTGAGGGTCAATTCCATAACACGTTGCATCACTCTTATTTGGTGTGTAATCTGTTTTGTTATTGTGAAAGTCAGTCAGCATCATATGTAAGAACAGGGCCCTAATGCTTGTAACAATTCGACCAGTCTACCACTCGACTAAAGACGTATGTCGTATGAAATATGACTTAAATGAAGTTCAACCTGTACATTAAATTTCAATTATGTCAGGTCCTTCAGAAAACAAAGGAGATCTTATTTAATTTAACTCATTTTGCGGATATAACATTCAACAGCAATTCACTTATACCATTACGTCAGTAACAGTTTATAGATAATTATTTTAACAGCTCGTAAAGTAAACTATTTAAATACTAATAACCCGCAAAAATACGAATTTCGTTTGTTTCTTGTTTATATAATGAAAAGTAATGACGGAATCGTAATGCCGTCTACAGAAAAGTTGTACAGAATTAGAAATATTTCTTATTGAGCGTTTATACATTCTGATTGGATCATTTTTTACTAAGTAAACTCAGTACAACTGGTCAAAAATGGACTTTTTTCAAAAAATTATAATTTTCTGGTAACTGATACTGGAATATTAACCATCGTCAAATGGATAGTTTATGATGTTAAGTTTAGATGGGCTCACGATGGATTCTGTTGAATAAGGTAGTTTTTAAGAATTGAAATTTAAATAATTTAGAGAGATATTATGCACATCAAACCGTATTAACGAGGCTAGTCCGACCGGGATATACTAAAAATATTTTGAAAAGTTGATAAATTTCATTTCAATTTGTCTATGTTGGATTTTTGCTATAATGCCGAGAAATTGGTTTAAAACAATAGTGAATATTGCACTAAATGTACAAATATGGAATAGCCAGCCAGCGGTGTACGGACAATAGCTTACAAGGCACATCAACGGATCTAGAATTTTCTTGAATTAGGGGCCCGAGATGAAAATTATGGAAAATTAGATTATTATGTTTCTTCTGGGCAGTATATTATGTTTTTATTTACATAACTATTACTTGGCCACATTGGTTAGTGATATTAATTAAATTACTTTTTTCCACTCACTGGATCCGCCACTGTCAAGACATCGGAGGAGAAGTAAGGATCCGTCGGTTAAGCCAAATTTCACAAGCAGCAATTAATATATATATATATATATATATATATATATATATATATATATAAATCAAAGATATAGGAAGTGAAGTGCATTTTATGAGCTTTCAAAACATGTTTTGCATATTTGCATATTACGATCGAACTATCTTAGTTAATACAATCTGTTTTGCAAAATATTCCAATAAATTATTTTAATTCAAATTCTGCAAGATCAACTTAATGTACAATACCGACCTTTAACCTTATTAATCTCAACGTTATAGGCTATCACTAGGAGGCACACTAGGGTTCCAGCTGTTATTACCACCAGGTTATGATTTTTTAAAATCATTAACTTTATATCGGTTAATCCAGCTTTTCTTTAAGAAATAAGCGATCAAAATGCATAAACACTCATTTTGAACATCTGATTCTCTACAATTTTTCTTTTGGCGGCATTATGAACAGATCATTACTTTTTACACTCTAAGCAAAAACACGAAATTATTGGGGTTTTTAAGGCTCAAATAATTTACTTGTACGAGTTTGCTGTTAAAATAATGTCAATTATGACTTATAAACTATTATTGACGTGATGGCCTTTCCGGTTTGCTGTTGAATTTTGTCACTTAAAAATCTCTATTTACTGGTATAACCAGTCGTTTGTAAGATTTGTATAATTTAGTTGAATGCTCCCCTACTATCAAGAATTTCCCACCGCGCATACGGGTTTTCCTTCTCTATCTAAACATCAATTTTAGGCTACAGCTGATGTTTCTGTTAGGTGGTTTGTGAAGTTATCACGCGCAAGCGCTTATGGAGTTGCTTTGGTTTAATCAAGTGTGTCATCCTATTAAGTTCAATCGAGGTTGGAGATACACTATAGATATATGTATTTTCTGGTTTGGATGACTTTATTAAAAAGTCGGGAGATAAATTTTCTGCTTACATGTCAGTTTATGGCTTAATTTTGGATGAGTGAATTTTAAGAAATTTAGAAAAAGCAAATCAAAGAGCGGTAAGTTCTTAAATGGACGTACAAATATGCTCAATAAGTTGTAATTAACAAAATATTTAAAAAAATGGTTGAAAATGTTACCTAGACATAGGAAGGTTTTATAGGTTAACTACGTGCGACAAAATTACTAAATTTTCTTTGCCACGTAATAGCCAAACAACGTTTCATGTGGATTTCAAGCGAATTTAATGTTTACTCTTATAACAGTTCTGAATAATTTCTCATGTTATTCAAAATGTTTTTGCCCTTACGCAGTTCGTCGCTGAAAGTTTCGTGAGATAACCAATTATGAGTTAACATTTTTCGGTAATTTCCCAAAAGATAAGCAAGTTTTGCGTGCGATGTTACCGTTAACTCATTCTCTTTAACCATTCACTCGTTCATAATTGTAATAAACAAACTGGAGAAATATTACAATAATTTTTATAGTTGTACATACCGGATTCGACATTAGTGTAGAATTTCTATAAAATATGTGATTTTATGATTTCAATATTGAACGCATTAGAATGTATCTATACTATTATAAAATTGTAAGTTTGTCTGTTTGTTTGTTTGTTCGGGCATCACGTAAGAACTACTCAACTGATTTTGCTGTTTTTTTTGTTGCATAGCCTATAGTTTGACTAAAATCTGGTAGACATTTCTACTTCTACCATGTTGGGTAATATAATTACTCAATTGGTTCCACCGCACGCACACAATAGAAGAAATCAACTGATGTATCAACCGTGATTTTACAGGGTGTTCTGTATATAGGAAACTTATAGTAGAATGACACGGATTTAAAAAATCTGAAAAAAGTTATAATAGGTGTACCATAAGCAGCTGCATATATACAATGTTGCTGAAATAATGGGGAAACTGATATATCAACCGTAATTTTACAGGGTGTTCTATATACAGGAAACTTAGTACGGAGTAAAATGACATGGAATTAAAAAATCAAAAAGTTTTGTTATATAGCAGTTACATATATTGGAGTACCTGAAATATGGGACACAGTAAAGTTATAGTTATAGTGTGATTCAAACAAGGCTAGAAAAAGTTGCAAATGAAGGGTGCTGTAAATGAAGTGTGGACAGAAAATATACTTTATAATGTGGTTAAAAAAATATGAGGAAGAATTGTGGAATGGCGTGGCTAATAATCAGTTGCACATCTAGGATACTTGATATATGGTGGAGAAGTGTTACAGTTAATATTATATTAGTTGACCAATAAGCAGCAGCGTACACAGGATGGTTCAAAAATAAGCTGTAATGTTTGACTGATTGCCATCAGTATATACAGGATGGTTTTAATGTAGATAGAAGTAGAATTTTAGTTATACAAGGTGGTTCAAAACAAATTGATTAAAATTGTTATATAGGGTGGCCAAAAAGCAGTTGCAGTTTGGGTAAGTGTTTAAATAAAGGTTTGGTGTTAGGGTGCCAAACAGTGTTTTTACATTTGTGACACACAACGAGTCCCACAGGCATTTCCATTAGGGTGGATCGAAAAGTTTTAAAAAATTGTTATATAGGGCATGAACAGTTGCATCCTACTATATTAAATAACCTGAAACATAGGGCGAAGCAAGATTATAGTTTAAGAGTGTGATTAACACAATGTTAGAAAAAGTTGCACATTTGAATTTAACCACGTTGTAACCAGAATTATAAAACATATAATATCTGAAATTGAATGTTTGAAATAACTAAAAACATATAATATCTGAAATTGAATGTTTGAAATAACTAAAAAATTGTATTGTTTTAAGACCTTCTGGAAGTTTCTATTATATCAACTTATAGAGCAAAATTTAACTCATTACGAATTGTAATGAAAGAATAGTAATGTTGTCTACAGTAAACTTGAAGAGGATAATAAAACCTTCTTAATGACTGTTTATACATATATTTTTTGTGTTTTTTCTGAGCAGTTTATTACGTTTTTATTTACATAACTATTGTCTGCCCATATTGGTCTATTTTTTCATTGGTTTCTAAAGTTAATAGATACCTGTATACAGTTTACTGATATTAATTAAATTACTTTTTCCACTGACTGGATTCGCCACTGTCAAGACATAGGAGGGTCTGTCGTTTAAGCCAGATTTCAAAAGCGATATTACTACATTTTAAGGCACTATGACAAGAAGCCAGTATGTATGAATTGAAGTGCATTTTGTATGCTTTCAAAATATATTTTGCATATCGCTATCGAACAATCGTGGTTAATACGATACGTTCTGCAAAATATTTTAACAAATTATTGAAATTGCATTTCTGCAAGATCAACTTAACGTACAATATCGATCTTTAGCGTTATTAATCTCTACATTATAAGCTATCACTAGGAGGCAGTAATTTGCAGTTATTAGAACCCATTTATATATTTTTTTAAATCACTCACTTTATATCGGTTTTTCCAGCTTTCCTTTATGAAACATGCTACGATCAAAATTTACAAATACTCATTTTGAAGATTTTCTGATTCTCTACAATTTTTTTATTGACGGCATTATGAACAGATCATTACTTTTAACCCTATAAGCAAAAAACTAAAATACCACATATTTTTTGGGGGTTTTTGAGCCTCAAATACTTTACTTCTATGAGTTTGCTGTTAAAATTAAGTAAGTCATGACTTATAAACTATTATTAACGTGATTGCTTATGCGGTTTGCTGTTGAATTTTATGTCACCTTAAAATCTCTATTGACTGGTGTAACTTGCTAAAGTGAAGTTTGTAAGAAATTTGCCGTGTCTTTAGATCAGAAATTGAATTTCTATAAAAAAGAAAATTATTTTTAAAAGACATTTTGAAAGTTAAGTACATGGGGAATTTCTAGAATTGACAATTGATTTAAAGGGGTGTTGTTTTGTTTTCTACTAAATTTGCCAGATTTTAATAGTTAATGTTGTTCTGTTTTGAATCAGTTTAATTTAATATTACTGTTGTGTTGCAGTTTTTTTGCCAGCAGTTAAAATTCTTATATAATTGTAAAATTTAAAGTGTAAAAATTTTAATGGAATACACTTCATTCCTAGAAAGGTTATTATTGGTACTTATGGGTTTAAGTATTAAAAATAACCTTTCTTAAAATGAATTATTTTAAAAAAATATTTTTTTGCGTTATCTAAAAATACCTTTTTTAAGTTATGTCATTCGAATTAAAATTTCCCTGTAGGTAATCCGAGTGGCGTGACGTCTCGATATATGTTAGGTAGGGATGTTAAGAAGAGGGGAGTTTGTCGGTTTGGCGAGGCGTAGTCGATGCGCTGTTAGTAGCATCATGTCAGAGCAAGAGGTGCATACGTCTGTTGCGCAACGTGTTGTTATCAAATTTTGGCGCGGGAGGTCGTTAGACCGCCTGAAATTTTGCGTCGACTATCTGCACAGTTCGGCAATGAAACACTTTCAAGGACCCAAGTGTACGACTGGCACAAAAAGTTTTCAGATGGCCGAGAGACAGTGGAAAATGAGCCTCATGCACGCCGTCCCACGACAAGCATCAATGAGGCGAATATCTACGCAATTGCTGAACACGTTGGAATATCATACGGGAGTGCTCAATCAACCATTTCAGATGAGTTGGGTTACCGAAAAGTGTGTGCAAGATGGGTTCCTCGCCTTCTGAGGGAAGATCAGAAAGCAAACCGTCTTGCCGTATGTGAAAGGTTGTTAGCAAGATATCGAGCAGAGGGGGATGAGTTTTTGAGACATATTGTCACCTGTGATGAGACATGGGTGCATCATTATACCCCGAAGTCCAAACGTGCAAGCATAGAGTGGCGAAAACCTGGAGAGGCAGCACCGCGGAAAGCCAAGACCCGTCTTTCTGCAGGGAAAATTCTTGCAACAGTTTTTTGGGATTTGAAAGGCGTACTGCTGATCGATTTTCTGCACGAACGCCGTACCATTAATGCTGAGAATTACTGCGAACTACTCCAACAAGTGAAACTTGCCTATCGGCAAGAGAGGCGGGATATGTCTATCCGAAGTGTGATTCTGTTGCATGACAACGCTCGGCCACATACAGCTGCATTGACTCAAGGAAAATTGAACAAAATGCATTGGGAAACCCTTGAACACCCGACTTACAGTCCTGTTTGTCGCCATGTGACTACCACATGTTTCGGCCACTTAAAGAAGAACTGGGAGGCCACCACTTTGAGGACAACGAAGGTGTAGAAACGTTTGTGCGCAATTGGTTATCGACACGACCGTTTCATTCTTTGAGAAAGGTATTAACACACTTCTGATTTGGTGGGAAAAATGTATACATAAGAGAGGAGACTATGTAGAAAAATAATATGTATTAAAATTTGTATTGATCGTACCAATAAATTGTATTGTGTTGACTCATCGGAGAATGATTTTCTAAGTTTCATATGGACTAGTTGGTGTTTGGCTTCTATATTTGCTGAGCTTAGACTTCATACATCTAGAATGTATATGTCTATTACGCGGTAGTAGTTGATTACCAATCTGTGTCTTCTGGTATTTTCAAATGTGTGTTTGTGTTGGGGGTGGTGAGGGTAGAAGGTATTGTTGATTAGTACTTCATTTTGTTCATAGATGTTGACTATCATGTAGGCATTTTCAATGATAAAATGAGTTACGAGCACGTTCCAGTGTGTTAATTCCAGGTGCATTTATGGAAGAGAAAATACGATAATCGCAAAATAGCAAACAGTTTTCTATAGTTTAAACGTTTTCATTAATACATGTGGTCTAATTATATTATTTCCATCCAGACGACAACAAATATTAGGGCACTCTCTTCGAGGTGTCATTATATTGTACGCAAGACAATATATCTGATATATATTGTTTCTGGTCGGGAACCTTCATCAGTTACGCTTCACACAAGATAACGTCCTCTCGAACACTTCTTTATGTATTTGAGAGATAACAGTAAAGTTGTAGACGCAAGATGTAAGACCGACATCAAGGATTTTCGGGGAAACTAGCACACATAGGTTCTGAATCTGGGAGCCGTTCCGTGTAATTGCTGTTCTCCCGTAACTGCTAGGTTAGCATGTCACGATAAAATTTTCAGGTGACTTCACCTGTCACAGATATTGAATACTCTCTTCGAGGTGTCTTTTGTACAAAACAATTTTATCATAGAGGTTCGTTTATATCTTTTAAAGATTACTCAAATTAAAGAACCTATAAGATTAAAATGATCTACTAATCTTGTCAATATTATTTCGTTTGTTTCGGTATATATGTGAGTATTTATAAATCTTTTATATAGTAACTACCTAATATTATGAAAAATTCAAACATTTTGTCAAATGGTTTTCTTCTGGTTTGCATTTGTAGAGAACACCTTTTCCGCCGTCTTCGGCTTTCTTCTTAAATGCATTCCTTCATTTGCGGTAATTTACTTTTTCTACACTATTGACCACTTTGTGGGTGTCTGTTCACCTGTATTTATGGCTTTTGTTAAACCTGCCAAAAAATCTATAGAAAGCAGCCTTCTTGCTTATTTTCAGTGATTCTTGGTATAAAATTAAGTATTTACTACATTAATAGAAAGTCTGAAATAGGTTCATTTACTATTTTTTGGATTTCCTATCCAAATTCATTTAGTACTACTACTGGTCCGCCCGATCTGTTTTTCTGTAAATTTTTGCTCAAGAGAGTTTGCGAGAAATCTGATCCTATATATTGTAATTCGAGTACGAGGAATAAAATTAATATATATTTTTCTCAGTGTAGAAATCACACAGACTTTGTCCCTATATGATTGTTTTTGTGGAATTTTGTGTTTTTGGATTACAGTACCTAATTACAAAAAAAAAACAGACACACACACCTTTTTGTGGGGCGCCATATCTTGGATGTCCAGGAACTGGAAATTTGTATGAGATAAAACTTCCTTTATAAATATTTTTTAAACTGGACAGGTAGTTCCACAGATTAATGCTTTCATACATGAAAGCTAGCCAGCATAATAATATTAAAATGATTTAATGAGCATTATGAGAACAAAAACATATTTTTTTCGAAATGGATAGATTTTATATTCAGAAAGAGTAATGATGTAAGAATATAACATAATAAATTCTCTATGAAATATGAAATTCAGTTTCTTATTAAGAACATCTACCATTAGTTACCAAATGTAATCATAAAAAGACCATTAACTTAGTTTTAAGCCGGACGTGAGTCTCGGAGTAGAGGGAAACATAATAATTCAGTGTCAGAAATGGATAAGAATATGTCTGTAGGGTTATTTCTGAGAGTAAAATGAGTGCAAAACCAGTAAATGTAAAATTATCTCTCTATTTTAATAAAATAGTGCTAAAATGTAACAATTGGCAAACATCGTCTAAAAGAAAGTTGGGTTCATCTTTTGAAGGATATCCGTACTGTTGTGGTATGCATGGATTACATAAAATTAGAATGTTGCTATTTTCTTGAAAATATTTAACAATACTAGCTGTCGCCCAGTGGTCGAAATTCGACCAATTGTGTCAATATCTCTGGCAGGTTAAGTAACATGAAAATTTTATCGTGACATTCTATCCTAGGACTTTAGGGAGAACAGCAATTACACAGAACGGATCCAGATCCGGAACGTTTGTGTGATAGTTTCCACGAAAATCCTAGATGTCGGTCTTACATCTCGCTTCTACAAATAAGTAACGAAATTAATTTTTTTTTCAGATATAATTCATAGAACTTTATTTGTGTTCAAATTCGTAATTCTTAATTTAATATGACAACAATTCAACTGCTAATGGGCTACCCTA
Organism: Octodonta nipae; assembly: GCA_034190945.1. Lineage (NCBI taxonomy): Eukaryota > Metazoa > Arthropoda > Insecta > Coleoptera > Chrysomelidae > Octodonta > Octodonta nipae. Next base: position 33,275,540 of record CM067223.1, read on the forward strand.
CATATTTATTTTTTCTAACACCCCTGTATAGCTATAATTGCACTCAATTCTCTAACATTTATTAAAATCCTCATTATAATAATTCCATCTCATTATATATTTCCACCACCCTGTATATGCAACTGCTTATAGACCATGCATAATATTTTTTAACATTTTTCAACCAACGGGTAAACCATTCTGTATATGCCACTGCCTATGACCCACCATATTTACTCTTTTTGTTTATGAAATTTTTAATTATCTTGTAACTATAATTCTACTCCGACCTATATTTCAATCATTATATATATGGAACTCTTCGTGGTCTACTCTATAAATCAATTCCTATTCTAACATTTTTTATCACCATCCTGTATATCTATAATTCCTCTTACCCTATATTTCATCTTAACTATATATACAACTGCTTATGGGTTACGAAATATCGCATTTCCATTTCCGCCACCCTGTATATGCATGTATGTATAACATTTTTTGCACCACCCTGTATAACTGTAATTTTACTGCACCTTCTATTCCAAGAACCCTGTAAATTCAACCGCTAATGGGCTTCCCTATATAATTATTTTATTAGTTATAATTGCACTCTACTCTATATTTTAAACACCCTAAATATGCAACTGCTTATGTGCCACCCATTAAAAAAATTATTTCTAACATATCTGGAATCGCCCTGTATAATTATGATATTCAACGATTACTTTACCCACTAAACAATAACAACGCTTGCATGCCACCTCCAGAAGTACATGCTCTAAGTATATAATAGCATTGGTCTGTCTATATATAATTACTCAATGGTTTGAGTCTGGCGGCAGCGGCACGCGGCACATTCATTTGTTTGGCATTGACATTATTGACGTAAATAATGAATTTTTATTATATTTTATTTAATGAATGAACCAATATTATAAATTAAGATTAGCATTCTGCACTGAAGGTCGTCAGTAGCTACTAAACAAAACAAAAATGAAGAAAATCGGTTGAGAGACAGAGGAGAAAATGGTACCTAATCGTTTTGTCTTAGCCTATTTATATATAGATGCAGTAAACCGTGCAACGCATTAGTTCATTGGACGATAAAATGGAAAATTTAATCTAAGGGTTGCCACGCCCATCTTACATCGTAATGTCTATGTCTGTATCGTCTCTGTCATTTCATTTCAGTTCACCGCTCGCAGTACAATTCGGTTTAAAAACACACTTAGGTCAACGAACAATAGTCTTATTTGGTTATCTCCATATAGGTATCTTAATTTAACCTGGACTAATAAAGGCAGTTTTGTAGTTACAAAAACTTCCTTCACTTAGTATATCTTTCGAATATATTACTTCTCCATCAAATAACCAATTAATTAATCTTTAAAATTGCAGTCGTTAAAAATTCGTTATTTTTAATTAGTTGTATTTTACAAGGATGAAAATTTGATTAAATACAGGTGTTTAATACTGATGTCTCAGATATGTACCTACTTATGTTGTTTTTTTGCTGTTTTGTAAGGTTAAACCGATTATTTAAATCTTCAAGCAAACGCCGCACTGCAGTTTTTACCCCCGAGCGGTTAAACCGCTCGAGATTCACACACTACGGTTAAAAACCGCGAAACAGGACTCGATCATCAAACTGTGAAAATTTTGACGCGGTTTTTACCCGCGAGCATTTTTTAACATTTCACCTTCAATTAGTTTTCTGGAATCTAAAAACCTGGGCGATAGTGCGGCCTAGGTCTAACAGTAGATTTAATGGTGTGGTGAAATTTGGTACCTGCCTTACAATATTCTGATAGTAGGAAATCCCACCGCAAGATTACTACGTTTATCTGTTAATTAATAATAAATAAAAACACCTTTAAAATAGATAATTACTAAACGGGAAATACATTTCTGATGAGTTGCCACAAATATTTTTTAAATTTACTGTTTAGTACATTTTTTTTTTAATTATCTTTAAAAATAGTTCTACTCAAAAGAAGTTTTATGAAACATATCAAATCAAAGCCATTATGTTTCTATACGATGACATAGGATTGGGTATTTAAAAGAGAATAGAAATAGGGTTTGCCAACTATGACAGGTAAGAGTAAGATAAAGGACGAGGATGCTCCCCACCTGTAAATGAAGTTGTACGTCACTGCAAGGTTGAGACGTATATTCAAATATACTCTTTTATAATCAAGATAATTAATGAATTAGCTATAATTTATTTTAATTACCGGTTTTCTTATTCTGACAGACAAAATGTTAAAAAAGCACGCTTAGTGCCAATTTGACATTTGAGGCATCAGTTGAATCTTAGCAATTGCTAATCAATATTAAGAATAAAATTAAATATACATTTGTGTTAGATTCAAATAAATTGTAAGTGAAATGGAAGTTACATGGGCTTATCATATACATTTTTATGTTCAGCTGATTGTACAGTTAGCTTATTCAAAATAGGGTCATAAATATTTGTTTAAAAATTTTCTGGTCCACAGAAAGTAGTTCTTTCATTTGTCTGTGAGTTCCATAACTATAATAACCTAGGTCTCCAGGCCTTTTGCTTTTTTTTCATATTAAAGAAACAACTGTCCTTAATATCTTGAACAAAAGCCGACAGAGAACCATAAATTAAGACCAAGGATTATAGATCAACTTTAAACTACGCAAGCTCCTTGCTATCAGCATTGAAAATATTTAAACAATTTTCGTAGGAAATCTGAAGCTGGCGATCGTGTCTTGGTTCCTTTTTTCCTTTCCGCAACACAATCAAATGTTTCAAAAAGTTTGCGAAAGGTTTTTCAGTCTCAACATCGTAAGCTACACCAAAATCTCCCAAAACAATCGACGGCTTCAAATAAAGATTCAGATGCACAAGTGCCTACTGTTAAGAATTAATTGTTTTAATTCATGTCTCAATTATATTGCTGAGATATTACTTGCATTATCATAAGATATGTAAAAAACATTCTTTGCTAACAAGAACTATTTTTGAATGGGTGATGCCACATTAAAGATGTTGATATCATAATTGTCTTCTTTAATTGGAAAAGAAATATACAAATCAATAAATCGTAGTAGTATACTCGTAGAGGGTCCACCTAAAGTATTCTAGTTGAGTCCTACACTGCGCTTCAAAATAGATCTGTCATATGATTTGTAGTTCAGTACTTAATATCTTGAAGAAAAAGCAGACAGAGAACCATAAATTTAGACCACGGATTATAGATCAACTTTAAACTACGCAAGCTCCTTGCTATCAGCATTGAAAATATTTAAACAATTTTCGTAGCAAATCAGGAGCTGGCGATCGTGTCTCGGTTCCTTTTTCGCTTTCCGCAACACAATCAAATGTTTCAATAAGTTTGCGAAAGGCTTTTCAGTCTCAACATCGTAAGCTACACCAAAATCTCCCAAAACAATCGACAGCTTCAAATAAAGATTCAGCTGCACAAGTGCCTACTGTTAACGAATTAATTGTTTTAATTCATGTCTCAATTATATTGCTGAGATATTACTTGCATTATCATAAGATATGTACAAAACATTCTTTCCTAACAAGAACTATTGATTGGGTGATGCCACATTAAAGATGTTGATATCATAATTGTCTTCTTTAATTGCAAAAGAAATATACAAATGAATAAATCGTAGTAGTATACTCGTAGAGGGTCCACCTAAAGTACTCTAGTTAAGTTCTACACTGCGCCTCAAAATAGATCTGTGATATGATTTGTAGTTCAGTACTTCACAGCAAAAAATATTACTTTCATTTTTTCATCATATTTATTGGGCTTTTTATCCGTCGAGTTTCAGTCTGTGTACGTCCACATAATGGGACTAATAATTTTCATTCTAGGCAATTAACTTTTTGTTTATATTTTATATTTAACATTATACAGAATCAATGTTCTTTATACTCAAAAATAAAGTTTTTTAATGAACAACTCTACAATGAACTTCGCAGCCGCAAGTTTTCATTTTCACTAACAATTAAGGTCGAATCCTTAGAAAAAGATTGGACAAGACAATGGATGTAAATGTGATAAGAGATACATGTCAAAGAAATATTTTATAAAAAATTCTATGTTACGCTATCAAATATCTTGACAAAGATATTTTATCAAACGATGTAACAAAATACTATTTTTTTTAAATGGAAATTATAACTAAATTTTGAAGTGTACTTATTAAGTACTATATTTATTAATACAAAATTTTACTGCCCTAAAATCGGGCTGCTTTTGACCCATGCCTTACGGGTCTAGACCATTACTGGTCGAAATAAATCATTATATTTTTGGGAGAATGTTCCTCTGCTGCTCTACTATGTGTTGGTATTTACCGACTGAAGCGTATTAAATACTGTGTATAAATAGTATCAGAATGATTCCTGAGGAGGACTATTATAAAGTTTTTCTCTTCAGTTATTTACTGCAAGAGATACATGTTTGAAAATTGTAAATTGGGAACTAAGAATAGTAAGGGATTTAAAAAAACTGCCAGGATTACTGGTTATCTGTACAGAAATTCTTCCTCACAGATATTCTGAAAGAAAGAGATGTTTAGAATATGATCAACCCGTATTTATGTATATAAAGAAGTGTTTTATATATGCACTGACAGAAATTGCAACACCCAGAAGTAGATTATTAAATTTAATAGTGTTGTGGTAAAACATTGATGCTGTAGTAAGGAGTAAAAGATTAAAATTTGGTAGTTTGGTAAATGCTTTTTCTTGTAATATTTGTAGGGATCCAAAATCGAGGTTTAATAATGTTAAAATGATTAGAGTACGTGTACGCCGAATGTATCACCAGCTAAGAGAATCTGAAAGAGCTCGAATTTTTGGTTTACGGGAGGCAAGTTTTTCATTTCGAGAAATGCATGTACAAAAATCCAACTACTGTTATGAGATGTTGTCAAACGTGGTTTGATAATAACCAAAATCGGAGAAGGCTAAGCTCCGGATGTCGAAGGCGCACAAAAGAAGTTCAAGATCGACATTTAAGACATATTACCATTAGAGACCGATTTTTGCTGATGAATGGTTAAGAGAACATGGCCGTCATTTAACTATCCGAACAGTTTAATGCCTTATAGGGTTTTTTGGACTGCATCTTGTTTGCTACCTCTGACCGCTTAGCATCGAAGATCGAAGGACTATACTCCAATCATTATATACATTTGGAAATGCAAATGAACCGAGACAGCTAAATATTTTATATGACCTGGGGGTGCCTAGAAAAGCTTAACTTTTTTGTAGCATTTTTCATGCTCTACAATTATTAAGTGTTATACATTTTTGCTCATCATGCATCGTTATCGACATATCGATTGTAAAACTCAAAAATTTAGAACATGAAATTTGTTTTTGCTATTAGCTTTTTTTCTGGTGATAAACATTAAAAAATTGCTAAAATGGTACATGTAGATCGTATTAAGTCCTACATTGGTTTTAATCACCGGACTTGCACAGGTCAAAATGAATATATTTTTTCGCAAACTAGCAAAAGGAAATAGGCCGGCAAAGCTGTACTCTCAGAACAGTTTCAAACACGATAAGTCAGTTCATGACAACCATGTTTTGATTCACGCTTTTAGCTGTGCGATACGACATGGCCAACATTGGAAAGTCGAAAGTTATTAACACTTTTGAGAAGAATCCGGAGCTTCGGTCATAGGTAAAGTATTTAAACAAGAAAAGGTTGATCCGGAAGTCTCAACTTTAATATTTTTCAATTACATCGCTTTGCATAGTCAATGACTGCAAATAGAATCACCTCGTACTACTCCCACCAACGCAACAGCTACATTTTACGGACATATCTGCAGATGCAAACCTGGCTCGGATTTTTCAAAGATTCTCAGGAATGGGGTTGACGACAGACTAACCACTGGCTTAAATCAAACCCCCAGCACAGTCAAACCCGTTCCGCCTGAACTTTTAAAACTCATTTCGTGCAACTGTAAAGGAAATGGTGAGGCTTCTTGTGGGTACAGGAAAGCAGGAATTAGTAGCTCCGTTATTTGCCTGTATTGTAGTGGGCAAACATGCAATAAGGTCGCTTGAGTCGACATTTTGTTTAACGACGACGATGATAGAGATGATAATGATAATACTTCGAACATATCAGCATTTTTTTCAAGGTTTCAGTAACTGCAAGAGTGTACAGAAGACAAAGACCTCCAACCTAGTTCATGGAAGCAACAAAAAAAAATGGAATAAAACATTTAAAAAAATATAACAGACTTCCACCTATAACTAACAAGCTAAAAATAATTATAACAAAATACAACTCTAGCAAATAAATAACACAATCAATGTTGTCAGGTACCTACCCAGGAAGTAAAAAATGTAAACATTAAAAGGTGCTCATTCTGTACAAATTAATTACCTACCAATCTTGAATATTTTTGAAGTCGGTGCCAAGCAAATCGAAAATCCTTCATTGCGTACTTATCTACTACTTTATCAAACTTGATTGTTGCTTGGCACCGACTTCAAAAATACACAAGATTGGTAGGTAATTAATTTGTACAGAATGAGCACCTTTTAATGTTTACATTTTTTACTTCCTGGGTAGGTACCTGACAACATTGATTGTGTTATTTATTTGCTAGAGTTGTATTTTGTTATAATTATTTTTAGCTTTTTAGTTATAGGTGGAAGTGTTATATATTTTTTTAAATGTTTTATTTTCAACTTTTTAGTTTATTTGAACTCAGGTAGTTTTCATTCTTTATTTTTTATTTTGTATGTATAACCTTAATAGACAGGACCAGGTAACATCGAAAGCCTCAACATTACACAATGATACATTTTCATTTAAATTGGCAGGTAAATGTTTACGAACAAAATGTAGTACGTGTTGACTTAATAAGCCCAAAATATATTTATGCCTTATGGACCACGCCATGTAACCTTTCTTCAACTTTTTTTGACAACTCTGTATACCTATAGATAATTGCATTCTACTCTATGTACTAACCAACCTGTACATACGACTGCCCATGGACAAGCATAAATTTGTTAGTAGCTTCTGTAAACTATAGGACGGACGAGAATCCATCCCATATTTATGGAGTCAAATCTGTCCAATATTTCAACAATAGTATATAACTCCTTGTGGGCTACCCCATAAGTTATTTCATTTTTAACATTATATATTATCGCCCTGTGTAACATTAATTCCTCTCCACACTTTATGCAACTTCTTATGGGCTATAAAATAAATAATTTTATAATCACACTGTATAAATATAATTCTACTCTAGCATATATTTCAACCATCCTGCATATGATTTATTTACATCCAGATCATATAACAGTTTTTTAATCACCCTATATAATTTTAATTTCACATTTTTCCAACATTTTTATACCACCAAACGTCCACTCCACCCTATATTCCAACCATCCTGTATATACGGCTGCCTATGGACCACTCCGTCGTATATTTCAATCATCATATAAATGCAACTCCTTCTATCACTTTACTTTGTGATTTTGTTTGCTCTAACTAAACACCAATGCTCCTAATAGCAGTTTTTAGAGTTTGACTGTGTTGTCACTGAATTTTCTATTAGGCCGGGAGAATGTGACAACCAACAGCAACGTCTTCGCAAAATGAAAAAGTTTTCATTTAAGTAGGTATTTGCCTGGTATACAAACAAAACGAGCTTGGTACTCACTGATTTAAGGAGCCGAAAATACTATGCTTTACTACCTATACGCTTGAGATTTACATAGAAAGAAAAGTTCGCAATTAAAATTTCTAGTGCGTAAAATTCCCGCACTATTACGTTGGAATTAAAATATTTATGAGGAAATGTCCGTTATGCCATTTAGATGAAATTTTTTATAAGAATTTTGGAATTTTTGGCGATTTTCTGCAAAACTGCAAGTTGCACGTCGCAGAAAAGTATATGAGATCACCTAGGGATCTTCCTTAATAGATTAAACGCTAAAGAACTATACACATCTATAAGGAGTTTTCGATAAATCGACGGATATGTTAGGGATAATGGTCGATTTCCATGCACGCATGTGTTCATTCACAAATTTTATCACTTTACCAAAATTTGAAGTTTTACCAATCCGGATATATACTCTATTAAACAAGACCATTTTTATACAAAACGGTTCACCACAGGAGAAGAAATCAGGTAACATACATACAAAAAAAAACGCTACGAATTGATAACCTCCTCCTTTTTGGAAGTCCGTTTAAAATGTCCAACGTTGAATGCACGAAAAATTGTTCATCAAAAAATTCCAAATGTGTTTTATGTATTCCATATGCATTTATTTTGTACCGAAAACATTTTTGAAAAAAGTTTTCTTCGTTTGAACGTGTGCTTTGTATTTTACTTTACAAAAAAAAATTATCGTAAAACCTTTTATTTGTTATAACGTGTGCTAACAATCTAAGTACGACATATGTAATCCGCCTACTATTTTTTTACTGCATGAACAAATTACGTGTTTAATAAATTCCATGTATGTGATCCATAATTTGCGGCTTTATTTATTTATATTATATAATAGTAGTTACAGGAACAACCTTCAAACAAGTGAGCGGCTTCTTCTGCGCCGAGCGCGGACTCACCAAATTGCGGCCTGATGGAGATTTTTGACCCAAAAAAATTAAATAAAAAACGAAATTGTAGGTATGAGTACGCTCTACAATAACGATGCGTCATACCGGAAAAATGGATGACACATAAAAAATGCTACGAAACAGTATTCTACCAAAATTTTTGTATCTCGTCGGATAGCCGAGTTATTGTCACAAAAAATTACCACTTTTTTCAAGATGGCGGAGAACATAGAAAATCTTGGTCGACAATTTCAAGTTAAGCTTTTCTAGACACTCCGTATATCATTAGTTCATTTGCATTTCTAAGCCCTGTTTTCCGAGGAAATGCCTGGACAACGGCAGTGGTGCAGAGAACGACAGCATTGAAATGGGTCGGCTTCTCTGATGAATCTCGATTCTGTATTGGTCGACATGCTGGCCGAAGATGAGTTAGACGACCTAGGGGAAAGATATCAATCCCAGTTTGATGTTGAGTGACATGTACATTGAACAGTAGGCGTTATAAATAGGGTGCTATCGCACATGGAAGTAGGTCATCTTCAGTCTCTTTCCGAGGCAGCATTACAGCCCAACGTTATTTTCAGGAAGTCGCGAGGCCATATGTACTTCCTTCCCTTAATCGGCTCATGGATTCCATATTCCAAGAAGATAATTCTCGGTCTCATGTTGCTTGAGTTAGTTTAAACCTTGGGAGAAGGCTCGGAAATTTACCTCAGCCCCAAGCATTTTGGAGGTTCTAAGACATGAAACACAGGTGTGATAGTATTACTCAAGAAGAAATAGACTACCCTATTGAACTAATGCAAAGATGTGCTGTGTAGTATATAGATAAACGCGGTGGACAAACACATTATTAAAAAACTGAATAATAAAAAAATAACTCCTTGGTATTTTTATGCAAATTTTTATCATTAGGCTTTACTATAGCACAGAGCTAGGGAGGGGAGTAACCATGCCGCAAAATATAGTGGAGATTATAACCGCCGACAGCAAGGGGTGGAAGAAATTTAGTGACTATATGACAAACATCATAACAATTAAAGGACGGGAGGAACGGGTGTACTTGACTGTGGGAGAAGTAATGGGTGAATAGTTACTACGTCGGGGTACCTGAAGATATATCTACGATGAGTTCCAGGTCACCTAGAGGGCGATGGAGGTGTTTTAGTGGGTCTAACCCTACAAGGCAGTACGCGACTGGAAAACACTGCATCTGTTAGTTCGGTTTGCGAATTTCACCTCCTCTGAAAAAAAGTCCTTACTATAGTATCTATGTTTTACCAAAACAATATTAAATTTAAACTTCTCCTTCTGGGCGTTGCAATTTTTTTGTCAGTGAGTATATAATGTCTGATGCTTATCTGTGCTTGGGGATGCTTCAACTTCAAATCTGGATTCGTTATCAATTACTGTTTTAGCTTTGATACAATTTTACTTGGGTCAAAAAAATTTGACACTAACAACATTAGCTAAACATACTAACAATGCTGACTGTTACCAAGTGCAATATAAATTCTCTAAGACCTATTTTATAAGTACACTCGACAAGAAGGTCTACTTTCAAAGCTCCTGGTGACAGAGTATCGTTAACAGCATCACAACATTCTCCTTTCATAATTTTTCTACATCTAATTTATTCATATTACCAACGTTCGCCTTCACAGCGACATTGGTAAGGAGCATCATCTTTCCCAAGCAAAATGAATTCTCTCGACATTCCGGAGTATTTCATTAACAAGGGAAACTCATTTACATCCGAGAAGCAGACAGACTTTTGCGCCCCGCGAAGTATCCTTCCGACACCTGGCGCTCTCTTTAGGGTAACGCGCTAAGTTCGGGAAACTCCACTGCGCCAAAGCTCTTGGAGCCTCGGTGGCTGTAAATTTCCTTTGGAGTTTCGGTTTTCAGTTGAGTCCGCGTGTTCTAGCTGAAATCATGGCGTCTCGTGGAATTATTTTCGTCGTTCTCCTGGCGAGCGTGGTGCAATTCTCATCGGCAAGGGCCGTAAGTACATTTATTTATTTTGAAATAAATACTGATTCTTAAAAAATACCATTTTGCGTATATATGTCACTATTTATAATATCCATATAATTTTTTTGTATTTAGTTTCGCTTAATTTTATTATAAAGTATTTTTGATAGAATATTAAATATAGTTACAGTTTCTCAGTTCACAATATAGCTTTTACCAGAAAAACTAAACAATAGTACAACAACAAGTCAAAGAAATAATATTTCTACAATGGCAAAACTATAAAAACACATTTAAAACTTTGAAAATAAGTATTGTGTAATGAATGTTTATTCAGGGAATTGAGTTTCTATAAATTCCGTGGTTAAATTCCCTGGAAACAAAGCGAAAGGTTCGTAGATCTTTCGGTCAAATTAAAGCGACCTGCGGATCAGCGATTTCTAAATTAATTCCAAACTTTCGACGTTCCGACAATATTGCTTTTGTGAAACGAGGAAATATCAGAATTGTAACGGAAAGAATTGACGAAAATATATTTGAGGTAGAAATTGAATTTGGTGTTCGTCTGCATACAAAATTGTGCCATTGTCATTTATAACAAACGTTGTTACTGGAAAAAACAAATAAGAAAAAAAAAGTTAAAACTTCTTCTTACAGGTATTGGTGTGCCTGTTACGCGGGCACTTTTCTCTCAGCATATCTAGACTTCTGCTGCCATTACATTTATAATAGCATATTTTAATAGATGGTCTTTCTTCATTATATCTAAATGTTCTTTCCATTGCTTTGTCCTTTTTTTGTTCAGATCGATTTTTTTTTGTTTTTATTATCTATATTCTTTATTATTTCATTCTTCACCATCTTTAATTTTTTTGTGTTTGTATGAATTTTGGTTTTCTTTTTGATTAGAGCAATTATACTGAGTTAGGCACTTTTATCATTTTAGTTTAAAAAGTTCTTTGTTGTCCCACAAATTCTTTAGATTTTATTTATTTTTATTTACATGTGATACTACGAGTATAATCATATGATATGATGCATTCTAGATATCTTATATTAGTTACCAGTTTATTTCTTTAGTATTTTGATCGGAAGTGGCTGCCACAACTTTCGTTTGGTTCAAGGATTTTGTTATGTCGAATCTATTGCTGTTGTAGCAAGCCTATGTAATTTGGAAAATTATCTTCTCCTTAGGGAAGTAACACACACTTTTCTGCATACAAGTATAGACATAGACTACCTATCAAAACATAATATGTAGAGCAAGCTATTTGGCCAGAAGTATTCAAGGGAGCGGACGTAATACTTATTTATTCTAACCTGTAGGTTAAAATAAAGAATAAAATTTTGTCGAAAATAAAGTTAGTCTTTATGAAAAATACTGACTAAAACAGAGGTACTAAATTGTATTACCTATATAATCTACGATTAAAATGAATCAATTGCTGAAACATTTCTTGATTAGCCAATCCTTATATGTGAATCAAAGAATATTATTATATTATAGAATTCATTTATATGAAATTACTGGCAATGCCTTCAATCTCATTTCAAATTAACTGAACGGTATTGTGAGTAAAAGCAAATGACAGAAAATATATAACAACTGAAAACATTTGGAATGTTCACCTTAGAGCGAAATCTATATTACGAATGTCAACTAATATCTGATAGTATATGTGTTTAAATATAAAAATGAAAAAGGATTCAAATTTAACCTTAGAGATGCATTTACGAAAATATGCTTATATGTATTTAAAGTTTTTTTATAATTTTGAAAGAAAACACCCTCAATCACCTTCAATCTGACCTCGTTGTCAGTAAATGGAACTTTAAACTGAATTTGTCAAACATAAATTTAAAATTGAATGTTTCAGCTTCTTGAAAATTTTACTACAATATCACTAAGAAAAACTTTTATTTTTAGATATACAGGATAACCCAAAAAAGTTGGAAGAACTTGGAAGAATTGTCTTCAGGGTTTAAATATCACCCTCCTAGAGGAAAACTCTATTCTATTTGTTAAAAATTCGATATGAGACTTCTGTTGTATTAGTGATCCCATTAATGTCATAAGGGAAAACTTTGGAATAATCTTAAGAACTAACCTGATATAGGGTTCTTCAATTATCATGACTAATTTCATTATTAATTATATATCGACAACCTGATACGACTGAATTATACGGAAGTATAAGCGATCCAATCGTCCTCATTTAACAGAATTAAGACCTATTCTCCCTTCCGCAATTTTGTTGAATTGTCAATTTGTATTTTCTAAACTATATCCTCAGCATGTTTACAAATTGTGTTTTTTTTCCTTTATTTTTAAGGAATTTTGTAAACGATGTATAAACACAAAGTTTTGTACCCTAACACCAAACCTTTCTTTTTTCACTCAACGCAGGTTTTGAATTTTTGAGTCGAACAAGATTAGTGAAGTAACGCATTTTTGTTATTTATGTGAAAATGGAGTTGAACAGCGTAATATTTGAATGAGAATGCTGTTAACGTTGCCAATTAGTTTAAAACGGAAATTAAATTTAAAGGTATCTATTTTCTCGCAATAGGTGTGTATTTCACAGCTTTTGATGTCTTTCACTTGACTACTATAAGGGATTTGAAAACAAATCATACACATTTTGGCTCTTCTCAATCTCCCTAACATGTAATTTTAAAACAAATGATCTGTATTAGGAGGTCCTCTTTCAAATTCTTTATCAATTGTCTTGACTGTTGTGACTTTTACAATCCTGTTTTTTTCAGTCAGCTCAACAATGTTGCGAAACCAAAGCAACATAAATCAGTTACACTATAACTGGCTAATAAGAAAATTCACAAATCAGGTGCATTAGCAGGGATTCACCAGGAAAATCATTACGTCTAAACAAGCGAGTGAAGAGGAAACAAAAGAAGATCAACGATCTACAGAGAAATAATAAACAGAGAATTTCAACAAGAAATATTAATTTATTTAAGTCCTTGGTGGCTTTTGGAGATATGTCAAGACAAGTTTATTCATTCTCTTGCACTGTTCGTGAACGGAGGGAGATCACTTATCTAAAATATCTTTTATAGTCAGAAGATTTTTTTCAACAAAAAAACTCTTAGAAAATCTTGATAATGATCAGGAGGCATAATAAGATCAAAAAGATGTCTGGCAAAAATCGTAGACAACAGAACACTTTTTTCTGCAATGTTTTTCTCATCATTGATATACCCACTTTGTTCACACACATGAATGAATGAATTTCGATACTGCTAGTTCTTATAGGAGGTATTATAATTCTAACATTTTCTGTTGATGATCTGTGTCAAAACCCGACAAATCAAAACAATTATGCCAAAAATTGGTTCTATTTCTAAAGTATCTATCAACTCGAGATATCCACACAATTTCATGGTAGTACTACCAAGCAGTAAAATGAAATCTAAAAAGAATTAGACATTTTGAAATTGATATTGGTGCTATCAAATTAAAATTTCTAGCTAGAGTAAATAATATTGTTCTGCCTGCTGACTATCATTGCCCTTATATAATTTTTAAGAAAATAACATATCTGCAGTCTCCTAAGAAAAAATTTTTTGCTTGTACAACAACGTATTAATTAATCGCCAAATCCATACAACGTACGTACTTGTCTCTTTAATGCATAAACAACATCCCGTTTTCCTCTTGGCATGTTCAGTGTATGTGACAGCATCTCTTATAACTTTTTCAAGGAATACTTTAAGCACACCTCTAGTTTCCTCGTACATCAATTCTGAAATGCGTTTAACACCACCAGGTCTTGCTAAACGTTATGATTGGTTTTGTTATATCTTGGATATCATCACGCAGCACTTTACGATGACGTTTTGCGCCTCCTTTTCCTAAACCTTCGTTGTTAGTAGAGAAGCTGACTCACGCAAGTTTCAACAAACAATCTGAGTTTAGGTTTACTCCTTGATGATGACAGCTTCGTTGTTGAAACGTGCGTTGAGTGAAAAAAGAAAGTTTGGTGTTAAGGTACTAAACTTTGTGTTTATAAGTCAGTGACACACTAAATGTTCCACAATTTTCCAATTCGAATTTTGTAAAGGAAGTTATTTAAATTGTGTTTGGGATTGCTTTCGATATATCTAATTTTAGTGTATTTTGTACTACATATTCATCTCTAACGACAGGAGTTTTCCCTAGTAATTACATAGTAAAATTGTCAAAAAGGTTTAGCAGTCAATTTTAATTTTATATTTTATTAATTCATTTGATATCATTGACAACGAGTTCTGATTGCAACTTAGAAGTGTTTGGATTTTTAAATGTACACCTTTTTGTTCTCAAGTGTGATATTATTTTCCCAAAAAACATAAAAAGAAACTAGCAAATGTCCTAAATAACAAGATTTCAATTTTCTCAGTTTAAAAATAAAAAAGGCACTGTAAAACATTTCAGTTAACACTCGGTGTATTGACCAGCCTGTATAGTTTATTTTTAACTTGTGATCAATTGTGCTGACGTCATTGAGGCATCCTGCTTGTTCTCGTGATTGAGTGTAACCTAGTGTACTATGTAATGTGATATTTATTTAAAATATTAGGTAATATTTTACATACTATCGAGGGGAGATTTATTGGTCTGTAATTGCAGATGTCTTCTTGATTATTATTCTGGTATGTGCCTGGTTCTTAGACAAAGTTACATTTCGGAAATTATCTAGTCACGAAATATTCCATATAATCCCTGTCCGGATATAGGACCACCCTGTATATTGAAAAAATCGCATTTTTAATTAGTGGATATACTGGTATAGATTCTCAGTATCATTTTGACAAAAAATTCTAGCAGAAATCTGAGGTAATGGAAGAATACGTTTCAAAAGACTCTTTATTCAACTGATGTAAAAGAAAATAGATAGTGTGGGTGTAAATTACAGCTCAGATTGGGAACTCGCCTGCCTACGCGTGGGTCGATAGTCATTAAAAACTTTGATGCTGCTGTCGTGGATGCAATGAGTGTTATTTGCTAGTTTTGACAGACGGCTAAAATAAATGTTATTACATTTCATGTGATATTAAGGGAAAGTCCATTTGGCACTCTACTATAATTGAATAATAAATGTAACGGATCGAGGCAAACGAGCAGATTGTTTGAATTCAGGGGTGCTCTCAATAGGTTGTATATTTTGAAATGTGTTTGACATCGGTAGATAATTTAAATCATCAATAAAACTGTAAAATATATATACTTACTTAATCCATGAAGCAATTATTTTACAATTGATCTAAGCTTCAAGTGCCAAAGTGGCTAGTATCTTAAAGTAAATCCATTTTACAGAGTTTTTTTGAATTCCAGGCTTTAACAGAAAACAAAGCTCTAGGAAAGTACTAATTAAATAGCTCGCAAAAATTATTAACTAGATAACGTTTTCTTATAGCCCAGATCATTTACGAAAATATGTGACAAAATTAATAGTAGAACAGAACCGACATCAACGTGTTGTAATGATAAAACATGACTAATTGACATAAAATTCAACTTATTTTATAGATGCGTTTTTGTTTTTTTTTAACTTAAAAACCGCGGAAAACCGGTAACAATTTAGTTTTTGACCTTTAGTTACTACACGCTTAACATCGTTAATTGGTTTCTTTGATAATGGAACCTATACCAGAAATACCAAAAAAATAAATAGTTGCTTATATATTTTCTTATTTTCTAGCTAAAACATTCTTATTAACTAAAGCGATAGATTTTCTCAAACACAATACATTTTCTAAAAATAAATACTGTAGCCCTGGTAGTTTTTGCAAAATTTAAGACAATCCTATGGAAGACATATTTTTTGAAAATCCATATTACCTCACTGTATGACCTCATTGTTGTGATTAAACCACCGTTGGAAAGTAGAAGAGTTGATATAGAGACATCTTATCTCACTTTCCTAAAATTTAAAGTATAAATACATATAAGTATTGAAAATATTTCACCATTCCGTATCAATTTTTCTGAACGAGTCCATTCGAAAAATTGCTCAGGGATAGTACCTGTAAAATTATCTCCTTTTAATAAATAATCTTTATGGAAATTTTAATTTTAAGCTGATACATATTTATATTTCTTGCATAATATGAATTTATATAAGTTAAGCAAAATGGAATGCCTAAACTCCATTTAGCCACAGACAGCCACGAAGCAATCATAATATGCAAAATGTAAGCGATTTTTCCATTTGTAAGTGTTTCATTAAACGATCAAACCATATATATCTAAAGGCTTGTCATTAATATAATAATATAAGTATAAAATAGTATTTATTAATAAAAACAGAAATCTGAATTGAACACATAAAAACTGCTTTGTAAACTAATTAAAGAATAACGTCTTTTTTATACTATTATACTATTATCAATTTGTATCAGCGTTTGATTTTTATATAATAATAAAATATGAAATGTACTGAAAGTGAAAACAAAGGAACCTACAACTATTTACTTATGATTTAAAAGATCAGTGAATACAAAAGGCAAATTTTCGTTTTTTATTTAAATTGAAAATAAGTACGCCTTTTGCATACTAAAAATGATTGCTCCATCCAGTAGTGTATATTTAGATGGAGTTTAGGTATCCCATTTTGCTAAATTTCTTACATAAATCCATATTAGAATATAAATATGTGTGTGCTTAGAATTAAAATGATTTATTTTTATTGTAAGAATAGTTTCACATGCCCACCCCTTAGCAATTTTTCGAATGGACTCTTCCAGACAAATTGATACGGAATGGCCAAATATTTACAATATCTATATAATGTACTAGCCGTTACCCGCAGTTTCACCGGCGTACGAAATATTCAAGCCTTAACAAAAAGAAATAACTTATGAAACATATGGGTTATCCTATATACAAAAATTTCTAACTTGTTTGAACCACCCAACTTAACCATAAATCCACCAATCCCGAATATATTTTACCCAAACTACAAGTACTTATGGGCCACCCAATATAACAATTTTATTCGACATTTTTTTGAATCACCTTGAATAACTGTAATATATTTGTCACCCAATATAACTTTTTGAACACCTGGTTATAACTCTTCTCAGCTATGCAAGTGCTTATGGTCTACGGTGTATACAATTATTTCTGATATTTTTTGAAAGACTGTAAAATTTCTTTTTAGCCTATAATTTAATCAACCTTTATATGCAGCTTTTTCTAACATTGTGTTAAACACACTCTAAAACTATAATCTTGCTTCTCCCCATATTTCAGATATTCCATAGAGTAGAATGCAACTGTTTATGGTCTACGCTATATAACAATTTTTTTAAAAATTTTTTGATCCATCTTAACGGAAATGATGTGGAACCCTTCGTGAGTCAATATAAAAACACAGTTTTGCATCCTAACACCAAACTTTTATTTAAACCCTCACCCAAACTGCAACTGCTTATTGGCCACCCTCTATAACAATTTTATTAAAAAAGATTTTTAACCGCTTGGTATAACTAACTCTACTTCCATCTACATTAAAACTATCCTGTATACACCGTTGCCAATTTGTCAAACATTACAACTTATTTATGAACGACCCTGTAATTTTACTCTACAAAATATTTCAACCACCCTGTATCTGCTTAGGGCAACCAAAAATAAAATTTTTAATTACTTCTAATCATACTGTATGAACTATAATTTTACTTCGATTCATGTTTCAGATATTACATATATGCAACAGTTCATGTTCTATCCTACAAAAAAAGGTATATAACCTGTTTGACTATAAATCTACCTCACCCGCTATTTCAACCACCTTGTATTTACAACTACTTATCGGTCACCCAATATAACATTTTTTCTACCACCCTGTATAACAATAAATCTATCAATGCCAAATCTATTTCACCAAAACCGCAACTGCTTATGTGGCTCCGAAAATAACAATTTTGTTCAACATGTTTTTGAATCACCTTGTATGTATTACAACTATACGCTACTCCTTATTGGTCAACTAATATAACATTTTTTAAATAATTATTATAACACTTCTTCACCCTATGTTTCAACTATCCTATCTTTGCAACTACGCTATTTCCATTTTTTCCGTATATATATTTTTTAAGATATATCAAAGTATAATTTCTCTCCAGATTTCATTTAAACCACCCTTCATTTACAACTGTTTCTACCCTTGTTTGAATTACAATGTATAACTATAACTTTACTGCTCACCATACTTCAGGTACTCTATATAACAAAATTTTTGTAGCATTTTTTACCCACCCTGTAACTGTAAGCCACCCTATATTTCAACAATCTTTTATATGCAACTACTTATTTGCCACCAAATATAACATTTGTGTATGACACTGTATCCTTAGAATCCCACCTCACCCTATATTTCAAACATCGTGTAAATGGAACAGCTTGTAGATCATACCATTACTTTACAATATTTTTAAATCCACCTGTATAGCTGTAATTATACTCCGTTACATATTTCAACCATCCTACATATGTAACTACTTATGGATATAAAACAAGTTTTTAACCACAACATAAACTATAATTCCACTCCATCTTATATTTCAAACACCCTGTATAAACTACTACTTCTAACAATTCTTCAACCCATTTCATAACTATGTTCTTATGAACATAATTAAAAGATCCTAACTGCTTACCTAACCCTACCTAATTTTTTTAGGTTTTTTTATTCACTGTATAAATATTTTACCCTTCTTCAACCACTTCGTATATGGGACTGTTTGTGGCCCACTCAGTATAACTTTTTTGGACCACCCCGTAAAACCAATTCCACCACATCGTATATATCCAGCTGCTTACAGGACACCAAATATAACGTTTTTTAGATTTTTTAAATCCATGTATCTACCGTTTCTGTCAATTTAGAGAGATAAAATCTCTACCACATTTTAAGTCAAACTATAGGCTTCCCAACAAAAAAAGATTCAGCAAAATCAGTTAAATAGTTCTTACGTGATGCCTGAACAAACAAACAAACAAACAAACAAACAGACAAACTTACATTTTTATAATTGTATAGATTTAAGTATATTTAAATTTTCCAAAAGTGAGCTGAGTGAGACCAACTCGTCTATTTTCCAACGGTGATTTGTTCATCCAGTGAGGTAATACGGCCTTTCAAAAAAATATGTCTTCCATAGGATTGATATTTGATATTTTGCAAAAACTCTTGCCGTTACAGTATTTATTTTTAGAACATTAAGCTATAAATTAAAAAAATATATATAAACGATTATTTATTTTTTTGGCATTTCGGGTAAAGGTTCCACTATCTAACGAACCAATTAACGAAGTTCAGCCTGTAGTAGCCCATTTTGTAGATTTTTCATTTCTCTTCAGCAGTGCCAATAATGAATTAATACCGATTTTTTAAGGTTTTTTTTGTTAAAAAACAAAAACGCAACGATAAAAGATGTTGAATTTTATGCCAATTAGTCATGTTTTATCATTAGAACACGTTTATTTGGTTTGATGTATTAGTGAGAAACTAGGTATACGGTGATTGATTCTTGGAATTGTTGGTTCATTAGGTAAAATTTGTACAAGTTAAATAACAATTGGTAAATTGGTCTGGCCAACTTAAACTGAAAAAATATTAATGTTTAAACAATATAGAATAAATTGCTCATTTTAAAATAGGTAATTTCGAAAATATTGATGAGTACGTCTTTGATTATTTATTATGTTTATTTAGGGTTTTTCTCCTCTGATTTTTCCAGCAATAGATAAGTACATGAAAATTGTAAAAAGGCAATTTTAAAAAATTCTCTGAATTACTGATTATCTGTACCGAATTTCTTCCCCAGATATTCTGAGAGAAAGAAATGTTTAGAACATGTGTCAGTATTCCTGTATATAAATAGTGTTTTAAATATCTGCGTTTGGATACGTTTCAACCAAAACACTGGAATCATTGTCAATCACTGTGTGTTGCAGCTGGAATTTTATTCTTATATTTTCGCGTTTGACAAAGACTGCAGAGTTGGAGTTGAAATGTCTACAAGTGCAGATAAGTATCACATAATATACAAAACACTATTTATATACAGGAATACTTTGTTCACCATTTACAATTTTCATATACTTATCTGCTTCAAGAAACCCCAAATGAATAGGCAAAATGATTTTAAAATAATTTTTTTTTTAAAACATATCTATCTCTAAATTGCAAATGAAGATTTCCATGAGCCCAATAGAGAAAGTTTTGGTTAATTGTTGCGGAATTATTCAAAAGTAAATAAGAATTATTGCTCATTATTAGTACTGCACTCGGGAGTTCTTTAAACAATGCATGTGTATGCATAGTGAAGGCCTGGCGTCAATTTAACATCATCTCTTACAATCGTCTGCTGGACCACTAGTATTTTGATGGTGGTTAAAATAAAAATATAAAGCTTTTCTCTAACATTTACGGTTTATCAGCAGCTTGCATGTTTGTTAATGAGCCAATTGACTGGATTTACTGATCATTGCATCTACCATTCCGGTTTTTTAGTGTACCCATGTTTCTTATAGGGTCTGATTTTAGAATTTGCAGTTTTGTAATCCAGCGAATTCCAGTTATAACAAGTCTCTGAAGTTGTTTAATATACTAACATATTTTTGACCCGGATAAATAATATTAAATTTCTCTCTCTCTAATGGATGAGAGAACAATTTTGCATTTTTCTTTTCTCAACGAGGTTAATTTTAGCAAATGTGTTTTTTAGATGATAATATCCATTTTTTTTTGTTTTAAACCTACTCAAACAATAATATGTTTTCAATTAATGGTAATTTTTTAACAAATGTTTACCAGTTATTAGAAAATGGCATACCTGATTTAGATAGTTTGACCTGTGCTCTATTAGGGGTGATCCTAGGATGTACCTAAATATTTTTCTGTTAATGTGATACATATCGATTTTCAGAACATCCAAAAAATACGTTATTAAATGAATCGTCATTACTTTATCTGAATCAGCCTAATTGATTTAGTTGTTTTAACTTTTGTAAAGTAGATCTCGAGGTGGACTAAAGTAATTTTGAATTCAGCAAAACACTTATATATTTTTTAGAAAACCGAAGAAATACGTACAAAAAATGCAATATATAAAAAATATAAGTTTGTATGATGAAATCACATACTGGTTATTATAATTAACTGTTTTAATTTTAGGTTATTAGTTAGCGTATGTGTAATGTCTTCGATGGCACATTACATATAATATCCAAAAAAATGTATGAATTAGGTGTTGCAGTTTTAGTTCAATGCTGGTTCAATGCAAGTATGTAATTGACGAAGGACCTTTAACGGAACAATCAATAAAACACGTGCCGTCGCGTTAATAAATCACCAAATAAAAGTGAATAATATACCTTTTACGTCGAAGCTCTGCAGGTGGTGTTTTCTTGGTTCTTCTTTCTTCAGAGGCTAGCCTCGCAGCGACAGGAACTGTTTTTAGAGCTTCGTCTGGACAACACGTTACACAAAAAATAGCGACGTAAAGTTCATTGATTGAGCAAACAAAAAAATGCGGGTTTAACAACAAATGATGCGCTTTTGCAAACACAAAAGAAACAAAATGAAAGCGGTTTAGCGGTTGTTACGACCGGAACTATAAGTCGCGAAATCGTAACACAATAACAACAAAAAGCGGCGGTCTTAAGACGGAATCAAAAGCGTCCGAATAGCTCGGAATACAATACAGGAATCTCGAATACTGTCTTTATTTTACACGCAAAAAAACACTTAAAAATTAGCATTAGCGCGACGGAAGGTTTTGAAAAAGGTGCAAAAACTTAAAAATCAATGAAGTAATTCAATCAAATTTAAACAATACACTAAACAAATTGCGGGAACGCAACAGTATGAGTTTTCGACTTAAAAAAAAGTTGTCAGTTTTCTTCTGTATATTCACCATTCACCTGGGGTGTGGGGTCAAAGAACGACAAAAATCATTTACTCGTCAAACTTTGTTAATAATAACTTTTCAGGTGTAGGACTGAAAATACGAAAGGTCTCTATTTCAAGAGGGCGTATAATGTTTTTTTGAGAGTGGAGAGTGGAGAAAATATGGAAAAAAAGGAAATGGAACAAACTTGTATAGTGCAAAGTTTTCTGACTACAATTCTTCTCTATATCCATAGTTTTAGCAATGTTTTAGTAAATTAAAACAGTAAACCGCAAACTATTTTAACCGCTCAACACCCAAACGTCAGACTAACATTAACCGTCATTACGAAATGAAACATTTTCAAAATTACTCAAAAATGCACTGGAAATTTACCGATAGAAAAAAAATGAAGCTTTGAAGCACAGATTGAAAATAGAGGAATTTTTTTACAAAGGTCAATAATAAATAAAAGAGGTTCCAATGGCTGCCCGCTATCCTGTGGGTTTAAAATTGCAAAACGAGGAAAATCAGTCACCTGTAGAAATGATCAAAGATTCATAATTGCAGTAGTAGCCGAAGAAATGAAGAAAATGTAATTTTCACTCGGAGGGTAGCAGATGTCACATAAAATATATCTTCACAACTTGAGTGATTTTCTCTAGCCTTGGATGAGTCAATAGATGCGTCAGATATGTTAATTTTTATGCCAGAGCTAAATAAAAGTTACGAATTATATGGACAACTTCTTCGCGACAACTCGGGAACATATTTTGCTTAGAGTCGAAAATGGCAATAATAAATGAAATCTTTTGTGGAAAACTTCAAATCTGTGGTATAGTAGCTGAAAACCATTAATTAGGCCTTCATTGCATTATTCACCAACAATCGTTGTGTGGGAAATGTTTCGACATGTCTTAAGTCAAGTTCGAAAACCAGTCATAATAGTTGTTACATTTATCAGATCCTCTGGTGTGAATCATCGAGTTTACTGAAAATATTAGAGAAATTGAGTTATACTGCCGTACGTTGGCGGAAATTTATTCACCGCTTTTTTTAATTTTGAATAGTTATCTAATTTTTTTTTAATTAAAAGTTTCGTCCTCTTTCCGAATTACAGCCGTTAGCGTTCTATTTCGAATTGACAAGATATATGAACGAACTGAATTTTAGATTGCAGGGAGAAAACCATTTGCTCCCTGATTTATTCACTAGTATCAAATAATTCCACCAGAAAAGAATAGTTTCAATCACAGTTACGCAAAAGTGTTTCTCGTCGATTTTGTAATCGAAACTTCATGTGATTTAAAGATAATTTTTGAAACTTTCTTAAATATTGACATCATTGTTAATGAAATTAACATTTTCAAGATCCTAGCCCCGTTACTTTTAATAGAAGTTACTGATTTACGGGTCAATGATATAATTGAGAGTAAATATTAAAACTCATATTTGTTGGAATTTAATGAGTCTTTCTTGGTACAATTAATTAATATACTCGAGGGGATTATTTTGGTTTTTTTTTGTATTAGTTACCTGTACCAGAAATCATTCTCTAAAATGGAGAACACAAAGAATATTTAAAGATCTAATTTTATCGATGAACATCTTAAATCTGTTTTAATAATTCCTTCAAATTGGCCCACAACTACAAACAATTGGCAGTGCATAATTATATAAAAGACTTCTTCTACCTTTCCGGGATTACGCAATTTGCCTGTTCCGTCTTCACCTTGTTCTGGGTCTGCCGACACTTCAACGTCCTAGGGTTTACAATTAAGCATTTTTTGGCGTATTCACGACGCATGACCGATAGTCTGAATTTCCCTTTCACCTGATTATAATAACAAATTTAAAGCTATTGAAACGTTGTGAGATCAACCCTTTCAATATGTTGGAAGTCCTAGGAAACTTAGATGAACGAGTTACATTGTCTATTAGCTTCAGGCTAACAATATGAAATTTCTGTAAATAATCTGACTAACTTCAGGTGAAGACATCTCAGTTTCTTTGATCATTTTTTGTTACACAAAGCATAGATTTTATTTTCTTTTAATTAATTTTTTCCTAAGATTGTACATAATATTCTATTACCTGGGTGACCGAGCTTCACACGTTAATTCAAGGTATATCCAAATAATCGGAAATTTGCTATGTAAACTCATTTAAACTCTCTAACATAAACATTTTTTCTTAGATTTTTATATACATGGTGTTACTACAATTCTACTCTCCCTATATTTCAACCACCCTATCTATGCAACTTCTTATGAAAAACCCATTCAAACATTTTTTCTAACATTTTTGTAATCACGCTACAATTCCACTCGATTCTATATTCCAACAACCCTGTATATGCGACCGCTTTTGACCATTCATTTGCCAACTATAATTCCGCTCAACCTTATATATGCTACTTTTTATAGGCTACCAAATATAAACATATTTTGACTGACTCTGTATAACTATAATTTCACACCACCATATGTTTTAACTACCCTATATATATATTTGTTTATGGCCACCGATTTTAATTTGTTTTTAACCAGCACGTATAAGTATAATTCCAGTACATTCTATATTGCAACCACCCTGTAAATACAAATGCTAATAAGCTACCCTATAGGTATAACATTCTATTAACATTTTTCTAGCGACCTGCATAACAATACTTTTACTCCGCCCTGTATGTCAGCTATAATTAATTTCCAACTGCTTATGGGGTACTCACGTATTTTTTCTCGTTTTTTTCTAACCATACTATAAGTCCATTTGACGGTATATTTTAACAATACTTCATAGCAACTCTTATAGACCAGCTCACATATTTTGAACTACCCTGTATAATTATAAGTTTAAATCATTAATTCATATTATATGCATCAAATTAACATGCAAATCATGAGATCTTACTCATCCAAAAATTGCCTACCATGCCAGTTTTTTCACCTTAAAAACTTGAAATGTCTAACTATAAAAATATAATGCTAGGAAAATATGACGGAGGCATACAATAGTTACATGTTCGGAACATACAAATACAATTTGCATTGAAATAATGTTTACAAGAACAGTTTCACTCTTAAATAGGTCACTAAATCACCTTATATTGAAAGAAACAGGAGTCTCACTCTTACGTAACAAAATCACCCGACATTGAACGCCTTGAAATTACAAAGCAGCCGCCTTGATTGTCACAGACTGTCAATAAATTATTTAATAAATTAATTTCTCAGTAAAACGATTTTTCCCAAAGATGAGACCATCACCAATCGATTTCTATCTATCGAAAGTTCCAAATGGGGAAATTTTATAGAAATCGTTAGAGCTGTTTTCCAGTTTTTTTTTCATATTATAGTACTAGATATATCCAAAACTGCATCCAATGAACTCATTGGTTGCACCTACAATTTGATTGAAATAGTCTCTTGCCCTTTCATTTGCCCTCTCTTTCTATCCTTGCCACGACATTTGTGCATTACATGTTACTTCCAGAATGTGAATGCTCTAAGAACACTGAGCACATAGTAACATTTTTGTTTATCGTAGGACAAAATAATTAAAATTTTAAAAAATCTAAACAGGTAAAATACAGTATTTTAACGTACTTTATTGTCTTGATGAAGTTTAAAGTACGTTTTACCGAAATTAGGTACAATAATTATTATAAAGTACGGGTAGCAACCCTAGCTCTAAGCGTCAAAGTGCAACCACTGTCAACCAAGGGCATAACCAAAGTTATAACCATAGAGGTATTATAGTGTAGATTGAATTAGGTATGGGCGTTACTGTAAGTGGCAATGTAATAACAATAGAAAGAGAAAGACAATATCAGGGTGCGCTTGCTATGTCTCTACCAATAGTAGGCGTCACCACTGACACTGACCAATCAGGAACGACCCGTTTATTCTCTCTCTTTCTATTGCTATTACATGCATTTTGCTATTTCACTTGCTCTACAGTATAATTCCTGTATGGTTATAACCGGTAGATCGCTGCAAATTCGCTTTCCCCATCTGTTTCTCTATACATCTAGAGCTAGTGTCTAGACACTATATTTTAAACTGTGCAACGGATTTTAAGCGGTATTTATCATTAGATGGGGTGATTCAACCTATAGTTTAATATTGTCTTGCGTGAATTTATTTAAATATCACAATTCAATAATCATCGCATTCCTGATATACTCAGCATAAACACGGTATGTACCAATATGTTTTATTCTCATTTAATGTTATATGCGTGTGTGTATATATATGTAAATGTGATAAGACTCGTTGTGTGTAACACGTTTTTCAATTCTATACCCGTGTGAACATATGTGAATGTAACAAAATTCGTCGTTTACGTATGAGACACTATCTATCGTCATAAAATATATTAAGATTCTGATAACAAGACTGACACTTGCTGTTTCTTTACTGATACCTAACATATTTGGCGCTCAGGTAAATTCTACCATTTAAATGATATGACTTAGAAAGAATAGAAACTATTCCGCTTTTAAATGAAAATTTGCTTATTTCGCAAAATTTGCAAAAAGCACATGAAATCCGTTCGAAATCAACATTAGAATTAAATATGTGAAGTAATCCAAGTCAGTGCAGATATTAGCAAATCTCCAATCAAGAGTATTCATTTCATGTTGTTATTGCAATCAGTCGGAGCAAAATTTACAAATAAATTTATTATGTCTGAAAATTTTTTTCCAAAAAATTCTCTAGCCTTATTTGTGATATAATCGTTATTCGAGATATGAGGCAATCGACAATTGGCATCACACAATTGATTGACCATGCTAATTGAAAAAGCGTGCCATTCTACGTACACATCTTCAAAAAT
Source organism: Octodonta nipae (assembly GCA_034190945.1). Taxonomy (NCBI): domain Eukaryota; kingdom Metazoa; phylum Arthropoda; class Insecta; order Coleoptera; family Chrysomelidae; genus Octodonta; species Octodonta nipae. Next base: position 33,302,845 of record CM067223.1, read on the forward strand.
ATGATTACATTAGCTAGGTTGATAAAAAAAAAAAAAAAACATTGTTTTAAATTTTATTAAATTTAATGATAATGATTAAATAAATGTTGTCAGGTAGCCAACTTCAGGAGGTGGTATACTTTTCTCTTTTAGTATCTCTACAGAAAGTAATCTAGGGGTGTCAAATCTGGCGATGTAGCTGGCCACTCAATCGGCCACCTTCTCCCTATCCAACGATTCGGGGACCCCTAATCTAAATAAGCACGGACAGGTGCTGTATAACGGGGAGGTGGATCAAATTGTTGCAAGAAAATGTCATTTCTAGGAAGATCTTGATTTGGATATAAATTTATTAGTTCAGAAATAAGGTAATAATTCCGTTTTTCACGAAATTATTATTATCATTCGTCGTCTTCAGATAGCTCATGAACAAGACATACCTTATAAGGATGATACTTAGCTTTCTTCGCAATTTTTCGAACTATGGACACTGCCATATTGAAATTAGAAATCACATGGTTAAGTGTTGAGTTATGATTGTTTTGTACTGCCAACAAAACGTTAAGTTGAGCTTCTTCTGATTTTGAGGGTCGACCAGATTTAGGTAAATCACTAACATGTCCAAAGTTACGGTATTTAGACTCAATATTGCTTACCATGATTTGGCTAATGGGACGCCAATCAGGATGAGTTTCATTAAACACTTCTTCAATTTCAATTCGTTCTGGTTCAGTTATTTTACCATTTTTTTAAGACAAAGTCACGACTCAATAAACATACTCCTTTTGTCAAACAAAAGATATGAAATCCATAAGAAAAATAAAAACCCCAAAAATGAGGCTTTATGTTTTTATCTGATAATAATAAAAAAATTCTCAAATACTTTCTAAATGATTGAGAAGGCCAAAAGTTATTATATGCACAAGGTATATTGTACACACCATTTTTTGGAATTTTGAGTACCGTTTTCCAGTGAAATCATCTCCAAATTAGAACAAAAGAGCACCAATAAAACGTCTCAAGAAGACATATAGACAGATCAAGATTGGCAAACCATGTACTCACGGATAATGGTATGCACAAAATGGAATGGAATAAGACAAAAATATTATTAAAGAAGAGCACATCAAAAAGGAAAAAAATCAAAGAAAGTGTCTACATGATGATAATGAAGAAATTGGAACACCCTCTGTAGCGATACCGGTGTCATGGCAACGGCTTCTAGCAAATGAACATCAAAAAGGAAACTTCAAAGTCAATTAATCAACCAACTGACATTGCCACAAAGTCAAGCTATAATATTGTGTAAATTATTTCAAACTACATTGTTCAACAACGATTCCTGATAAGGAATCGAAACGTCACATCAGTGATATTTATTTACACAAAATACATCACAACATATTATACAGGAAAACCAGGAAAACTAGTTGAGAAATCCGTAGAATTACTTTCTCACAGTTAATCCTACGACAGAGTTTTTCTATAAGAAGGCAACTAGTGTTCCGGGCAGTTTTCACAAACTGCTCTTAGATACTAAACTTTGATTTTCAATTACTTTACTTATCTGTGTTATTTCTGAAACCATTGTGAGGAGTGAAATCCGACATGAACATCCAGTCGGACACTCTCACTTTAAGAAATAATAAATTTATTCGTTGCTTTTCAAAAGCACTGTATAAGGAATACCATCTTAAATTGACAGTTTTAATAGACGCTTTTTTCACGTATATTAAGTCCTTGATATAATAATTATCTTAAGAATATATGAAGAACAAAGAACATTGTTTATCAATTTACGCTACATAACGTATCAATCAATAGAAAATTAGCGGCCAAGTACGGATATTGGCAGACACGGAATGTTTCGCTTTTCCTTTGAAAAAACGATTTTTCTGATAAATTAGTTTCGCACTTTTGGAGAGGCGAGCTCAAAGCTGAACACATTATTTTTGCATTATTGAACGCTAAAGGTTTTTTGAGGAAAAAATTTCCATTAAGGCGATCTAAGCTAATCAGCTTTTAAAAGAAGTGGCAGATTTTTATTCTTTGATATTTTCTTTCATAAGAAAAACGCTTCTATTAAAATGGTAATTATGAACACACCGTGTTGTAGTAAAAATAACAAAATATAAAAACTGACATTAAAGTCTTCTTTTAAATTAGCTAGGTATTAGTAATATAATTATAAAACAGAGTTCTGGTTATTTGCATTCGTTTCTTTAAATTCAATTAAAATATCAACGCTAAACCTTTATTATTATCAGCAGGCAAGTGTCCATTTTCCTAGGAAGAATGTTAACTGAAAAGGTGACTTAAATGCTTCTTGGAAAAGAGATTCGACTGAAGAAGTCGCTTTTGTAACGCAATCATTTAATGTTATGTAAATGTATAGGGTGGATCATAGAGGCGTATCTTCAGCATTTTGATTGGGGGTGCAAGAAAAATAGATTGGCATTTCTTTGGCGGGGTGAATAGAATAGTTCAAATTTAATACATCGTTAAGATATGGGGGTGCAACTGCCTCCTTTCCCCCCTCCCCGTCGATACACCACTGGTGGATCAAATTGAATGTAGAGCGAACAGCTTTAACCGTAAGAGTACTTACTTAGTTTTCTGTCAAAGGTTCAAGAGTACCTACTTAGTTTTGTTTTCTATGAAAGGTCCTATGACTATGTTGGTGACACTTTTTGTTGACTAAATGAAAAAGATATTTTTTCCATAATTACGAACAAGCTTTGTTGAATCTTAGACACCAGTGTTTAAGTATGCATCTGCAACTTACAAAAAAATATAAATGTATATCTGAAAGAAATGATGATTGTGTAGTTTAGATGAATTTATTCGAGTTGAGTATGGAAAAATATAAAATCTAAAGCATGCTAACGTATTATGTAATTTATTTTTAAGCCACTATTCAATCCTAATATATATTTAGACATTGGGCTGAAACTAATTTAAGATGTTAAGATGTCTTGTACGTACATTGAAAGTGGCAAATAATTAGAAGCCGCAAATGATTTATAGTGTAAAAGATATCCGAGTCTTTTCTATTTATTTTAATTAAAAATTTGAAATGAAACGGGGCAGCGTTTGACACCATATTGAAACGGGTTTTCAATTCCTTATCCAGCAATATAGAATTTTTTAAGTTTTGGACGATTATAATAAGAAAAATCAATTTTTAATTGTTTAATTTGTAAAATAATTAATGAAACCACAGAAAGAAATTAAGTTTGAAGTAATTAACAATATTTATAAACTATATTCTAAGTCATATTCTAAAAATGAGCATAGTTCATTGCTTGACAAAAAACGAAGTTCTTCGTCAACGGTTTGCAATATCTGTGCTCTGATTTGACTTCTTGCCCTATTCGGTGTTCTAAATAATCAATTTTACTCTTGCAGATTTTTAATTTTAAATATCCCCACCAAAAATTATCCAGTGGAGTCAGATCGCAAAAACGGGGTGGCCATTCAATTTCCCTACGTCTAATGATCCATCTATGCGGAAAAACTTGATTGAGATAAGCTGGTACTGATGTTGTATGTGATGTAGCTCCATCTTGTTAAAACTGTATATTCTATTAATGTCTGCGGGCTTAACCGTTCAGGAAAAGACATCTTAATTCAGGTATTAGAACATTTTGTAAAATAATCCAAATAACTCGCCGCAGTTAATACCCATTAATATATGGTCCCATTATTTGGTTATTTATTATGTTAGCCAAATGCAGACTTTAATAGGATACTGAGTGTGGCCTTCCCTCATTTAGTGAGGATTTTGCTTGTTGACTAATCCATGTACGGCAAACGTTGTCTCATTGCAGAAAAAAATCTTGGAATTCTCTTGGCATCTATTTGTAACCATTCCACAAAATTCTAATCTACGATCAGGATCATCGTCATTAATTCCTGAACCAGTTCAATTTTGTATGGACGCTATTTCACTTTTTTTATCAATACACGTTTTACTTATCACAAGCAATTCCGGGTTTTCCTCAACATTGTTCAACGATGTATCCAATTTATTTTATCATTCAGTTTTGATCTCCCAGGTTTGGGAAGATCTTTGATGATTGCCAGTTGGCGGAATTTTTGTTCTATTCTATACTTCTCATTAAATATTTTATTCACCTTGAAATGCGTTTTTGTATAATCACCACTACAATTAATTTTAATATCTCAATTCTTTGGGTCTCAGAAAGGCTTATTTAACAAATATATAAGTAAATTAATGTTTAGAAATTCCTAAATAAACGAGTAATAACTAAAAATTATTAACGACATGTGGTGAAATAAAATTAATTTTAAATAAGTCTTAACTGTCATAAAAAGATCCGATTTTACTTTTTAGCAAAAAGATAACTAATACATTAATAAATCGTTACATGTTTTTGCCTTGAGGGCTACTTGTTTGTGTATAATAAAATTTTTTACTTGAGTATCCACCTCCAAAAATCAAAAATTAAAAATCCTTTTTAAGGCGGAATCACACGATACCACTTTTCGTTAAAATGTTTTTAGATATTACCCATAGGGGGTTGAAGGGGTTGGTGAATAATTTTGTTCAAAATACATATTTTCATATATATATATATATATATATATATATATATATATATATATATTAGATGGTTTCAGGGAATTCATCCGCGTAGTTGATAACTGATCCCTGCCGGGATCGATGGTAAAATGACGACGTTTCGGCAGAGTCACATGTGCCCTCTTCAGGTCGGTTCGCATAATTCTCCTAGCCTTCTGCTTTCGCTTCTAGTTATTCGAGTAACGATATATATATATATATATATATATATATATATATATATATATATATCAATATATATATAATTTTGTAATTGTACTTAGTAATTTGAATTTGTTTTTATTTCTTTAACCGTTTGTAAAATTTCACTAGCTTTTTATTTATATTGTGTTTTGTGAATGCCACCTATCTTTTCTTGTTGAAACATACTAATTTTGGTAAACTCGGAATCTGTGTTAGACTGAAGAAGGTACCGCTTATCTGCAATTTGTCACAGTTGGCACAACCTAACCTTATAAAAGGGAATAATTTTTTTAATTATTAATGATTTTCACATATTAAGTGTTACCTTTGGCATGTATGAAGAATTCCATTATTAAATCTTCAAATTATTTGGTAAATAATTATATACTCCTTTAATTTTAATTTCACTAAATTAGCCATAGTAATTGAAGAAGCTGTAAAACCAAAAGCGAAACGTTCCTATGTACAAATAAATTTAGAACAAAATAAAATTCCGTTTTATTGGAGCATACCTAAAATAAGAAATTTCCAAATTTTAATAATTTATTCCAAAGAAGAACAATCTATACTTATACATACATACATATATATATATATATATATATATATATATATATATATAAATTTAGCTGTAGTATAAAGTGAGGACCTACTGTAGAGCACATGATGTGAGAACCGGCAAAAGGAATAAAAATTAAGGGAATTTTTTTATCCACCAAATATTAATTCTAAAATAGCAACAATTTTGTCACTAATATACACACAAAAAATGTAAGATAAGATTTCTTTGTTCCCTAAATATATTAAAACGAAATGAGGACCTTGTAAGCAACTATTCAACTTAGGCCTAACAATAATTTTAATGTACTACTACTAACATTCTGAGAACAGTATAAAACTTGGACCTACCAAAGCGAGAGCTACGCATAGTTGCAACATTTAAGTAGTTATATTAGTAAATCTACGCATGAAGTGAGGTCCATAGATTTTTATTCCGGCAAATTCACAGTTGTTTTGACTAGTCGTTATATGTTTACGTTTTTTTATTTTGTGGTGATTCAGGGTCAGACGTTCTGACTCAGAACGGTGCGTTTGAAATAAATTCATTTAAACATGTTAACATGATGTTTTTGCTCATTTAATATTCCATTAAAGTAATAATTTCTTGGATATGCTTCATACATTATACAGTTTGAGCCATAAATATAGCTAGAGAAGACATATATTGTCTTTTCCTATTAATGAGTCACCCTATATGAACCATTCGTACTGCAATTTTAATAAGACAATAAACAGATATGATCCGTCTCTTGATACTCAATAGGATGTTAAACTCATTGCAGAAACTATACATATTGAAAAAAAGTAGTTTTTTGTACTACCTTGTAATTTTAAATTCTCTCCGTCAACTTTGTTTATGTTATTTAACAAATGTTCAGTGTTATTGTATTGTTAAAATTGTATGACTAGTTGTCGAGATATAGGGTGTTAAACAACGGAAATGTTTCCATTTTCTTATCAGATTTCTCATAACAGACGTGTATTATTTCCGTACATTGCTGGAAAGATAATTTTCGCATTATTTGACTAAAATATTAAATAAAACAATTACCATTAATTATCTTTGATTACAGTGTTTCCAATATATTTAACATGTATTTCAGAAAACTCATTTTTTATTACAACGATGAATAAATAAGATGTAATCGCACAATTAATAAGAAATGAGTTCTTGGACGTGTTCATATATTATACAGTGTAAGTTGTAAATATGGCTATAGTGGGGATATACCATTTTTTACCATTAATGAGTAACCCTGTATAAACTACAATACTTTAATTTGTACATTTTTTGCAAACCTGTAGAATTTAGTGTGACGAGTCGTTGATTTCAACAATTTAATATAAAAATTCCAGGACGCATGGTTTATATAGGGTTACCTATTAATGGAATAAATAATAGATGCCCCCTTTAGCAATATTTACAACTTACACTGTATAATGTATGAATATGTCCAAAAATTAATTTCTTTAACACTATATTAACTGAGCAATTAGATCTTCTTATGTATTCAACGTTATAATAAAAAAATGAGTTTTCTAAAAAACATGTTACGTATATCAGAAAGACCCTGTAATAAAAAATAATTAATAGTATTTTTTTGTGCAATATTTATGTCAAACAATGTGCAAATCACGTCTTCTGCATTAAAGGGAAATAAAACACATCTATTATGAGAAATCTGATACGATAAAGGTCATATTTCTGAAGTTTAACACTCTATATCTCGAAAACTAGTCATGCAATTTTAATACTCAGTAAAACACTGAACATTTGTAAAAATGTAATAACATTCAAAGTTGACGGAGAGAATTTAAAACTACGGGGAGTATAAAAAATACATTTTTTCAGTATGTATAGTTTTTGCATTCAGCTAAACATCCCGTTGAGTATAAAGAGACGGATAATATATCTATTTAATGTCTTATTAAAATTTCCGGACGAATGGTTTGGACAGGGTGAGTAATTAATAGGAAAAAATAATATATGCCTTCTCTAGCTATATTTATGGCTCACACTGTATATTATATGAAACACTTCCAAGAAGTTATTAATTTAACGAGATATTAATTGTACAATAACATCTTCTTATGTTTTCAACGTTGTAATAAAAAAAATATGTTTCAAGATTTTTGATTTACATGTATAATCTATATCTATATACTATTATAAAATTGTAGTTGTCTGTTTGTTTGTTTGTTTGTTACCTCATCACTTAAGAACTACCGAACTGATTTTGCTGAATCTTTTTTTGTTGCCAAGCGTATAGTTTGACTTAAAATCTGGTATATATTTTATCTCCCTACATTGACAGAAACTGTAGATATATTAGAAAACTTATTACCATGTTCGGTAATACATACACAATTAGTCAATTGGTTCCACCGCATGCACCAGCTTAGATTTTATTCAAAATTTGGAATATGCCAATGTAACATCATGCGATTTAAAAAAAATCCAACTGATATATCAAGTGTAATTTTACAGGGTGTTCCATATATAGGATAGGTAGAATTAAATGGATTTAAAAAATCTTGAAAAAAGGTATATTAGGTGGCCTGTAAGTAGTTGCGTATATACAATGTGGTTGAAATAAGGGGGATGTTATACGGGGTAGTTCAAAAAAGATATATTGAGTGGACCATAAACAGTTGTATGTACCAGGTGATTGAAAAACGGGTGGAGTTGAATTATATTTATAAGGGCGGATAACAAAATGTTATACTGTTAGGGTAATAAGTAGTTGCATATACAACCCACATTGGTGGGTGAGATAAGGGTAAAATTGAATTAAGTTTATACAGGGTGGATAAAAAAATATGTTTTGAATTTTTTTGAGCTATTATTATAGTTATGAAATGGGTTGAAAAAAATGTTAGAAGCAGTTGTTTATACAGGGTGGTTGCAATAAATGTTGGAGTGAAATTATAGATTATAGGGTAGTTAAATATTTGTTTTACAACCAATAGTAGTTCACAAGTTCACAAGTTCACAAGTTCACAAGTAGCATTTTATAGGATGGTTGAAATATGTAGCAGAGTATAATTACTGCTATATCTTTAGGTGGGTTAAAAAAATATTATAAAAATTTTATGATGTACAACCTGTTTCATATACCGGATAGATGAAATATAGGGTGGACTAGCATTCTAATTATACAGGGTGGTGAAAAAAATGTTATATAGAGTGGCCCTTAACTAGTTGTATATACAAGGTTGTTGGAATATAGCGTGAAGTGGAACAATAATTATACAGTGTAGGTAAAAAAATTAGAAAAATTTTGGAGTACCTGAATTATGGGGCAAAGTGAAATTATCGGTACACGGTGTGATTCAAACAAAGTTAAAAAAAGTTGCAAATGAAGGATGGTTTAAATGAAATGGGGAGAGAAATTATATTTTACTAGCTGTCGCCCAGTGGTCGAAATTCGACCAATTGTGTCAATATCTCTGGCAGGTTAAGTAACCTGAAAATTTTATCTTGGCAGTCTATCCTAGGACTTTAGGGAGAACAGCAATTATACAGAACGGATCCAGATTCGGAACCTCTGTGTGATAGTTTCCTCGAAAATCCTAGATGTCGGTCTTACATCTCGCTTCTACAAATAAGTAACGAAATTTAAGTTTTTTTCAGATATAATTCATAGAACTTTATTTGTGTTCAAATTCGTAATTCTTAATTTAATATGACCACAATTCAACTGCTAATGGGCTACCCTACATATTTATTTTTTCTAACACCCCTGTATAGCTATAATTGCACTCAATTCTCTAACATTTATTAAAATCCTCATTATAATAATTCCATCTCATTATATATTTCCACCACCCTGTATATGCAACTGCTTATAGACCACGCATAATATTTTTTAACATTTTTCAACCACCGGGTAAACCATTCTGTATATGCCACTGCCTATGACCCACCATATTTACTCTTTTTGTTTATGAAATTTTTAATTATCTTCTGTAACTATAATTCTACTCCGACCTATATTTCAATCATTATATATATGGAACTCTTCATGCTCTACTCTATAAATCAATTCCTATTCTAACATTTATTATCACCATCCTGTATATCTATAATTCCTCTTACCCTATATTTCATCTTAACTATATATAGAACTGCTTATGGGTTACGAAATGTTGCATTTCCATTTCCGCCACCCTGTATATGCATCTATGTATAACATTTTTTGCACCACCCTGTATAACTGTAATTTTACTGCACCTTCTATTCCAAGAACCATGTAAATTCAACCGCTAATGGGCTTCCCTATATAATTATTTTATTAGTTATAATTGCACTCTACTCTATATTTTAAACACCCTAAATATGCAACTGCTTATGTGCCACCCATTAAAAAAATTATTTCTAACATATCTGGAATCGCCCTGTATAATTATGATATTCAACGATTACTTTACCCACTAAACAATAACAACGCTTGCATGCCACCTCCAGAAGTACAGGCTCTAAGTATATAATAGCATTGGTCTGTCTATATATAATTACTCAATGGTTTGAGTCTGGCGGCACGCGGCACATTCATTTGTTTGGCATTGACATTATTGACGTAAATAATGAATTTTATTATATTTTATTTAATGAATGAACCAATATTATAAATTAAGATTAGCATTCTGCACTGAAGGTCGTCAGTAGCTACTAAACAAAACAAAAATGAAGAAAATCGGTTGAGAAACAGAGGAGAAAATGGTACCTAATCGTTTTGTCTTAGCCTATTTATATATAGATACTGTGCTTAAAAAATATGAGGTAATAGCGTAGTTTCACAGATACGATATTTGAAAAATTGTTACAGAGGGTGCCCAATAAGAAGTTGCAGTTTTGGTGAAATTTATTGGGAAATGATGGATTTATATTTATATAAGGTGGTACAAAAAATGTCAAATTGGATGGCCGATAAGTAGTTGCACATACAAGGTGGTTGAAATAGAGGGTGGAGTTGAATTATAGTTAAAGAGTGTGGATACATTTTTTTTTGCTTAATTTGGTTTAAGATAGAACATGAGCTGTTGCATATATGCAATATCTGATACATGGGGCGAAGTAAAATTATAGTTATACAGTGTGATTAAAACATGTTCGAAAACGTTGCTTATACGGGGTAGTTGACATATAAGGTGGAGACAAATTATATTTTCCAGGATGGTTAAAAATATTTCAAAAATGGATATTTAGCTTATGCATACAGGATGGTTTAAAAATTGATAGACCAGTAAGTTATAATGGCTGTAGTATATACAAGATATTTTAAATATAGATAGAAGTTATAGCTATAGAAGGCAGTTCTTAAAAATATTGAAAAAATTTGTTGCGGTTTGGGTGAAATGGGTTGGGGATTGGAGAATTTGGTTATACAGAGTGGTACAAAAATTTTTATATAGGGTGGCCCATAGTAGTTGTATATATATATATATATATATATATATATATATATATATTTGTTTTTAAGTTTTCGCGGGCACTAAATATTTTAGGTGGTTTCCGGGACTTCATCCGCGTAGTTGATAACTGTTCCCTGCCGGGATCGATGGTAAAATGACGACGTTTCGGCAGAGTCACATCTGCCCTCTTCAGGTCGGTTCGCATAATATAATATATAATATAAATTATGTTTATATATTATATTTAACACAATGTTAGGAAAAGTTGCCTATAAAGGCCGCTTGAAATTATAGCATATAACGTTTTTTACTTACCTAATAAATGTTATATTGGGTGACAAATAAACAGCACCATATACAGGATGGTTGCAGTATAGGGTGAAGTAGAGTTGCAGTTATACAAGGTGGTTCCAAAAAAATGTTGAATAAAATTGTTGTATAATGTGGCTCATAAGCACTTGCAGTTTAGGTGAAATTTATTTGGGTTTGGTAGATTTATAGTTATGTTAGGTGGTTCAACAAAGTTAGAAGAAATTGTTATATTGGATTGCCCATACGTTTCATAAGCTATTTCTTTTTAGTAAAGAATTCTACATTCCTTGCGCGGGTGAAACAGCGGGTAACGGCTAGTTACGTTTAAAATTAATTCACCTTAGGATCTCACTATATACACAATCTTGTAGATAACAAGTTTGTCACATTAGTATGAACATTTTAAGGCGTATAGGTAAGATGAGTTAGACTAGTCGTATAACGTTATACTATGATACTGTACTTTTACAGAAGTAAAGAACAGGATACTAAATAATTAGATATTAAAGAACTGTTGGTGCCGAGCAGTATTTTTTTTGTTTATGCTCAATGTGTGCATTTTTAGCGAGTACTAGCTTATTAGTTTTTACTTTGGTAGCATTTAATAACCACAGCCGGTACAATTATCGTCGATTCTAATAGTTGTTTTTTAAAATGAAATAATACAACTTACCTAACAAAGCTTTTACAATGTGATTACCTCGTTATGTATATTGTTTACTGTTCGATCAGGTAAGGTATTCTAGAATCTCAAATTACGTAAACAACCACACATTTTCATGTAAGGTTCATGTTAGTTGACAGCAAGAAAAATTTTCCACCGAAAAAAGCAAGCGACAATAATTTTTCAAATGATTCCAATTTCCATTCGAAATTCACTTGTCACAGAAACCCATGAAAATTTTGATGTGTCTTCAGGTTACCGTGGCATGAAAAAATATTTGAGGGACGCAGATCGCATATTATATGGTTCGAAGCATTTCGTAACATGAAACCGAAATATTAAATCAGATCCCTCTAACCGTAAAACGACCTTTTCGAATATTTCTATTCGCAAGGTGGGATTTAGTGGATATCCTTTTGTTGAATATATCCTGGAAATAACGGGAAAGATATCTTTTAGACTGACACACAACAAAAATTGCTGTTGCCGTTTTACGACCCTTTTCGATATTTTAAGTCGAAGCGTATAAATTTTCAGACGGAAAATTCACTGACCCTTAATTAGGAATCCACATTCTATTTCCACAATCTTTGATGTTTATAGACTGTAATAATGAAGTCCTGAAAAAATCTAAAAATAATACAAATTTAAGTTGTTATTGTTGCCTCAGTAATTTCTTTATTCTTCCTCTTTGTTTGGTTTTCACTGCTGTTATTTAAATTGTCCAATATTTTTAAATATACATTTTTATTGATTCCACTCCCTATCAGCTTTCCCCAAACTTAAGAGTTATTTTAATTTTTTACCACCCGAAATATGATAAAAGCTGTGTAAAACTGGGTTGCTGGTCATGCTTTTTTCAAGTTCTTAAAATGTACCTAATTGGTACCCTTTTTTCACTAAGAACAAAAGTTGTATTCTAAATGTTATTTGTATCATATTCTTGATTATTTTTATGTGTTCTTGGAAAATAACACCACAATCGAAACAAAAAACTGTATATTCAAGGAAAAAACAGATCTATTCTGACCTCGTTTTCAATGGCTTTAAACATTTATTGAAAATATTTTCAATACATGTTTTGACATTTTAGGTAAAATATCTCGGTAAGTATCATATCTACGTTAGAAATTAATAGATTTTCATCTGTTTACAGTAAAAATTTCAAACTAAAAATGTTTAAACCTTGGAAATACCATTTTTTGTGACAGAATTGGGAAAATTGGACAATTAATACTTGACATGTCGTGTCCTGATTTTGCATGTTAATTTGGAAATCCAATTCTCTCCGCAAAGTCTCTATTTTTCCCCCATTGTATATCTTTATTTATAGTATATAGTGGGGTTTACAAACAAAATTAAAAAAAAATCGAAGGGGTACACCTGAGAATGTTGTTTTTTAATTGGGGTTTTGTTTGTTAGGGGATGCAAGTATGGTAATGTAATAACCTATTATTTCGTTAATTATATAAATTTAGATTTTAATCTTACAAAAAAGCATATCAAGAGTTGAATCAATGTACCGTCTAAGACACAAAAAATTAAAATACTCAGAGATACAGAGAATTTTGTTTTTGGCGAAAAATGCAAAAATTTGCAGATTCTAAAATTATCTCATTATTATTGTAACAACTCAAAGTTTCGCAGACGGAATTTTAATTGGATTAAATATTTGGCTCGGCTTCCATTGAGAAAATTTCACCAAAACGCTATCCTTAAGTAATGTTCTACGAAAAAATTGATTATTCCAAATAGACAAAACATATTCTGATGAGAAATTTTATTACATACAAATAAACTTCTATTTATATTTTTAACCTTAACTTTAGCATGGGTATTTGAAACAGGACATACCGGAATTCTTCTTCCTAACCACCTCCTGGGAGCATTCTCTTAAAAATGTAAGTTTCGACCAGAATGTATTAAGGAGGTTGGCCAACAACGCTTTTAAAAGCGAAGACTAATTACGAAAAGACGGCGGTCCGAAAAAGGTAATAACGGACGATGGGAGATTTGAGACATTATATCTACCATATTGATTATTTATTTGCCAAATAATATTATGCAATTGGGGCTCGCTCCTCAGAACCCAAAAACTTACATTTATTGTAATGGCAATTTACACAGGAATCGTTGACTGACAATACCGACATTAACGTCGTAATAAACATAAGCCACGCCGGTAATGAGCTAATAAATTTCACTCCGTTAATTCAGTATAAATGATTGAACAGACCTGAGTGTGTTCCAGTGAATTATTGTGAAACAAGTTTTATTTTTTGTGTTAAAGAAATCATGGACAATTATAATGACAGTATTCACAGCAGAGAAAAATACTGGCAAGTATAACATATTGAGAATCAAAGTGTCACAATGAACATAATTGGCGTTAACCAAAAAAACGTGCTTTAACTAGAAAATACATTAATATAGGTTCAGAAGAAATAGTCAAGTTAAATAATCAAATAATTACAAAGGTTGTGATTGTTGTTTATAATTTTAGGTTAAGAACATGCCCAAATTATGATTCATATTGTGAGAGGCTTCAAGCCACAGTGGTGCATTACATTACATTAGATTCAGCTTAACAGAATTAAAAAATAATCTAAATCTGAAGAACATATATATATATATATATATATATATATATATATATATATATATATATATATACAGGGTGTAAACGGTTTGAGTGCAAAGATTTTGAGGATCAATACTTCAATTCAAAACAAATCAAAAAGCTTTATAACATTTCCAGAAATAAACTATAGTTTTGCCAAAAAAAAAAAAAGAAAGTTAGAAGTTATATAGCCTTTATTACAGTGAATAATAGACTATTTCCGGCTTCAAAATGCTTGTAAAGCTAAATATGTAAATACTCAATAGTTTATACACCTTTAATAACTGTATTAACAAAGAAAATTAATATTTAAACTCTAAATATTCTGTTAAAATTTGCCGTATGTTTCTCTGAACAGATGTGGCAACATAGCATATAAGATGCCTTATTCAGTACTACAGCTGACCACTGCCACGAATGCTTTTTTTGCTGCACCGGTTCTTGTCAGAAAGTGAAAGTGATATTTACGTGACATTCTACGTAGCGTTCGTGATTTGATTTTCGTTTTAAAAAATAAATTTGAGAAATAAATAATATCTGTTGTCAATTGTGAGTTCGAGTGTATTAGTTTGTGACAAATAGTGGCAATTATACAATTAGGTAAAGACCTGCCATGCTATTAATTTGTGGGGAAAACACTTGTAATAGCAACAATGTTGAATTTTGAATATTTACTATAAAGAATCCTTTGTTCTCCAGAGCTCTGTCATAATGACAGCCTGTAAGTACATGGGTATTTATTTGTCTAATAAAAGTAATATTAATTAAATTAGTAATAATGACTCTTCGAATAATTTAACTGGTAAAAAACTACATATACAGATCTCTAGAGTTGAATATCATATTTACCCAACTTTGTATAATTGCATAAAAGAAACCGCCAAATACAAATTCTAATTGCAATACCTTGTATTAAAAACGTAAATATTTTCAGCAAAATATTTCATACATTTTTATTTAATTCTAAGGTCAATATCATCAGTCAATACAAAAACACAGGTGTTTATTTTTTTGTCGGCGTAGTCATGCCTTATTATTCGCGCTAAGAGTGAATCTGCTTCGAACGCGAGCGACGTTGCCGGATTGACAATAATTTACTAAATATGTTTTAGGGATTTTCTTGATTATTAAGGCCTACTGACCATAGTGGTATAAGAGTTTTTTGTTTAATTTGGTGTATACTACCTCCACCTAAAATATATGCACTCAAACTATTTACACCCTGTAATATATATATATATATATATATATATATATATTTATGTATTCTACAAAACACATACTTTATAAAAAATCAAATATAAAAAATGCAATTAGATAGGAAATGTAATAAATAAATACAAGGTTTGTTTTCATATATACAACTTAATAAGACATTACAGAAGGTTATAAAATTTTAAACAAGTTACTATCATAGTAAATAAATTTCAGCAGTTTTTAGGTATTGACTGTATATTTGTAAATTTAAAAATAAATGCCTCACCACTTGATAGTTTCATTCACTGGTAGATAAATCAGAGTTTTTAACGGGAATAAATAAATTAAATTGATTTTTCTAATTTTTGATGAAACTGTTTTCATATATATATATATATATATATATATATATATATATATATATGTCATGAACACATTGGCGCAACATTGAAATCATGAGTGAAGCTCGGTAGCCCAGCTACTTTTTGTATAAACAAAAGTTTGAAATTTGAGATTTTTTGTTTTGAAAGCTCGTTTTCTTTAAATTAATTCCAAACTGTTGGCCACTTTCAGTTATACTAGTGGTTGACTATAATTTTGTTATTGTAAATGGAATTGAATTTTTGGGATGAATTCGTTTAAACTCTGTAATATAAGATATGTTTTAAACCACTTCGAAGGTCTATGACTCACAGTTTTCCAGATAATTTATAAGAAAAAATAGTCTTCAGTCTCAAATAGAGCTGATAGAATTTTTAAATTTTATGAATTTCTTAGTTGCAGTTGCATTGGGATCTTTGCCTATAAATTAATTATCTCAGAAATTGACTTCAAATTAATCAAAATGAAACCGTTACGAACACCCTGTAAAAACATCAAAACGGCATTTTCCTTTTGGTAGTGCCCTCTTTCACATAATCAGTGAAGTAATCAAAATGAGTGTCAGTACATAATCAATGTAATGGTATTGAAGCTGGCCCACCTCCTGATACACCCTGGTTTCGACCGACCCCATACATATCCAATCTGGGCCAAATGGAGCACACTACGTACATTAAAAGGAATTTATATTACTTTTATGTTTTTTTTTATAAATAAATATAAAGCCATTGACAAAGAAGTCAGAATAGACTTTTAAACGTTTGATTTTCCTTCAATATACCTCGTTTTATTTCGATTGTGGTGTTATTGCCTAAAAAAAAAACATAAAAGTAATCAAGAATATGCCACAAACAACGTTTAGAAGACAATTAGGAATTTATATGTTGTACTTACACTTCATTCCCGACATACTAATGTGGTTTGAATATCCGTTGAAAATCAAAATTATTATCAAGTCTACCCTTACAAACCATTTAATTTTTAAATTCACATTTTACCAGATTTTGAAACAGAACATTTGAACAAAAAATCAATATACCCTCGTCTTAAATGTTAAAGCGTAACCAATTTCTAGTCACTAATTACCTTTTTTTTTTCTTTTTTCAATACAATTGTAACTAGTTTTACGAAGCCAGAGAAAGACAAAGAATTACTTTGTAATTTTCAGGGTCTTCCAATTATGTTGCTGTGAATAATAGCCCCTCTTCGTTTTGCAGAACGCAGTTGAGTATAAACTAATAAACTTTAAATTCAAATGAAACATTTCTTTATATATTTTTTATTAACCTTTGTTATATTTCTACTCCCTCGTAATAATTGGTTTGTAACTTATTTCCCTCCAACTCGTGTTGCTTGGTGGATTTTGTCATTATTGAACGTTTCTTTTTTATTCTTAAACTCTATTATCTACAGCTTTGTAATTATCGGTGATTGAACAAGTTATTATACAGTGTGGAACAGCCAAATGGAATAAATTCGATAACGAATAAAGGAGGGCTTGTAGGGAAAAAGGCTTGGACACGTTGATTTGTATTTTTAAATGCGCATTTTTTTAGCAAAAAAATATTTAAGGTGTGTCATGTGACAGTGGCCAATACCAACTTTCTTATTTTAATGCCTGTATATTACTTAATTTTTGGGTTCTCCAGAAAATTCTAGACATAATTCATATAAAATGATTTATGTCTAGAAAATAAGAAAGTAGGTATTTATATTTTTTTTTGTTAAAAAATGCGCATTTAAAAATACAAATCGACATGTCCAAGCGTTTTTCCCAACACGTTCTTCTTTATTCGTTATCAAATTTAATCCATTTTGCTGTTCTACACTGTATGAGGAACTGGTGATTATTCCTGAATGATTTACTGATATTTCTTTGAACGATCAGCTAGATTTGCTAACCAACATATTCAGTTTACTCATTAGCACAATAACATTACCTATATAGTAACCTCTAGTAACATCTACTGATCGATCTTCTATAAATGTTAAATCCTTTTTCTTTACCTCCATCTGACTTCAAATTTTATACTATCTTCTCCAGAGAATCTTCATCACTTGCCCTCCCTCAACTGAATTTCGAATAATTAATTATGTATTTAGTACCTAAACCTAACTGAATTTAATATTTTATCACGTAATGAATTTCAACATCTAGGAGTTTTAGGAAAACTTACTTAGATAGGTAGCTTAACCTAAGAATTCTTTCGTGTGATTTCTATCCTAGGTATAACAGTACGACTCCCGATTTGGAGTCTCTGTGAGCAAGTTAACTCCAAGATGTCGAAGTTTTATTCGCTATATTAATATTAAATTCTGATTTCATTATTTCTTATAGTCCAATATTACATCTCGGGTTTGGTGATTTCTCCTGTTTTCATTTTCTATATAACCTACATTTATGGCTTGCAATGATATTATGCTGCGCAGTATCAATTTATTTTCATATATTCCCATCTTCATCTTACCACCTGTATTAGTGTATGTTTTTGAAGTATTTTAACAACTCTGAGGTAAAGAACCCCAGTACAAGAGCTTTACTTGATTTCAGCTAGCTGAATTAGTATACTTGTTCTCCATTCTTTGGGTACTTAGTTGTGTCTTTGAAGTTTGTTAATGAACTATATTGGTTGTTCCGTTAGCTGCCACACTATATTTTAGAAGCCCGTTTGCTATCCCATACTTGTCTGCAGCCTTTCAGTTTTACAATTTTCTTTGTGCTTCCTCGACATCCTGTATCCTTAGTTTGGTCTCTTCTTCCGTTGCGTAGTCCAGTGTTTCTGGAACACTTGGTGGAGGGTGGTCCACTGAATATAATCTTTTCAAGTTATCCAGGAGATAGTTTCTATGTTTGATACTCTCTTCGAGGTGTCATTCCTTTGTAAATCCTAGATGTTGGTCTTACATCTCGCGTCTTCAAATTCTAAGTTTCACTTCTATAAGTTCTTGCCTCTCTGTTCTCTTGTGGATCCACATTCCATTTTGGTTATTTTTGGTTATTCTGATAAGTTTGTGTGTTCTTCGCGATTTCTCTTTTAATTGTCATATGATTCAGATGTATTGTTTGTCATTCTTCCCAATATACTTTTTTTCGTTGATATTTTTTGTTCCTATTTATTATTTTTTTCCAAGTGCTTTCTTTGCAGCATTTCGGATACTTATTGAGACATTTAGCCAGCGTTCCTCTACGCCCTCATCTGTTATTATTCGGTTATTGCTGATTCCTGCTAGTCTTAGTTGTAGAATTTTAGCCGGTATTTTTGTGGTGTATTCTGGTTGTGTCTTTTTGTTATAAATTGATTGTGACATTCATATTTTCTTCTTTATTCATTTATGAACACTCCGTATTTTTGCAGAGGTTAATGCTCTTACGTCTATAATTTGGGTAGAATGTATTTCTCTATTGATTAGTATATACTCGATCATGGATCTTTGCCCTCTCGTATTCCCAAAGATCTACTTGAATTGTTTTCTCTGTAGTTCTGCATATATCTGTAAGAAGCTCCCAATTTTCGTTCCCGATATTTTCATTAAATCGCTGTTTTATCCTTGGAATAATACCGGTACAAACTCGAGCATTGAAATCTCCCAGAATAATCATAAATTTCTTTGTGCTGTTTCGATGATCGTTGCCTGTATTTTCTGGTGCGTATTTATTATGTTAACTTAATTTCTTCACAGTTTCATTCTGATTACTACAATACTCTCCGATACTTTGTTCTCTGTAATCTTTTAATTAACGTTCTCTGGATTAATTTGGAACCGCCTTTCTTTCTATTTCATTGGGTAGTTTTCTAACATAGTTTGGACTTTCCCCTTTTTTCTTGTTTGTTAATCATGAGTTCTTTAGTGAGTTCTTTTTTCTTGTGTTAAGGGATTGGATGTGCTGGGTGTCCATTCTTGGTAAATTCTTTGTTTTCCATTGTTGCGATGTTCTTATTGATAATTCAGTCCTATTTATCTCAGCCCTACCTAGTTTTTATGACCAGTTTTTTGTTTATGGTCCTGACCTAACCTAACCCGGCCTAAAGATTCCCACTGGCATTATCCGGGCCTTGTGGAACCACCCGACGATCCTGTAGGTGGAGTTTCGGACCATTTGGCTCAAAGTTTTCTTACTGTGTAATAATCTAGAGAACATCTTATCTTATGTAAAATTCGGAATAACTTTTCTGATCTATTTTTTATTGGCTCTTGTGGTATTTAGGGTTGCGTATATACAATATACGGATACCTTTATAATATCACTCCAGATTTCTGTCTCTGTCACAGCACAGCAATTTTCTCCTAAACTACTGGACGGAAGAAGTTGAAATTTGACATCAATGTATAGTTTGGTGACCTGATCAGGAGTTCATATCCTAAAAGAAGAAATTTTGATTTTAGGGGTAGTTTTGAGGGGAAAAACTAAAAAAATTTTGAAAAAAATAGGAAATATAAAACGTTGCCCGAACTTTACAGTAAAAATAAGGAGAAATCATTGTTATTAATTTTGGGGGGCAAATTATAGAATTAAATGAAATTTTAAAAACGTAAATTTTTTGCAAACGTATCATGTAATACATCAAATGAAAGATGTCATTCTGAGGAAAACAAATAATTTTCTTTCATATTAAAAAAAAATTAGTCAAAAAGATATTAACGAAAATATAGCAAAATTTACCCATTCCTCCATTCCTTATCTTGGAAACTATAAATCGTAAAGTTTTGCATAAAATTAGAGGTATAGGGTCTGACCTGAAGTTTACTGGAAAAATAATAAATTATTTTTAAAAAATATTTAAAAAATTAATTTAAAGAGGGAATGGGTTCTTTCTTTATTCCCCGAACTATAAGAACTATTTTTTTTGTTTACAGGAAAAATATTAATATTGGCGACCAAATTATAGAATTAGGGGAAAATAAAAAAAATATTTTTTTAACGCATCATGCAATACATCAAATGAAAGGGCTCGTTATGAGGAATACATTTTCATATTTTTAAAATTAATTGTTTACAAGATAATAACATACAGATGTAAAAAATCTCATTTCTCGCTTTATTTCCGAAACCATACTACCTAAAATTTTGAAAATAATTGGGGGTACTGGGGCTCACTTGAAACTTATAAGAAAAACTATTAGAAAACCCCAATAGTAATTTTAGGGACAAATTATACAATTAAATGGAAAATAAAAATTCAGTTTTCAAACGTATCATGTAATATTTTAAATAAAAGGCTCATTATGTGAAATACGAATATATCATATTTTAAATCATTTGTTTAAAAGATATTAACAAAAATATTAAACATCGACTTAATTCCCACCTTAGAAACTACACTATTTAAATTTTGAAAAAAATATTTTATTTGTATTTTTGAATAATTTGAATAACAGATTTAATAATTTTATAATTTAAAACTTGACCTATTTTGCCCTTTATCTTCCAATCTACAGAGCCTCAAAATTCAGACAGTAGATTATAAAAGGCTTCCCTGAAAGTTTATTATTAAAATAAAACTCAAATGTTAATTTTTGGGAGCCAAATTAGAAGATTAAATACATATGTATTCTTAAAAAATCAAACGAACTCTGAAGCAGATAAAATAAAAAGTCTATGTGTGGGAAATGAAAGTGTATATTCTTTATAAATTTAAAACGCTTCCTTTAAAAGATATTAGAGTAAATATAAGAAAATACACTCATTCTCTGCTTGTCTGAAACTGGAATATTAGAATCTTGAAGGTGGTACGGAACCCTTAGTATGCGAGTCCAACTCGCACTTCACCAAATTATTTTAATTGTCTCTATAGCTAGCCCTCATATGTGGTTAATGTATAGGGTTGGTCTTCACAAGGTGCTATTTCTTTAGTGTTGCGTCAGTAGTTATTTGTCATAATTTTTCTATTTACATCCTTTAATTTATGGAATTTTCTATATTGTTTGTTGTTAGTTTCTTAAAGATGCGCTATCGTTCTTGTGTTTCTTGTATAATATTAGTTATTAGTATAAAGTTTTGACCTTCTTATTCTTTTCTTTGCAGTTCCTTGGACTTTTCTTGTTTTTGGTGGTTACTTAATTTTCAGTTAGTGATTGTAAATAAGAATAGCGCCCGTTTCTCGAAACTTTCTTAGTACTTATATTGTCAAAAATGTCCAACTGCGTGTGTACAATTTGTAACTGAATTTGACTACACTCGGGTTATTCAGTCCTGCAACTCGACATGCTAAAGGATGGGTGGCATCACGTATTGGTTGTTTGGGAATTACTATAGTTAACTAAATAGATTATCAATTTAAATATCAAAGAACATTTGATGGACAAAATGAATTCGTAAACCAACCAATATAAAACGTAACCTTCCTGAGACAAGGAAGCAACTATTTCTTCTCGTTGTGAAATCATCTTTATCCCGGAAATGTGATTTCATTCTAACTCGGACCAAAGCAACTTTATCGCTGACTTTTCAAAAAGGGTTTTTGTAAGTATTTTAATTTTAAATTAGGCATTAAATCTTAGAAAGGCATAAATAAATTGTAAATGGTTTCCATAGAGAAGCTGAATATAAATTTCAGAACTTCCAGTATAAGATAACAAAGAAGAAAAAATCAACTCGTAAGCGTAATTAATGCAATATAACTAACTGGAATAAAGGACAATTTTTAAATCCGACGGTGCCATAACTCTTGCGTGCCTCCTCCCCTTAACGTTCGTGGTAATATATCAACCTTTCTCATTTGAAAGTTGACTGTTTCGGACTATTATGTTTCTTTTTTGTTCCTCATGCCACAGCGATCTGATAAAAGGCTTTCAAGTCTCTCCACTGTTTCTTGTTTTCAGTAACTGAAGTGAGGTTCTCATTTATTTTTGCTTCCTCAAGCCTCTAAGTCCTTCCTTTCTTTCGAGAGACCATACATACGGTGAATAGGAGTTTTTTACGGCCTCAATCTCAGAGGAACTCTCATATGAAGTCTTAACAACTTCATTAAGTTCTGCAAAAATACAAACGTTTAATTTAATTTATTCATAATAGAATATTGCAGAAAATAGTCTCTGCTTAGGTAAGTAATATTTTATCAAGAAGTTGTAAAAAAATATTAAAATTATGGTAAAATGGTTGATATAATTAAGATTTAAGAATAGGTATTTCTTAGTTTCCTAAATAGTTTGCACTAGTTGTTTTGTGGAAAGTAAAACCACATCAAAATAAGAATGCTACTAACGAAAATTGCGTTCTTCATATTTCGCTTTCACTGGATAATAAACTACTTTTCAACGATTTTATGAAAACATCTTCTCTTATTTGGATAGTTTAAGCTGTTTTCTATTACGTAGGATTCCGAAGTGCTGCCATATTTTTTCCATATTTGTTAGGAAATTAGTTACTTTACAATAAAAAATGACATAGGAGAGGGGGTAATTATCTTTACTGGAAATCCAGGCAGGCAAAATTGCATCTATAACATCCCTTGTGAATGTAAAAAATTCTATATTGGAGAAACTTCTAGGCAGTTTGAAAAATCCAAAATTTGTGAACTTGCTTGGGACCTTGGTCATAAAATACAATAACAAAATTCAGTTATATTACGCAAAAAAGAACACAACACGAAACGAAAACTAAAAGTGTCTGCTTTAATTTTGTTAAATGAAAACGCATTGTATCGCTACTAAGTCCGTAGAATCGGCAACCAGGAACGACTGAACGTTTCTGGTTGCCGATGATTAAGGAAAAGATTGCTAATGGTCAGGTTCTTGTGAACAACCCAATATCAGGATAGTTCATAAGGTTTTTCCTAGGGTTTCCCTTATTATTTTAATGGGATCACTGAATCAACAAAATTCTTTTACTGCATTTTTAGCGAATGCACGATCTTATAACAAAGTTGCACCTAGGAGCGCCACAAAAAATTCCGAAGATCACACCTTTGAAATTCTTCCAATTTGAAAAATATCTATATATAAATAGGCAAAGACAAAACGATTAGGTACCATTTTCTCCTCTGTCTCTCAACCGATTTTCTTCATTTTGTTTTGTTTAGTAGCTACTGACGACCTTCAGTGCAGAATGCTAACATTAATTTATAATATTGTTCATTCATTAAATAAAATATAATAAAAATTCATTATTTACGTCATAATGTTAACGCCAAACAACTGAATGTGCCGCCGCCGCCAAATAACATTGAGTAATTATATATAAAGGGACCAATGCTGTTATATACTTAGAGCATGTACTTCTTGGCATGCAAGCGTTGTTATTGTTTAGTGGTAAAGTAATCGTTGTATATTATAATTATACAGGGCGATTCCAGATATGTTAGAAATCATTTTTTCGTGGGTGGCACATAAGCAGTTGCAAATAAAGGGTGTTTAAAATATAGAGTAGAGTGCAATTATAACTAATAAAATAATTATATAGGGAAGCCCATTAGCGTTTGAATTCACAGGGTTCTTGGAATAGAAGGTGCAGTAGAATTACAGTTATACAGGGTGGTGCAAAAAATATTATATGATGCATATACGGGTGGCGGAAATGGAAATGCAACATTCGTAACCCATAAGCAGCTGTATATATAGGGAAGATGAAATGTAGGGTGAGAGGAATTATAGATATACAGGATGATGATAAAAAATGTTAGAAAAGGAAATGATTTATAGAGTATACGAAGAGTTTCCTATATATGATGATTGAAATATAGGTCGGAGTAGAATTATAGTTACAGAAGTTAGTTAAAAATTTCATAAACAAAAAGAGTAAATACGGTGACTCATAGGCAGTGGCATATACAGAATGGTTTACCAGGTGGTTCAAAAATGTTAAAAAATATTATGCGTGGTCCATGAGCAGTTGCATATACAAGGTTGTGGAAATATATAATGAGATGGATTTATTATAATGAGGATTTTAATAAATGTTAGAGAATTGAGTGCAATTATAGCTGTACAGGCAGGTTAGAAAAAATAAATATGTAGGGTAGCCCATTAGCGGTTGAATTGTTGTCATATTTATTTAAGAATTACGATTTGAACACAAATAAAGTCCTATGAATTATATCTGAAAAAAAATTGAATTTCGTTATTGCTGATCTTCTTAAAGTCCTAGGTTAGATTCTAACCTAAAATTTTATCGTGACATCTAACCGTTAGAATGTCACGATAAAATTTTCAGGTTATAGCCCGTCTAATTAAGAAAGACGATGACGTCATTTTGGTAATTAATTCCTGCCAATTTGACACATAATATTCCTAAATGTTATATGGACTTTTTGGCATTATAACAGTGAAATTGAATTTTATTATTGTGGTATTGGCTTGTCCGATCGAGGCTATGTTGCCGCTTTTTTTTTAGATTTTCGTCAAATGATCAACTGCCTGAAAAATTTTATTATATCTTTTTAATGATATATTTTATATAAATATTTCCGAAAAGGAGTTTTAAACCAACATAACTACGTAGGTAAATATTTCCTGAATATATTAGATATGTATTTATTTGCAATACAGTTTTTGTAAACAACGTTAATGTTTAAAAGGTTGTTCAATTAGATGATTTTCACAGTTTCTGAATTGATCGTTTCATTTTAGTTGTTTTCACTTTCCGTAATTCGTATGAATTTCATCGTTAAATCTCGCCTAAACACAAATAACCCTATGAATGACAATTCTGGGGTTTTAATTATATGACCACAGATCATACAAAGATTATTAAAGTAATTTGTAGTCCAACACTCTGTATTGCATTTTTTTTAATTTCGGAAAAAGGGGTCATATTGGGAACGCTGTCAAATTTGGCCTCTGACGTCATCGTCTTTCTTAATTAAACGGGCTTTACTTAACCTGCCAGAGATATTAACACAATTGGTCGAATTTCGACCAATGGGCGACAGCTAGTATAATTAAATTCTCTTAGTTACGTCAGAAGTCAAATGATACATACTGTCAAACGTTTTGTTTCCTAGTTTGTTTGTCATTGACAACCGGTTCTGACCTATACCCCGAAACGTTTGGAAATATAGAGTACGGTACAGACTTGTGGTGTTTTTCCTAAAAAGTGCTTAAACATTGAAAAATATGCACAAATATCCTTCAAAAAACAACTAAGAATTTTGTCCTAAATTCAATTTATTTCGAAAAACTATTCTTTTTCAAAAATATTGATTAACACAAATGCTAATTACATTAATGAAATAATAACCGGTTAATTTTTTGTTAGCCACTAGTAACATCTTTAAATTTTCTCTCTAAAACTCATGTGAATTACTGAAATTTCTGTTCATAATATAACACGTTCCTAAAAGGAAACGTTCTTTAAAGGCTCTCACAGCGAAAGTCCTCGAATTCAGTCAAAAAAGTAAATTCTATTTTTAAAGGATGAATGTAATCTCGAAGATTTATTATGTCAGAATTGTCGAATTCCAGTCGTCCCCTAATGATTTTTCAAAGCACATCCCTTTTCTTTTTTAACGAAGCAAATTCTTTCCTTCGCAAAAAGTACACAATCAAACTTGATTGCCAGAGGACCTTTTACTGACAAAAGAAACGGATTCGTATTGATTTGATGTTAGAAAACATGGTAGCTGAAACTAAACAATAAAATTATACGGTTGGATGTCATATTGGAAACTCCGTCAGTATTTGGGTAAACAATGGAGCTCTTTAGATACAGATCTGGTAACAAAATTGAGAGGTATCTTGCCCAGTCATTATTCTATCTCCAAATATCTCTTATCAATGGGATTTATTTGGAAATGGAATTGCTATTGTTAAAGGAAATGGATAATCAATTTTACGGTATACGCCATATTGTATTAAGATTGTTTGAACATTTGAAATTGCCCTAATTTCTTAATGTTTTCAATTTCCGGCAAATGAAGTAAGCTAAGACATACAGTCAAAACATGCAAAATAATTTGTTTTAAAAACATGATTATGACTATCGTGTTTTATGATTTATCGCTATCAGTGTATCTCTGCTGGACAAAATTCTTTCCCATTTTGTGGGCGTTCGTTCACTTCTTTTGCTCTCGACTCTCCATGCTAAAATTCTATTTGTATTTTATTTTATTTTTACTTAAAATGTATAATAGGTCCGATTGCTTCCCGCATTCTTATGTTACATCTGATGGTTCTATTATCTTATTCTTCTTGCAGCTTTTATTCATTCTGTGTCTGTGCTCCATATTTAGCAGCCTTTGATTAAATCATTTTCTTTTCAAGCAGATTAGTAAACTGGATTTAAGCACTGTGTTTAATTTGACAAAAGCTGCGCAAGCCAATCTTATTCTATGTTTGATTTCGCCCGTTTAATTGTCCCGTAAAATACAGATCTGTTGTCGAAGACATTTGAACAAACTTAATTGTTCTAGGTGTTTGTTATTCATACTGATGAAATCTAGTTTACATCAAATCAATCTAAAAGGTCTTATATTACTAAGGTCAATAACCAAATTGAGCTGTAATGTAATACATAAATACCAAAAGAAATAACTACTGGTAAGTATGAAAAATAAGCGTCTGTATTTTCTTATTCAGTAATTAGGATTATTTTGTCGAGAATTAGCTTTGTTTCGGTAAATAAAACATGTGTGACATGTTCCTGAAATAAATTTCGTCTTAGCTATTAAAATTTGGACGAAAAATTCGAGACAGAAGGATAAGAAGCTATTGGAAATACACACTTATTTGGACTATTGTCCTGTTATTTCCCAAAAAATGTTTAAACATTAAGTAAAAGGATCTATTTTATCCGGTTAACTATTTAGAAACACATTAGATAACTTCAAAACTATCGGTTAGAATAAATAAATAAATAAACTCCAAAGTTACTAATTTCAACACAAAAACTGCACCAAACAACATGATTTAATCCACTTCTTTTTTACGAGAAATAAATATTTCACCAAAACGGCACAATTACAAACTAGCCTTTAGAATGTAAACAAAACACCATGCAAAAACTAGGAATAAATAAATGATAAATAAATAAAGCCCAACAGTACAAAACTATTAACAGGACAAAGTATTCATAAGAAAAAAACCGTTAAAAAATGCTGTAAACCAGAACAAAAAGATACAAAGAAATATTCGATTACTGACATAACAAATAAAAAATTGGCAAAATTTACCAAATTTTACACTAAATAAAGCGTTGGCTCTGCTCAAAATTAAAGACAATGGCATATTCTCATATACCGTCTATAGGAAACCTACCCATACCAATCGATACTTAAATGCGTAATCACACCAACACCCTACTCGAGTTCTGTAATGAAATCTTTAGATCCATTCGGTTAACAGATATTGACAATAGACAAAACGAACTTAATAATCTTTAACAAATTCTTCGACAAAACGGTTAACATCCGGTCCACACTGCGCGCATAATTCGTCAGTCTCAACAACCCCGGAAAGAAACAAATCAGACACGCCCACCAAAACCCAACCAGTCACCCCACAGCCTCTTCGTCACGTGACATCCCCTTCTAATCGACCGATAACTATAAATAAAATAAGCAGAACAGATTCACATTCGTTCCGTTACCTAGTGACTCTTGGGGAGTAGGT
Organism: Octodonta nipae; assembly: GCA_034190945.1. Lineage (NCBI taxonomy): Eukaryota > Metazoa > Arthropoda > Insecta > Coleoptera > Chrysomelidae > Octodonta > Octodonta nipae. The sequence continues at coordinate 33,331,309 of CM067223.1, forward strand.
AGATTAAGGCCCCGAGTTCGATCTAGTCTCTGAAACTCTTTCACTTTTTGTTTCTTGGTAATGGCTTCAAAGCAGGAGTCGAAACGTCGAGTATTTCATAAATTCAGACGCCGTTCTCACCGGGAACATAGCCTAATCCATATGATAAATGTGATCATACAAAATCTTCTCAAACACTCTAGAAAAGTTCGACAATATAAGGCGCACGATGATTCTCGGTTGTGTATCTGTAATTCGTTCTGTTGGAACGAAGCTATAGATATTGGCTAACTAACTGCAGTCTTATCGTGATGTTGCAAAATCTTTTCATCAGTTTGCGGTGTAGTTCCTATTTATTTCAGTTGTCAAAAAGTGTTTTGTCGATGTTAACGTGATTAGTAAATTCATATGACATGTTTAGTAGCTAAATTGGTAGTATCCGAAAGATTTTCAATGCAAAATTGTCCATTTGTGACTGTATAAATGGTAGCGAAATTCGTAACTTTTTGATTTTTGACAAAACTATGGCTCTTGTTAGAAAATGTTATACGGATTCGTTGCCATAGCATAGCTTATGCTTGTGTCATATGGTGTGCTATTATGCCAATGTCATCATCGAAGCAGAGATGGCTTAAATTTAAATGTAACATCAGTCTATTCAACACTTAATAAAATTCTAATAATTTATGTGGTTCAATTGTTTCAAATCCGTTCTTAAAATCCACTGAGATCAACATAAGTGGCTTTTGTTAGGAGCTAGTCGTTACTAGAATATTTTGTTCGGCAACCTGCCTGTACAAATGTTGTTATAAGCTTGAAAATGAAAGTTGTTAAATTTATGTGTGTAGTTTTCAAGAATTGTACTTATGCATTTTCTGGTTATTAATATTTGGGGAAAATGTCTATATGTATATATGAAATTTCCTTCAGAGTTAGAACAGACCCGTTTTCAATAACAATTAAATCTTTTTGCAGGGCAAATGGCGATATCAATTTGAAATTTTGACATTAGGAACTGGCTTAACTAAGATTTACCAGTATTTTATATATACATTGTAGTTCTAAACCATTGCAAATATCATGTGAGAATAGAAAAGCTCCCTTAGAATTTTATGTGGCAATATAGAGATATAAAAAGACATGAACATCAATATCATATACTCAAACTCAGTATGTTTAGGGTTCGGGATGAAGAAATTAAAAAAAACAAACGTTGACCCCCCTGCAAAATAAAATGAAATTACTATAACACGTCGGCTCCCTTAAGTAGTCGGAATGTTGGATTAATAATAAGCTGGACCTTCAGCATCTTCAAGAGACTGCTATGGGATGCCCAGCTCTATTTGGATCTCCGACTGTGACTATTGAAGTCCTATGTTTGGTCCACCTTTGTGGTGCCAAGACGTTAACTTTTGAGACATCTATGATTAATAAGATTGGGGCTTTCGAGATGTGGACATCCCATTCAATTCTTAGAATGCCTTGGACATCGATACATCTAATGAAGAAGTCCAATGTAGAGTGAACATAGATCGTGAGCTGTACCACATGATAGAAAGCAGCAAGTTGGCATACCTTGGTCGTTTGCTGATGAATGATAAATAGGGACAGATAACCTAAACTCCACTACATAATAAACACCAATATGGCATACTAGGGTCATGTGCTGAGGAATGATAAATACAGACATGAGCAGCTCATTATAAAAGGAAACATCGTGGGGAAACGATGAATAGGAGTGGGAAAATTATCATGGATCAGAAAGATTCGACAATGGACAGTCCTAGACATTGAACTGCAGAGGACAGACTTGCGCGACTAAAGAAGTCTGCCGCAGCTACAGATGAAATGTCGGTAAGGAATTTTTAATGACCGGCCCTGAAAGCCTACAAACTCAATTATTACCGAATTTTTGTGGTTATAACATAAAACGTATCCATAGAAATGTTCTGCTATTAATTTGTTCAAAACATTGGATTTTTTTTCCATAGACAAGTACATACAGGGTGAGTTTTAAGTATGGAAATACATGAATTCTAAAGCAGCTAGCACGAATGTTGTGAATTTTTATTTGTGAGGGTTTTGAAGTGCGGCCGACCTTATGGTGGAAGGAGGGCCTGTCATTTTCTCATTGATGGTGATGGCCGAAAATTTCAATTGACTATGAATATCTCTTTGTTGACATTATATGTTAGTTTGTTATTATATCTTAACATCTATTCACCATGACAACAATATTATTTATTAGTCGTATAATACTTGCAGAATTGACATTTTTGTATGAAAAAAATAATTGGGTTTATCACTGAATGCCAAATTCCGCTTACAACGTGACCCCTTTAAACACCAAAGCAGAAAAAAATCACTCGTACCGAAACTCGTGACGCTTTATATCCGCTTAAAATTTCAAATTCACGCTTAGCTTCACGCAAAGTAAATTTTCATACGAAAATCGAATGGTCGCAAATTTCCACTCTCCAAACTTTCGTAACGTTCCAAACATCAAATAAATTCGATAATAATTGGCAGGAGAGGGTATCCGTCTTCCAGCGGGGACCTACGCTCGGAAAGTTCCTAATAGTCGAGCAGGAATTCTGCAAAACTGTTTCGGGACGTTACATATTTATCTTCTATTTCGTTCCACTTTTCTTTATTTCGTTTTAGCGGAGATTTATTTCAGCAAAAAACTAAACGAACGGTCGTATGCCCTGTCCACGTTTACTTTGAATCCGTGCTCAGAAAGTTAGAACTTGTATAAATTTGTTGAATGGTTACAGAACAAATAAAATTTCTGGCAATCATTTGAATTATTGGTGGAGTTCTCCAAAATCAGATCATTGGAGTGTAAAATTAATTTTTGCGTTCCTCGTCCAAATATTTTCTTGGGCTTAGAATCTCACTGGATTTTTTGTTGTTTTTTTGTCTTTCTATTTCTGATGGGCAGTGTAATAATAGCAGTTCTTCACGCATGGAGAAATGTTTGATTCGTTTTGTTTGGGGTGCATGTCCGTTTTCCAATTTACAAAATCAACGTGTTGGAACTCAGATTTTCAAGAAATTATTCTGTTTTTGTGTTTGCAGATCTACAGTTAGTAACAAAAAATTACGATAACAATTTCAAAATGTACAGTACATACCTTCTTTCATGAGCATTGAGCAACTCTATACACTGAGCTTTGAAAAGTAAAGTAGAGCCCCTATTAGCTATTGTGTTGGTGCTGTGTTACGCAAAGAGGTGCCCACTTTATTTTCAGTTTAGAGCCGCTCAAAATTGATTTGTCTTTACTTTTTTTTGCTTCGCATAGCTAAAAAGTGGCTTAAGGTGTAATTTTTGAAACGCTCCTATTTGATAGTTCTGAGCAAGTGAATTAAAAGTCGCAAGTGATAACACAAAGATATTTGATATCTTTGTTTTCAATTTACCGTTTTTTGATACCTTGAACCGGCATACAAAGAATAAAGAAACAATGCCGTTAACATATCAGTGCAGGTTTTTTGAGTATTTTAGAAGGTTTTTAAATATAAACATAATACCTAGGATATATGGCTTATTTTCCAAATATGAATGTTTATGAATGTGTTTGTTCCTAAAACCTATTTAAAATAACCGCTAACAAACATTATCATGTAAATCAAAGAAGTAGTTGCTAAAATCGACATGTCAAGGAAAAGTGTCCAATGATATATGGCTGGCATATACAAGGTAAAAACACAGTTTTGCACCCTAACACCAAACCTTTATTTTAAACACTCAACGCCGTTTCAACAACTCTAAGTTGTCATCTTCAAGGAGTAAACCCAAACTAAATCGAAATTACAATTTTCTCTAATTTATACCTGCCACTAAACTATTACTTAAGTGATTAGTACAAGGGGTAAATCCTAAGTACCTGAATTCTAAATAACAGATTTCAAAAATAAAGCAGATTTTATATAATGTATATATGTAAATTAGGATAATCCTTAATTACCTAACTACTTTTACGCTACATTATTAAGTAATGACATTTTTAATACTTATTTTATGGATTTTTAGAAAATAAACTATACAATGAACTGTATGGAATAGGACCCTTATCTGAATTCATTAGTTTATTAATTTTATAAATCATAATGCTTTTTTAAGAGTCCAGTTCTCTATAATTATTTACTTGTTTAACTAATTTTAAAGAAGATAAATCTACAGAGTGGTTGTGTTGTAAAACATGATGTGCAACACTAGGTTTATCCGCTCTTCCGTATTTCAAATGGGCAATATGCTCTTTGAAACGGGTACTGATAGATCTGCGTGTCTGTCCATAATACTTTAAATCACAATCATTACATTTGATTTCATAAATACCGGACTTCTCGAAATCAGCAAGTTTATCTTTAGGATTGCCCAACAATTTCTGTAGTGTTGTAGTTGTTCTATACACCGCCTTCATACCAAGTTCTTTAAAAACTTTCTTAAAGCCCCTAGTATAACGACTGTGCGGAACCGAGACAAACTTTTGTTCTTGTGACTCATTTCGAAAAGTTGACACTTCTTTCATTCGTAACCGAAGCCGTTTCTTCCCAATTAATTTATCTATAATATCTGTTGGATAACCATTACATGCAGCGGTCTATTGAACAACTACAACACTACAGAAATTGTTGGGCAAACCTACAGATAAACTTGCTGATTTAGAGAAGTCCGGTATTTATGACATCAAATGTAATGATTGTGATTTAAAGTATTATGGACAGACACGCAGATCTATCAGTACCCGTTTCAAAGAGCACATTGCCCATTTGAAATACGGAAGAGCGGATAAATCTAGTGTTGCACATCATGTTTTAGAACACAACCACTCTGTAGATTTATCTTCTTTAAAATTAGTTAAACAAGTAAATAATTATAGGGAACTGGACTCTTACAAAAGCATTATGATTTATAAAAATAATAAACTAATGAATTCAGATAAGGGTCCTATTTAATACAGTTCACTGTATAGTTTACTTTTTAAAAATCCATAAAATAAGTATTAAAAATATCATTACTTAATAATGTAGTATAAAAGTAGGTAGGTAATTAAGGATTATCCTAATTTACATATTTACATTATATAAAATCTGCTTTATTTTTGAAATCTGTTATTTAGAATTCAGGTACTTAGGATTTACTCCTTGTACTAATCACTTAAGTAAGAGTTTAGTGGTAGGTATAAATTAGAGGAAATTGTAATTTTGATTTAGTTTGGGTTTACTCCTTGAAGATGACAACTTAGAGTTGTTGAAACGGCGTTGAGTGTTTAAAATAAAGGTTTGGTGTTATGGTGCAAAATTGTGTTTTTACATTTGTGACACACCAAAGGTTCCACAGCTTTTCCATTATATACAAGGTAGGCAAATTGAAAAAAAAATGGTCGAGGTAGAGCCCGTCGATTTTTTTATCCCGAGGGAAGATTTTGCACAACAGCATCATAATCAGGTTCGAGTGGTTTAGTTTAAAGTTAATCAAAATCTCAGTTCACCACATCTATGTTTTGCAAAACAAGAAATATTGTTCGTTTGAAAAATGTAGGTATCCGTCCATTTTTATATCGAGAAAAAAAATACTTCGCATATTTTTATCTCTGTCATTGCATCCTGTAGAGGTAAAACTGCAACGCTTCAAATAATTAAATGAGATGAAAGGTAATATAGTATTGTACAGATTTTTGTATTGAATTTATATAACGACATTGCTTTCCTGAAAAAAAATAATCCTGTTCGAATTATGTTTACAAAGAAAGACGAGATTCAAAATGTAAATTTTGTTTATTCACTGTTTGTGAGAATAAATGATCAAAATATTGGCCTCCTGCATCCATTCACACAACAAAACTTAGATCAGTCAGTGATCCGTTGACGTAATTAAGTTAATTAATCTGGCTGAGTTTTGTAAATCTTACTTTTTAAGAAAGCCTATAATATTATATAAAATCTAAGGGGGTCAAGTCAGATGATCTTGCAGGCCATTGTACTGGTCCTCTTCTACATCTATCAGATTACTCCGATTTAAATTGTAATTTTTTAGGATGTTGAAATCTGAACTTCATGGAATAGATGTGGATTTTCGTCAGACCAATATTAATACCACTGACAACGGGGTCTGACCGACACCCTGAAACATTTAGAATAAATAATTTCAAGTATTGTGGTGTTACTCCCAAAAAGTGTTTAAATACATAAAAGATCTCTTCAAATTTTTCCCGCGACAAATGTAGTAGACAATTTCGAGAAATTGCCCGGATTACTGGTTGTTTGCACAGATATCATTCCTCAGAGATGTCTACAATATGTTCCATCACTATTCCTTTGTATAAATAGTATTTTGCATACTCCGTGATACCAAACACAGATAATTTGGAGATGTTTCAACGGCAAATCTGGAGTGTTGTTGGTGGAACTTTATTCCTAAATTTTCTTGTTTGTTAAAATTTTTTGAAAGTGACAACTTAGCGGTTATTTTGGAATTGTTATAATGGCGTTCTTTTTTCCTTACTTCTAAAGTTTCACTGGTATATAACAACACAGCTCAGAATTACAAAAATCGTGTGTAGTAATCCAATCAAACACTCCCACATAATCAGGTTTAAAATTTTGTGCTCATTTTTGAATATCCCTGTTTTAGTTGGTGTAAAGAGTCCACACATTACGGTGATTCCTGCCTGTTTTCATCGCGGTGATGAAACATTGAACGATGAAACTCGACGTATTTCGTCGTCAGGCTGCTATCATGCACATGGGTTGTGACTGAGAAGATGTCAAAATTGAATATGAACACGAACAGTTTAAACCGACGAGAATCATTTTAATGCATGAGCTTCTTTGGTTATCACCACTACTACTCATATCCACTTCAAATGGGAACTGAACTTCTTAAAAGGAAGAACAACCATCCGACTAAAGAGAATTAGCGTAATCCGAATTAAAAAATTAATCATAAAAGTTGACGTTAAACATAACACTTTGAAATAAACAGAAAAGAGGCACACTGTATCAGTTGGGATGTAGTCAAAAGGTGCGTTAATTAATTTTTCTGCGAAAAAACCTGATCCCGCATTAACATTTCTTGGGTGATAGTTGAGAAAGCATTCCTTATTCTCATTCATATCTTTAGCTGTCGTTGCTTGTTCACTGTATAGTTTTTGTTTAAGGTATCGCTACACAAAAAAATTAAGGAGCATTATGCCCAACGATCTCGCTGCAAAGTTTTTGGCCCGTCCCTTTCTATCCAGTTTTGATGTAATAAATATTAAGCCAAGCAGTCATAACACAGATACGGTGAGAAGGTTCCCGATCTTGCTGATAGTACATATCTCTTCCTTCGACAATAGGATCATCTCTTAGGAGTTCAACTAATGGTTATCTAAGAAATTTACGTACATAATTCGAATGCTAGTTACAGAAAAATGAACAATGGCGTGGATGCCGAATATTTCTGTCCAAATATTAAGTGTCATTCTCTCCTGCCTATGTATATAAAAAATGTTTGGGTTTTGGTCGTAGTAATAAGGAAAATTGTGTTCACGAATTCTTTGTGATGACGCTCATCCGTTATTAACATTTCATTCACAAAATTCAAATTACAATTAAAGGACCCCGCACAAATCTTATGGGTTTGGGTTCCCGGTCAAATTGGATGCAATTTTGGTATGTTGCACCTCATGATGTCCTTATCAAAAGATACCATAGGCACACAAAGCCTGCAAATGTTTGAGATAACAGGGTCATAATGAACTAAAATACACAATTTTCGGACTATCTAAGAATCATATTAACTTGAAAAGTATGCACTACTCTATGAAATTCTGGGTAATGAAGTCATAGGTTATGGCATGGAACCTTTGATCATGATCTTGCAAGTAACCTCCAAGGTCATTACAAGGTCAAACTGATTTTCAAAATAAAATTGTGTAATTTTTTACTACAATAGGAAAGAGTCAAAAAATTCTTAACGAAATAATAACTTAGGAATCAGATGTGGAACTCGTGATCCGGAAACTAAGCGGTTAACTGCGATGCAGTCCGTTGTTGACCTAAATCCGTATTTTGCGCCCTCTGTCGACAGTTATCCCTCACTAACTTTAAGAAGTGCAAGCTTTCACACTAATTGACAGACTCAATACTCGGAAAAGCTGGATAGAATTTCGATAGCCCTCTTTCCTATTGCTATAATAAATGACGCAATCTTATCTTGAAAATCAGTTTAACTTTGAAATGACCTTGAAGGTTACTTGTAGGGTCATGATCAAAAGTTCCATGCTATATCCTATGACTTATTACTGAGAATTCTTAGGGAGTAGTTCATATTTTTCAATTTAATATGATTCTTGGATAGTCCGAAATTGACTCTTTTTATTCATTATGACCCTCATATCTCAAAAACTCTCCATTTTTAGACTTTGTGACTATGGTAACTTTTGATCAGGACGTCATTAAGTACAACAAATCAAAATTGCAGCCAATTTGACCGAGAACCCAAACCCATAAGATTTGTGCGGGGTCCGTTTTGTTCTACACAATTTCAAAAGATAACTATTTTAAAAGTCCATCTCTTAAAGCTCTTGGTTTAATTGGACTTGATAAGGGTAGAATTTTTACTTTGATAATATTCTCCTAATAGAGGTTCAGCTTATGTCAAAATATCTTTCGAGCGGCTACATACCTACATGAGGATTTTTTTGAAGCTGCTAGGTTATTAAATTCGCTATTTTCGGTTTATACTGATTTTGCCATTTTTTGTTTTTTTAGAGTAACAAACCAGTCTTGTAGCACTTTCTTAAAGATAACTCCTCCAATTTCAGCCTCCTAGGCGTCAACGTTTTTACAAAATATTTAATAATGCCGAAACGGTCCATGTATCTATATATCAGTATATCCAGAAACTTCATTCCACATATATATCTTGTAAAATTAAACACATTGTTGCTGAAATTGGGGGTATAGCCGTAAGCTCGTACAAAATTATTAATTTCCTAAAGAAATAATAATATATCAAAACACAGAATCACAAAACTAAAATAATTAAATAACTCAAATACAAAACTAAAATTATTTTTACTACAACTCATAAATCTGTCTTTTTCAAGGAATTGACTGAAACTAGCTATGCCGATTTATACTTCATTTTAATTCGGGAATATAGTCGTTGCCTCATCAGAGAAATCTATAAAAACCTGTTTGTTCCGGTTTATGTGTTGTATGATATTCAAGATCTTTGGCTTTTTGACAACTTCAGTGGCGTTGTTAAATTGAAACTTTGGAACAATATTAGAAACGTGTGCTCTCTCTACTCCTTCTTTTCCATTTAACCACACTGAGCCTTATATTAGTGTTGTATATATAAGCTTCCTGGGTATACTCGTAATAAAAAACACAATAAAAGAATTATGTAAATATAAAAAATGATAAGGTAGTGATGGGATCATTCAAATGAAATATAGTCGATCATTTGATTATTAAAATCACTCCAGTATTCCGATTATACTGCATTTGAGTTATAATCCGATTGATATCCTTGCGAATCGAGAAGTGCTTTTCTGCCACTCGGCGTTCATATAAAGGCACTTTTATTTATTCTCGGTTCTCGCTCTTATGTAGTCACTTGTTTACGTCTGTTCACACAGCACACAGGACAGCTGCTGACACATAGCAAAGGTTACGGTTCTGAGAATAAAACAAGGGAGCATCGTTGGAATCATAAACGTACCATCAGAGTGACGGGTCATTCGAGCTTTCATTCGATTACTAAAGTCACTCGAGTTGTAATAATCGATTATTAATATCAGTCGATTATGCCTATGAGGAGTGATAGCGTCATCCAATAAATGATTAACGTCTGAAACATTTTATTTTTTCAAACCCGTAAAATTGTATATTCTACCAAGACATAAGAAATTAATTCCAGTGTCAATACTAATATCATGTAATCATTTTTTGATTAATTTTAAAAACGAAGAATTGGTCTAGTTTGACTAAGTAAAAATGCAGTTCGGATAAACAAATCAAATCCATGAAATTGGCACCAAGCTGCCCTTTAAACTTCAACAATTTTCCGGTATTAATTTATTTATTTTGTCCATACAGGCAGTATTGAATCTAACACCCATGTATATAATCCTCTCTAGCTCTACACATTTAAATTTTGATATACGGTAATCCAAACGGTCACTTCCACGATCCGTAGCCTGAAACACCTCGTTAATTCGGATATCGTGGATGTTTGGAGGACATGGGCTTGTCAAGTTGCTTGCGGCAGTGTCACTAGCTATTGGTATTTTGCACTTTATGTCCTTTAAAGCCAAAGGTATTTGCGAGAGGGTAAACTCAATTTGTTCAGTAGAATAAACAGTTTGAATATCAGAAATATAATAACGAATTTGTTTGTTAAAATACTCTTGGAAGTAATTTGAGAATCCTGAATATAAATAATGATTGAGAAACATTCCATTCAAGTAATTTAAAGTAATATTTCATTCTTCAATAAGTCTTTGAATTTTCACTTTTAGTGTTATTTATGAATGAACTATGTTGGGGAATAAAAGCAATGTAACATTGTAGGTATTTGAATATTTATTTAAAAGCAAACTATTTTTTACGTTGGTAACAAAACGAAAAATTTGCAAATAATTAGTTTTTTAATTATCTTTGTGTTTTTGGGAAATAACACCACAGTCGAAACAAAAATCTGTATATTCAAGGAAATACCAAACGTTTCCAGGTCTATTCTGACCAATGGACTTTAAACATGTACTGAAAAAATATAAAATGCAAAATGAAAGAATTAAACAGACTTCAACAGAAAACAAACCAAATCAAGCCTGAAATTCTATTAGTAACACTACTATTCAGGACAACCACATTGTAGTATTACAATTATACTATATATACAGGGTCTCTCAGAAAGATTGAAAAGATTGGGCAGCAGATTTAATGTCAAAACAGTATTCAAAACAAGAAATACACTGATATCACTATATATCGAAATATCGAAAACACAACCAACCAACAAAACTCTGAACTCAAAAAAGTGCATATACAAGATTCCTTGCGAATGCAATAAATTTTATATTGGAGAAACATCGAAACCATTAAAAGTACGAATTAATGAACACAATAATTACATAAAGAAATGAAAATTTGAAAAATCGAAAATTTGTGAACATGCTTGGACCCTAGGCCATAAAATACAATTTGACAATTTAACGATACTTTACAGCGAACAACAAAACGAAAAATAAAAGAGTCTGCATTAATTCTGTTGAATGAAGACGATTGTATCGCTTCTACTTCTGTAGAATTCAATCGTATCTGTTTACAGACAATTAAGGAAGAAATAAGTAATGGCCATCTCCTTTTGAACAATCCAGTGTCGGGATAGTTCATAAGGTTTTTCCTAGGTTTTCCCTTATGACGTTAATGGGATCACTGAAATTAAAGAATTCTCTTTGATCACAATTTTGGCGAATGCGCTATCTTATGTCAAAGTTGTACCTAGGCGCCACTTATAAATTCTAAAAACAACTCTTTCAAGTTTTTCCAACTTGAAAGTTGTTTAACTGGAATACATGATCTTTAGAATTTTTTGTGCTACCTGTATATCTAGAAAGAACACATTTTTCTTATGTCAAACTTTCATTTTGCATTTTATATTTTCAATACATGCTAAGCCATTGAAACGGGGTCAGAATTGAGCTGGAAACGTTTGGTTCTTCCTTGAATATACAGACTTTTGTTTCGATTGTGGTGTTATATCCCAAGAACACATAAAAATAATCGGGAGTATGCCACAAATAACATTTAGAAGATAATTTGGTTTTATATATACTAATAAACAAATAGCGCTGGCACTGGATATACCACGTGACGATATAAGACGGATGTATGTTCTATGTCTAACTTAAAACCTTTCGTTTTTAGTTTTTACGTTTTAAATTGTTACCTTTAAATTAAAAAAAGTTGTATATCTCGATAAAATATACCTTTTAAGTGCAGTGCATCAGGCTGTTCTTTAAATTGTATATCAGAAAAAGGTATAAAACAAGGAACTACTTTTTGTTTGCCTAAAAATGATGACTAAAACAACAGTGGCATTGAAATATTGTAAATAATGTAATAAGATTCTTGTATTAACCAAAATTAGCCAAACTGTATATAAAAATATAATTTGTTTCATAGCATGCTATACATTTTTCTGGCCTTCTGTGGTTACGTGACTTTGAAAATCGCTTGATGCGCCAGGTCTTAAATAACACATGCTGTTTACTCCAGAATAATAGTATATAATATATAATAATGGAGACGCGAGATGTAAAGACCGACATCTAGGATTTTCGGGGAAACTAGGACATAGAGGTTCCAAATCTGGAGCCGTTCCATGTCATTGCTGTTACCCGTAACTCCTAGAGTAGACTGTCATGATGAAATTTTCAGGTTAACTTCACCTGTCAGAGGATATTGAATACTCTCTTCGAGGTGTCATTCTTTTGTATGCAAAACAATATATATAATATATATTGTTTCTGGTTAGGGAACCTTCATCAGTTGTGCTTTCCACAAGTCAATGTCCTCTCGAACACTTCTTTCTGTACTTATTTGATACATATCGTTAAATTTGAAGACGCGAGATGTAAAGAGCGACATCTAGGATTTTCGGGGAAACTAGCATATAGAGGTTCCGAATCTGGAGCCGATCCATGTAATTGCTGTTACCCGTAACTCCTAGGCTAGAATGTCACGATGAAATTTTCAGGTTAACTTCACCTGTCAAAGATATTGAATACACAAACAACTGTTCGAGAGGACATTCAATTGTGGGAAGCGCAACTGATGAATGTTCCCTAACCAGAAACAATATATATTATATATATTGTCTTGCGTACAAAAAAATGACGTTCTTTACATCTCGCGTCTTCAAATTTAAAGATATCTATCAAATAGGTAGATAAAGAAATGTTCGAGACGACATTCAATTGTGAATGCGTAACTAATGAAGGTTCTCTAACCAGAAACAATTTATATTATATATATTGTCTTGCGTACAAAAGAATGACACCTCGAAGAGGGTATAAAAATAATAATTTCATGTAAGGAAATATCAAATTATTAAAAATAAATACAATGTTGCATACAAAAGGGCCTTTCAGCTCAATTGATGTAACATGTCTGATATCATATTATAGAATATTTTTATATTATAATCTTACTTTTTTAACAGTTGTTTGCTATTGTAGCTTAAAAACAACAAATAAAAAGATAGAAGTTTTGAGGGTTTTCATTTGTTTATTAATAGTTTTCAATCGTTTTGGAAGTTAAATATGCAAATAATTCCTGTTCTTTCCCCCAATGGGGCGAAAACAGAAGCAGGTTAGTTTAGTTTGCGGAGAATTTCAAAAAGAATTAATACATATCTATCAATGGTGATAAGAGTTTGAAAAAGGGGTTGCAATGAAGAGACTCATCCACTATAATCCAACGGGCACTTTTTTGAAATATTGTACATCTTTGAAACGACTAAAAATGTGGGAAAAAAATGCAGAAAAAAAACCTAAAATTAAACTCGAAATTGCATTTTTTGATAAATATTGAAATCAAATATCTTTTATCCGTAGCTGACAAATTAAAAAATAATAATCACATACTTTCGATAATAGTGTACAGAGTAATATATGGGGTGAATTTTGTCCTATACGCTAGTAAAGTATCCTTGACAATAGACATTTGCGCCACCTCGTGTTTTATTTGTGGAATGCTAGTTCTGTCAAGGCCGTAATTTATGTTTGCTGTGTTATAGATTAAAATTTAGTTATCCCATAAAATGGGAACACAAATACATCAAACCGAAAGTGCTGTGTAGTTAATTTTGAAAATACATCAAGGAAAAATAAAAAAATACAATTATACCACTTTCATGGATTTCCATATCAATTAGAGATGAAGAAAAAATGAATTGCAGCAGTTCGACATCATGGGTAAATAAATTTGATTTCCACGTTGTTAGTCATTATTGTATGTATAAAATTAATCATGATTGTTGTTCTATTAACATAACTGAGATTTTTTAATTACAGTAGTGGGGCAGTCCATCTCAACCAGAAACAAATTCAATGATTTGCAGTGGTCAAATTGTAAAAAATTCACATAACAAAAGTTACAATCCAACTATATTTCCTGCAATATTTATATGTAAAAAAGCAAAATCTTCATGCTGGTTTGTGGGCTGAAAGATTACAAGTACCTACAACAACAAAAAATTGCGTCTTCAGGAGTCGATGAAGCTCCAATTGAGATTCACAATAGTAAGTAAGTAAATATATATAAGAAAAAAGCAAATTAACTTTATTCATTATATATAATTTATTGGTAGATCTCACTGACGATGAAGTTTTAATGGATCAAGATAAAAATTTTGAAGTTGGAACAAGGATAATAAAGCAACAACACATGCAAATATACAAGTTAATTCACAAAGAAATGAGTATTGATTATATATTATTTATAGCTTTTGTAATAACTAATAATAAAGAAGTGCTCATAAAACAATAAAAATAATGAGAATAAAGTGTTATTTATTTAAAAGAGTATAAATATTGATATAATACAGGAAATATAGTTGAATTGTAAACTTTGTTATGTATCTACATTGTTTGATTTTTCTGCTCCATTGAAATGAGCACAGCAAATCCTTGAATATATTGGTTGCCATGGCTTTTCATCCCTCCTTTAACTAAATGTTACTTTTTTTCTTTATTCCTAAAAGAAAATATTATTTATAAAAAAATTATATTAACCTTAAATTTCAATTTATTCTGGAAAGAAAAGTGTTTACCTGATTAACTTTTCTGATTACAAAAGTTATTGAATCTTATTTTTGTTAACAGAACAACAATTGTGATTAATGTTATGTATTTAGGAATGACTAAAAACGTGGAAATCTAATTTAATTGCCCTTGACGACGAACTGCTGTAATCCATTTTTTCCTTCCTCTGCAATTGCTATAGAAATCCAGGAAAACGGTATAATTGTAATTTTTAATTATTCCTTGATGTATTTTCAAAATCAACTACACCGCACTTTCGGTTTGATGTTTTTCTGTCAATTTTATAGGATAACAAAATTTTAATCTATAACACAGCAAAACATAAATTACGGCCTTGACAGAACCAGCGTTCCACAAATGCCATGCAAATGCCTATTGTCAAAAATACTTTACTAGCGTATATGCCCTTATTTTTTGTTAACTTCAAAAAACAAGCATCCGATAGATAAATAGAGTCAGACGCAATCAGAAAGTGCAAAAAAAACGTTTTTAGTGAAAATCATTGTGAGTCGCTGTTCATGAATATGTTATTGATTATCGGCGATCATTTTTTGCAAACTTAACGGAATTTGCTGCTATTTATTGGGACTGAATTTTTGAAGTCACTGTAGGCAAAATAGTAAGTAGTAGAGGGAAACCTGTGGAACCTTTGGTGCGTCACAGACGTATAAACACACAGTTTTGTACCCTAACACCAAACCGTTCTTCTTTACTCAACGCACATTTCAACAGCGAAGCTGTCATCATCAATGAGTAAACCAAAACAAAATAGTTTTGGTTGAGATAGAAACAAAAGCATACCCTTATTAATGTGCAGTTTTAATATCACCATTTTAAATTACCATTATACAAAATATAATAAATATTCCTGAATTATTTAGTACTTATCCATATTTTCCAAATGCTTAGAGCGTTTTCTATTGCATTACTACAAAATTCTCGGATATAATTAAGTTATGCCATTAATATATTTTCTTATGAAAAATATCCTCAGGAATGAAACGCTAAACTTCAGAAGTTCCTTCCACCGTGAATGCCTATTCCCATAAAACTCATTACAGTAGATTATATGTTTTGAGAGCAATTTTCTCCGCGAATGAGAATGGATTAACATGTTAATTAAAAATAATCCACCGTAAACTAGAGCTGGGCTTCCGACACAAGGGAATAATCAAAACGTTGGAAATGATTAAGGAGCTGCTTGGAGACAGAAAAAGAAAGAACTTGAGGTGGAGAACAACTTTCATTCAAATTACTTTAATAAGGAGTGATTAAAACTTATTCTCTTACATAAAAGTAATTAAGAATTAAGTTTGTCGTGGGCGTACGACAGCAAAAAAAGCTGACTCTGTAATAATGACATTAAATATGTATTTCATGCAGACATTTAATGTTAATAAAACAGCCGCTATTTATGCCTGTTTTCTTCGCTGTCAGTGGAATTTTAGTAATAAGCAAAGTGTAATATACACATGCCTGATATGGACTATAGAACAAATTTTCTTTGCTAATATGCAGGGTGTCTCATATATGAAGGGATAACATTGCTATCTAAGAATCGGTAAGAGATACAAACACAATTAAATTGAGAAAAAGTGGTCTATTTTAGAGCCCTTTCGACCACTTCGGAGCCATCATCAACCATTTCTTCTTAAATACGGACCTGTACGGTTTTGTAACAATATTGTTATAAAATTTATCTTTCACGCCGTTTATGGAGAAACCTACATTAGTCATTCCGACGAAAACAAAACATTAACCGGCTGATATAATAAAAAAAGGTAACTCAGGAGTTGGATAGGACGGCGCTCAAACCTGTGTTGCTGGCGTGGGTATCTAAGATGAACTTGTCTTACTCTGTAGGAAACGCTAGGATTGAGCTGGAACAGAGTGCCGCCTTCAGTCGTCTGAACGATGTTTCACAGTCTTGATTCCAATGGAAGGTCTCGTTTTCAGTGGGCTGCCGATGTAGAGGTGCGGCAATGGTGGCAAATCCCTTAACAAATCACCTCTAGTATGTACAGAGATCAAAGAAGCTTCGGGGTTCATGCTTGTCTATTGGGACTGGCCAATCACGAATGGCTTCTATCTTGTCTTCGTTTATGCTAATTCCTGATTCAGAACCGACGTGGCCGAAAAATTCTACTTCTTTTAGAACGTGGAACACTTCTTCGGGTTGAATCTCAGGTTGGCATTTTTAATTCTGGAAATTACTTCGCCAAGGTTCTTCAGATGGTCGTCGAATGTGTGACCTATGTCGTCGAGGTATACTAAGCACGTGCTCCATGTTAACTCGCTCATTACATACTCCATTAGCCTCTAAAATGAAGCGGGACCATTACATAACCGAAAGGGCATGACCGTGAACTGAAACAGCCCTTTACTGGTGGAGAACGCTGTCTTCTCTCTGTCGTTTTCGTGTAGATCAACCTGCCAATATCCACTTTCTGGTCTAGTGTGGAAAACCAACGGGAGTCTGCTAGTGTCAGAGTGTTATCAATTCGGGGGATTGGATAGCTATCTTTCTTCGTCAGATCGTTCAATTTTCTGTACTCCACGCAAAATTGTGTGGTTCATTTTTTGCCTGTTGTTGACCAAATGGTAATCGCCTAGGTGGTATTCTGATGGGTTGAGCCTTCCCGGTATCTATTCGGTGCTGGATGATGTTTGTACGACCGGTGGTTTCATCCTGTCTGTTAAAAATTTGCCAGTGATTTGTGATAAATTGCTTGACTTTCTTTTATTCATCTAGTGTAAGTTGTGTCAAATGGTCAGCAAACTGTTGTAGAAATCTTTTACTGGGCCCTGTGTCCTTCACCGATGACTGGTACATTTCTTCGTAATTGATGATGGTCTCTACTGGCTCGAAACAAGCTGTGTCTTGACCATTGGCAATTCTTATGTCTGTGGGACATATTCAGGACTCTAATTGGTATGTCTTGTCCAGTTTTAATTATAGCCCGTCCAACTAAGTAGTCATGAGCTGAATGTACGGGCTCCACCATTCCAACGCAGCTCCCAGGATTGCTTTCTAACTGCCCATGAATAATTTGTTCCGTTCGACCGGGAATTCTGGTAAGATGATTTTGCAGCAATTTCTATGTCTTCAGAAAGCATTGGTATATTTTATGTTAATTCTTATACGATGTTTTGGGAGAAAAGTAATCAACAGTGTAAAAAAGTAGTACGGTCCTGATGGTAGCTTAAACAGTACAATTAAATAAATATTTTCCATGATAGAAAAGTCTATAAATCTCTAGCCGTACTCAAATTACTTTTTTTTGTTTTTTACACCTACCACTTTGATTTTAAAGAATATCAAAAATGGTACTTTTAAATGATCAAATCTTCACTGCTACATTTCGTTTCTTCTGGGTTAGCATGAACTATTTTTCTAAATACGGACCTGTATTTTTTGTTATAATATCGATAAAGCATTGAAAGACCAACACGCTGGTGTATCTTATGTTAAGTTTTATACTACGTTTTGGGAGAAAAACTAATCTTCGGGGTAAAAAAATGGTACGGTCGTTCTTATAGCCGAAATAGTATATTTTTTTTCCATAATGGAAAATATTTTAAAAAATCAGGTATTATTTTTGTAATTTAAGTAACTTCTTCTATGGAAAAGAAATAAGGGATTAATATATTTTTAAATACATAGCTCTTTTCTTGCAAAATAAAATTAAAAATTTAGCAGTTTAACGACAATTGTATTAACAACCAAAATAAGTACAGGGCGTTAATAGGGTTCCAAACTTCTGCTGTGTATAGAACTCATTAAAATAAGCCAAATAGTCCCTATTAATATGTGCCCTGAAACACATCATCAGGAAGTTATATGCCCTTAAAAGGGCTCAAACAAAACTAGTTTTCTCTGTCATTGACAAATCGGCCATAATTAGAAAAAAGATGTATTGATTATTAGATAATGTTTACGTTAAACATGTGCTACTCCGTTTCTTGACATGGAAATCATAATCATCCTGTTTAGGTTGGTGAAGGGGGTTTTCGGTTTCATTTATTTTTTTACAATTTTCTCTATAGATTTATGAAATCTTAACAATTTTACGTAAAAATTATTATGTTTGTCCAAATCGATATTTCCAATAGTTTTTCAGTAAATTGAAAATTATTCTGCTCTGTAAGTGACAAGAACTAAATTACAAAAATCTGATAACCATGGCAAATAAAAGACTGACGTAGCCATAACGCTTAACAAATTAAGTTATTGACTGTCAATTGAGCGTTGCAGTGTTTAATTGGTAAACGTTGTGATTGGAAAATTTAAGTATACATCATTATTGCATCTCATAAAATGGAGTCATATTCAAACACGGAAATGACAGATATGACAGACATCAGAAGCGAGGCGTCTGTATGGGGCAGCATACACGAATAGAAAATTTCAAAGGATCCATCAACGTTTAAGAGAATATGGTTCTTTCCAACTAAGAGTAAATGATCGTGGCAGAGACAGATTTATAAGAACACCGGTGTTGGAAGAAAATGTATTGAGAGTTGTGAAGGACATTGGATTGTGTTACTGTAAGAAGTGTCACACGTATGCAACATAATTTTTCCGTAGTTTGGCTAATTCTTTGCGAACAAGTACCTCATCCCTTTCATACTCAATGGAAAACTGTAAAAAATTGAACTAAAAAAAATACGAGCAGAAAACCCTCTTCACCAACCTAAATAGGACGCTTATGATTTATATGTCGAAAAACGGAGTAGCCCATCTTATTTAACGTAACAAGTTATGTAAGGCCCATACATTTTACTCTATTTATATTCGAATGTTTTGTCAATAATAGAAGAAAAAACAGTTTTGTTTGAGCCCTGTCAAGGGCATAGCACTTCTTAAGGGTGCGTTTTAGGGTAAATTTTAGTTAGGGACTATTTGACTTATTTTACTGAGTTCTATATACAACAGAAGTTAGGAACCCTATTTTAGAAAGACACTGTATATTGTTGTATAATTGATTTTACAGCGGGGAAAAGTTACTGCGTATTTGTGAATAGCTCATCTATGGTTTGTATATGCTCTATCATTAAATTTACTATCGCACAGGCCTACAAACTGGGGCCGAAGAAAGTAATTTTTTAAATTTAAAAAAATACTTAGAGACCAGATTTGTATAATTTTGCAACACAAAAGCGGACACCCGGTTTCAATAGTCAATGTTTTTCTTGCAATCTGCACAGGAACAAAATAATATTTAACAAATTTGATGCTGTCATTCGACCATTCGACATACATTACTTTTGCCTACCGACAACATTCATAAGCATATGTTTTTACTATAACATACATTTTGGAAGTTATCAACCAGAAACTTTTGATTTGCTTAATTTCACCAATTTTTACTTAATTAACAACAAAAACAATAGTTTACTCTTTTGATATTTTAGATTTTTTTACTTATATCGCTTTACCACGCAAGAAAAACAAAACAAAAAACTTAATATGTGATATGTGCTTTATCGATATTGTAACAAAAAATACAGGGCCGTATTTAAATAAGAATAGTTGATGATGGTCTAGAGTCTAGAAGAAACGCAACGTAGCAGTTAAGATTTGAGGACTATCCTGAAAAAATCCCTTACAATTTTTTTGATATATTTTTTAATAAAACTGGTAAAATTAAATTTTTTCTTGGATAACTTGAGAACACCAAGAGACAGCCTAATTTTTCTTTAGGCACTCAAATAGGCTCTAAAAGACACAACTATTTTCCAGTTAATCGTTCTTGTATCTCTCATCGTTTCATAGACAGCAATGATATCTCTTCATATGTGAGACACCCTGTATTCTCTAAATTTTTCAGCTAATACAAACTGCCTTTTAATTCGGAAATTTTATTATTTGAAACTTTCAGACAACAGCCATACGTGAAGCAACCCTATTTGACTGCAACACGATAGAGCTCTTTCTCACTATGCGCGTGAATGAGCCAACTTCTAAAATAATGTGTTTTCCCAGATGGATATGAATCATTTACACTATTTCTTCACTTAAAAATACCGATTAAAAAAAACAATTTCTGCCAACATTCAGGAATTAAAAGTGTAACATTACATTTTTGCCGCAGAGTATATCTAGCAGTGTATTCCATAAACCTGTAAATTAAATAGCCTAAACTGGACGTTGGAGGTGTCATTTATCTACAATAACTGTTTTCTTGTAACTAAAACACGAGTATTGACTTCGAATATTAACACCCACGGATAGTATAAAATTATCTTCAAACGTAAAAACGTACCCTTTTTATTATTCTGTAGCATTTTTGTTATTGCGATAGGCTTATTGGGTTTTTCGTATTGGAAATATCTCGCTTTGTATTTGGTATTGATTTGTTTTGATGTTGATTTATTATAGGTTAAGATTGTTGGTTAGATTTTCTTGACGATTTAGGCCATTTGCTAAGGGCGAAATCACACGATCTAAATAGGTTAATGGCATCTATGGTAAGAAGAGGTAGAAAAGTAGAGTCGAGCACGGGACATTTCGAGCATTGATGTTGTGGAATATCGTAGAAAAAGAACGTTGTATGTAGTGGAATTTAGGCGATGTTGGTATTAGAATTGAGAAAAGGGTTGGTAGGCTTTTTGATATGTCAGTTGTCGGAAAGGGGGTCGGCCGTTGACCGTCCTCGTGAACGGTTGTTGCATGTCGACCGTCCTAGTGTAAGGATGCCTGTAGTACTTCGGAAGAGAGGTTATGGTGAAATGTGGTGATAGATGTCTAGAAGTGTAATCTGAATTTATAATGGCAATTTTGTGTCATCCATGTTTGGGATTTAGTTGGATACACTTTAATCGTTGGTTCCGTTATTAGTTTTGTGATATTTTTGGATTTTAACGGAAACCATACTCGTGTGAGGATTTAAGACAAGTTCATCACTCACTCTCTCGTGGATCTGTAGTTTTAGCAACGTTTAATTGATGTTTCCATTGGCAGTTTGGTGATATTTTTGGAAATTAGTGGAAACACGTTCTCATTTGTGGACGACTAACTGGTCAACCACCATCCGAACATCGTATGTAAGACCTTTAGCCCATCCAAGACCTTGTTTACCTTCAGTGTATGGGGCTATCAACTTCACTTAGTTTGTCGAAATTTTGGCAAGTCTTGTAATCGAGTTCCATTTTGGTTTATTGGGAACAGGAAACCTTTGTTGGTTGTTGAAGCAACGACGGCATATGTTTGCTTCGATTCTACAGAGGACAGTTGAGTGTTGTGTCATCGCATTTGAACAAGGTGCCTTTGTAATTTGATTCAGTGTATTTGTTTTGCTCATAATTTGCTTTTCACATTAAAGATAATTGATTTATCTTAATAACATTTTGAACTTATTGAATTTAATAAAGAACCTGATTATTTAGTCAAACTTTGACTGTTAATTTGATCATATAAATTTGATTTTTATGCATTTCCTATAGTGTTAAATTTTGAATATCATTTCATGATTACTGATTTATTAGATATTGATATTATTTGGTATTTTGTGAAA
Organism: Octodonta nipae; assembly: GCA_034190945.1. Classification (NCBI taxonomy): domain Eukaryota; kingdom Metazoa; phylum Arthropoda; class Insecta; order Coleoptera; family Chrysomelidae; genus Octodonta; species Octodonta nipae. The sequence continues at coordinate 33,353,636 of CM067223.1, forward strand.
GCGTCGTGAGAGCTCGAAACGTCGACTTATTAATTGAATTATTTTGGATGTTTTAAAGATTATATTTGTTTCTAGATTTATGAAATCATTATTGATTTTTCTAGAAGTTTAAATGTAATTAAACACTTTTGTCAGTAACTGAATGTTTTTGGCTTCAGATTTCAGAAGAACAGTACAGTTATTGAATTTGATATAATTTTGAATTATTTACAGTTTAGATGTCATTATTGACTTTGATATTATTTTGAATATTGTGCATTCAAGTATCTCATTTCTGATTTAAGATATATTGTGCATGTTTACGGATCAAAACAACATTTGACTATTTTGATTAACGCTTTTGATAACATTTGTTTATTTTATCTAGGTTCACTTGATCATTAATTGATTATTATATTTGTTGATTTTGGTAATTGATTATTACATTTGTTGATTTTGATAATAATTTGAACTTAGTGTATCAGGTATGTAATGTTGATTCTTGGTTGAACTATAGATATGTGTATGTAGGTACAGGAAGTTGGCTACAGGTCGACTTGTGTTTGATATTTTTGCAGGATTATATTGAAATAATTTATAAGCTCATTAAATTATTTACTGTTTTATGAAGAGTTTTATTGAAGTAGGTTTGTTGTGACGTAACTGACAATCTACTGAGGTTGTATTAGCCATGGAGCCCTTATCTATAGATTTCATCTAGCCGCGGAGGATTGGTAAGTTATCTTAAGCGGTTAGCTGGGGTAAAGAGGCAGATAATCTACCTGGCGCCCAGAACATCTTTATATTGGAAAGTTAACTTACAGTTGGCTTGGCCCTTGTTTGTTAACCCACTCCCGTCTCCACTGAAGCTGCCGTGCACCCTGGTGTCAACGTCTACCACGTGGGCCGTAATAAGGTGGTAGGTTTGCCATTACATCTAGGCATTACCGGATGTTTTTTTTGACATTACAAAAGATAGGATTACTCTAGAGATAAGAAGAATTGAAATCACGCATGTTGGAAAATGTATTGCAAATACTCTCTTCGAGGTGTCATTCTTTTGGACGCAAGACAATATATATAATATATTGTTTCTTGTTAGGAAACCTTTATTACTTGCGCTTCCTACAAAAGAATATCCTCTCAGACACTTTATGTATTTGAAATTTGTCGGTAAATGTATTGCACTTTTTTAAAGAACACATGGCTTGTAATTAAAGTTTGAACATCTGCTGCAACCGTCTTTACTTAATGTTCTCTGAAATTTGTTTATCACTTAAATTGCGGACCTTCTTTTGTCACCACGCAATATCTAAATGTCTTCAGTTATTGTAGGTGCATGCTTTTGATAAACCTTTTACTGCACCAGTTTCGTTAACCTTTTTTGCTAATGTACTGATAATAGACCTAGTTATGAAATATTTGTTAGAAATGAAACTATTAATGGTTATTCAAATTAAAGGAGTTTATTCATCGTATTCCTCATAGCCACCTGAAAGTATTATTTTAACTTGGGCGAATACAATGTAATTTTGGTGTAGGGATTATTACATTAAAAATATTCAGTTTCTTTATATGGATTTGAATAAGGAAAAACATTCACAAATTTGAAATAACACGATTTATTATATCTTGCAACAAGTAAATACTACCACAGGATCATCCGTATTATAAAATTTATATAAATCATGCAAGCCGTTTCCGAGGTAATTGATGCGGTCCGTACTTTAAACTCACCCACATATGGGTTAACTTGCTTAATAATTACCGAAGATACGAGATTTTCCACTGAATAATGAAATAAAAAATTGACTAGGTATTTTCTTCCACTCTCTCTCTCTCTTCGGGATTCTTTTGTATACAAGAATGACACCTCGAATAGAATATTGAATATCTATTGACATGTGAAGATAACCTGAAATTTTTAACGTGAAATCCTATCCAGTTTACGGAATAACAGCAATGAGGTGGAACTGTTCTACATTGCGAACCTCTGGGCCACTTTTCCTGAAAATCCTATATGTGTAACATTACCTCACAGATCAATGTTGGGTTTCAATGAACAAAACAAATTACAAAAATTATTTATGTTCTAAATTTTTAGGTTATGGTATATTAACTATTCATCATCAATTTATAAGTAGTTGGCAATCATTTGTCTTAAATATTACAATTTTTTTATTTAATAATTTAATGAAAATATATTATAAAGTTTTTATAACTTAACATGGCATAAATAATGATTTTAGTTCGACCTTAATAATACGAACATTTAAGAAGAAGAAACAAATTACTTCAAAACCCCGATAAAGTAATGGCAGAAACCCATTACCAACCCGCCACGCCACGCCATGTCATCCTAAGCCATGTGACAAATTTGTTTGTGTGTATTCTTCCATTTATTTACACGTGCTGCGTACACACTTGACCGATTCAAAATGTTCAGACGCTGCCGACGCTGTACCCCGCCTTCCTTTCTAGCCCCGTAGCAGCCTATTTCCCTATTATTTATTTAGAATTTTGTACATTCTGCACATTATAGAGACTAAAATATGTGCAATGAACAGATAGGAAGAGAAAAATCACAGATAAATTCTTGATCACTAGACGAACTGTTTGTATCTGTATATTTACTCCATAACCTACTGAAAGCTACTGACTTCTGATTTCAAATGAAGACTATTAAAAATAAATGAGTTAAAGTGTGTTACAAATGTGCACACAACATAGCCCACGTGAACTTACGTCGCATGCCGTCGGATGGCGTGGTGTGGCGTGGTGTGTTGTTAATGGGTTTCTACCTGCATATTAGGCCAAATTTTCGCACTAAAAATGAAAACTTTAGCAACATTGATCACAACCTTATATCTAATAATCATTTAATACTCCAACTAATAAATAAGTTAATCTACTAAAACACGACAAATATTTGTTGCAAATTCTTACATCCCTTATGTATTGGGTATAATCTCTAATCATATCAGTATATAGAAAGCAATTAATATTTGATTCGAATGCAAACTAATACAATGTCAGTGTTAGTTAGAACTACTTTACTTATAAGCACACACATGGTCGATATTTGAATGTTGGCGATGATAATATACATATGTATTTGACAAATTAAAAAGAGTGCCTAGGTGTTATTCGTTCGAATTATTAAACAAATAAAAATGTCATATTTTAGGAAAAGTTGATGCCAATTATTATAAATTCTTCTGATGATTTTTTTAATGTGTATTGTTGACTGAACTCCAAGAAAATACCTTGTCATATAACTTACATCGCAATCAGGAGTTCTATTAGAAAAAAATATAAGTTTTGTTGAGGTAAGAAATTTTCATTCGAAGCTGATAGTGGATTAAGAAAATAAAATTAAACCCAACAAAACTTCTACATATAATTATTTTGTTAAATACTTTAATTCGATAATTCCTATTTACTTAATTTTGAAAAGAGCTTTGAGGAGGTCTTTGATTATTTTATCTGTTTATTAGGGTTTTTTCTCCTCTGATTTTTCCTACAACCGATATGTATTTGAAAATTGTAAATATTGAACAAAGTGTAATAAGTTAACTCCAAAAAATTCCCGGATTACTGTACCCGGATGTCTGTACCGAAACTCTTTCACATGGATATTCTGGGAGAGGATGTCTAGAATATAATTAACCAGTATGCCTGCATATAAATAGTGTTTTGTGTATTGTGTGATAATTTTCTGTGTTTGCAGAAAGATATTTGTGGCATATTTTTCAATGTTTACGCACTTTCTGGGAAATAACACCACAAGTTAAAAAAATTGCTGTATATTTCCAAACGTTTCGGGGTCTAAGTCAAACCCCGTTGTCAACGGCTAAGAAACTACTAAAAAAGGGTCTGACCTAGACCCCGAAACGTTTGGAATTATACAGCAATTTTCATTACTTGTGGTGTTATTTCCCAAAAAGTGCTTAAACACCGAATATACCTGTTCGTCAAAAAAATGTTGACGGTCATAAAATCAGGAAACAGTATTATACAAGAAACCGAAAACAATGCGTACCCACTGAATAATTTGTGTAAAAAATAATATGAAAATATCCTACTACAAAACTAAAGTTATGGCCTCTAAAGGAACCTATCTTTTTAGATTTAAAATAATAATTGACGACCGGCCAATATAACAGGTATCGCACTTTAACCACTTGGAATGTAATGTAAGCTACAACTACGATAATGACATCACAAATAAATTCCACAGTTACCAATACATAATGTGAAGCGATATACGAATCATTAAGAAATAAATTTACACCTGAAAAAACACTGAAATTCTATAAAACAATGGAAGCGCCTGCTATATTTTAAAGTTGTTAAGACTGGACAATGCGAAAAAACGTTGTCAAAAATATAACCCACAGAAATAAAAGGTTGCAATTAAGAGATAATGTAAAAAAGATCGATATAAGAGAAGAGACCGACTTAATATATATGCCATAAACGAGAAAATTAAACAGAATAAAAAAATCCATTCTTTTTTCGTCGGATTTAGGAAATGAAAAATAGATTCCCTAAACATATTGATGTTATAACTCCAAAGGAAGAAGCATTTTGGGAAGACCTATAAAAAGGTGGCATTAGGAGTAGTATCGGAACTGATGAAGCCTAATCCATGAAAGATAGAAGAAGAAGATAAAGTACAGAAAGGTATAATTAATTTTAATATATAATCAATATTCATCGAGTACCTCGAGTTCAATATTGTACAACGTCTACAAAATAAAATTCATATTATGACAATAACTTTAAAATTTTGAAATCACAAGAAATTATCACAAACATTACAGGTTACTCCAAAAGTACATACGCACATGAATCAAATGAGATTTTGAAACTTTCGGTACTTATTAACAAAGCTGTACTTGAAACTTAACACGGGGACATAATCAAGACGATCGGTGTTCAATATAGTTCCTCTAATTTTTTTAGTCGGATAATATTCTGAGATTAATAACAATAAAAATAAACGTATTTGTGTGCATTTAAATTCTTTAGAATTATTATTCATAGCGCTTTCCCAAATACATAGTCAATACTTTTACTTTTACATATCGTAAATGTGGTTAATTATTTAAACGGTTAATTACTTATCTTGTCTTTGGTTGGAAACTGCAATATCACCGATTGCAGATCATTTGAAATACATGAATTTAAGGGGCAATTTTATAAAAAATATGTGTTCAAAATAGACCTAGATCAATTCGTGCACATATTTCTATTTACTGAGCACTTCATGCTCTACAAACATCCAGGTCGTTATCAGTTTAATAGAATTACAAATGCCTGGTATTATCGAGATCTATTTTGGAATTTGGGCTTCTCTGGAAATGAAAGAAAAATGAAATTTGTACGCAAGGTTTCTATCTCGCTTTGAATAAAATTGGAATTTTGCTGATAAAATGGTGACAGGATTTATGCACCAGATATACCACGGTGATAAGTTTTCTCTCATCGATTGTCATTAAACTACTTTTGATCGGCATTTATTGACTTTTAATTAGAATTCTTAAATAGCAAGCAAAAACTACAAGTACATATATTTAGTTACATCTTTCCAAATCTGTAGGATAGAAACTATTATAAAGACAATTTTTTCATCCTGAGGTAAATATCAAGTCACAAACTGAGTAAACTATTTGTTTAATATGAACCAAAGCAATGTGGTAGGAGAGAAAAGTTTACGAAAATTTGACATTGACAAATTGCCTGTTTTCAAAAAGACATTTTTTATACAGGGTGGTCTAACTAAAATGAATGACTACCGATATTTTAGTACTGTTCTTCAAAAAAATTGCTGGAAGCCGTAAATTTTTATACCTCAGCTGAAAGATTATGCCTTCATCACTGAAGCCCACCTCCAACGGAGGAAAACTCCAATTAACTCCCTTTAACGATATGGGTAATGTCATGGCTAATGTTACTCTCAGATAGCCAGAGAGAAAGCCTATAATTTTAGTTATAAGGATTTTGTTCTAAAATGTACAAAAACATGGCCAAAACATCAATAATAAAACAAGTAGAATTAACATGGTTTTATTATTTTGAACCTAATATCAAGAAAATACACATTCGATATATGAGCAAGATCGAAGAACACAGCTAACAAAAAACTCTTTTACCATTATGTTCTATAGGCCTTAATAATCCAGAAAATCCAAAATACATGTCGCGTTATGCAAAAATTTTTACTGAGTAATTATAATTATTTTCTTGATAACGAGATTTGTGTCAGTAAAACATATGTGACTTATTTCTTCAATTTAATCGTTTTTAAATTCGCGAATTTATGTTATAGAACAGAAGGATCAAAGGCTATTTATATATAAGTAGGAATAACTGGATACAAGGTAACGATTTATTTTAACCGCTAAATTATTCAGAAACATCTATATATAAATAGGCAAAGACAATACGGTTAAGTACCATTTTCTCCTCTGTCACTCAACCGATTTGCTTTATTTTTGTTTTGTTTAGTAGCTACAGACGACCTTCAGTGAAGAATGTTAAAATTAATTTATAATATAGGTTTAATAATGATAAAATAATAAAAAAATCAGTATTTACATGCATACTGTCAATGCCAAAGAGTGCCGCCAGATGCTTGGATAGAAAATCATACGATAGGTTGACCCCAATGTGAAAGACAAACTAAATTAAATGTAAAACTAAAAGTTTTGGCCCTTCGCTAAAGTTAGCCTACATAGACATGCTATTGAAATAGATCCAACGAAAAATTATAATACATAACAATCGCCGTTTATTGGACGCTCGCAAGTTTGCAGTTTGCAACTTTCATTGCATCGTAAATATGGTTTGTCAACTAAAATCAGAATTATATTGCACCTCATCAATATATTTCTGATATCGTTTTTATTTTAACCTTATACTTTTAATTTAGAGTCCTTTTATTTTCGTCGGGTGACTTTCATATAAGTTTAACTAAGATTACAGAATATGTGAAATTATGCACAAATTCACGATAAATAGTTAGATCTGACAACACGGAATGCTTAGCCATCTACCGAAAATTTGATTTAAAATTTGACATTTCATTACTTTTGTAGCGATTAGGTTGAAATTTTTCAATTCAGTAAGATAAGATTTTAAAGTATTTTCAAGGCTTTAATTTCAATTAACAGAAAAAAATAGGTGTATTTAACTAATATTCATTAACAGTATGTGATTCTTATTTCTTTATATTTTCTACGTTGGTAGTAAATTTTTTATATTGAAAATCATACTGAAAATTAATGTTTTCTGACAATGTGGGTATCTTATAGTTAATTAATTTTACATTACATGGACCCATTGCTGCAAAGTTCTGACTGTTGAAAACTTTTTAATGATTTGTTTGAATACATTAGGTTAAGTTATTATTTATTCTGGAGTAAAATATATTTTTTTACATACATATTACCTTTGAAATCGTACACGCTGGCTTTAAAATTTACAATCTAAATGTTCAAAAAATTTAAAATCCAAAATGCTCTACACGACAACAGAAACGACTGCGTAATTATATATGCTACGTTGGTTTTCAAATGATAAATAGGGCAGTGGCTGGGTAACGCTCTTTCAGATCAAGTGGTGACCATCTTTTACTATCTTTGGAGTTGCCTATAGTTCAATAGGAAAACATTTAATGTTGCAAATTATAGTTCAGTATTGATTTTTCGGACAAGTAGTACTAACCTTCGCAGAAAATAATAATTGTATTTTTTTGTTGTGATTATAAATCTATCATTAATTAATTTTCATAATATTTCGAAGGTGTTGTGCAACAAATCATCAATCAGCTGATAATGGAAATGTCATTAAATATTAGAGTTTTCATTGGGTTGTTTGTAATCTCTATTTTTAAAATCGGAAACGGAAACTTTTAGGTTACAATAAAAAATTCGCCGATAATTAGATCGAACATGTTGCATAGACATATTTATGTAAAATTAATCCTACAATTATATGCATAAATAAAAAAATATTTCGTCAGTTATTTCTATAAATGTAATCCAAATGAAATAATAGGGATAGCAAAGGTCTGACCTACTTTATCTACTATATCTTATACAGACAAAATAACGTCAATAATGTTCAACTGATAATTTTAATGAATTTCGACCACTTGGCGACCGCTAGTACTAATTAATAAATTCAAATCTTTCTGTTGGAAACAAGTACTGGGATGTCTTCGATGGCACATTCCATATAATATCCAAAAAAAATGTATGAATTAGATGTTGCGGTTTTAGTTCAATGCTGGTTCAATGCAAGTATATAATTGACGAAGGATCTTTAACGGAACAATCAATAAACACGTGCCGTCACGTAAATTAATTCACCAAATAAACTTAATCACTAACCTTTTACGTCGAAGCTCTGCAGACGGTGTTTTCTTGGTTCTTCTTTCTTCAGAGGCTAGCCCCGCAACGGCGGGAACAGATTTTAGAGCTTCGTCTGGACAACACGTTACACAAAAATAGCGACCTAATGTTCATTGATTGAGCAAACAAAAATGCGGGTTTAACAACAAATGATGCGCTTTTGTAAACACAAAAGAAACAAAATGAAAGCGGTTTAGCGGTTATTACGATCGGAACCAATAACTCGCGGAATCGTAACACAATAACAACAAAGAGCGGCCGTCTCTTCAGACGGAATCAAAAGTGTCCGTATAGTTCGGAGTACAATACACGAATCACCAATACTGTTTATATTTTACACGCAAAAACACTTAAAATTAGCATTTCCGCGACGGAAGGTTTTGGAAAAGGTGCAGAAGATTAAAAATCAATGAAGTAATTCAATCAAATTGGTACTATACACTAAACAAATTGCGGGAACACACCATTCCGCCAGCCTTGAATTACTAATCTTAAAACTAAGGGTCCACTGGCAGTGGACAGAGCTTTACAAGAGGTCGCTGCAAAGTACCACTTGCAGTTCTGTAGCAACTGTAGCAACGCGTACAACCCCATCACTTCCAGGATGTACGTCAATAATGCGCCCTAATGGCCAATTCAAAGGAGGGAAAGTGTCTTGCTTCAAAATAACCAGAGTACCTGGCTTAACAACCTTCGAGGGATCAGTCCATTTGCTCCGTTGATGAAGAGTACGTAAATATTCTTGCGACCAACGTTTCCAGAATGCCTGATACAAACGACTCAGTAACTGAAATCTGTTGAGACGATTAGATGGGACAGATAAAAATCAGATTCAGGAGGTGCTGTTAAAGGTTCCATTGTAAGAAACATTCCAGGACTCAAGGCGGTAAGATCCGATGGATCGTTGCTACAAGGGGTTATAGGTTGCGAGTTTAAAACTGCTTCCACTTGTGCAAATACAGTAGAAAGTTCTTCATAGGTTAGGATTTGATCTCCAACGACACATCTTAAGTGAGCTTTAACGGATTTAGTTCCGCTCTCCCATAGTCCTCCAAAGTGAGAAGCCGAAGGGGGGTTGAAATGCTAAGAAATGGTTTCTCGTACAGCAGTAGCTCTAAAAGCTTTCAAGATCTGCTTGTGAGCACATACAAAATTAGTACCACAATCACTATAGATATGGCTACATCGACCACGACGTGCAATGAATCGTCGCAAAGCTGCCAAGAACGCATCAGCAGAAAAATCTGATACGAGTTCTAGATTAACAGCTTTCGTTGCAAAGCACTTAAACAGACACAGATAAGCCTTTAAAGTTTTTGACCCTCTAGTTTTAGTCGTGGTTATAGTGAAGGGACCAGCAAAATTCACTCCAACATGAGAAAAGGGTTTCAATTGTGAAACGCGGGAAATGGGCAAATTTTCCATGAAGGGTTGGTCTGCAGAAGGATTAAGCTTCCAACAAGAAACACATTTAGAAATGACACTACGAATTACTTTCTTTGCGGATAAAATCCAAAATCGTTGCTGCAAAAGAAATTGAGTGGTTTGGATTCATGCGTGAAGATTGGTGACGTGACAATCTTCGACAATTAGATTAGTCAAACGACTTTTACTTGGTAGCAGTGCGGGAAATTTAGTATCAAACGGCAATGGAGCATTAGCCAATCTACTACCAACTCTAAGAGTTCCCTGTTCATCAAGAAACGGCGAAAGTTTACGAAGCGATTTGGACAACAGTTTTCGTTCTCGAAGAAGGGAAATCTCTTTAGGAAAATATTGATCTTGAACATATCGAACAATGCGAAGCTGAGCCTGATATAACTCAGCAGCCAAAAATGATCCAGAGCCCCTACGGTCTGGATTGTAAGCGGGCGTTGTCAACAAAGCGACAAATATGAGCTATAATGCGGGTAATGCGATTAATAGAAGAATTTTCTTCTAACAAAGTACCAAATAAATTTGGTGAAGCGGTGACTTGAAGCGCCACTATACGGGCTTCAGTCATAACTAGCGGTGACATGCTTGAGTTTGAGCAAGCATGTGGCAAACAAGCGGTAATCAACAATTGTGGGCCTTTTCACCAAAGTGTATTGCCTAATAACTCTGATGGCAAAGTGCCGCGGGAACCCAAGTCAGCGGGGTTATCACAAGATTGAATGTAAAACCAATGCGAAGAAGGAAATTTTTCCTGAATGTAAGCAACTCGATTACTGACAAATGTCTTCCAACGGTGCGGGGAAGAACTAAGCCATGAAAGGACTACCGCGGAATCTGACCAGCAACGAATCACCTTGAACAACAAACGACTATTGTATTGCTCATAAACATAATGAGCCAACTTAGCGGTAACAACTGAAGCACACAGTTCCAATCTGGGAAGTGACAAAGTTTTCAAAGGGGCAACTTTCGATTTAGACAACACAAAAAAACTTTGACGAAATCCAGATGCGGTTTCGAACACAAAATAAACAACAGCGGCATAACCTCTCTCAGAAGCATCACCAAATGCATGAAGTTCACAACTATAAAAGTTTTCGATAGCAAGCAGGCGAGGCAAAACTAAATTGTGCAACGTCATCAAAACAGCGATAATGTCTTGCTGCAATTTGGGACCGATAAACAAACAATCATTCAAAGATAACCGATGAGGTATCTTAACGGATGCATTAAACACTACACGAAGTTTGGTTATGCTACTATCAGGTTTCAAAACACAATGATGCGGTATGTAGTAACAATCAGAAGAAGTAGATAATAGATAGGGAACAAACTCCATATGATCAAGCTCCAAATACTCTTTGAGAAAATCACAATAGTGTTTGTAGAGATCTGGTTGCTGTACAAGACGTCTTTCTAAGGAGTAGAAACGTTGTAAGGCGAGATTATACATTCCATCAAAAGCAGGAAGTGTATTTCGAAAAGGAAGGGGCACAACGAATCTACCTGAATCCAATCCCCTGCATCCCTCGGAAAATATTGTTTCGCAGATAAGATCATCAGGGGACTGAACCAGTGCGGTAGGAACATCTTCAATTGTCCAGAACCTTTGGATTGAATCATCTAATGATACTACATCTTCAATTTGACAAAAAAGCAAAGTTGGGTTTATGACTGACTGAGAGTGAGAGTTAACAGAACTCGAAGACACTTTACCCATAAGGATGTAACCAAACACAGTGTTAATAGCTCCAGGAACACCTTCCTTTCCCAGAAGGCGTCCATCCAACAAAATTTGAGAAAATATATCGGCACCTAACAAAAGGTCAATAGCGCCTGGGCTATTGAAACCAGGATCAGCAAGTTTCAAATTGGTTAGATATGCCATATTAGCCATGTTAATGGGTGCAACAGGCATATCATTGCAAATGCGGGGTAAAACAATAGTATCAACAACAAAATTGCACTCACGCTTTACTATAAAGCGAAGAGAAAGGGTAAGAGAGCCCTCAGCAGAGGTACTCTGCATAGAACCTAGCCCGTTGAGTTGAATCGAAGCGGGCATAGGTCGGAAGCCAAGGCGTTTCACAGCCTTGCTCGCAATGAATGATGTCATGCTACCAGAATCTAGCAGATATCGCAAAGTTTGATAAGAACCGTGCTTATCTAATACCCCAACTAAAGCGGTAGATAACAACACATTTGAATTGTAAGACAATAGTGAACTATGACAAGAAGTCTGCGGTAGAGAAGTTTCGGGACTTTCAACAGTATTAATGGTACTGGATCCACCAGATGTGGAAGCCAGGTTTGCGGGGGGAGCACTAGATTCAGACCGAATGCCTGAATCACCACGATTTACAAAATGTGTGATGACGTTGTTTGCAGTTGCGGCAAGTGGATAAAGATTTACAGCGATTCGACTGATGAGAATAGCTCAAGCAATTAAAACAAAGTCTAAAATCTTTAACAAACTTAAACCGGGCGGATACTGATTTTTTCAAGAATTCAGAACATTTGTAAATCGCATGATCTGGTTTACAAACTAAACAATTTCTATTCTTAGTGACAAACAAAGATGTAGTGAAACGGGAAGAATGTTGCTTTGAATTCAATGGTAACATTTTGTCAACACTTCGCTTTGCCTTGCGGGATAATTCAACAAGTTCAAAGGCATCGCAATGCTTCGACAAAAAAGCAACAACTTCCGAGCGGATCGGAAAGTCATCTTGAGCGGTCACAGTACCATGGTAAAGTTCAAACTTAGCGGCTAAATTCTTTGGAACTCGTTTCAACATCATCTGAACGATACAAAAATCCCACTGATTTACTTGTAAACCCAAATTCTTCAGTGCTTCCAAATTATCACTGAAGTCATTCAATAACTTCCGAACCTCTGAAGGGCTATCTGAAGTTAGTTGGGGGAATTGTTCTAAAGCTGACCAATGAGACTCCACGATTAAACGAGTTCGCTTGAATTTTTTCAAAAGTGTTTCATAAGCACTCACGTAATTGTTTTGTGTTAGTTTAAAATTCTTAATAACCTCAAAAGCAGGCCCTTTTAAAGCTAACTGTAAATATTTGAACTTCTGCATAGCACTGAGTTTTTCATTATTGTGAATTAATGAATCAAACAAATCAATAAAAGTACCAAATTCCAATATGTCTCCACTAAATGAAGGCAAATCAATTCACGGCAAAGCAACACTTTCCTGTTCCCGAGCCATATTTTGTGGCGTAGAATTGTGAACAGATTTCAGTTTAGCAAAAATAGACCTAATTGAATAAAACAATTTTTCACATTTATTGCGAATGTCATCCTCAAAGTCAAAACCATCGTTTGCATCTGAAATTAATCCAACAATCGAATTGTGATGTTTAAAAAATTCTGAATGAATTGAATCAACCATATCAATCATGCAAAAAAAAAAAACAATTCAACGTCGTCACCTCTTAAGGTTTTCTCGGCAGCAACATAAATATCTTCTGATCTTTTAAACTCCGACTGTCTATGATTTTTAAATTTACGTGAATTTTCAGCGGTTTTTGACATCTTAACAATAAATTAAAATCACTGTAACGCCACTGAACAAATCTAATACGATAGAACGAAAACAAAATACTATTCCAAAAATGTACAATTTTTTACTGTTGAAGTAGTAAGTACGAATTATCTGACCCAATGTCAAATAAATTCAACGTATAAATTTTGCAAATAACCAAAACAATCAAAACGAGCTCTTGTAATTTTTTTAACGCGGCAAAAAAATATGCGTTTTATTTCCAACGGAATGTGAATATCCCGAACTTGCTTTCTCTTTTAACAAATAAAGAAACGAAAATTCAATGCGGTTTTCAACAATAATTGCAACGAAAAATCAATGGTTTGATCGATAAACTTTGCACGGAATTAACTCAAATTGCATCCGACTCGAAGGACCAAATTATGGAATGTCTTCGATGACATATTCCATAGAATATCCAAAAAAAATGTATGAATTAGATGTTGCGGTTTTAGTTCAATGCTGGTTCAATGCAAGTATATAATTGACGAAGGATCTTTAGCGGAACAATCAATAAACACGTGCCGTCACGTAAATTAATTCACCAAATAAAGTTAATCACTAACCTTTTACGTCGAAGCTCTGCAGACGGTGTTTTCTTGGTTCTTCTTTCTTCAGAGGCTAGCCCCGCAACGGCGGGAACAGATTTTAGAGCTTCGTCTGGACAGCACGTTACACAAAAATAGCGACCTAATGTTCATTGATTGAGCAAACAAAAATGCGGGTTTAACAACAAATGATGCGCTTTTGTAAACACAAAAGAAACAAAATGAAAGCGGTTTAGCGGTTGTTACGATCGGAACCAATAACTCGCGGAATCGTAACACAATAACAACAAAAAGCGGCCGTCTCTTCAGACGGAATCAAAAGTGTCCGTATAGTTCGGAGTACAATACACGAATCACCAATACTGTCTATATTTTACACGCAAAAAACACTTAAAATTAGCATTAGCGCGACGGAAGGTTTTGGAAAAGGTGCAGAAGTTTAAAAATCAATGAAGTAATTCAATCAAATTTGAACTATACACTAAACAAATTGCGGGAACGCACCAAGTACTAACATAGTAAATAAACTTTTAAGTAATCTTTTTGACACATAAGTACACCAAAATCTAACTTTATTAAAAATCTAGTGTTTTTACTTTAAATTAACGTTTCATGAAAACTACACACTAGTGCTGTAAAAGTAACGACTTTTTGAATACTCGTATGTATTCGTTACTCTTAGTCTAATTAGCCGTTACAAAGTATTTTTTACTTTCTTTAGACGTAATTTGAGTAGTGGCACGTAAATATAGAGTACTAATGAGTGCATTACTATTATAATAATTAAATAATTATCTGATATAATATGTCGCAATTAAAGGAAAAAAATAATGATTTGTGGAATATGAACGGATTTAATTAAGTAACATTTTTATTCAATTATAAATGGAAAAGAATTAAAGAGAAAAATAAATATACACCCAACCAATGCAACTAAATACATATTATCAGTCTTCTAAGTAAGTAGAAAGTAATGTAAACATAGATACTAGTTTCAATAAAGAAATAGATAAATAACTATATCCTTAAATTACTTTGACAGTTCTCCTAAATTACTCATCACAATGAAAATTACCCCATTTTATTTTATGCCCAAAATATGTTATTCACATTTAGAAATATTTTTTTCATCCGTTTGCGTTTTCATGAGGCACGTTTTCAGACAATATTTACCAGTTTTTGACAAAATCCTTTCTGCTGGCACTGGCTTTAGTAACATGCCTTAGAATTTATTTTTTAATTTCTACTTCATCATGGATATAATTTATTGTCTTCATAATCATACTACCACTTATTTGAGACGTTGTAGCACTCGATTTTGTTATTACCTACATCAAACTGCATATGGAATCTGCATGCAATAAGTTCATTCAATCCCAAATAGAATATCCTGAGTAAATCTTTTAATTTATAGAGTTGTTTTCGAAATTATTAAATATACTTTTATAGATCTCAATGGTTTATGAAATGTTTAAAGAAATACTAGTGAATACTATTCAAAATATAAAAACATATGTAATTTAATAAATAACAATATAAAAATATAATCAGTTATTAAAGACGACTTATTTATCTTACTGTAATAACAATTCGGTAGTTCGGCATGACACACACCATGTCGGTAGAAAAACCGAAATACAGTAGGTTCGAAGTATTCGTACGTGCGAAACATAGGAAATATTCGTATGTACGAAACATTCGAAATCATACCGTATCTAACGAAGTCACACATGGATTGTGCTGAAGCAAACATGCGATTCAAGTAACGATACCAATGTAAAAGTAACGATTCGGCACTTCGAGTCTTAATCGAGTATTCGTTACTTAGTAACGAATACATACAGTTTGTTATAGCTGTACTACACACTTACTAACTGGCCTTTTACACCAGTCAGTAGGGATTTTTAAGTGACATAGAATTCAACAGCAAAATAAGCCATCATGTAAAGAATACTTTATAAGCCATAACTGATATAATTTTAACAGCAAACTCATAGAAGTAAAGTATTTGAGGCCTAAAAACCCCAAAAATTATGGGGTATTTTTTTCTTATGGGGTAAAAAGCAATGATCTGTTCATTATGCCGTCAATAGAAAAATTGTAGAAAATCAGAAAATCTTCAAAATGAGTGTTTATAAATTTTGGTCGCAAGTTTTTCATAAAGAAAAGCTGGAAAAACCGATATAAAGTGAGTGATTTTAAAAATTTATATCTTGGTTGTAATGACAGCTGGAACCTTAATGTGCCTCCTAGTGATACATTATAACATTGAGATTAATAAAGTTCGATGGCAATATGCAAAATATATTTTGAAAGTTTATAAAATGCACTTCACTTTGTATATTTTGGATTTTTAGCGTAGTGTCGTAAAATCTATAATACTGCTTTTGAAATTTGCCTTAAACGACAGACCCTCCGATGTCTTGACAGTGGCGGATCCAATAAGTGGAAAATAGTAATTTAATTAATATGAGTAAACATTTATACAGGAAATCATTTACTTATTAAACCAATGGAAAAATAGACCAATATGAATAGTTATGTAAATAAAAAACGTAATAAACTGCTGAGAAAAAACATATAATAATACAATTTAGCATAATTTTCATCCCGTGCCCATCTTTGAAAAATTCTAGATCCGTCCATGTGCCTTGACAGCTATTGTCAGTGCACCGCTGGCTGGCTGTCGCATATTCGTACAATTAATGCAATGTTTACTATTATTTTAAACCAACTTCTTGGCATTATAGCGAAAAACCAAGATAGACAAATTAAAGTGGACTTTATGAACTTTCAAAATATATTTAGTATATCTGTCTCGTTAATACGGTGGGTTGTGCAAAATAGCTCTCTAAATTATTTAAATTCGAATTCTTCAAGAACCACTTGTTCAATAATATGCATTGTGAGTCCATATAAACTTAATATCATAAACTATCGATTTGACGATGACTATTATTCCAGTATTAGTTACCAGAAAGTTATAAATTTTTGAAAAAAATCCACTTTAGAACAGTTTTTCTGAGTTTACTCTTTAAATAATTTGGTCAAGTGCTAGTTGGACTCGCATACTTAGGGTTCCGTACCACCTTTAAGATTCGAATATTCCAGTTTCAGACAAGCACGGAATGAGTGCATTTTCTTATACTTACCCTTATATATTTTAAAGAAAGCGTTTTAAATTTATAAAAAATATACACTTTGATTTTCCACACATAAACTTTTTATTTTATCTGCTTTAGGATTCGCTTGATTTTTATCACAATACATATGTATTTAATTTTCTAATTTGGCCCCCAAAAACTAACATTAGATAAACTTTCAGAAATGTCTTTTATAATATACTGTCTGAGTTTTGAGGCTCTCTAGATTGGAAGAAAAACGGCAAAATAGGTCAAAGTTTAAATTATAATATATATATATATATATATATATATATATATATATATATATGTATATATATTTATTTATTTTAAGTTTTCGCGGGCACTAAATGTTTTACGTGGTTTCCGGGAATTCATCCGCGTAGTTGATAACTGATCCCTGCCGGGATCGATGGTAAAATGACGACGTTTCGGCCTGAAGAGGGCAGATGTGACTCTGCCGAAACGTCGTCATTTTACCATCGATCCTGGCAGGGATCAGTTATCAACTACGCGGATGAATTCCCGGAAACCACCTTAAACATATAAAATATATATATATATATATATATATATATAAATATATTTTTCAAATTTTAAATAGTGTAGTTTCTAAAGTGGGAAATAAGTCGATGTTTAATATTTTTAATATCTTTTATACAAATGATTTAAAAATATGATATATTTGTAATTCACATAATGAGCCTTTTATCTGATATATTACATGATGCGTTTGGAAACTGAATCTTTATTTTCTATTTAATTGTATAATTTGTCCCTAAAATTACTATGGGGGTTTTCTAGTAATTTATTTTCCGTTTTATTCTATTATTTGAAGGCCAAATAATAGAATTAGGTATTTTTTTTCATATTTTTCCTATAAACAAAAAAATGAGGTCTTAGAGTTTGGGGAATAACGGGGAGAATGGGTAATTTTTTTAAAACATTTTTTAAATATATTTTAAAATATTCATTTTAAAAAAATTAAAAAAATATATTTGTAACTATTCGTCATAATGAGCCCTGGGATTTGATATATTACATGACCCGTTAGAAACAATTATAATTCTATAATTTGCCCCCCAAAATGAATATTAGGGGTTTCTTCTTATTTTTCCAGTAAAGTTCAGGTGAGGGGCTATACCTCCATTGTTTTTTCAAAATTTTCCATTATGGTTTCGGAGATAGGGGAGGGGGATGTGTAATTTTTTTTATATTTTTGTTAATATCTTTTAATTAATTTATTTTAAAATTATGAAAAAAAAATATATTTGTTTTCGTCATAATGAGCCCTTTCATTTGATATATAACATGATGGGTTAGAAACAATTTTAATTTAATATTTTCCATTTAATTCTATAATTTGGCCCCAAAATGAATATTAGGAGTTTCTCCTTATTTTTCCAGTAAAGTTCAGATGAAAGGCTATACCTCTATTTTTTTCAAAATTTTCCAGCTTATAGTTTCGGAGATAAGGGGGGGAGGAATGGGTAAATTTTTTTATATTTTTGTTAATATCTTTTAATTAATTTTAAAAATATGAAAAAAATATATTTGTTTTCGTCGTAATGAGCCCTTTAATTTGATATATAACATGATGGGTTAGAGACAATTTTAATTTTATATTTTACATTTAATTCTGTAATTGGCCCCCCAAAATTAAAAGTAGAGGTTTCTCCTTATTTTTCCAGTAAACTTCAGGGCAGAACCTATAAATCTATTTTTTTCAAAACTATACGTTTTATAGTTTCGGAGATATGGGGGGAATGGGTAAATTTTGGTATATTTTCGTTAGTATCATTTAAAATAATTTTTTTATGTGAAAAAAATATATTTGTGTTCCTCAGAATGAGCCCTTTCATTTGATATATAACATGATGGGTTAGAAACAATTTTAATTTTCCATTTAATTCTATAATTTGCCCCCCCCCAAATAAATATTAGGGATTTTTCCTTAATTTTCCAGTAAAGTTCAGGTGAGGGGCTATACCTCCATTTTTTTCAAAATTTTCCAGCTTATGGTTTCGTAGATAGGGGGGGAATGGGTAAATTTTTTATATTTTTGTTAATATCTTTTAATTAATTAATTTTAAAATTATGAAAAAAATATATTTGTTTTCGTCATAATGAGCCCTTTTATTTGATATATAACATGATGGATTAGAAACAATTTTAATTTAATATTTTCCATTTAATTCTATAATTTGGCCCCAAAATGAATATTAGGAGTTTCTCCTTATTTTTCCAGTAAAGTTCAGATAAAAGGCTATACTTCCATTTTTTTTCAAAATTTTCCAGCTTATGGTTTTGGAGATAAGGGGGGGGAATAGGTAATTTTTTTTATATTTTTGTTAATATCTTTTAATTAATTTAATTTAAAAATATGAAAAAAAAAATTTGTTTTCGTCGTAATGAGCCCTTTAATTTGATATATAACATGATGGGTTAGAAACAATTTTAATTTTATATTTTCCATTTAATTCTGTAATTGCCCCCCCCCAAATTAAAAGTAGAGGTTTCTCCTTATTTTTCCAGTACACTTCAGGGCAGAACCTATAAATCTATTTTTTTTTCAAAACTATACGTTTTATGGTTTCAGAGATATGGGGGGGATGGGTTTCATTTGATATATAACATGATGGGTTAACAACAATTTTAATTTTAATTTTCCATTTTATTCTATAATTTGCCCCCCCAAAATAAATATTAGGGGTTTCTCCTTAATTTTCCAGTAAAGTTCAGGTGAGGGGCTATACCTCCATTTTTTTCAAAATTTTACAGCTTATGGTTTCGGAGATAAGGGGGGGGAATGGGTAAATTTTTTTATATTTTTGTTAATATCTTTTAATTAATTTTGTTTATTAATATCTTTTTTAAATTTTAAAAAATATATTTGTTTTCGTCGTAATGAGCCCTTTCATTTGATATATAACATGATGGGTTAGAAACAATTTTAATTTTATATTTTCCATTTAATTTTATAATTGCCCACCAAAATTAAAAGTTGAGGTTTCTCCCTATTTTTCCAGTAAACTTCAGGTCAGAACCTATAAATCTATTTATTTTTCAAAACTTTACGTTTTATAGTTTCGGAGATAAGGGGGGGGGAATGGGTAAATTATGGAATAATTTCGTTAATATCTTTTAAAATATATTTTTTTAAATATGAAAAAAATATATTTGTATTCCTCAGAATAAGACCTTTCATTTGATATATTACATGATTTTTTTTATTTTTAAATTTTTATTTAATTCTATAATTTGCCCCCAAAATTAACATTAATGGTTTCTCTTTAATTTTCTTCTAAAGTTCGGGCAACGCTCTATATTTCCTATTTTTTTCAAAATTTTAGGCTCAGTAGTTTCGGAGATCAAGGGGGGGGGGACGGTCGATTTTTTTAGTTTTTCCCCCTAGAAGTACCCCTAAAATCAAAATTTTTTCTATTACGATATGTACTCCTGATCGGGTTACCAAACTATACATTGATACCCAATTTCAACCTCTTCCGTCCAGTAGTTTAGGAGAAAATGGCTGTGATGTGACAGAGGCAGAAATCCTGAGTGATATTATAAGGGTATCCGTATATTGTATATACGGAACCCTAAAAATGATCCAATCAGGATGTATAAACATATTCTTTACAACTTTCCTGTAGACGGCATTACGATTCCTCCATTACTGTTCATTATATAAGCAATGTTAGCAAGCAATATAATGTTATATTCGTTGGTACCGATTACCTCAGCTATTGCGATGTTGCAACGCCTTTTCAGATAATGTGCGTTGTACATCCGATTTCTGTTCAATATTGAATAAGTGATTTGCCACTGTAGTAAGTCAAGCTGTTTAGTATCCACATCTGAAGCGTTTTTGTGTTTGCAACTGTAAAAATGACTGCAAAAAAATTATTCGTAACATTTAATTTTTATTTGACAAAACTATAGCTCTTTGTAAAAAACGTTATAAGAGTTTTTTAATTATTTTCACCTGAAATATCTGCACTCATACCGTTTACATCATATATATGTATATTTCATAGTCGCTGTTTAAATAAGCATGTTTAGAACATATGTTACTGCCATAAAAAAAGTCTGTTGAGATTTTCATATATTTTCGGCGTTCCAAAACTTTCACTCAATATTTTTCATTTTGCATAACATTTTGGGATCGACGTATTACTATCGTGGGTATTTCCATAAATTCGGCTTTGGCAATTCGTATTCAGCTTGAGTTGAATATAATAGTATTTCCTCAGTCATTGTTGTCGTCAGAACACCTTTAATGGAGGAATTATGAAAATTTATTCAAAGAAAAACTACGACAAGGAAAAGACAGGGTTTTTGATACTCAAAACGCACTAAAAGCACGGGAAACTGAAGGCGAATATTACTTTCATAAAAAGCAAGAAATAGCTCTCTACACCACTCTCTGTAAGAAGCTGGAAAGCGGCTGGCGATGATTGAAGGTATTCGTTTATGAGGTTTTTTTCATTTATACTATGAATCACGTAGCAAACATTTAGTTATTGATAGATTTTTTGAATAAATTTTCACGGATCTGATGTGTTTTACATACGTCAAAAATTTGCTGGACAAATAGATGACTTTTCAATATGTTTATAAACTTCACCTATGTAACGAAATTTTGGAAGTCAATTTTAACCTGCTTCTAACTGTTTTAAGGAAATGAAACATATGTACGTATATGTAGTTTTGATCACAATTTCGCATCATGGACCTCATATGAAATACAGGACTAATGTAAATAAATAAACTAGTTTTTTTTTTAAAGCCGCACATCAACCAAAACGGTTATCTGGGTAACGATGTAACGGAATCTTTAAAGGTAAATTTCGCCCACTTAAAGAGTTTTTGTCATTACACGTAGATTATAAGCATGAACAACCAGTGCTCTGCAAAGTTTAAAAAATGCAGTATATGTAGTAGTACTAGCGGTTATATACCTGCTTTGTAGGGCCTTTGGTAAAATGTTATTAGGGAAGTAAGGAATGAAAATGGTTTTAAATAAGTATTCTCACATCTGTCAGGCTTTCAGAATGAGATGTTTCCATAATTTCAACAGAATTTTCAACTGAACAAAAATAAAAGATTCGTAGTACTTACAACAGAATTCATTAAAAAGATCAATTCTAGAAAATTTATGGACACATCTCCTTCTGAACCATTGGCATAAATGAGTATATTTTATTCACTTACTTAATCTTGCATGTCGTCTTCTCCTAATCACATTTCCCCATGACCCAGCGAAATGAGTGTGTATTCACTGGTAGTACTATAGGACGTTTCCTTAATTCTTGCCTAGCGTGATCATGATTAATACGAGCAACGACCAAAAGTTCATTTCATTATAACTGAATTTAAGATTTTGTCGCGAAACGAATAGTGACAACTAGGAGATTCAAGATTAACTAGCTCACCGAGACTCCACATCGGTTTGTACTGTATGCAACGACGTTTCCTTGTGATTCCTGAACTAGAAATCCCATGAAAAAATTCACAAGGAAACGGGGTTACGCAAAGTAGGGCGATTTGGAGTCTGTGTGAACTAGGTTTTCCTGAAACTTCTAAATGTCGAGATTCAATTCCCTATAAAATATTAAATTGAGTTATATGTACTTACTAAATACATAAATAATTATTGGAAGTTTCAATCAGTGGAGGGAATCGCATCCGAAGAAGGCACTCGACTAGAAATAGTATATTTTCTTGCTTTCAATAGATTGAAAAATTTGGAAAGTTGGTATCATAATTTCTTTAATAGTGTAATGTTTTTATTTTCACACTCGGGTTCAGTTCAGTTCTTGGATTTATTTAAAAACACAGTCCAACTCACTCTAATTTATTTCCACTACTTTTACACAATTTATATTCACAGAGACTACTATTTACATTTTATCTTAACTGTTCAATACGACCGTCGAAAACCGAATGCCTCCTATCGCCAGCTCTTCTTATTTATATATTTATCGTGAAATTGTCTGGTACGTCCACGAACCATCGGGAAACTCTTTCATGTTCTGGAAGCTTTAAGGGAATTCTTACTAACGGCAGCGGTCCGCCTATTGAGAGACAAACATTTCGGGTTCCCAGAATTTATCGGAATAATGTCCCTTCCATGAATTGGTTGATGGCGGATTGCACCAGCTGTCGGATGAATTCTCGTAACAATAGACTTTAGTCAACTTACGAAATTTTTGGGTAATGTTTATCCTAGTAATTAGAGGGACACGGCGTTACAGACAGTCGACGTCAGGTTTGGAGTCTCTGTGAGCTAGTTTATCCTGTAACTCCTTGATATCGCTATTCATTTCGATAAAATATTAACTTTTTTGTACTAAATGTAACACTTAATTTAATTTAAACTTTTTACACCTTCTTCTTTTCTCCTTCGTTTACATCTAGTTACTCTGGGTCTCTTTAATGGCATAATTATCTTTACTTACCTGGTATCAGAAGATTATGTCTTTTCCTAATCCTTCTTGCAGTGGCTTTATAGTTCACAAAATGTGAGAAATGTGTGATTTTCCCTTCTTTATAAAAGTGAATTCCTGCCAAAACTCGCAAATATTTCTCCACAAATATATGTAAGTTTTGGAAGTTTTTCTTTTTCAGTTCTTTATAAACCGCCGGCGAATCCTTTAAAAAGCCCCCAGAGATCTGGAAACAGCGTTTGGATTTGATTTAGTCTACCCCCATGGAGTCATACGATAGAGGATAGACACGACATGCCACACCACAATGTTCTGGCTCACACAAATTTCCATGGTCGATGTACCCCTTCCGATCCCTAATTCTACACATTTATCTTTGGGCTTAACGATGTTGGCGTTTATTCAAAGTGTGATTTATTGAACCACGAGTTAGATCCCCCTTTGGTTTTTAATCCGCAGGCACTATCTCTAATTGAGTCACACCTAAGAGCGCTTTAAACGGCGTTAGTACTCTGAATTTAATCGCGTAAAAGTATAATGAGTCAAAAAGAAAATTGAATAGACATTTATTAATGTATACGTAGGAAAATATTTTCATAGCAAACAGACATCGACGTTCTGTGGAATATAAAGCTGGTAGAATGAAATTTTCTTAATTCAAGTTTCACTGTTCCCCAAGTTGGTGTTTTACTGCATTCGGCCACTGAATTTTTAGTTCTTGCCACAAAATAGGCGCTTAATTAATAATAACCTGCACTTCAGTAATAAGACATTGCCCGTTTAAATAAAATGCACTTTTGGGTTTGTTCTTTTTTCGTTAAAACCAATAGAATTACAACAGTAAACAACATATTATATGTTTTAGTATTAAATTGAAAGCTTTACAAATGCAGTCTCTTCTGTATTGATGATTGATGAAAATTCATTTTTTAAGATTACTCAAAAACACCAAACACTTGATTAAATTTTCACTATTTCTTGAATTGAATTGAATCTTCCAGTGTGACCAATATAGAAGTTGGGACAACTCCCACAGTCCAACCAATAGACACCCGAGTTAGAATTTTTGTGAGTCTTATCTTTATTAATATTTATATGTCTAGATAAATTGTTGTTTGTTGAGAAGACTGTATGTATGTTCTTGTTCTGTAGAAATTGTGAAATTTTTTGTGAGGGGCTTCCATTGAATGGAGAGTATGGTATAATTTAGGTATGGGATTGGGGTCAGCGGGATATACTTCTTTCATAGCAATTTTCTTTAATTTTCTATTTAATAAGTTGTAAATAAGTTGAGTGGTGTGTCCATTGTTAACAGCCATAAGTTTGATTCCATTATCAAAGTGATTTTGCAGAGAACTTCTGGAAAGAAATTTTACAATATTTGGCAATTCCCCCTTTATAACTGGACCTATTGAGCCTAAAATTTTGAATTAATAGGGAATGTAGGGCGTTGCCCAAAGTTTATAGGGATAATAGAACAAAAATTCTAATATTAATGGGGGGAGGGGGAATCATAAATTTAAATAATAAAAAAATAAATACAAATAATTTTTCATAATTTCAAAATAATATGTTTAAAATATATCAACAGAAATATAAAAAGATTGATCTATTCTTCACTACTTTGTTTCTGAAACTAAGTCCCAAAAGTTTGAGAAAAATTCCACAAATAGGCCCTCAGTTGAATTTCAGTTACCCCGTCTTCTTATCGTCGTGAGTATAAGACTTGAAATTCAAAAATAAAATAATGAAAAGTAAAGAAAAAATCTTAGTTTTTATTTATATACAATTTCAGGAAAACTAAAATAAATAGAATATTTTAAAAACATTATGAAATATAGCAGATCAAAGGGCTCGTAGTCTTTTAATAAGTAAAATTTGAATCATTTATAATTGAAAAAACTAAAAAATTTAAAAAAATTTTGCAAAAAAGTTTCTGACTCTTGTCATAGTTTTCACTATGATCGGAAGCTTTTTCAGTGTCATTTTTACTAGAAAATTATCGTAAAAGGACAGTTTCTATTGATAAATTCTAACGACTGAGAAGTTTTGAGAAGTTTGTTTATTTCATCACCCCCCAATATTAGATCTCCAATAATACCGTAAATTTAGTGTAATCGTATTAGAATAAAGAAACTTTGATTTGACAGCTTATTTTCTAAAAATCTGTTGGCCAGAAAGACGTCATCTTGGCATTTTTTGAAAGTAAGTAATGTTCTTTTTATTATGAGAGTAAAATATACAGGGTGTTTCATTAAAAAATGAATCCAAGGGGTATTTGCAAAACTTTACCGCCCTGTATGACTGCGCATAATTTTAGACAAATTACAAGCTATTATTGCATTCATGATTCTGTAGCGTTTATAGAATATTCGTTTCTGCGCAACTCTTTTATATTATTTTAAAAAATGCCTCAACTGTGAGAATATTTTCAACTTTAACTGAGTTTTATTTCATCAGTATACGTTTCAAACTAAAAAACCCTATATCAAAACGATCGTAATGAATAGCAAAATCAATGGGTGTTCCATTTAAAAAAATACAAGTTTGGGTCTCCACGATTTTTTCGGACCATCCTAGATTGTGGCTATAATTTGAAAACAGCGTGTTTGACGATCAACACTAATCACAATTTCTTTCCGGGATTCCACTCCGATTACACACAATCGTCCACATAATCTTGGTTACACCACTCCGTATATTCAAATTTCTTTCATTATACAAAAGAGATGAGGTTAAATTGTTAGTATAATAAAAGTGGGTATATACCTCAAATGTAGGAAATATTCGTTGGTTATACCATACTAAATGTTATTTATGTGCTTTGTTATTCCATCATACTGCATTGAATTGAGTGAATATAATTGTTTCATACATGTTTGTACATTTATATATTACTTTAATCTCTCGCTGATCGTCCTAACCTCACAGTATTTCAGTGCGATAACTTCCATGAGCTTTGCTCACGATAATTGAATTGAACCCGTAGAATGATTTTCAACAAAACTCTATGACCCATATCATTAGACAATGACAAACAATCTATCCGTGCAAAGCGTGATATAGTTGCATTTTTTCTTTTCAAAACTTAAATGGAACCATCTAAATTCCCAATTACAATTAAGGTAGAAACTATACCCACTGACAAAGAATTCACAACACCCAGAACGAGATGTTTAATTTTAATATTGTTTTAGTAAAACATAGATGCTATAATGAAGAGTAAATGATTAAAATTTGAATAAAATATACCAAGGAATTTAATATTTTTTATTAAATTTGTTAATAATGTATTTGTTCATCGCGGTTATCTATACACTTCCCAACACGTCTGGGCATTGAGTCAATAAGGTGGTCTATTTCCAAGGCTAGTACATAAAGGATTGCTTGTTCAATGTTAAAAAAATTTCGAATAAAACCACCGGGTCGTCGACCCGCCCACGAGTTGTGGTGGGGCTTGTCTGTTGACATTTGAAGAATTTTTCTGGTTTTGTTTCTTCCCATTGGTGTGATATTTGTAACAACTTAATTAGAAAAGGTTACGGTGCAAATGTTGGCAGCCACTTTGTGACGTACGCTTTCGGAAAAATGTACATCTATCAAACAATCATTTATAAACTATTCTTGGTCTATTTCTTTTTGAGGAATACTATCCTAGTTGCCTGCATTTCATGTTTTGGAAGCTCCAAAGTCCGTGGGGCTGGGGTGAATTTCCTAGCCTTTTTCCCATTATACCCAAACAAGTTCTATGAGCGAAATGGCAGTGCATCTGGGCGGCCATGGCAACAGATTCACATGGGTCTCTTAAAGAAAGTTTAAACTAACTCGAGCAACCGCCGAGCATTATCTTGTTGACATATGAGATCCATGAGCCGATTACGGTATGGGAGTACAAACTGCTCCACTACTTTCTAAAGATAACGTTGCGCTGTCGTGTTGCCTCGAACAAGACGCTAAAGGTGACCTACTTCCATGTGCAATAGCACCCCATACCATAAGGCCTACTAATTGGTGTACATCAAATTGAAGTTGACGCCTTTGTCCTCGACGTCGTCTAACACTTCTTCGGCCATCATCTCCACCTAAGCAGAATCGAGATTCATCTAAGAAGACGACCTGATGCCATTCCACATTCCAATATTCTCGTTCTCTGCACCGCTGTAGTCGTTGCCGTGGATACTTAGCGGTCAGAGGTAGCACAAGATGGGGGTCGATAATGCTGCAGTCCAAAAGACCTTATACGGCGGTAAACCGGTCGGACACCTACAAGAGCGCCTTGATCTCCTAAGTACTCTTCAGCCAAATTTCGAGTTGTTGAAAATCGGTCTTTAGAGGCCATAATTTTTAGACGTAGACCTTGAACTTCATTTGTGTCCCCTCGACGTCCGGTGCCAACTCTTTTCCGATTTTGGGTATTATCAAACTACGCTTAATCTTATAACAGTATGAAGACGCGAGATGTACAGACCGACATCTAAGATTTTCGGGGAAACCAGCACATAGAGGTTCCGAATCCGAAGCCGTTCCATATAATTGTTGTTACCCGTAACTCCTAGGTTAGAATGTCACGATGAACTTCACCTGTCAGACATATTGAATATTCTCTTTTAGGTGTCATTCTTTTGTACGCAAGACAATATATATAATATATATTGTTTCTGGTTAGAAAACCTTCATCAGTTGCGCTTCCCACAATTGAATGTCCACTCGAGTACTTCTTTATGTATTTGATATATATCGTTACATTTGATGACGCGAGATGTAAAGACCGACATCTAGGATTTTCGGGGAAACTAGCACATAGAGGTTCCGAATTTGGAGCCGTTCCATGTAATTGCTGTTACATGTAACACGATGAAATTTTCAGGTTAACTTCACCTGTCAGAGAGAGATATTGAATATTCTCTTCGAGGTATAATTCTTTTGTACGCAAGACAATATATATAATATAATTTGTTTCTGGTTAACCTGAAAAAATGACATTTTTGAGTTGTCAGATATTAGAACTTAGGCGACCATATATTGCTCGGTACCACAAAGGGATATAACTTTATCACCCCGTACTAAATTATTCCTTTATTCATTTGGTTGCGTTATTTGTGAATGTTTTTTGTTTGTTATGTTACTATGCATGTCCCTAACATATTGGTATATCATTTCCATTAAAAAAACTTCGAGAAATCAATCATGCTAAATAAAAACTAAACTTGCAATTAAACGAAATAAATCAGTCAAATTAACAATGCCGACAAGAAAGATATTCCCTAATTCCGATTGATAATAAAAAATGCTTTCGAGTTCATTGCGGAATGCGAAACGAGACAGCGAAACATCTCGATCTGGTGAGGATAGTTGAAGTTGAGTGGATGTCAAAACACAGTTCTCATCTATTTGGCATTACGCAGAGTTGTTGTTGTAAACATATAACGTAGTGTTATTATTTTGGTCGAGTAAAGACGTTTATATTGAGTGTGAAAATTTGTGATTGATCCCAAGTATATACAGAATCCTAATTCTCGTGGGTATATTGTAGTATATACTTCCTTTGGGTTCCATTATAAAATTATTACAATCACTACAGACGTTTTTATTTAACCAAAACTAGTCACAATATTTATTTACAATAACAGCGATGACTAATATCGAACAGATCTTCACCGTGCGGTCATCCACTAAACTTCTTCCTCTCCTATAAGGCAATCGCATTTATATATCGTTGCCAGTTCGAGATAATTCTCTTGTCACTTCTAGTATGACAGCGTGTATGGTTTCCAATTCCGTAATGAAATCGAAAGAGTGTTTTTAACATCAGTTGAATTTTTTGGGACTCCCTTTCGTATCAGCATTGTTAATTTGACTGGTTTTTATTGTTGTTCGCAAGTTTAGTTTTTATTAAGGATGATTAATTTCTCGAAGAATGCTTATTTTGGCAGCCTTATATAAAATGTTACAGCAATATGTTCAGTATACCATCTCACTTTCGATAAGCAGGTTGTTTTCATCAGTGATAATTATTATTACAACTGGGGCCTATCCTATATATTCGACCAGATAGGCGATGGGTGGTTTAGGAATTAATTTTGTCTGACATATATTCTTTGATAGTTTTATTGAGAATCAAATGAATACGTATTTACATGTTAGAATATTTACAAATTGAATTTTTATGTCTTTTTTATCAACCTTCGGTTGTCCTTTACTTCTTTGAATTGTCAGGACAAATTTGTTGGCGCCCCCCAGGAACAAGTAGTGTTAATGTCATTTATATTTGAGAAGTGATGTGGGATCCTATTAAATAACTATTGTCATTATTTGGTAGCTCTTCAACATTTATCACATGTGGTAAAACTTATTTGTTTCTCATCACAATTTAAGGTTGGAAACACCGTTTTATATATTCAAAACCTGTTTTTATTTCAGTTTTTCTATGTAGCATTTTCAAATCATCTAAAAACACTATTTATTATTTATTTTCTTTGTATAAACGTTATTATTTGACATATTCGCCAATAGTTGCGCACGTTTGGTAGCGCTACTCTCTATTCTTACACGATCTGTGCTCTGTGCTACTCTCGAATACTAATATTTTGGACTTTACAAGTTATAACTTGTAGAATAATTTTGATGTTGCAAATTCTACAAGTTACAAAACTACAAGTTACAAGTTGATTATGATACGTCCGAGTTGTAGCTTGCTATTTACTAATAATAACAACACTTTATTGAATTAATAAGATGAAGGGAACTGAAAAACTACAAGCTTGTAACAGTTATAACTTCAATTTAAAAAATCAGAAATGAGAACAAGGGAATGCGTAAAATGCCCAAATTTTCACCAACCTTGACTAACATTAGGGGCGGCGATGTTTAGCTTGAAATCCTTTCTGTTTACACTGGAATAAAATCCATTAATGTTGTGAACCTTATTGTATTCGGAAGTGTGGTCGTATCGGAAACCATACATTATAAGTTAAAACAAAACACATATATTTGGTACATGTTTGAAATAAGTGGTGTATTCAGTTGTAGCAAATATGGTACAACACGTAATTTAAAGTTAAAAGAAAATACGTTTCTTCAAATCCATACATTTTGCAAATAGGAATATATTTTAGTTCTCATTTTATATACGAACACGAAAACATTTAGTTTAGTTTATTTATTTATAGATTTTATATATATTTTTTTAACTATTGGTATGATAAAATTCTTAAATGCTTTCGTAATTCACTAATTCACATTCGTAAGTCACTAATTTTAATTAGATGGCTTCTCAGTCTGTTTAATTCACTCTTCGCTACTTATTCTCAGAAAAAGCCTGAAAAACACATAAAATTCACATTTTCAGAGAATTTGCTCTTCTCAATCGTAGTACTATAACCATTTTTGAAGTCCATTTAAACTGTAGACCATACAGCAAAATCCACATTAAACACAAAAAGGAAATCATTAATTTATAAGAATTACTGTTCTAATGTTCGTTTTCTACAGCACATTATTAAAATATCAACATTAGTCATCTAGCAGTCTAATCGATTTGAACTGATTCAAGTTTCTTATATGTTATGAGGATACCGGTTTTCAGTTAAATGAAAGGGACGTTTCTGCAAGTCGATATTTAAGTATTTTCAGCTTCTTAAGACCAAACCAACCAAACAATTCTGAATCACTATAACCCACATAATTAATTTTTTAAATTCAAATAAATGAAATCGTTTGTGATCAATAACACAGGCCGACAAGATTAATGTCCACAAAACCAGACTATCGTTACCTGAAGGTTTTTGCAATTAATTCAAATTTGGTAGCAGAATTAATCAATTACGTCAGGAATTTGAGATATCCTAACCTAAGTGAAAAAATTATTATATATAGACAATAAATTTTTGTTCACAAAAAAATGCACACGGCTGATGGTATAATGCGATTGGCGTTGAGTTTGCTCAACAATACCTTTTGTTAGCTAATATAGACTTATGGTCTTATATAATATACATTTGCTAATTTCTCTATCGTTTTTTACCTCTCTCGGCCTAATTCAGGTTCAAGAAACGTAGACGTGGCGTGATGACTCTTTTTTTTTTTTCGTTTTTCTTTGCTTTTTTATCGATCTTTTAATTTCTGATCTACTGAATCATACCTAGGTAATTTCAGTGATTTCCCAGCTATAGGAGAATTAGTAAATTTATATACTGAAAAACAATATATATTTGAGCAAATTCAACGCCACTCGAAAGAGGAGGAGATGCTGTGTGTATTTGTTGTGAACAAGAAGTCTGTTGTCTATGCATAATCTCAAAAATGGGCAAAAACGGTATTCTCTACATTTTAAATTTCGAAAATTTTCAAGAAATGATAGTCTGGTTTCTGGACAAAAAAATTGTCTCATCTTGCCTTTTTATCTATTTTCTGATATATACTGACATTTATATTCAGGTATTTCTGAAGAAAATCGATCGACACTTCGTCGACTTTTACGATTTATTGCATTTTCCATTTTTAATACACTGTATATAGTTTAAACTATAGCAATTAGTGGAAATTCGTTGACCCGCAATATTAATACCGTGTCTTATAGAAAATTATACAAGACATTTTCAGGACGATAGTAAATGCATAATCTCAGGAAACTTCTCAACTGCTGGAAATCTCTAGGAATCGGCCATAGCTTCGATTTTCTGTTTATCAACAGCAACTCCCACCGCGGAAACCACATGTCCAAGGTATTGCACCTCTTCTTGGAACAGTTGACACTTCTTTGGGCTCCACTTTAGTCCAAAACTTCGAAGTCGTCGAAATACCTCCAGGTTCTTCATGTGGGCCTAAACGATTTTCCAACGACAATAACGTCGTCAAGATACACTAGGCATATGTTCCATAAAAGCCCTTTTAACACCGTTTCCATCAATCTTTCAAACGTCGCTGGAGCATTATACAGCCCAACCGCTATAACCGCAAATTGGTAAAGTCCTGAGCCGATGGTAAAAGCAGTTTTCTCTCGGTCTTCCTTAGCTAATTCCACCTGCCAATAAACGCTCTTTAAGTCCATGGTGGAAAATATCTTCGATCCCGCCAACCTATCTAGAGTATCGTCTATTCTTGGGAGAGGGTAGCTGTGTTTCTTTGTAGAGTGGTTTAGTTGAAGATAGTGTACGCAAAATCGGGTCGAACCATCTTTCTTTTTAATCAATACAACCGGAGATGTCCAGGGGCTACTGGAGGGTTCAATAACACCTTTTGGCTGTGGGTAGTCTTCACGACGACTGTCGAATTGGTAGAGCATTCCCGGTATTAATTTTATGTGTCACCAGGCCAGTCCGTCCTCTTTTCTCTTTCCCTACGTAGAAGAGATCCTGATAGTTTTTAACGATGTCCCGCAATTTTGCTTTCTGGATTGGTTTTAAATTCCAGCACGAATTTGTTATGAGTTTCTCCAGTTTCTCAGGTTGTTCCCCTGGTGGTATTGCTGTATGTTGTGTGCTTTCCTACAGAGGAAACTGTTGAACAGTACCCCAATTTTGTCCCTACTTTAACACAATCGTGTATTGATTCAGGTTCACTACTCTTACTGGAAACAGAGTTGTTAATAGGTTCGGGATGAAACATCATTGCTGTTCCAGCTTTATCTTTCCCCACTAGGCAAGCATCTACAATAATTTCAGCTTTTTCCGGAATATTTACATCCTCTGTTAAGTTTGCTCGAAGCATTATGTCGTCTTTCCCATGAAGCACCACTTCATTCACTCGCAGAATTCCATGATTAAAGTTTAATTGGAATCCCTTCCAATGATGACTTCGTCCTAGATGTCTGCCACTAATGCCCGATGTAGGATTGTTGTATTTCCGAAGGCCATTTCAACCTCTATTTCATCATGGACTTTAGCTGCTTCTCCTGTCGCTGTTCGCAACTGCCATTTTGTTGGTTTTATTATTGTCTGTTCTAAACATATGTTGGGCCTTATAACTGTATTTGTCGCACCTGTGTCCAGCAGCATTGCACATTACTTCTTATTAATAAGGAGATCTACATAGACACTCTTAACGAGGTTGCGTAGCGAAGCGACATATGCTTTAACAGTTGGAGCTTGTTGGCTACAAGTCGACGATGGCCCCTTTACATCGACCCCCTTTAGTTTTTCGAAGAGGAAGTCGGGCCTCTGTTGCTCTCCTTACAACGACTCACATACGGATGTGTCCTACCTACTTCCAACATCTCAGTTGTCTTTTTTCGGTAAGAACTTTCTCTACTATCTTTTTTACAGAGGCTTTATTATTTCCGCCATCTTCTGATTCTCCGTCAATGATTCGGACTCTGGCTTGACCACTTCAGGTATTTGTCGCAGCCTCGAATTCCAAAGCTCGAGCCAGTGCATCCACTAATAAAGTGGGTCGAGCTAGTGTTCATGCTTGTTTGGCTTCATGGTCCCTAAGTCCATCCAAAAATGTTTGGACTGCTAACCTTTCTATAAAATTTTCCGGTGTGGCTGGATAGGCAAGGCGATCCAGACGGGAAATAGTAGCTTCAAACTCTTGTAGGGATTCATTTGATATCTGGTGGCGATTTTTCATTTGGGAGTGGTAGACGTGCTTCAAATATGTCTGGCCATAACTTAGCTCTAAATGTTTGACCAGTTGTTCGTAGTCTTCTTGCTCAAAGGTAATCAACGTTTGCAAAATATCTGTAGCGTCCAGTCTTAAGGCGAGGGTTAATGATATTGCCTTCTTCTCTGCTGACCATCCGTTTAGCTTTGCTGCAGCCTCGAATTGGGCCGATAATTAGTACATAACGATTATTCATCAAACTGGGAATGTTTTATTTTGTGTGTTGTCCCTTTGAGGCCAATTTTTGAATCCACTACATCTGGAGTGTTTCTGCTTGTGGTCTTTGTTGGAGTTTGTATTGTGACTGCCAGCACTTTTATTTTGCTTATCTCATCCTCCATTATTTGTTTTAGCTCTTCTATCCGCGTTTCATTTTTGATTGTCGTCTGTTTCAGCTCTTCGACCATTGTCTGCTTTAGCTCTTGAATCCGTGTTTAATTATTTACTCTCGCCTGCTTCAGCTCTTTTATCCGACTTTCATTCTTGACTATTTTCTATTCCAGCCTCTCTGAATTTTTCTCCACGGTGCTTTTCAAATTTTCTTTTAAAGATTTTCCAGTAATTTCTCTTCTAGTATTTTAGAATTTTCTAGTAATTTGTCTTCTAAGGATTTAGAATTTTAAACTTATTGGGTCTCTAAGAATTCTTTCAAGGTTTTAGAGTTTTCTAGGGTTTTAAAGTTTTTTTAGCAATTTGTCTTCTAGGGTTTTAGAATTTTCTTGTAATGTTTGTAGAGAGAGAATTTTTTAGCAATTTGCCCTCTATTACTTGTCTTCCATTTTTTAAAATGGCATACTCTATGTCCCCATTACCAGAAACTTCAAACAAATAGTTATCGGGGTTGTTACCTTCATTCTCCTAGCTTTTGTATTAATTCACTTTTCTTGCCACTACAGTCTAAATCTCTTTCCTCTAGTTCCTTTTTTAAATCAGTCACTTTCAATTGGTCCAAACTCACCGTCTTAAACACTGTTCGTCTATTTATTTTGTTCTTCTAAAGTTTAACAAATACACCCCACACCTGACATTATTGTATTGTTGTATTGTCATATTTACCCATAGGGGTACTTGTCAATTCTAAAACACCTAAAGGCAGCGTGTTTGGTACTGTTACTCATCTATATATAAATCGGCAAAGACAAAACGATTAGGTACCATTTTCGCCTCTTCCTCTCAACCGATTTTCTTCATTTTTGTTTTGTTTAGTAGCTACTGACGACCTTCAGTGAAGAATGCTAATATTAAATTATATTGGTTCATTCATTAAATAAAATATAATCAAAAGTCATTATTTACGTCAATACTGTTAACGCCAAACAACTGAGTGCCGCCTATTTGACCTGTGCCTGTGGTGCCGCCGGTACATGGTACATGCCGTACTTCTGGAAGTGGCATGCAAGCGTTGTTATTGTTTAGTGGTAAAATAGTCGATGTAGTAGATCAGTATTGATTTTTCGGATGCGTTGCAGTAACTTTCATATTAAATATTCTGTTTTTAATGTGAATTTAATTATTTGATTAATATATTATCTTCACAACCTTCCCGAAGGTGTTGTGTAAAAAAATTTCAGAGAGCGGACAATAGAGAATGTATTAAATATTTAAGTTCTCCTAGGGTTGTTGGTCCTCTCTTTTCAATAATATTCCTGAACTTGACTGAAACCGCAAATGACGAAAACTTTAAGTTTGCAACGAACAATCTTCTAATTATTATATCGAATATTTTTCCAGGAGCGGTTCCAGCCAAAAATTAGAGGGGTCACTCATTTGTCAAAAATATTTCGAATACCGATATATGATTACATTTTTATTTTCTTTTTATTTCAATAGATTTGTCAATATAAGTGAACAATTTTGGTCATTACATCTACTTTTCCGATTTCTCCATAACTTTGTTTCTTATAAAAATATACTATTTTCAATTTCGTGAAATAGGGTCGAATTTCGACCACTGGACGACCACTAGTTCACAGAAATATGCATACTCCCAGTTCTCGAACTTCTAAATTTTTATGTGAGATACACTACATCTATTATTAGCCAGATTGCAAATTTGTTTCAATTAAAATTTCAAAGCGGCCATATAACGCGAAAGCAAATATTAACACTGACGAGATTTACCTCTTATGTACATTCAAGAAGGAAAATTGAAACATTATATTCCGTTACGAGAGTATTTATCTCTTGACTCAGCCACAAACAAATGAAATCTATTTACATGCTTCAGCTTAGTAATTATCCAACAACAGAGCAATAAGAAAGTTATTTCATGGTTTGTACGACATTGTGGTTGCCAAGGGAAATCAGCCAGCCAACTTTATTATCCTAAAATTACAAAATTTGTATATAATTCACCAGCTGTATACATTCCGAGTAATTACCGTTAAATATTTTAGGTGAACATCAGCAACACGTGGATGCTACCAGAAGAGGGTTTTCCAGTGTTTTACCGCTATTTCCGGGATCGTATTTCCTGGTACGAAGCCGATGCAGTCTGCCAGTTTCATCACGCATATCTGGTAACCGGTAAGTGTTTCGTCTTGCGTCGTTAAATTCAACTAAATCACTAGAACCGTTTTTACGTTTGTAACACTTAAGGTTTCAAACCTGAACGCACTTTTGTTTCCATTAAGGTGTCTAGTGTTGAAATTGAACGTATGTAATTTCTCACTTCTGTGAGTGTTTGTGGGTGGAAACTGATTTATATCTGTTGTGTATGATGAAGTTTAGTTCCTGTCATTTTCTTGTTCTGTAACACAGAATTTATCTGATAACAGTGTGCGACTTGAAATTTAGCACCCAGCAAGGCGGTATTACGATATGGGCGTAACCAGGTTTTGATCTAGGGTGGGGTAAAGAACTGTCAGAAGCAGGGATCAATAACTACTACATAATTTACCCAATAAAACAATATTGATGGGAATAACAGTTATCTTTTAATATTTGAATTTTTGTGCAGTTGAGTATTGACTAGACACAAGTTCAAGCAAGATCCAACCAGGCAGCCGCTCCACCCTGCCCCACCGTGACGTAACTTGTGGGTATCTTCTAATTAGGCGAGTGGATTGTCTTAAATAGTTTGAAATAAATTAATATTTGGGAGTATTACAAAATCTCATCTTACAGATAATATTTTTAAATTATCCAACCTATAAATACAAAAGCATTGTCGTGGTTCGGCTGGGAAAAAAATGTTCGAACCATACAAGGACATTTTTTATGGCCAGTTACTTATAATTTGTTGCTAAATGCTGATATCTATGTATAATTATTTTCTATATTAAGTATTAAAATCGATGTTTTGTTTAATCTTCAAAGGATTTCTTATGGGGTTCGTTCGTAGAAACCAATTGTCAAGAATTTCAAGCTTCCAAATGTTCAAAATGTCGAGATCGTTGCTTTGCAGAGAACTTCTCAAACGGTGAAAATAGTGGCAACTCGTCTCTATAAACAATCCTAATAAGAAACGATTTGACGTAATTACAAAACATCGATTTCACAAAGTTATCACAGGTAACATAACAAGATATCTTTGTTAATAATACTTAAATAATTTAATTTATTATTTGATTTGCAGTAAAGAACCCAGTTGTTTTTAATACAAATTGTTGTTTTATAAGCTCGGTTGTTTAGTTTCACTAGTGTGCCTAAGGCAGATTCATTTTGTTCTAATCACAGATTAAAACTTTCGACTTTTATAGATAGAATTACAATGTCGTGAAATCGAGTCAACTCTATATTGGCGAAATGACTTAAAACCCTCATAAAACGATATAACATGAAAGTGATTAGGGCTAACAGTAAAACAAGAAGTAGTTTCGGAAGAGAATGACTGAAATGTGTACGAAAATTGCGTAGCGATTAGCATAATTCTAACATCAGACACTTAGTGAAGGTACACTATAAATGGAAATGGGAATACGGTAGTAAGTTCTATAAATAATGATAGTTTACTAAGCTAGACGTTTCTGTTATCAAAACGCTGAGAGGAGCAAGTGAAATTGAAAAAGATTTTATGTTCATCATAAAATATAAATCTCATCAGTTAGTATTTCTACCAAAAAGATTAACAAGTTAGATGGTGAATATATCGATATTGTAAAAAAATAAGAAACTTAATATTTTACAAATTTTGCAAAATTGTGTTTGGACTAGAAATTTTGGAGCACTGATGGTGCGAGAGCCTATTTTCCGGAGGACTTCATTCCAATTCATAGATTTAGGGTTAGGGCCCTTGTAACAAGATATTTAGTAGAAACCAAATAAGAAATAGGAGAAAAAACAATGTATTAGAATTTGATGTCAACATAAACAATAAAAAAATAAAAGTGAAGTGAGAAGATTTTCAAGATGACGTTCACTTCTAGTTTGTAACATTTTTGTTGTGGATCATTTTCCAACGGTATTCCCATTACACCAGCAAACAAAATGAAAAAGATCAGAAGGAATTCCAAAAATCTTAAGAACGATACAGCCCTTGATTTATAGGCGACTGGGACATGCTCGAGCAAAACTGATCACGGATTCGTGTTCGGTGGTCAAAAATACACCTAAAACCATTTATCTCATGTTTAGGTCTGATAGTGTTTTTCCTTTTGTGAGGTGGTGTTATTGTTTGGAAAAATCCCTCCAGATTGTTAGGCATCTAGATATCAACAAATCATTCCAGAAAATCTCTAATGGGTTAAGGCGCACATGGGCGAAAATCCGTAAACATCCTCCTTTCAGTCCACCGATTTGGAAATAATTCGTTCATAATATTGCGTGTGTTCAGTTCAGAGTTAGGGCTGCTCCATCTATCAAAAACCAGACATTTTAAGTTTTTCTCTTCATCGTCAGGAAGAGGTTCTTAAAATTCCAAATTCAGTTAGAACGTTTAATTATTTAATGAAATTAAAGCGAAATTTTCTCGAATTTAGTCACCAAGGGAAAAACTATTCTTCCTAATAAGTAAACAGTCGATGGAAAAAATATGCATACTGTTCCAAGAAACCAACCTCATACATTCAGAAGAGAGAGTGAATGCTGACAGAATATTTGAGCAAAATTAATAGAATATAAAAGAAAGGCGACAGTAGGAGACAGGCAGTTGATAGTAATTGGCCGTTAGTGACTCATCAAAGTTACAGAACAGTAAAAATAGTTGTGAAATTTTGTAAATTGTGATATCGTAGTAACAAAGAAAATTATATTTGGTGTTAACTAAACTGGTTTTAAGTGAACCCACGGAACAATTTTGCCATGACTTACAGGACAGTTAATATCTATGAAAAATGGTGCAGGAATACTGTTGTTAAAACTCTTGAATCCCGTCAGGGATAATTATTGACCAATACCGGCATTTTCGACGATACAATGCGGTTAAACAGATATCCCTATTGTATATATAATTTCCTAAATCCGTAAAGATAAACTGGAAGGTGGCAAAACCATCTTTCAAGAAACATTTAATGTACTACGTTAATTGAAATTTGTTTCAGTCAAAAATATATTACACTGAGAAATGCAATTCTGTTGATAAGCAGACATAATTTCATGCCGTTAACTCAAATATGATGAATTATCCAGAAAAATCGACGCTAGAGTATAAATATGAACACAACGTATCGATTTTAGATAATTCATTTATATTTCACGATGAATTGCAAACAGATAACATAAATGTTTATGAATCTATTTTGAGTACAACCATAAATAGTAAATTTGTGGTTCGGAGTTGTGAGTCATGAAATAAAATGAAGAATAATGTTAACGAATACAATGTATTTGTTATTTTAATCTTTTGTTATTTGAAATTATTCCAGAATAGAATATAATTAAAATACAAGTGTTTAAACTCGTGACTCTTCAAAGATAGATTTGATTATTTCAACCAAAATTTTTTTGTATAACTCCAATTTGTTTATGAGAATGTTGCTGTTTATGTTTATGATGTAATATATGTATATGATGTAATATAGATGAGCTTTATATAAATAAAAACTAAAATTTACTCTCATTAATTTGTTGAAACATTGTATTTAGTCACTGGGCAAATCCCATGTTTGAGAGTTATATTTTCACAAAGTTTGAAAATGAATTAATTCTCATTTTATTTAGGATAGCATAAACTCCTTAAGATAGTGGAAAATTTAGTTACGCATTCAAAAGACTGCTTCAGAATTTGTGTAGAAACCTCTCTATAACAGAATGCAGATACAATACACATATTGGTACAAAGAAGTTCTGGTTGATCATATTTCACCGATTGCTTTCTCTCAGAACACCTGTGTGAAAAACCCTCTATAAAGGACAACCA
This sequence comes from Octodonta nipae, assembly GCA_034190945.1. NCBI lineage: Eukaryota > Metazoa > Arthropoda > Insecta > Coleoptera > Chrysomelidae > Octodonta > Octodonta nipae. The sequence goes on from CM067223.1 coordinate 33,394,078, forward strand.
ATATTCCCTGCCATTTTGGAAATTGTATCCATTACAGTTTTTAAATACTTATCTGTTACAGAAGTGGGTTGAAAAAATCCCACTGAACTGACAGAACATTTGTTTAATGTCAAGTAAAATGTCATGAGACATCGGATTCACAAAATTAATTTCAATAATTTTTGAAAATAATAGAATTAATATTTTATGGAAGTTTGTAAATTTCAATAAATAGGACATTTGTAAGAAATTAAATGTGGGGTATTGGAGTATGGTAAGGTGGGGCAAGGGGCACAGTGTTGCAAAAAAGACTTATTATGATATAAAATCAAAAATGTTTCATAAATAACACTTGTATTTATTTTGAAATAATCATCAAGCTTTCGTCTTTTAATAAACAAATAAAAATCATCACAAAATTAACAAAAAATATTTCTAAACGTAAATTTTTTGAGACCTGTTAATTGTTACTGACTGCCCCGTATGTGGGTACAATATTACATACTATGGGGCACTTTAGGAAAAGCTACTAATTGTAAGGAAATAATATGACCTTAAAATGTTTGTGACGTGTATATTCAACAAAGTGACGCCATTTTCTCTAGCTATATTCAGATGTATCGAGGTGGCTCTCCTGGTTGTCCAAGATTAGTTAAGATGGATTGTCCTTTGCAGATAAAGTAGCTTTTATAGAGTGCTTCATCAATTGTACAAAAAGTTCACCAGTCATCAAGCCAGTCGGCTGCCCAAGAACAAGACTCCCCAGTGGAGCATTTTTAATATAAATGTTTGTTGTAAACACAGCACAACAAGTTGATACAGGAGTGCCCCGTCCTGCTATAGTGACTTTTTTTTCGGGTTTTGGAAAGTTATAGTCTCATCTAGACAGAAAACTCTAGTTCGATCAGAAAACCTTTAGTTACTTCTCATCACTTTTTGTAAATTATTGTAGAATGTTTTGGCGTTATGCCTGTTAAATGAAGTGGCCCTTGTCAATCTACATGACTCTGGTTCGCGTATTTTCAAATCCGGATGTTGCTTCCTAAAGGAGTAGAGCCAGTCAACTCCTGCTATTCCCTTTTCAGTCCTATTTTTAGGCATCTCTAATTTGAGAAAGACTGCCATTTCATATAGGTACTAGTTTTCTACACTCTACTATATTGAGACCATAGCTTATTTTGGAACAAGTTAATATATATTCGTTCAACCCCTTTTCTCGATCATTTGAAAATATTTTTCTGTTTGCCTAATTAGAAGTGAGTTTTACATTTTTTATTTCTTATTCAGTTTTATTTTTCTTTTTTTTTTCACGTAGCGACTCTATTTCATATAGTTTAAATGTTTTTGACTTGTGCTATAGCTTCCCGCATATTTTGTTTACGAAGCTGACCCATTGTGTTCTTCTCGACTCGATTCCAACCATACTAGATGAATATATGAAAATGAAAATGTAAAATTTTAAATTGAGGGATAAATAAATGAACAATGGGGAGAATTCATCCGATATTTCGTGGAATCGGCATTCATCCCATATTTTGCTTAATCCGAAATGTTGTTAGTCTGGCGACTCGGAGTTGGCAGCTGCCCCCCTCCCATGCTGCTCCTTCGGTACGCTCATGAGAATATATAAAATTGACCAGAAATATTGAACTTTATGGACGTAACAATAACCAACGATCTTAATACTATTATTTAAGCCTTTTTTATGTTTGTGAAACCGCCTTTCCTGTTCAGTACTAGTGGCTCCAAGATAGTGACAATCTTAACGACATTCTGTATCTCATCTTTTTAGATGAGTGTAACAATGTGTTCCTTCCAAAGATCATCATTTGCGACACCATCATTACTAAAAATGTTTTTCCTGCAGGTTAGCTTTTTATCTATTAGTTTTGATTGAAATTGACGCCTTCATTAAATAATATATTTGTGATCTAATCCTTAGCACTAGTTATTGTTTTCGATACAGATTTTCTGGTAGAACTGTATACAGTACTTGAATGAAGAAGAAATGTCGAAGATTTTTAACAGAACTGCTTGATAAGCAGCCAAATATTTTAACCATGCAAAATATCTATGCAAATCAATATCTGATGCGACTTTTCAATGATCAGGACAAAACACAAGCGACAGACAATGGAACAAGGTCAGTTACAAACTTAAAAATAAAAACCGAGTTAATAATAAATTCTAACAAAAAAGTCTTTCTTCTATTATGCCCTAAGGCTTTACAATATGCTACCAGCAAATATAAAAGTTATAAATTCCTATAAACAATATTAAAAGGAAGTAAATAAATACGTAATAAATCATCGACAAATTATTAACATACTTACATGACCATTCATTTAAAACTTTCCAGAATACAAGTAACTTACTGTCATCGCCTCTACAGAAAACTTACTTTTACTAATAGTGTAAACAAAATTATAACTATTAATACAAACAAAACCACAACTTCAAGTGACCCAGTGTTTGGACTGACCCATAACATAGGTATTAAATTACTTAGGATGGTTTAGGCGATCCAAACGCGGACTCAATTGAAGATGAAAGAATTTTGAATATTCTCTTTCTGGAGAGCAACGATCTCTTATTTACCCAAATATCTATTTCTATCTATTTCTTCATATTCCTCATATACCACATATACATAAGTCGATAGAGCAAAATTAAAGGCCTTTTGTGACATAAAATTCAAATGATGTACACTTTGGTGTACATCAAGCAAGAGTAAATGTTTTATACTTTATGTAGTATGTAGGTAGGTATATATGTACTTGTTAACTTTTTTTTAAGTAAATCAAGATTTATAATATTTTTGTACAGATCAATATTTTTGTTCAATAAAAGAATCCGATTAGGATATTTTAAAAATATTGCTTATGTTTATTTCCGTAGATAAAATGCTCGATAAATTACAGTGACATTAACATCCACTTCCACCTGAGTCGACTCATTCATATATTCATATTCATGTCACTCGAGTTTAAAATCTTAGCTACAATACATTTAAACTTGTAAAATTTATATGATAATAAAATATAGAATAAGAATTTTCCATTACTGCCTCGAAAAACTTCACGTTTTACCTGCGGCTTTCAAATAAATTCACTTGCGCCCAATAGATAGATAGCAACTCGTCACGAAAAAAAATCTCTTTTCCTAAATTAGCTTGACCACCCCCATTACATTTTCTTCTGCCTCCGTCTGGCACCAACTCTTACCTAAAAAGCAATGCTCACAAGCATTTTTAACAATTTTTGCGGCATTTAAACAGAAATCCACGATATACAAATTGAAGTACACGATACGAACTTTTAAAGTGTATTTGGTATATCCTTATCAGACGGACGCAGTTAATACTGTACCGTTCGCAGAATATCTCTTTTAATTGTTTAAATTACGATTCTGCAAAAACTACTTATTTGACAAAATCCATCTTAAGCTTAATTAATTCTAACATTGTAGTCTATTAGTGAAGGGGAAATTAACTTTGCAGTTTTTATTACAATAAAGTTATATATATTTTTTAAAAAGTCATTTTTTATCGGTTTTTCTGGATTTTCTTAGCGAAAACTGTTCTGGTCGAGACTTGCAAATGCTCATTTTAAAGGTTTTCCGATTCCTTACTATTTTCCCATAGACTGTATACGTTTTCATAACAGAAAAAAAATTATATTTTTAAACAACTTCCAAAAAGGAGGAGGTTATCAATTCGTCTACAAACTTTTTTTATGTATGAAAGGGCTTGGACAATTTTGATGATTTAAACTACATTACAGAAAGGTCCCATATAATTGTCTACAACATGAGATTTACGGTTTTCTAAAAAATCAGAAAAAAAAGTAAATAAGGGACTAGATTTCAGCGATTTACAATGAATCTTCACTGTTTTCTCTAAAACTGCTCACGCAATTGGAATATTATAAATTATATTGTACAAAGATATGTTCTAACTTGATCCCCTACATTTATCTATAACGTAAAACATACCATTTTTATGAAAATCGGAAAAATATATGCACAAAAACTGTAAACGTCATGCTAAATGTCAAATTTTCATCATAAATGTCTAGTTTAAATGTCAAGATATGCCATGAAAGTATGTCGTACAGGGTGTTTTAAAGATTTTCATTATGATGCTTTTGAAGTTAGTTTATTTTAGAGACGAAGTTAAGTTACAGTCGCGTGAAATTGCAGAAGAAATTCCATTAGCTTATTAAAACGAAAATTTGTTATTCCGGCGATCTCTTCTGTACGGAATAAGGTATGTGCGTGCGTGCATGTAATATTAGGTGGTACATAAGCAGTTGTATACATAGGATGGTTGAAATATAAGTTGGAATTGAATTAGTTATACAGGTTGGTTCTAAAAATATTGTATTGGGTAGAACATAAAGTGGTTGAAATAAGAGTGTAGCAGAACTATAGTTATTCAGAGTGGATACTTGCATTATAGAACGGAGAATAATTACAGTTATACAAAAGGCTTTAAAAATTACCAGAAGCAGTTGAGTATAAAGGATGGTTGAAATATCAGATATAATAACAGGGCGGTTTATAAAAGTTTGGAACATAAGTAGTTGCTTAGAGAAGGTGTTTGAAGTAGGGGGGGGGGGAATTATTATTATTGAGGGTGTATCAAAAATTTGTTATATAAGCATAAACAGTTAGGATATTTGAATTATAGGACGGGGTATAATTATAGACATGGGTTAAAAAAAAATTAGAAGCAGTTGCATATACCGGGTGATTGTAATCAATGGTAGAGTAAATTTATACTCATAATATGTGGTTCAAAAAGGTGAATTTTGTTATATAGGGTAGACCATGAGCAGTTGCATGAATGGAATACTAGACATATGGGGCGAAGTAAAATCATTGGTATACCGGATTAATTTAAACAATGGAAAAATAGAAACAGTCAATAGTGGAAAAGATTTGTACTTATACAGGGTGGTTTTAAAGATATTAGGACCGTTGTAATATTGTGTTGAGTTGAATTATAGTTGTACAGGGTGATTCAGAAAATGATAGACCAGTAAATTATAGGAGTCACCAGTACACAGAAGTATACAGAGTGTGGATGCAATATAGAGTGAATTAATTACAATTATAGAAAGTGGTCCAAATAATAAAACAGATAGAAAAGTTAAAATATATTTGGAAAATATAGACAAAGAATAAAAATTAGAGGGGGAGAAAGAGAGAGGGTGAAAAAGAGAGAGAGTGAGAGATAAGAATACACTTAAATTTTCAATAGAATTGTACCTTAATTAAATCAGATAAAAAAGAAGATATGTCTGAATATTGTTATTGATTGCAAACGGTTTCTAAACTGTTTTTACGTTGTCAGCTGAAGTCGGTTCTTTTTTAAATATGAATTATTATAGAATTTTATTTAAATAATTTACTTCTTTGAATCTTTGAATTTGCTGTTAAAATCAGATCAGTTATTGTCTATTAACTATTACTAATATGATGAAATAAGTTGTCAATTTTATGTCATTAAAAAATTTCTATTGACTGGCGTAATATCACTATGTACATTTTCAAAATTGTGTATGGAAAACTATGTCTGTACCTATGTATGTATTCAGATTTTTTTTCCCTGCGAATGTATTGTATTCGAAACACGCAATAATAAATTATTTGATATATCTTTGTACGAAACTATTTTTTACACTCAATGCTGAAATATACTATACTAAAATGCTTCGTGTAAACTAATGCGACAAATCTGTTGTATAAACTAAACACTTCATTTAGCTTGAAATATACTGCGGCAATTGAACTTTTATGAATGAACAAAGATTGTATCAAGAACTAAACATATTTGTCACTTACGGTAACATTTATCAGTATGTACAAAATGAGGGCCTTGTCGTTGCTACTCGGACTGCCGGAAGACTATTATTGCCACAGTAGGATCGAGAGAGTAAAGTATTTACATACTGCTCCCTTAGTCACTTCGCGGATGAGTTTGGCAATGGAAGACATCACTCTGCTATCGCTCGCACTGCCAACGAAAGGTGCATTACAAGTGAGGTGCACACTTTTCCATTCACTTCGGCATAATATGAATCTAGTGTACAAACCAACTGTTACGGCACAATACAAGAAATTTCATAAAGTAAAGGATATTTGTAAGTCCAAGATGGCAAATCTATCGTTGAATATAAATTGGTCATAGGGACGGAGACGGCAGTGGAAGCCGAGATAGTCTTGTAATTTAGTTAAAGAAATGGCTAATTGATGTAGTGATATTTAAAGAATTTAGTGTTGCAAGTAATTAAATTTAATGTTGACGTCCGAGAGTAATGATATTCAATGCCTACAAATTGTAACTACAAGCAAGTTATTATATCTATACCTTTGTAAGTAACGTTATCGTAGCGCAAAGTGTTACTATATAATTTTAAGCTTTAGGACTCGAATATGTATGAAGTATGTTCATTTGATTCATTTTAATTTAGGAACATAACGTTAAACTATTTTGTTTAAGCACTATTAAAAAACACAAGGATAATACTACTTCTTTTTCCCTTATCGTTGGGATTGTTCTTGAGCCCTATCTCTTATTGACCAGGCACCAGTGTATAATGACAAAAACTAAATTATATATATATATATATATATATATATGTGTTTTAGGTGGTTTCCGGGAATTCATCCGCATAGTTGATAACTGATCCCTGCCGGGATCGATGGTAAAATGACGACGTTTCGGCAGAGTCACATCTACCCTCTTCAGGTCGGTTCGCATATTTCTGTAGCCTTCTGCTTTCGCTTCTAGTTACTCGAATACTAAGATTTTCAGAAGCTCCCGCGCTGTTATATAGTCGCGGGTCGGCGCCTATTGGTTGGCACCATGAACGGCTGCGTGTGATTGGCCCTGGGCGCTCAGTGGGCACGCCTCCCGCCTGCTGATTTGTTATTTCCGTTTGAGTTGTTATTGGACGGGTCCGGGCCGGTACGGTGTTTAATAGAATTTTCCAACAATTCGATAAGTTCTGAATTTCATTGCGTGACTGTGAGGCCTCTTCGCTATTTCAATTGCCTCTCTTACGAGTCTTGATTTCGGGTGTTCTTTATTCGCCAGTACTCTGGTGTTCTCAAAGTCTATTCGGTGTGACATCGTGGTGGCGTGTTCCGCAATGGATGTTGTTTTTTTCCTGCTTTCTTACAGCGTTCTGGTGTTCATCACGTCTAGCTTGAATTCTTCCATTAGTTTGCCCCACATAGGTTTTATGACAGTCTGCACATGGAATCTCGTACACTCCCTGTTGTTCTAAAGGGAGTGTACGGAAATAAGAAATCAGCAGGCGGGAGGCGTGCCCACTGAGCGCCTAGGGCCAATCACACGCAGCCGTTCACGGTGCCAATCAATAGGCGCCGACCCGCGACTATATAATAGCGCGAGCGCTTCTGAAAATCTTAGCATTCGAGTAACTAAATGCGAAAGCAGAAGGCTACGAGAATTATGCGAACCGACCTGAAGAGGGCAGATGTGACACTGCCGAAACGTCGTCATTTTACCATCGATCCCGGCAGGGATCAGTTGTCAACTACGCGGATGAATTCCCGGAAACCACCTGAAATATATATATATATATATATATATATATATATATATATATATATATATATACATATATATTAAAAAGTCCTAGAGTAGTCTATTATTTCATAAATAAACTTTATTTTCCAAAACTTTTTCTTCCCTTTTACTCTTAATAAAAGAGAAAATTAACTTTATTCATGTTGTCCATTTACAGATGTGGCTGTCTTGCTATCTTGACCGGAAGTCCTATAATACTATATAATGTTATTTACATTTACATTTGATACAATTATTTACAATTCTAAACCACAAATAATATTTACCATTTGTGGTTGTGCGTCAAATAGAGTCATAAATATTTGCGTGGTATATCTCCCATTCATCACAAAATATAAATTAGTTATCTAGGACTGATAAATAGTTCTCGTATTTATATTATAGTATACGATTTTTCTCGACAACTCATCAAATATTAATCAACAACAGCAAATTGCTTCTACGTATCAATAGAATTGCATTTCCACATGTAATATAGTTATTATTGATGCATTTTTTTGCGAAAATTATTTAATAATTTGTTAAGCTGAAAATGGGCAGTATTACAACCCGAAAAATGTAAATATTACGTCTTTAATCCCATCAGTAAAGTTATATTGAGAGCCCATAAGATATTTTGAATACAATCAAATTAATCTATAAAAAAAGTTTATTTTTAAATTACATATATAATATCCAATTAGTTTTTACATTTCGGCTGTAATTAAAAATCAAAATCTTATCAGCGTAAATAATTAATCTGAAATGTCTAAAATATAATGTTTGCCTTTATCTAAAATTTTAATAAAAACCAATTTTCTCAAATCAAACTTTTTGCAGATAATTTCACATAAAAGCATATTGATTGTGTTATTATTTTTCAGATATATTACCAATCGTTTAAGTTTTTGAGCAGGTTTGAAATTAGTTACCTAATTATATCATTAAATATTGATGACCATATTGTCCAAAATGTAAGTTCTTTTGTTTCGTCAGTGAAATAAGTACAGAGTAAAAAAATAATGGCAATTGTTTTATGACCGCCATATTTACCTCTAAGTAAAGATGCTGCTGGTGTTACTTGATAGATTAAACTCCCTGACAAATCTCATGGGTAGTGGAATTTACTGAGCGATTCTTCTACTTGTTATACGTTTGTTATTAATTTGTGAATAGAATTGAACATATTATTGGCGATATAATATCGAAGAGCATATTAAATTTGTTGTGGATATAGAGCTTTCGCGGTTTTAATATGACACGCAGAATATATTTCAATATTTTGAACATTTTAGTCCAGCGGACAATATTAAATATTTAAACACAACTCATTTATTTAAGGCTTTTGTGAAAAGAGTAAATGGAGCAAAAAATAATTATTTTGAAAATTGAAGAATATTCTTACACCAGAAAAGTTACTTACAGACATTTTATACTTGGATTTACCTCTAGTATGCAGCCCTAGTAGTCCGGTAGGTACAAATAAAAACGAATGTTCATTCAAATACATGTAATATAAGACTTCAAACAATAAATTTTTGGAGAGAACATTTCAGTTGCAAAGTTAAAATTCGAAAATTTCTACGATAATAATATGTAAACCTTAAAACAGCTTGCTTGTTAGAATTTACAAATATTAAAAAAATGTATCTACAGGAAGTAAGTAGCGTCTAATTATTATATAACAGTATTTTCGAAGTCGCTTAACAAACCTTCAATATAATAGAAAATTTAAAATTCATTTCAGAGTAAAATTAAGTCAAAGATGCTTGATAATCCAGATAAATAAATATGATAAACGGATTTGGTGAAGTAACAAATAGGAGGTGCCTTCCGGTCAAGATGTCGGGGCTATTGCCCCCTGATTTTTTCCTTTTCTACGTATTCTTTTTATATCTGTAAGTAAAGATGCTTTGGAAGTGATTATAGATGCTCTAAGAGTGAGTAATTTTAATTAGTATTGAGTGCGTGTTGAGCCTGGAAGTGAAAGGTTGTCCCGACCCTGTACATAGTTTTTATAAGTAAATTAGTCATATTTGGACATTAGATTAGAGAAGGGAGGTGTTATTTGATTTATGGAAATTGCTAATACAGAGGAGGATGGGTTTTTCCAGACGTATTTGAATGAACCTCTTCTAACTTGAAGCTGGCTAAATGCGACTGCGATGGCCAATAGAGAGACAAGAAGAAGAAGAACAAATAGGGGTTATTTTTATTTCTCTAATGGTTTCAAGAAAAGTAAATTTAATTCATAAAATGGAAATAAAACTTTGTTTTTTTTAAGTGCACAAATAATGTAATGTATGAAATAAAATGACTTATCATTAAAATCCAAATAAATTTTAATTTATTTTTAAAATAATTTGTAATGTATTATTTAAAATTTTATCCATTATACCCTTTATTTTTCAAATGTTGAGCCTAAAATTCGAACAAAAGAATATATATGGCTTCACTGAAAATGAAAGTGGGGCCAAACTAAAAAATTAAATAAATATTTTCATCAAAATCAAGTGCATCATATAGCAGATAGAATAAAATAGCTCGTGTGCAAAATAAAATTGTATTTGTTTGTGAATTTTAAAAGATGTAAAGGGAAATATAAGAAAATCCATTGATTCCCTACTTGTATGAAACTGAAATATTAGAAAAATATATATTTTCATTTACCTACTATTCACTACTACTATTTAAATCTTAAAGGTGGTACGGAACCCTTAGTATGCGACTCCAACTCGCACTTAACGTTTGGTTTTACAAAATCAAAGCTTGGCATATACTATATTAAATATGGGACACAGCAACAATTTCCAGGTTTGAAACAGGTGCCAGGTTTCATTCATATTATTTCACAATGTGTTTGCCAAGCGACATATCTAATTTGTTTTGTGTACCTTTGAAAGACATTTCTACTACATACATCATTTCCACATAACTCAAACGATTTAAGCAGCACATGGAAAACACTCAAGAACGAAGTTTTTTCGACTGGATCGAGAATTATTACCATAACTCAGACAATTTTGACGAAATAGTTAGGAATTATATACAAACAACGTCTTTATGATCTAGTCTACCTACAAAAAGAGCTACATTAGTTTTAAGATTAGCTCAGACAAACAGCACCACAATAAAACACACTAGAGAATTTATTTTTAATTGTAATTTTTTATTTCAAGTCGAAAAAATGATAAAAATTAATTCACCTAAATTTGTCTTTAACGATGATTCTTCATAAAATCATATAGTTTAAGTTATTATTTTTAACAAATATCACCAGGCGTTTGAATTTTTATTTTACTTAATGTGTTATAACGGGTAATGAATATCGACTTCTGAGAATTTATGAAATAAATAGAACTCAGTGACAGAAAATAAAAATTCCTTTATTTGATTAACACTCAATTATTATATTGTCAAAATTTAAACTACAACTATTTACACCGGTTTGGGAATGAATTATATACAAAATTTAATCAACTCAAAATTAACACTAACCATTTATATTTTAATAATGAAATTTCACTGGAAAATTAATGAATGGAATTGCATTCTTCTATTCTCAGTGCAAATATTTTTTCCCCAACTAAATAAACTACTGAATTAATAAATTATTCTGCTGTTGTTTGATTGTTTTCTTAATAATAAATTGAAAGTGATGTAACTTGGAAGACGACTTTTTAATTGTATACAAAATTTTATTTTATATCTCAGTGGTTTTCTAATGTGTTTATCAGAAATAAATATGACATGGTATTTAAATTGGGTATATAACTCAATTAGATCAAATATTCTCTAAAGTAGTTCATCGTCAATTTTTTGATGTAAAGAAAATTCAATTTAATATTTTTTCTTTGATAAAATCCTGAATACATCCTTTTAATATTCGCTTTTCAAGGTTTTACAATACCATTTTAACGTAAATGAAAGGAATCTCTAATATATGTTCACTGATATTCCAATTTCTCTACTGGCTTCACCATTATGCTGAATATTTTAATGAATATTCGTAATGAAAAGATATAAAACGAAACCTTTCAAGTGCTAGTAGCTCTTCCTATATAGAAAGATTTTAGTCAAAGGAAATTAATTTTGCATAAAAACGTAGTTTCATTTCTTGAAATTTACAGTTAGTTACCTACTTCAGGATTTATAATGATGTTTTTTCAATTAAAAAAATTTGATCTCCTTAATTCTTTCAACTGTAGATTGGTAAAAGATTGTTAATTAAATTTATCTTTTTCATTTTACTGTAGTGAAAATGTATAATAAATTGGTTATTTGTGTAAAAATAATAAACAACTGGTTAGAGGGGTTGGGGGTACTTTAAAAAATAGAGAATTTTACATTATTTACTAGTTTCAAAAAATGCACATTGTGCTGCTGATATGTCTTATATTATATTAAAGCTTTAGTCCTAACACGTTTTTTAGAAATTTTAAAAACAATTTTCTCAGATAGGGCTATTTTTTTGAAAAATCGATTTTGTTAATTTTTACTACTAAAAAATGTTATTTAAGCTTAGAAATAAGTAATTAAAGTTCTTTCGCGGCGAATTTTTCATATAAAATATAGTTCATATAAAATATTCATAATTTAAAAACTAGTAACGGGATTAGCAAATCGGTGTAAAAATAAATATATTACATTATGGTGAATGCGACGACTATAATCAATATGTATCAGCTGAGCCCCTTGACGCAGAATTATTGTACTGCCACCAAAATTGGATACGCATAAAAATGTTTATTTCGATTCGGTAGTTAGAACTAGGTTAAAACTAACTTACAAGATTTGATTAGTCACTTGTTTTATTAGTTGGTTTCATTACACGTTTAACAATTTGCTTTTTTAGATGGTTTCATACACTTTACCGATGATTATACAGATCTGCTGACAAGCAATAGCTTTAGCGGACCTGCATTTCAAACATTCTCTGCAATACCGTGTAATATGAGTTAATTGTTATTTTACCTATTATTATTACTATTTTATTTTGTAAAATTGTAGGAATTGTAGTTAAAGATAATTTTACAGACAAAAAAATGCAGGATTAAGTTTGTTTGGCACCAACTTCAAAAATACACCGAATAATAAGTAATGAATTAGTACAGAACCACTCCTGTCTAATTTATTATAAATAATGCCTGTTATAAAGTTCAATGCGTCTTTGGTTCCCATATTTTGTGAGAATCCATATTGCCTTTTTGATAATATTTTATATTTTTTAACCAATTGCAATAGTCTAAAACAAATTACTTCTCAATTATTTTAGCGAAGTAACATACCAATGAAATAGACCGATAGTTTGTTGTAAAGTTTTGATCCAAAGATTTATATATAGTTATAACATCAGCTTTTTTAAAAGCATTAGGCAACTCTAGCTTTTGCAATACAGCGATTTAAAACATGTGAGAGTATCTAACTCAACAATGTGCTCCGATAAAGCTATAATAGTCTTTGCATGAATGTCTACACAACCATTTTTAGGGTTTCGTATATACAATATACGGATACCCTTATAATATCACTCAGGATTTCTGCCTCTGCCACATCACAGCCATTTTCTCCTAAACTACTGGACTGAAGAGGTTGAAATTTGGTATCAATGTATAGTTTGGTGACCCGATCAGGAGTACATATCGTAAAAGAAAAAAAAATTGATTTTAGGGGTACTTCTGGGGGGAAAAACTAAAAAATCAACCGTCCCACCCCCCTGATAACCGAAACTACTGAGCCTAAAATTTTGAAAAAAAAGGAAATATAGAGCGTTGCCCGAACTTTACAGGAAAATTAAGGAGAAACAATGAATATTAATTTTGGGGGGCAAATTATAGAATTAAATAAAAATTAAAAATATAAAAAATTTCAAACGCATCATGTAATATATCAAATGAAAGGTCTCATTCTGAGGAACACATATATATTTTTTTCATATTTTAAAAAAAAATTATTTAAAAAGATATTAACGAAAATATACCAAAATTTACCCATTCCCCCCCCCTATCTACGAAACTATAAAACGTAAAGGTTTGAAAAAAAATATATTTATAGGTTCTGACCTGAAGTTTACTGGAAAAATAAGGAAAAACCTCTACTTTTAATTTTGGGCCAATTACAGAATTCAACGGAAAATATAAAATTAAAATTGTTGCTAACCCACCATGTTATATATCAAATGAGAGGGCTCATTACGACGAAAACAAATATATTTTTTTCAAAATTTTAAAATAAATTAATTAAAAGATATTAACAAAAATATAAAAAAATTACCCATTCCCCCCCTATCTACGAAACCATAAGCTGGAAAATTTTGAAAAAAATGGAGGTATAGCCCCTCACCTGAACTTTACTGGAAAATTAAGGAGAAACCCCTAATATTTATTTTGGGGGGGGGGCAAAATATAGAATTAAATGGAAAAATAAAATTAAAATTGTTTCTAACACATCATGTTATATATCAAATGAAAGGGCTCATTATGACGAAAACAAATATATTTTTTTCATATTTTTAAAATAAATTAATTAAAAGATATTAACAAAAATACAAAAAAATTTTACCCACCCCCCCTATCTCCGAAACCATAAGCTGGAAAATTTTGAAAAAACAATGGAGGTATAGCCCCTCACCTGAACTTTACTGGAAAAATAAAGAAAAACCCCTAATATTTTTTTGGGGGGCAAATTATAGAATTAAATGGAAAATATAAAATTAAAATTGTTTATAACCCAGCATGTTTTATATCAAATAAAAGGGCTCATGATGAAGAAAACAAATATATTTTTCCATATTTATAAAATAAATTAATTAAAAGATATTTTAAAAAATATATAAAAAAATTTACCCATTCCCCCCCCTTATCTCCGAAACCATAAGCTGAAAAATTTTGAAAAACTGGAAGTATAGCCCCTCACCTGAACTTTACTGGAAAAATAAGAAGAAACCCCTAATATTCATTTTGGGGGGCAAATTATAGAATTAAATGGAAAATAAAAAATTATAATTGTTTCTAACGGGTCATGTAATATATCAAATCCCAGGGCTCATTATGACGAATAGGTACAAATATATTTTTAAAATTTTTTTAAAATTAATATTTTAAAATATATTAAAAAAATATTTTGAAAGAATTACCCATTCTCCCCGTTATTCCCCAAACTCTAAGACCGCATTTTTTGTTTATAGGAAAGATATGAAAAAAAATCCCTAATTCTATTATTTGGCCTCCAAATGTAATATATCAGATAAAAGGCTCATTATGTGAATTACAAATATAACAAATTTTTAAATCATTTGTATAATAGATATAAAAAATATTAAACATCGACTTAATTCCCACTTTAGAAACTACACTATTTAAAATTTGAAAAATATATTTTATTTATATTTTTAAATAATTTGAATAGCAGATTTAATAATTTATAATTCAAACTTTGACCTATTTTGCCGTTTTTCTTCCAATCTACAGAGCCTCAAAACTCAGACAGTAGATTATAAAAGGCATTTCTGAAAGTTTATTAGTAAAATAAAACTCTAATGTTACTTTTTGGGGGTCAAATTAGAAAATTTAATACATATGTATTTTGATAAAAATCAAGCGAATCTAAAGCAGATAAAATAAAAAGTCTATTTTTGGAAAATCAAAGTGTATATTTTTTATAAAATTAAAACGCTTCCTTTAAAAGATATAAGGGTAAGTATAAGAAAATGCACTCATTCCCTGCTTGTCTGAAACTGGAATATTCTAATCTTGAAGGTGGTACGGAACCCTAAGTATGCGAGTCCAACTCGCACTTGACCAAATTATTACATAATAAGCATCAGTTTGGGTCTTCATTTATTATTTTGTATGTAGCTACTTAACAACTGCAATTATTTCTTATAGCTCTTTTATGTGTAGACACTTTGGTAGTTTAGTGTAGTTAGTATTTAGTTCTTTTCCGAAGTCAGTTAATTAAAAATAATTTTTAATCGTAGAAAAATGAAACGAATAAAAACGTATCAAAAGTAGGCAGTTCCTGGGACTGAACGATAAAAGCGTAGGCTTTTGGTGGAGCGGAATATCTTTGAGGAAAACAAAAATTAATATTAGTGTTAAATTTTAACAGTGATTAAGTTTTGATTATAATATTATTACTCTTTATCCTTTTTGATATTTTTTTATTGCTAAAAAGCAAATCAGTTGTTATCATTACATATTAGTTAATCATCTTGAATATTTACTGGATATAACGGACTGTTCTATACATGAAGTGAATCTTCCATACGTTTTCCATGAATTTATCCTCTCCATAGAAAGTGTTGCTATTGGGTGTCGGTTTAGGTTAAGGTTTCCCTTCAAAAATGAACTACTATGACCGACATTTTCAAAATGTTAGCTCTCAACATAAAAATATTAGTTTGATAATAAATTCAATTTGCTTCGTACCCTGACGTATGAGCATCCCTCATATGAGACCGTGAAAAATTAAAATTGAATGCCTCAAAATAGGTAAATTATGCATTAAAGATAAAGAGCGTCCAGGGTGACCGATCCCTGTGTCAGCGTATAAAACATTCATGGCATGATTTTGTGAGAACTGAAGCGAATATCTGAAGCTCTAAATAATTCAGGTGTACTCATGAATAATATAGTTCACGTCTATTTTGATTGGTGTATATTTTCATCAAAATAGATTCCCAAATTTCGGAACATTCGTCAGAAGCTAGCCAACTTAACTCTATTACGCCCCTAATTTGTAGATCAGTTTTGTTTCTAGATATTTATTGTTTGAGACTATGAAGACTACATTGTAGAAAAAAACACTCGTAGACATTAAAATATAAACGGACATATGAAGAGACGTATTAGGAGAAATGGAATGAAAACAATTTGTATGGTTTGGACATGTTAATTGCTTAGATGACAACAGATAGCCAATAAAAATTTAAAAATTGACGCCACCCTAGTACAGAAATAGACGGCGACCCAAGTGAAGCTGGAGAGTTAAAATAGACGTGGCAATATTGTCAAGCAATTTTATATACTGGGTAATTCAAATTCGACCCATCCCAATCGGATCTCGGACACTTCAGAAGATACGAAGAGGCAAAATTGCGTAATTTAGTGCTTAGAGAAATGCCTTTTTTTATTTAAATTAAATTTAAATTGTTCGAAGATATCTGAACGATAGTAAATGAGAGAGTTTGTTTTTATGTTTTGGTAGCGTTATTTGACGAGGAAACGTAAAACTGCAAACACATTTTCTTTGCCAGTTTTTTTCAGATGTATGATGACATTGTCAGATTTGCCATCCGACATCTCGTTTTTCGGCTACCATCATCAGCTTTTGCTTATGTAGTCCACGTTAGATTTTTGTACAGAAAAATAGTTCATTTCATTCTGATTTGACTGATATACAATTTGTTATAATTTGCTCTCTTAAACGTTCAAATAATTTTAAATAAAAAGAACTTTAGTTGGGCTTGATTCCATCGACGAATTTTTGACCGTACTTGTCATCCGAAATTTGAGTACATGCATCGTTTCGAACACACTAAGTGTCACAAATGAAGAAAACTGAGTTGTGTTAATAGGATATTACAAATTTGATAGAAACTGTATGAAAACAGGTGAAATGTATTTGAAGTGATATCCGGAAAGGCAAGAGCCCCATCGAACGTTACTTAAAATTTAAGATGAACATTTGGTTGAGTTGGGTTCTTTGCGACAACCCAAGATAAAATATGGGAGCAAAATGGAAGAAGGTTCAAGAAATAATTTATTGCCAGAGGCAAAACTAAATTTCATAAATGTTACATTTAAAAAATATATGATTTTCTTGCTATTGTTTTTAGATAAATGTAAACCCTTCAAAATCAACTTATGACGTTTTGTTAGGTATGGATGTGCCATAGACTAGCGTCTGGAGGGGGTTTACAAAATGGCTTTAAAATGTTACAAAATAGACATTTCCCAAAGAAAGACAACCCAAATTGAAAAATATTTCTATGAGTTACCCCATGCCAATTATAAGAGAAACTGGTTTCAAAACGAAGGGGCCCCTACACATAACATTGGAGCAGTTTGTGACTATTTAGATCAAAGGTTTCCACACAGGTGGATAGGAAATTTAAAGCTGGTAAGATGACCGGCAAGGTCTCCCGACCTTACAGTTCTGGATACGTTTTTGGGGCATTTGAAAAACAGAGTATATGGGCAACGAGAGTTTAATACTACGAATCGTGGTATTGGCACTCATACGATATTTCGTGCAGTCCAAGAGATAGTTTGTTTGGCGCCTCGAGGCCGGCGGCTAGCTTCTGGTGTTCGAGAATCCATGAAGGAAATATCTCAGCTGCTCTTTGACCTTATAGACTTATAGATCTTCCCGAGAAGAAATATTTAAATACGGGAGGTCGACGAAAGTATTCATTCAGTTTTCGTTCTAGTAAACAACAGGTGTTCTAGGTAAATTGTATATAGATGTGTAAAATAAAAACATGACAATACGATAGAAGAACTTAGAGAAAACTTCATTAACCAGTTCAGATCTATTAAAAAAATGTTGTCAGGGCTGCACCAAATCAAATCGATGAGTTGGTTTATGTACCTAACAAGAAGGTCGTCAATTTGAGCACTAATATTTTTTATACATATTTAATTATAAATATTGTTCTAAATGTTCGACCAAAATTTTATTCTATGCTGCTGTTGCCTTTCCGGATAAAATTCAAAACACAGTTAAGTTTGGTACGGTTTCTATCAAATAATAATAAACTCTTACCACATCTCGTTTTTCTTCATTTGTGAAAGTTATTGTGTTTAAAAATACGTCTAGTCTAATTTCGTTTGACGAGAACTTCAGTGGTGTTAAGACCCATTATGTAGATATTTCTTTTTATTTGAATATTTGTAATTTTAAGAAAGTAAATTATAGCAGGATGCATATTAACGAAATGCACTGTTGTACGAGTCATCGGGTGCCAAATCTGAAAAAGTCATCTTATCACTAAAAAAAAGTGGTAATAAAAATGAGTCTCCCTTTTTATTTTGCGTTTTCTCATCAAATAACGCTACAAAAGAATAAAAGGAAATCTTGATTTTCTATTTATTTCAGATATCTGCGGAAGTATTCGGAAACCTTAAATTTTAAAAACATTTCTTCAAGCACTAAATTAAGTAATTCTTCCTATATTTAAACTTCATCAGACTTTCTTTAGTTTCCGAGATCCCAAATGGTGATTTTCACACTTAAAATACGTTTAGTCGCATAATAATTTTTATAATTTGGAGAAGACAATGAAATTAGTGGTATAGTTTTTGGATATTCGTTAATATTTAATTATATTTAAAACATTCTTATAACGAAAACGTAAGTTTTACAGTCAATAAATTGTAGTAAATTTTATTACCTATCCTATTTGCTAAGTATTAACCTACCTAAAATGAAGGAGTCGCCAAAACTGTTTTAAAAACACTAAACATACAGTATACGATTTACCCAGAATTTCAATTTGGTAACTTTAATTGTTTCAAAAGTAACTTTACATCCTTATTGTTATACTAAACTTATACCATAATCCTCTATACCTACCAAACAGTTACTAATTTTTAGCAGAAATATCTTTCTTATGTCCACAGCTCTACTACTTAATATTTCTGTTGAAAATTACACCTTTTTAAGTTCATTATTCATGGCTGTTTCAAATATTACCTAGTCATTAGGAAATTGCTTCCTATATCCCAAAAATCCGCGGACATCGAACCCGAGATGTCAAAGAACCGAATCTAGTAAATACGTTTTCTTGTAAATTCATGTGGCGTCTCCTTTTCATATCTAGGTAGAAGGAACGAATATTAAAGAAAGCTGAATGAGGTTCAATAACATATCGATTTGTATGATGTATTCTATGATGCATTGGGTCAATATTGACCTTAAATCAACAAAGTTGCATCGATATCTAATTAAGGAAACTAAACAATGGCATTCTTCCTTTGTTATATATGGTCGATAATAAAAATGAGTATTTGTAATATCAACGTAAAACCTAGTAGCACATTGTATTCAATATCAAACATTGATAAACAGGGTGCATCATTTAAACCCGTAGTTGTATCAAATATTTCTATCAATATTGATTTGCCTTTTTTATTCAACATAATTTGTTTTCATAGTTGAATTTGGATAGATTTTTCTTCATCTAAGGATTTTATAATTGGTTACGTTTATTTGTACTTCGGGCTTCAAATGGTTTTCAGTTTCGCAATTTTCATCAATTTATGTTTGGAAATCTTTTATTTCATGTCATAAAGGTTCCAGTTTCATCACTATGAAATAAATAGAGAACTAAATGAAATTCAGAATGTTGTCTCTTTACCTAGATTGTTGTAAGGTGATTTAAAATACTACCAAATTGCTACGCTTGATTCGATATACGTATAGTGGGAAATTTTGATTGGCGGGTTGTTATATTTTGTAATGGACAATTCAATCATTAACTAAAATACATTATTGCAGCGGAATTAAGGGGAAATTTTTGTCACAGTGACCTCGAAACCTCTTATTGTGAGAAGATGGATGGGAGAAAATAAAAATGGGCTTTTCCCGTGTATAGATATATCCGTTGCCAATAAATAAACCAATCTAAGGGTAAATTAATATACAGTTAATATACAATATACAAAATAATGCTTCCTAGGTCTAAAATTTGAGAGTCCACGTTCAACGTAATATTGTTCATGGGAAAATCTGAATATTGAAATTATCTCCCAACCTAAACATCTAAAAGTGTTGTATACGATAAATTGTCATAAACATGTATTTAGTATTCCATGGTATACCCTGGTATGGTTATGAATAACATTTTAAGTCAATTACTTTTGAGTTATTTGTATTCGAGTACTGAATGGGAATTAATGATTTTGTTACGAGATCAGAAATGAAACATTACAACAAACTGTAAACATATAAAGTTCAATATACATAGATTAATGTCAAGTTTGGACGATGAGTCTACTTTACTAAATGAATGAATACTATTTTGCCTAGAATTTCTAAGTAAACCATGTTTTAAATAGACATTTCAGAAGAAAATGAGGTTCGTGGCTATATATTTACGGCCAAATATATTGCTTTAAAGAATTATTGGTTTTGTGATAGCGTTTCGATTCTTTTAAAACAGTTAAAATACTGGCTGACCGACTGGCTCATTACTCTAATGAGTGATCTCTTACGTTAATTACGACAACATAAGCTTCTAGGCCGTCGTTTCTGTCTTATCTCAATTATTCTGTTTATTCCCGACACCACTTCTTAAGGGGATTACTGATTCTTTTAATAGCTCCTACTTCCAAAGCACGTCGCATAATTTTATTACTACTCCTTATACCTAGGTAGTCTTAGATTTCGTTGGACTTTTTTAATATCATTTATAAAACTTTGTAGTCACTTGTGTTTAACGCTCTCTGGTAGCTCTGGGTATGTTGTGTTCCACAGCTATTTTTTTTCGAATTCTTGCTGAAGTTACCTTAGTCAACCACGGGTAGGTAATGCTAGACCTCTTAAAGAAAGGAAGATAAACTTTTCTTAGTTATTCAACCATAAGCTGCGGTTACTGCTTCCCAGTGTCGTTTATACATAGGTCAAGATGAAATACCCACAAAGGTGAGTGGTTTGATAGAAGAACCTTTGGTACTTACGGTGTTCTTATATCTTACTCTTTGCAATTCTTGTTGGATGTTTTTAATTGCTGTTACCACTTGAATTCGGACAATGCTAAGTTCACATTGTACTAGGCTTTTGAATTGATTGATATCATATTTGACCTTGTTTTCGAGACAGTATATTTAATTTTAAGCATCTTAGTATACACATACTTATAGCTCTCTCTCTCTCTCTCTCTGTTAGTGGTTTTATCACTTCCCATTTCTGCCTTTTTTGATTAATTTTGAATTATATTTCCTTTAAACTTACACATTAAAAAAGTGGATCCTTGTCAGTACCCATTGTGGGGTTAAAACTAATTCAACGCAAACTATGACGATCTTGGAAACTATAGAAGTTACAAGGGCGTTAAAATTAGACAAAGGTTAGCCAATTTTTTTTGGTTAAAAATTGAAAATCACTAAGAGGCATTTTAAGTTCAAATTCATTATATATTCTCTAAATGAAATAAAATATATGTATCAATTATACATTTGGAATTACCGCTACTGTGTACTCATCCTTGTTCAACAGCAATACGTGGGCCTTGATCTACAACAACGGCAGCCAGATACAACAACTTTTCTAGGGATTGAGATGAGCGTAATAAAAAAGAAGAATTCGTTGAAAATAGAAAAACATACAATGTAAGTCGTGAAAGAGATATAGCATAAACTTTTTGACTATGGTTAATATAAATCCTAATTTTTCAACGAACCGAATATCTATAGAGATCAGGAATACTTAGTAAATAAATATCATCCTTACAAATTTTCAGGTGTTCAAACCTTGCGTGAGCAGAATGCACAAAATAGAATACATTTTTGTTAGTGGTTTACAATTAAATTACAAAACAATTCGAATTTTTATATATTCCTTTTAATGATGAAGCTAGCTTCAAAAACAACGGTTTATTAAATTGAAAAGAAAATCATTATTGTAATAACCAACCATTGACTTATTTGTCAATCAAGAAACCAAACAACATTTAACGGTGGACTGTTAAAAACCTAAATTATTGGACTTTATTTTTTACAATCAATCATTAAACTTGAGGTCCAAAAAGTCATCGCTTACTTAAGTATCGATATTTGGGTTTAAAACTTCAGTGTATCTAGCAATAAATTCTCTTTGCAGCTGCAAATTAGAAAGTTTCCACTAATTCACAAAAATTGTTTGTCTTTCTTCGCCCTTAAGATTTTTACTGCAACTCAGGGTGTATGTCCACAAAAGAATGCATTTTTTTGGCAGCGGCTTCTTGCTTTGTGAAAGACATACATAAAATTTTCCAGAATTTTTCATCAATTGAGTTTTTTTTGCTATCCATTTGTCAAAGGATCGCTTCCTTTTTTTCCCTTTTTAATCGACTTCCAAAAAGGAGGAGGTTATCAATTCGTCGCGTATTTTTTTTGTATGTATGTTACCCGATTTTTTCTCCTGTGGTGAACCGTTTTGGATGATTATGCTCTTGTTTAATAAAAGTATATATCCGGATTGGTGAAACTTCAAATCTTGGAAAAGAATTCTATTGGTAAAGCGATGAAATTTGTGAATGAACACATGCGTGCATGGAAATCGACCAATATCCCTAAAATATTAGTGGATTTTTTGAAAACTCCTTATGGATGTGTATAGTTTTTTAACGCATAATCTATTAAAGAAGATCCCTAGGTGATATATTTTTGCAACTTGCAGTTTTACAGAAAATCGCCGAAAATTCCAAAATTCTTATCAAAAATTTCATCTAAATGACATAAGGGACATTTCCTCATAAATATTTTAATTCCAACGTATTAGTGGGGAAATTTTAGGCACTAGAAGTTTTAATTGCGAATCTGAAAATGTTCTTTGTACATCTCAAGCATATAGGTAGTAAAGCATAGTATTTTCGGTTCCTTAAATCAATGAGTACCAAGCTCGTTTTGTTTGTATACCAGGCAAATACCTATTTAAGTGCAAATTTTTTCATTTTGCGAAGACGGTGCTTTTGGTTGTCACATTCTCCCGGCCTAATAGAAAATTCAGTGACAACACATGTTAAACTCTAACATGCTATTTGGTGCGTTTATACGCAAGGTGTTTAGTTATAGCAAACAAAATCACAAAGTAAAGTGAATTAAGGAGTTGCATTTGTTGGGTGGTATAAATATGTTGAAAAAAATGTGGAATTAAAATTATATAGAGTGATTAAAAAACTGTTATATGATGTGGACGTAAATAAATCATATACAGGATGGTTGAAATGGAGTTAAATTATATTTATACAGTGTGATTAAAACAATAATTATTTTATAGCCCATAAGAAGTTGCATAAAGTGTAAGAGGAATTAATGTTACACCGAGCGATAATATAAAATGTTAAAAATGAAATAATTTATGGGGTGGCCACAAGGAGTTACATAATATGGTTGAAATATAGGACGAATAACTCCGTAAATATGGGATGGATTCTACTTCGTCCTATAGTTTACAGGCAGCTAACAAATTTATGCTTGTCTGTGGGCAGTCGTATGTACAGGATGGTTGGTACATAGGGCGGAGTAGAATTATCTATAGTTATACAGAGTTGTCAAAGAAAGTTAAAAAAAGGTTACATGGCGTGGTCCATAAGACCTAAATATATTTTGGGCTTATTAAGTCAACGCGTACTAGTACATTTCGTTGGTAAACATTTATCTGTTAATTTAAATGAAAATGTGTCAATGTGTAATGTTGAGGCTTTCGATGTTACCTGATTCTATCTATTAAGGTTATACATACAAAATAAAGAATGAAAACTAACTGAATTCAGAAAAACTAAAAAGTTAAAAAAATATAACCGACTTCCACCTATAACTAAAAAGCTAAAAATAATTATAACAAAATACAATTATAGCAAATAAATAACACATTCAATGTTGTTAAATACCTACCCAGGAAGTAAAAAATGAAAACATTAAAAGCTGCTTATTCTGTACAAATTAATTACCTACCAATCTAGTATATTTTTGAAGTCGGTGCCAAGCAACAATCAAGTTTGATGAATTAGTAGATAAGTACGCAATGAAGGATTTTAGATTTGCTTGGCACCGACTTCAAAAATATACTAGATTGGTAGGTAATTAACTTGTACAGAATGAGCACCTTTTAATGTTTACATTTTTTACTTCCTGGGTAGGTACCTAACAACATTGAATGTGTTATTTATTTGCTAGAGTTGTATTTTGTTATAATTATTTTTAGCTTTTTAGTTATAGGTGGAAGTCGTTTATATATATTTTTAAATGTTTTATTTCGTTTTGGATCGTCAACTTCACTTTCAAATTCTGCAACTTCCTTAGTCCTACGGATATAATACTCGAACTACTGTCATGAATTAGATTGAAATCTAGATTATAATCCAGTTCAGTGTTGGAATTGTAGAAGTCACTTTAGTTGGTTCCGACAGGAGCTATGCAGTATTTCTTGGTGGCAGTGTGATCAAATGCAATTTGGTAAGTCGATCAACATTAGAATACAGTATGAACCTGTTAATCGATTCCTTTTCTTCAGAAGTAGGAACCGCGGAGATTATAAAATGTTGTTCGACGTTTTCACCAGGATCACGTAAACCTGATGATAACATTCACTACAATTAATTTTACTTATTAAACCTTTATTCAGCATAGTGTAATCAATATTTTCTGTGACATAAGAACCTGGACCTGTTAGCTTTGGAAGATAATGTGCAGTATATTGAGAATTTTCAGCAGGTTTGTACGAATCCGATTCTAACCCTGCAGGAGCTTTACGTTTAGTAGTAGAGATTCATTGGTTGCCATGCCAGTATCACCACATCACGCGCACGAATGCGCTCTACCTCATAACATGGCTGCAGTAACAACACATTTAAATAGGATGTTTCATGAAAAATCGATCTTCAATAAAATACGTGTTCGTTGTCCAGCTAGGTCACAGGACCTTAATCCACTCCACTATTTTCTTTAAAACAACAGATATATATGTGCACGTACAACAATACCGAACAACTACAGGCAACCATTACAAAAGTAATAAATTTCATACCTCCTGAAATGATTGTCAAGGCAACTCACGATATCACACAGAGAATTGAGAAATGTACCTACAACAATGGTGTGACACTGACCTGTATTTATGAAATGAGAAATCTTAAAATTCTACATAGAACCTACCTTGGCCTTCTCACAATTGCTAGGGAACAAGAAGGGGTGAGGGTAAGATATTAAAACACAAAATTTATTTTTAATAAAGGCGCCATTTGGTTAAAAACCTCTAGGTAAACATATCTTAAAAACCAAAAAAACTGTATGAGGTTCTGATGTTATTTCACACCGGTTATGTTGACACTGTATATGTTCCTTTTGATTGAACTGCTTATTATTTTATTTTGTTCACAAAAAATTGTTTTCAATAATTTCACTTGTGCATAAAAATTCTCTTATAAATCGATAGGTTTAATATAATAAAACATATGCAAAAAGTAAACAGAGGAGAGTTTAATAAAACAATATAAAAAATATGTAGTACAAAAAAATGATAAAAAATGAGACTCTCTTTATAGTAGATAAATTTGAAAAATCTAACGTCTATATCATGAAAAATTAATGAATTCACAAAAACATTCAAAGTTAATATTAGGATATTTATAAAAATTTCAAAGTGAAATTTGGAAAAATGTACTAAACTATGATCTTATAATCAGAATGATTTGCTTAAAAAAAGATACCGATATAAAATATTAACAGAGCAGACCTACATTTTACAAAGATGTTCAGAAGTTTCTATAACCATTTACACATTGAAATGATTATTTGTACTGTACTTCTAATCCTGGAAACTGAAAACCAAATATTTCACAAATTCTCCGCCATCACGGAATCTGTACTTCATCCACCAATGACTGCACTAAATGAATCCCAATAAATTAACAGGTTAAATAGCCACTTGATACATGGCTAACTTTCCAAAATTGAGTTATAACATCAACTCCAACGTCAAACATAGCTCGTACGTTAACAATCCCATCTTGAAAAATAGCTCCAACTTAAACAAATAGCTCCCAACTAGGAAAATAGCACCCAACGTGGAAAATAGCTCGCAACGTGGTAAATAGCTCCAACTAAGAACCATAAAATATAATATCGCACATGACGATTTTTCTTCAACCAATATGGCCGCGCTTACCTTCTCGACAAAAGGGTTGACCTAATCTATAAATTCTTTAGCCATCGGCATATCTTTCCAATTGAATTACTCGCCATGGAATACACCATTACCCATAAATTCGCACAAATCCGCGATTCTAAAGGTATATCCTTTCCATCAACTAAATCATAAGGTTAGGTTAGGTTAGGTTAGGTTAGGTTAGGTTAGGTATATCCTTTCCATCAACTAAATCATAAGGTTAGTCAAAAAAGCTTCAGTTTTTCACACGTTACAATGGACTATACTTTTATTTTTTATTTTATTTGCAATACGGCAAAAGTTGATTTTTTTATAAATTGGCGTTTTTCCCTTTAGCTTGAAACGCCTTGTAGGCATCAAATGGTAAAAAAATGCGCAACTTTTATCTAATTCGACCGAACATGTATCTTCTACAGTTTTCAAGATCGTCATAGGGGGACAAAATTAATAGTAGAACAAAACCGACATCAACGGGTTCTAATGGTAAAACTTGACTAACTGACAGAAAATTCAACATTTTTTATCGATGCGTTTTTGTTTTTTAACAAAAAAAACAGCGAAAATTCGGTAACAATTTAGTTTTTTACCTTTTACACAAAATCCACTGATAAAATCGTGTTTGTTACTATGGGCAATGTTGAACATAATTAAAAAACCTACAAAATGAGCTACTATACGCTACTTGGTTTCTTAGATAATGAAACCTTTAATCGAAATGCCAAAAAAATAAATATTCGTTTACATATATTTTTTTTATTTTATAGCTGAAACATTATTATTAACTAAAGCGACAGACCTTCTCATACCCAATACATGTTCTAAAAATAAATACTGTAGCCCCAGTAGTTTTTGCAAAATTTCAGTCAATCCTAAGGAAGAGTTTTTTTGAAAGGTCATAATTACCTCACCGTATGACCCTATCACTATCAATAAACCATCGTTGGACAGTAGAAGAGTTGATTTAGAGACCCCTTATCTCACTTTATCAAAATTTAAAGTATAAATACATATAAGTATTGGAAATATTTGGCTATTCCGTAAAAAATTATTGGGACGCGTCCATTCGAAAAATTGCTAAGGGGTGATACTATGTTCTTATAATAAATAATCTGAAAGCAAATTTTAATTTTAAGCAGACACATATTTATATTTCTTGCATATTATGGATTTATGTAATAAATTTAGCAAAATGGAATACCGACACTCCATTTAGCCACAGGTGATAATGACGGAGCAATCTTAATATTGCAAGCAATTTTTCCATTTGTAAATGTTTCAATAAAAGATCAGCACATACCTATCTATATATCTAAAGAAATTTGGCTTGTCAGTAATTAGTATTTATTTACAAAAAAATAACAGGAATCTGAATTGAACAACATGAAAATTGCATTGTTAACTAATTGAAGAATAACATCTTATATCTTCTATTGTTAACTATTCTCAATTTGTATCAGCTTTTCATTTTTATATAATAATAAAATATGAAATGTACTGAAAGTGTAAGCAAAGTAACCTACTATTATTTACTTAAGTTTTAAAAAATCAGTGAATAGAGAAGGCAAATTTTCGTTTTTTATTTAAATTTAATATAAGCATATCATCAGTGTCTATCTAAATGAAGTTTAGGTATTCCATTTTGCTAAATTTGTTACATAAATCCATATTATGCAAGAAATATAAATATCTGTCTCCGTAAAATTTAAATTTGCATTAAGATTATTAGTTAGATATAATACCACCCTATAGCAATTTTTCTAAAGGACTCGTCCAAATAATTTTTACGGAATGGCCAAATACTTTCAATACTTGTAAATATTTATACTTTAAATTTTAGAAAAGTGAGATGAGTGGTCTCTAGATCAACTCTTCTACTTTCTAACGGTGGTTTATTCATAATGAATATGTGTTCCATAGGATTGACTGACATTTTGCAAAAACTACTGGGGCTACAGTATTTATTTTCAGTACATGAATTGTGTATCGAGAAGATCTATCGCTTCAGTTAATAAGAATGTTTCAGCTCTAAAATAAAAAAATATGTAAGCGATTATTCAACATTGTCCACAGTAGCAGACATGGTTTTATCGGTGGATGTTGTGTTAACGATAAAAAACTAACTTGTTACCGATTTTTTGCTGTTTTTGTGATAAGAAACAAAAACGCATGGATAAAAAAAGTTTAATTTTATGTCAATTAGTCAAGTTTTATCATTAGAACACGTTGTTCTACTATTAATTATGTCACCAAAAGGTCTGAGCTATTAGGAAAGTGTCCAAATGCTCCGTTTTCCGATCATCTACTTTGTGCATCTAATGTTAGTCTTGAAATCCTACGTTGTTTAACAATTATTTGGATTTTGTAGCTTTTGTCGGTTATTTTAATGCGTGTACTGACTATAATTACCAAATTATTTATACTTAAACATATTGCAGTGCCTTTACCCTATATGCATGTGGAAATGTCTCTCATTTTATTTCATAATTTGTCGCAGTTTATAACAGATTACTAACAATATCTCTTGAGCTTAGCGGCGTGTAAATTTATTGCAAGCATTGCCATGTGAAATGAATAATTGTTTAGTTGCCATCTAAATCGGTTCATTCGATTAATTAATTAGTATGATATGAATATATTACAGGTAATTAGTATCAGTGTGCAGTTCCGTTCCGATAAAACAATATTTATTTTGGTAAATCCGTTGTGGACAATTAACCTGTCATCAAATTAATCAAATACTGCTAATGGATATCATCGTGGATTTCGTCGTCGGCCATTTTAAGCTAAGCCGTGCTGTTTCATACATTATCAAGATACACTCACATTAGGTCCCTGGATTTGCGAATTACCTCAAGGGTTATGTAATTTTCTCGTGTAAGAGATGAAGGATGTGTCGGAGATAGGGAACCGAGCTACGTTAACGTACATAAACTCTGGGGCTCATATGAGCCAGATTAGAGAATTATTTTATGATTTGTAGACCATTTCGAAGCTTTGATATTGTCTCTGATTATAAAATACGTGTTAGGTATTAACAAGCCTTGCTTTATTATCTCATGAAAATATTTTAGGAATTTGTTTTCACCACTGGTCTTTAGAATTCATGATTTCTCATTTTGTGGTAGTTCAAATGCCATTCATGCAAAAGTCGTCACATTGAGTATTTTCTGGTTATGTGTGTTGTGAATTCTTTGCTGAAACCATTCGTGGTAGATTAGTAATGATCAACAATGGCACGCAGGTCGAATGTACCTACCAGGTTTTTGTAGCAGGTAACTTTAAGTGTAGCGATAAGGTCCATAAAAATAAGTCACTTATGTCAAATTTTGTGCTCCAAAAGTATGGACACCTGTGATTAACTCTTCAGAAATGCATTTTTTTGAAAAATGTATTAATTATAAAAGATTTCGCATTTTCCCTGGCTATCTTGACTTTGACCATGAGCTCGACGGTCATATCAAGGCAAAATGCATTTTTTCAAATGATAACCCCCATTTTTATTCCAGATTCGGAAAGAGTGGAAAATTGTACGACCAGAATGATCTTGACTGTGATCTTTATCATGAGCTTGACCACGACAAAGGTCAAATGGATTTTTACAAAGGAGAGCTCCCATTCTTCAGTCTGGATTTGACCTTGAGTTGACCTTGACCATGAGCTCGAGGGTCATATTAATATCAAATGCATTTTTACAACGGAGAATTCCCATTTATTATTCTAGATTCGATAAGAGCAAAAAAGTTTTTGTTCATAATGTCTGAATTTATAGGGGGCGCCAAATTAAATATCCAAACAGGATCTTGACTTTGACCGTCATTTGTCATTGACCATGAACTTGAGGATATTATCAACGTAAAATGCGATAGAGCTATCGGGAACAGCTAGGTAAGTCGGGCATTTGTAGATACTTGGTGCTATTTGTGCAAAGGCGCGAACATGAATGATCATTCACTTAATAACTATAGCAGATCCAAAGTTATAGAAACGTTGTGAGATGAATCATTTCATAACGATGGAAGTCAAAGGTCACTTCGATGAAGACTTACATTATCTATCAGCTTTAAACTAACATAACGTAGTACTTTTCGGATTCAGCGCCGACAAATACATCGGAATATTAAATGAAGGTTACTCTTAGGGAATCTTTTTTTATTGAGAAATGCATCTGTTCATTTTTCATTGTAAGTCTAGGAAAAATTACATTAGATCTTTTAATCCCTGTCATAAACCTGGTATGTTTTTTGTTTATTTCATGAATATATATTTCTAAGCTCGTTGAGACCGTAACTGTTGTGGTGATCTCAATGGCACACATATTTTTGTCCATTATCGTCGAGAGACTATTGTTACTTTGACCAATTTCCCAAATGAAGATTTTTCGAATATGCTCTTCGATCCTGATCCACAATAATATACTCCTGAAAATTGTGTTGGTAGTGGTCATCATGAGATATTAGATTTGATGTCATTAATGCGGAGATAGTTCAAATATAAATCTGTTCTAGATTATATTTATAACAGTTGTAAATCAGTTTTATAGAACGAAGTTGGTATTCTAGTCAATTTATCTGGATGAAAAAACGAAGCCCTATATTTACACTATTTCTCATATACAGGGTGTAAATAGTTTGAGTGCATATATTTTAGGTGGAGGTAGTATACACCAAATTAAACAAAAAACTCTTATACCACTATGGTCAGTAGGCCTTAATAACCAAGAAAATCCCTAAAACTTATTAAGTAAATTATTGTCAATCCGGCAACGTCGCTCGCTACGCCGACAAAAAATAAACACCTGTGTTTTTGTATTGACTGATGATATTGACCTTAGAATTAAATAAAAATGTATGAAATATTTTGTAATACAAGGTATTGCAATTAGAATTTGTATTTGGCGGTTTCTTTTATGCAATTATACAAATTTGGGTAAATATGACATTCAACTCAAGAGATCTGTATATGTAGTTTTTTACCAGTTAAATTATTCGCAGAGTCATTATTACTGATTTAATTATTATTATTTATATTAGACAAGTAAATATGTAATCCTACTTACCGAATTTATTATAATGATAGAACTGAGTTGAAACAACGGATTATTCACAGCCTTTCCCTGTATAACATTCTTGCTATTCTGCAATTACGTCTGCTTTCCCCATAAATTAAGAGCATGTCATGTCTTTCCCTAATTGTATAATCGGCCATTATTTATCACAAATAAATAATGTCGCACTATTCTTAATTTTCGAACTTACACACTAATCACAACCGATTTAAAAAATATATTAAATGGAAAGCAAACCCCGAAGTCTACATCAAATAGATATCATTCAAATCACTTTACCGTTTATCTATTCTTATTTACAAGAATCGAAATCGCAAAAAACAATCGTAACTCTCAGTCGTCGTTAAAGTAAAATGCCACGTTGCCATATCTATTCGGAGAAACTTACACTAAATTATAAAAGCATATTTCGAGTTTAAATAATCAATTTTCATTTTTAATGTAGCTATTAAAGATGTATAAGCTATTGAGTATTTACATATTTAGATTTACCGACATTTTGAAATCGAAATTATTGTATTATTCACTGTAGCAAGGGCTACATAAACTCTAACTTTATGTGTCCTTTTTGGCAAAACTATAGTTTATTTTAGAAAATGTTATAAAGCTTTTTGATTTGTTTTTGCCTGAAGTATTGTTCTTCAAAATCTTTGCACTCAAATCGTTTAACCCTGTATATCGATATTATTAGTTGCAGATTCATAGTTTTTAATTAACCTAATTCCAAATTACGGACAGTTATTTTAATCATAGAGTGGATTTTCTCGACACTTTAATACTTCGATACTTTATGTTCTGTTTGATACATGTCAGCACTTTTTAAGAGAGGGTATGCATATTTTTTTAATTATATCAAGAGAATATTTGTAGTATTCAATTCCGATTCTATTGATAAGAGAATTGCTTTCAAATTTACTATTTTTGACAATGATTCTCACATATTTTTGCATTCTCGTTCATATGTTTTTTAAAAAGGGGAAGTCATTATCCTCGATTTTCAAAAGATATTTGTGGTATTCAAGTCCTACATCCCATAAGGGAATTTCGTTAAAAAAATGTATCCCATACAATAAAAATTTAATCTGTAAGATTAATAAATTCTGAAAATACCGCCTACGGTATGCCCTAGTTAGTTATATTAATTCTCCCCGAGTAAATTACACTCTCCAAATGCGGCACACTAAGCATGAATAATTTGGTTAAACGTTCATTATTGACAGTCCTGACAGCGGCAATTTGAGCGTGTGTGATGTTTATGAATCCCTCTTTCTCCATATTACCTCGAATAGAATATGTATCGATATATTCCACTGGGAACAGAGGTCTATAATTTGTATAATGGTATGGCTTTCAATTATATTTTCATCTATTTCATAATGAAAAAGCCAATCTGTGACATTTTTGGGTTAATCATTATTTTTAGCTACTGTGTTTCGTTACAAAAAAATCTATATTTCATTTCATTTTCGATTTATTTGTATAAGAGGATGTGCATCAACCGGTTTTAATTATAATTATAAAATTAGCTTGTGGTGAAGCAAATAGATAATGAACTGCTAATGTATAGCTTTAGTAAAAATAAAGTGATAAAATTAAATAACTCCCGTCACAAAACATCTAAAAAGGGCAACATATAAAACATTTTTAAAAACCGACTTCTACCTATAACTAAAAAGCTAAAAATAATTATAACAAAATACAACTCTAGCAAATAAATAACACATTCAGTGTTGTAAGGTACCTACCCAGGAAGTAAAAAATGTAAACATTAAAAGGTGCTCATTCTGTACAAATTAATTACCTAACAATCTAGTATATTTTTGAAGTCGGTGCCAAACAAATCTAAAATCCTTCATTGCGTACTTATCTACTAATTCATCAAACTTGATTGTTGCTTGGCACCGACTTCAAAAATATACTAGATTGGTAGGTAATTAATTTGTACAGAATGAGCACCTTTTAATGTTTACATTTTTTACTTCCTGGGTAGGAACCTTACAACATTGAATTTGTTATTTATTTGCTAGAGTTGTATTTTGTTATAATTATTTTTTGCTTTTTAGTTATAGGTAGAAGTCGGTTATATATTTTTTAAAAATGTTTTATTTTCAACTTTTTAGTTTTTTTTGAACTCAGGTAGTTTTCATTCTTTATTTGTAATTTTGTATGTATAACCTTAATAGACAGAACCAGGTAACATCGAAAGCCTCAACATTACACAATGATACTTTATCATTTAAATTGACAGGTAAATCTTTACAAACAAAATGTACTAGTACGCGTTGACTTAATAGCCCAAAATATATTTATGCCTTATGGACTACGCCATG
This sequence comes from Octodonta nipae, assembly GCA_034190945.1. NCBI lineage: Eukaryota > Metazoa > Arthropoda > Insecta > Coleoptera > Chrysomelidae > Octodonta > Octodonta nipae. The sequence continues at coordinate 33,427,922 of CM067223.1, forward strand.
TAACCTTTTTTCAACTTTTTTTGACAACCCTGTATAACTAGGTAATTCCACTCCAACCTATGTACCAACCAGCCTGTACATACGACTGCCCACGGACAAGCATACATTTGTTAGCTGCCTTCTGTAAACCATAGGACGGAGTAGAATCCATCCTATATTTACGGAGTCAAATCCGTCCTATATTTCAACCATGGTATATAACTGCTTATGGGCTACCCCATAAATTATTTCCTTTTTAACATCTTATGTTATCGCCCTGTGTAACATTAATTCCTCTCCACACTTTATGGAACTTCTTATGGGCTATAAAAGAAATAATTTTTTAATCACACTGCATAAATATAATTCAACTCCAGCATATATTTCAACCATCCTGTATATGATTTGCTTATGTCCACATCATATAACAGTTTTTTAATCACCCTATATAATTTTAATTTCACATTTTTTTCAACATTTTTATACGTTTTTTACGTCAAGTCCACCCTATATTCCAACCATCCTGTATATACGGCTGCCTGCAGATCACTATCATTCTAGTCCGTCCTATATTTCAATCTTCATATAAATGCAACTCCTTCTACCACTTTACTTTGTGATTTTGTTTGCTATATCTAAACACCCTGTCTATAAGCTACCAAGTACTAGTTTAAAGTTTGACATGTGTTGTCACTGAATTTTCTATTAGGCCGGGAGAATGTGACAACCAAAAGTACTGTCTTCGCAAAATGGAAAAATTTGCATTTAAATAGGTATTTACCTGGTATACAAACAAAACGAGCTTGGTACTCATGGATTTAAGGAGTCGAAAATACTATGCTTTATTACATATATGCTTGAGATGTACATAGAAAATTTTCAAATTCGTAATTGAAACTTCCAGTGCCTAAAATTACCGCACTATTACGTTGGAATTAAAATATTTATGAAGAAATGTCCGTTATGTCATTTCTATGAAATTTTTGATAAGAATTTTGGAATTTTCGGCGATTTTCTGCCAAACTGCAAGTTGCCTGTCGCAGAAAAGTATATGAGATCACCTAAGGATCTTCCTTAATAGATTAAACGTTAAGAAACTATACACATCCATAAGGAGTTCGAAATATCGACTAAAATATTAGGGATATTGGTCAATTTCCGTGCAATTTCACCAATCCGGATATATACTCTATCAAACAAGACCATATTCGTTCAAAACGATGCACCACAGCAGAAGAAATCAGGTAACATACATACAAAAAAAAAGCGAAAAAATACGCGACGAATTGATAACCTCCTCCTTTTTGGAAGTCGGTTAAAAATGTTATTATTGGTCTTTTCAAATATTAATATATTGAAGATGAAATTAGTACCTAGTAGTAGTGCGTAGGTAAAGAGAATTGAAACTACCAGTTTCAAATTGCCCCTATGAACTTGGTTTTTTCTTCCGTCTTACAAGCTCTACTAATTTCTTGCAGCGGCGCTATATTGCTTCAGTTAGAGATGAGTTTACCAGTGATTTTTAGGTCACTGGTATACCGGTGATAGTGACTTGCAAGTCACCGTTTCATTAAACAGTGACTGAGGTTACTGTTTCAATGTCTGTGTCGGTGTGGCGTTTTAAGTTAATCAAAATCAAATAGGAGGAGTGTATGTCGTACGACCGTTGCCGTTGAAGGAAACTGCAATTTTTTAATGTCAGATTTTGACACTGAACCTTGGCTCATCTTGCACTCGTGCATTACTGCTAATAATTATAGAAACAGTAGGATGATTAGTTTTCATGTGTTTCTTCATGTTAGAATTTGTTGTTTTTTAAGAATTTTTTGTCTTAGAAATGTTGCCCTTAGCACAGTGATCAACAGCAGCAGTAAAAAAGTTTCAAATATAACATGTTTTTTTGACATTTTCTAGATTACACACACACACACACACACACACACATGGATATGGGTGATAAGGTGAACTTAATACCCCAGGCGGGTACCTCTGCAGAGGATAATCCCGCCACCGGTTCCGATCGAGTGAAAGCCTCGGTGGCCGGTGCACGCTCCACGGATTCTGGGGGGAGCGAATTATCACTGGTTCCGTCACATAGTGACAAGAAGAAGAACACTAGTAATGGTACAACATCGACCATTACAACTAGAGCTGGCAGCAAGACACTATCCAGCCAAGTCCTTCAAAAGGCGAATAGTGGAGTTGACGTCCAACAAAGGGCAAAAAATGAGAGTGGCGCTCCAAACAAATTGGGAGCAAAGATCGATGAGCTCTTGAAGTTCATTGGGCCTAGGCATAATGTACATCATGAGATCAAGAAACTGGCACACGCCATTAAGTCAGAATATGACAAATATCAGACGTCAACGACACGGCCACCTCCTGTAGCGAAACCTGCTACAACACAGACATCTCCAGTAAAGGTGTCAAACACTCAGACACAAGGTGGACAGCAAAAGGAGGTCCCAAAAGCGGCTGCCTCAAAAGCAGCTAACTCAAAACCGGCTGCATCAACACCGGCGGCCCCAAAGCAGGCGGCTTCAATAAAAGTAGCTTCTGTAGCAAGGACCTCGCCACCGAAGGTCTCGCCTTCAGTAGCCTCATCAAGTAAGGCACCACCACTTAAAACTCTTAAACCGGTGCTAGCTAGCAAGCTAAAGCCCGGTAAGGAAGGTCGCCAGAACATCGGGCAAACCACCAAGGGAACAACAAGTAGGGTGGTCAATTCAGAAGCGGAGAGAAACAATGGATTAAAATCCAAGTTTAAACCGCAGACCAAAAACCAACCTGCAAACCAGTCGACTGACTGGCAAGTGGTAAAGAGGAAAAAGGCCCCGAGGACCAATAAGCAAAAACCAGCGCCACATTGTACGCTGCTTATAAAGAAAGGCGAGAAGAGCTCCCATGCAGATATCTTGCGAGGTATCAAAAATGATCCCACCCTGCAGGATATAGGCAAAAAAGTCAATAAGATCCGAAGAACAGCTAAGGGAGATCTACTTCTGTTATTCGCCAAGGCAGACGCTCAGGAGATGGAGCGCTATTGTAACGCCATCAAGAATAAGCTCCCAAGCGGGGCCACTGTACAATCTCGAATACCGCAAATCGAGATTGAAATTAAAGACTTGGACGAGATCAGTACCAAGGAAGACGTAGTAAACCTGCTCAAAGATAATATCGACGGCCTGGCAGAGATCACTGAGGAGGCAGTGAAATCACTTCCACGGGCATATAGATCAACACAAACGGCAGTTGTTTGTCTCCCAGAGGTCCAGGCCAAGAAAGCCATCGCACTTGGAAAGCTGAAACTTGCGTGGGGCACAGTACGTGTTCGCGAGAGGATCAGCCTTCGACGGTGCTTCAAATGCTGGCACTTTGGGCACAACGCCCAGGCGTGCAGAGGCAAGACTGACCGAAGCAGTTGTTGTCACAGATGCGGAGGCACTGGCCACAATGCCTCGGCTTGTCAACAACCTGCCAAGTGCTTACTCTGTAAAGAGAAAGATAGTAGGTCAGACTGCCGGCACGTTGCGGGTAGTTGGAAATGTCCGATCTACCAACAGGCAATGAGAGCAGCACAAGCCCGTAAATGAAAGTACTGCAACTCAACCTCAACCATTGCGAAGCAGCCCAAGACCTACTGGTACAGCGGGTGCGGGAATTGGATTGCGACGTAGCCATAATCTGCGAGCAGTACAAAAACTTCGACACCCTGTCCTGGGTAAATGACACAACGGACAGAGCAGCGATATGGGCTTGCGGTAAACTTCCGTTCCAACAACTCCCAAATACCCCCCAACCATGGCTTGTGAGAGCCAAAGTGGGAGGGGTTCACTTCTATAGCTGCTATGCACCTCCTAGTGCACAGCTCGAGGAGTTCGAGTTATTCTTGGACACCTTGGCGGAGGATGTACGGAAGCGTGAATCGGTCGCCATCGCAGGAGATTTCAACGCCTGGGCAATTGACTGGGGATGCCGGGAAACGAGCGCGAGAGGACAAGCTCTCCTTGAGACCATGTCTTCGCTCAACCTGGTACTCCTCAACACAGGAGACGTAAGCACATATCGCAAAGGCACAGCCAGCTCCATTATTGATGTGACTTTCGTTAGCAGCAACCTAATTAAAGGGGGCTGTGAGTGGCGGGTCGATGAGGAGTTTACGAATAGCGACCACCAAGCTATTATTTGGGAAATCAACACCACTCCCAAACGAAGAAGATTGTGTGCCAGTCGTGCGAGGTCACAGCCAGTCGGTTGGAACAAAAATGCTTTCGATGCTGATTCATTCGCCTTGGTTATGGAGCAGGAACCATTGTCAATAGCAACAAGCGCAGAAGCCATTGCCAAAGAGGTAATGACAAGCGTTGTCAAGTCCTGCGATGCATCCATGCCAAGGAGACGGCAGAATAACAGCCGCCCACCAGTTTACTGGTGGAACGACACGATCTCACAACACTGACGAGAGTGTCTCAAAGCACGAATGCTGCATCAACGAGCACGGAGACGCGACAAGGTCACAACAGAAGAACTAAGGCTCGACTATGAGATCAAAAGACAACAACTACGAAGAGCCATTCTCTCAAGCAAGAGATCCTACTGGAAGGAGTTGTGTGACGAAGTTGATCAAGATCCATGGGGAAAACCGTATAAAATCGTGATGCATAAAATTAAGCCCCCCCCCATGACAACAACGAACTGCCCCGAATCATTGCACCGCATTGTCATTCACTTGTTTCCTGCGAAACCTGAGCTACCCGCTTATCCTGCGTGGCAGGTGAGGGACGAAGATATACCATCAGTGACTATGAATGAGCTGACGGGCGCGTGCAACCGGCTCCAAAACGGTAAGGCTCCCGGTCCAGATGGCATACCTAACATCGCGCTAAAATGCGCCATAGCCAATAGGCCTGACATGTTTCTACACATGTATGAGACCTGCCTAAAGCAGGGGGTTTTCCCGACTAAGTGGAAAAAGCAGAGGCTTGTGCTCCTCCCTAAAGGGGGAAAGAAACCTCCCGACGAACCGTCATCATATCGTCCCCTCTGCATGTTGGACTCTGCGGGAAAACTCCTGGAAAGTATAATAGCAGATAGGCTGGAGCCCTACGTTGAGCCGAAACTTTCCACCAACCAATTCGGGTTCAGAAAGGGGAGATCAACCATCGATGCCGTGACACTCGTTACCAACATCGCCAGAGAGGCTATCTCGGGAAAGAGATGGAGAAGAGGTGGAAAAAAGTACTGTCTAATAGCCACCCTGGATATCAAGAACGCCTTTAACTCGGCCCGCTGGGACCGCATTTTGGAGGCTCTTGCCAGGATGGAAGTTCCGCAGTACTTGCGCAGAATGGTTTCAGCGTATTTCAAGGACCGCATCTTGTTGTACCAAACTGAAAATGGGCAAGTAGACTATAAGATCACAGGAGGTGTACCTCAGGGCTCTGTTCTGGGCCCCCTCTTATGGAACGTAATGTACAACGACCTGCTCCTGCTCGGTCTGCCTGAGGGCGTCAGGCTAGTGGCATTCGCCGATGATGTGGAATTGATCATAGTGCGCAAGCACATAGAGGAGATACAAACAACCTTCTCATTCGCTATAGCCACAATTCAGCATTGGATGCTCTCAGCGGACTTGAGTTTAGCAGAGCAAAAGACCGAAACACTTCTTGTTAGCAGTCGAAAGGCAAGGGAAACCATCACCCTCAAAATAGGCGATACCTACATACAGTCGCAGCCCTTCATCAGCTATTTGGGGGTGCTCCTGGATACACGGCTCAACTTCAAAGAGCACATAATCGCGGCCAGCAAGAAAGCAGCTGGGGTACAGGGGGCCCTATCTAGAATAATGCCAAATGTCGGAGGCCCTAGACAGATAAGAAGACAGCTACTGGCAACAGTAACTACTTCTGTTTTGATGTACGGGGCACCGGTATGGGAGAAATCGCTCGAGCTACCATCGTACCGCCATAAAATGAAATCAGTCCAGCGGCTCTCAGCGATTCGAGTGGCATCATCCTACCGCACTGTGTCTTACGAGGCGGTGAGTGTGATTGCCTCTACCCTACCAATCGACATCCTGGCTGCAGAAAGGGGACGGCTTTATCGCAGAAAGTTTGAGAAAGACCAACCGACAGGAAACAGCGATGAAAGAGCCATGAGTCTAGGGCAATGGCAGGAGAGGTGGGACAGCTCTACTAACGGCCGGTGGACATATCGATTGATACCTAACATCAGTCGTTGGGTCAACCGCCAGCATGGGGAGGTTGGGTTCTACATCACTCAACTCCTGACTGGACATGGATGCTTTCGAGCATACCTGCACAGGTTCAGGAGGGCAAACTCCCCAAACTGCCCACACTGTACGGACGTGATAGAGGACGCGGAACACGTGTTCTTCTCCTGCCCCCGGTTTCAGGATCAACGTGCTGAAGTGGAGAGGATTCTGGAGACTAATATCGTTCCAGAACAATTAGTAGAAGCCATGGTGAAGGGCCCCCAAGCCTGGAAGTTGGGATCAGATTACGCGGAGACTATCCTCAAAGAACTCCGCAATACGTTCGAGGAGTAGGCTTTAGAGGCTTCCAATGTAAGAGCAGTAAACATCTGCAATGAACCACCCTTGCGAAGTAGTATTGAGTAAGAGTGCCGCAGGGGACCATGCTTTGAAGTCATTGTATCGGGAGTCCCGCACGACGGCCAGCACGTGCTAGCTAAGTACGGAATATATTTCCCCCTCTTCGGATAAAAAAAAAACACACACACACACACACACACAAATATATATATATATATATATATATATATATATATATATATAAATCTAATTATAATGGTAACGGCTGTTAAAATTTGTATTCAAACGAATTGCGGGTAACTTACTTTTGGAACTTGTCTGGAAATTTATTTATTTATTTATTTTCTTAAACTTATAAAAAAAACTCTCACCCCTTATAATATTACCTCCTACATTTCTATGGTTTCTCATTTATATTTGTCATCAAAAAAAAAAATTCAAATTTAGATCTAATTTCATGAAACTACAACCGAAAAACTGAATGTTACGTTGTTTAATTCTCTAGACATGCTAATTTTATTTTGTGAACCTCAACTTTAGTAAGTTACCATTTAATTTCATTTATAGTACTTATAGTAACAACAATATTTGTAACTTTTTCAGTATTTGACTGACGAAGGAATAAAAGAATTCCGAAAGCTCTCATATAAAAAAGAGTACACTTATTAATCTTTGGCTGCTACCCGCAATTCGTTTGAATATATATATATATATATATATATATATATATATATATATATATTTGTTTTTAAGTTTTCGCGGGCACTAAATGTATTAGATGGTTTCCGGGAATTCATCCGCGTAGTTGATAACTGATCCCCGCCGGGATCGATGGTAAAATGACGTTTCGGCAGAGTCACACCTGCCCTCTTCAGGTCGGTTCGCATAATTCTCGTAGCCTTCTGCTTTCGCTTCTAGTTACTCAAATACTCAGTATTAGTATTAATACCATCGGTCCCGGCAGGGATCAGTTATCAACTACGCGGATTGAATTCCCGGAAAACATCTAATACATATATATATATATATATATATATATATATATATATATATGTATTAGATATACATATCACTATTATATATTTATATATATATATATATATATATATATATATATATATATATAATAGTGTTTAATAGATCTAATTTGACTTAAACCAAAAACCAAACCAATTAAAATAACATATTTAATGCAAAACTAGATAAACAGCTGGAAACACACGTCACATACCAGGATTACGACTAATATAAGGTACCGTGGTCGTGCACGTGCACGCAGTTACCCAACTCACTGCTTTGCGTTGAGTTAGATCACCGTCGCCGGCTGAACAATCACCATCTCAGGATTATAAGACTATACGAGATACCTACCGCGCAGCGTACATGCAGTTACTCAATTCACTGCTTTTTGTAGAATCAGGCCGGACACAGACCTACCGATTCTGTTCTGTTCATAACAACAGAAGAGAATCCGGGTTCATAACCACACATTTACGCCGGGCTTACTTGATTGGCCCTCAGTCGTTATCTAGCGCTTTTGGTAGACACATCGAACATATCATAATTCGTAACGGAAAATAAACAACTGGTCAAAACCACAGTTGCAGGGAACTTGTAGGGTAAAATCGCCGGGCCCGGGTTGTAACCGGGCTGTGTGTGCCGATATTTGGAGGTAGTACGTAATCCATGCCTTTTTCTTACCGGTGAGACGTTCTTACTGGCGACGTTGGCCGGTTACTTTCTGATAATTATTATATCTTACATTGAATTTCTAGCCTTCCGTTTGCAACTTTTTTCTGATCTGTTTAATAACAACAGAACAGAAAGGGTAGGTCTGAGCCCAACCTTAGGTCGCCGGCTCTGGCCGCCAGTAGAACAATCACTATCTCAAGACGATACCACTACACAAGGATTACGAGGCGACTCAACTCACTGCTTTGCTGAGAATTAGGTCAATATCAGCCATCATTTCAATCAACGGTGAAGGTCACCGGTAGAAAAATATCACCCATCACTACTTCATGTATTACAAATGGTTTATATATATATATATATATATATATATATATATATATTTGATTTTAAGTTTTCGCGGGCACTAAATGTATTAGATTGTTTCCGGGATTTCATCCGCGTAGTTGATAACTGATCTCTGCCGGGATCGATGGTAAAATGATGACGTTTCGGCAGAGTCACATCTGCCCTCTTCAGGTCGGTTCGCATAATTCTCGTAGCCTTCTGCTTTCGCTTCTAGTTACTCGAATACTAGATTTTCAGAAGCGTGCGCGTTGTTATATAGTCGCGGCTCGGCTCCTATCGGTTGGCACCGTGATACAAACAAGTGGAAGGAGCTCCAATGGGATCGCCACTCTCACCAGTTATAGCGAACCTTTTTATGGAAAACTTTGAGGAGCTGGCACTAAGAACAGCAACTCTTAAACCCATTTTATGGTTGCGATATGTGGATGATAATTTTGTGATTTATCCTCATTGGAGGAAACACCTCAACACATTTTTAGACCACCTTAATGGCATCAATCGCAAAATAAAATTCACCATGGAGGTTGAAGCCAATAATCAACTGCCATTCCTTGATGTTCTCATAAATAGGAAGGAAGACGGAACCCTTGGCCATACAGTATATAGGAAAGCAACTCACACCAACAGATACCTTCATGCTAATTCTCATCCCCACCCAGCCCAACTTCAAGCCGTCGTCAAAACTTTAGTAACCAGATCACAAAGACTAGCTGACCAGGACAACATCAAATAGGAAATGGACAGTTTAAAAACAGCTCTGAGACAAAACGGATTTACAGACCGAAATATTCAAAGAGCCCTAAAGTCAAAACCGAGACGAACAGTGAGGAGCATGAGACACAAATAACCAAGGCTTATTTACCATATGTCAAGGGTACCACGGACCGTATTGCAAGAATTCTACGGTGTTGAGGACTCCGAAGACGAGGATCCCTTTAGAACAACAGGGAGTGTACGAGATTCCATGTGCAGACTGTCATAAAACCTATGTGGGGCAAACTTACAGAAGAATTCAAGCTAGACGCGATGAACACCAGAATGCTATAAGAAAGCAGGAAAAAACAACATCCATTGCGGAACACGCCACCACGACGTCACACCGAATAGATTTTGAGAACACCAACATCTTCTGGTTTTGTGACGGATGTAAATTGAAGTGCACGGAGTTTGTAGAAGAAGTCATCAAACCAAAACCTAACGCTGAAACCTTGTTGGCGAAAGAAATTGATTATTTAAAAAAAAGAAATCTTACTGAAAGACCAACTCTTAGCTGAGAAAAATTACTCTAGCGATTTGCAAAAAGGGCTTATTAGCAACTTTGAGGAAAAAATTGCTACTTGCACGTGTAACAATATCAAAGATGGTCACGGGCAAAAAAGTGAAAGCTGTAAGCAGATGGTGCCCATACAACAGGGAAACAGTACTGCAAAGACGTATGCAACAACAGTTGCCGCCAATCCTGGGCCATCAACCGCAAAAACGCCATACGTCAACAGAAATTCCGACACCACCAATCATAAAAAAACAAAAAATGGGAACCCCAAGGCTCTCGTGACAAACAGTAGCGTAAATACGGCCGTCTTACAAGCCACCCAGCTGCAGGTCATGAAAGAAATTCAAAATCTTGAAAGTCCTATGCAGGACTTAACCGGTAGAGATGGTTTTGTTAAGCCCAGAAATCGAAGCAAAAGATCACGAAAATTCTTGGTTGGGAAACACGAAACTAACAAAAGTGTAGAGGGGGTGCCTCAATCATTGTCTTTACATGTGTCTCGATTAAAACCAAATACCAAGCCAGAGGATTTGCAAAAGTTCTTAGCCCGAAACTTCCCAGAAGTTACCTGTGAGCCACATCAGTCTAAGCATCCGGATATCTATGCATCAGTAAAGGTAAATATATGGAAAGAAAATCTAGCTACTGCCTGGAAAAAAGAGATATGGCCTAGTGGTGCAGTCATTTCACATTTTTTTGCCAAGAAGAGGATGCCAAATCAGGAATTGGGTCCTCAATAATGACTACAAACAAATGTGCTATATACACCCCAACTGTAAATACTGCCAGTCCTGCTGGTGCGCGTAAACTTACTGTGTACTATCAGAATGTTCGAGGTCTAAGAACCAAAACTGAGAGTCTGTATAGTAGTGTCCTATCTGAAGAGTATGATGTAATAGCTCTCACAGAGACCTGGCTATGTGATGGTATCTATAATCCCGAGCTATTTGATGAAAGGTATGCAGTCATAAGGAGAGACAGGAAAAGTCAAGAACTTACCAGAGGGGGTGGTGTCCTTTTTGCAATTAAAAAAGACATCTCTTATGAGGTAATAAACATTAACTGTGATAATGAAGCTATATTAATTAAAATCAAACTAAAAAAATCTTTTATATATGTATGTATTGTTTATATTAGACCTAATAGTAGTACTGATTACCTAGAAAAATTTTTAGATATATTTGAGAATATTCTATCCACTCTAGATCATAAGACTTTAATATTAGGTGATTTTAATCTGCCTAACTTTCAGTTAGGTTCAGATGATAAAAGTCTTCTGATGCAGCAATTCTTGAGCCTATATGAATTGCAACAGCTGAACTCAGTTAAAAATTTTATGAACAGGAACTTGGATTTGGTTATCTCTAACCTCGAAGTTGGAGTAAAACGGTCAGACAGTCCTCTTCTCAAAGAGGATGCTTATCATCCAGCACTAAATATCTCGTTATCATTGCAGAGAGAGAAAAAAGTGAGTCCCTTCCCGAAAAAGTACAAATACAATTTCGCTAAAGGCAATTTTCTCTTATTATTCAATCTTTTAAGCGATTGTGACTGGTCAGACGTACTAGCATGTGATGATGTTAATAAAAGTGTAAATAGCTTTTACTCAAACTTGTACAGATGTTTGGACGCATCTATTCCTAAGTACATAGTGAGAAACGCGTCGAAGTTTAGAAAGTATCCTCCCTGGTTCACATTCAATTTAGTGCAAATGATCAGAAAGAAAAACCACCTACATGCTCTTAAAACGAGAGGTAAGGCAAGCCTATCAAATGTCAATGAGTACAGGTTATTGAGGTGTGATATTAAAAAACAGACCAGGACAGATTTTGAAAATTATAAAAAGACAATTGACAATAATATCAATAGAGATCCCAGTACCTTCTGGTCATTCTTTCGAGGCAAATCACATGATGGTTGTGTGCCACGGAGGATGACTTCGAATAACGTTAACTTGACCGATGAACAAAGCATTGCAGATGCCTTTGCACAATATTTTCATTCTGTGTTTGAACCAAGTACGATCGATCAGCAAGATCTTTATTATAGAGGGGGTTTTAGTTTTCCTGAAATAACTGATAATGACATTCTTTCCAGCATAAAAAGTTTGAAGCCCAAAAAAACAACTGGCCCTGATGATATACCACCATATATCTATAAGGGGTGTGCCGATCTGTTGGTTACTCCTCTAAAATATATCTTTAATCTAGCTCTAAAGCAGCGATGGTTTCCTGATAAGTTTAAAGAAGCAATTGTAACCCCAATCTTCAAAAAGGGGCGGAGGGAAAATATTCATGACTATCGACCTATCAGCTTATTAAACAGCTTAGCTAAAATATTTGAAAAAATTATATATAACTTCATACTTACCCACATAGCTGACAAAATTTCAAAATACCAACATGGTTTTCTTCCTAACAAGTCAACAGTTACAAATCTCTGTATCTTCTCTGAATATGTATCGGAGGCAATTCTAAACAAACAACAGCTGGATGTCATATACACAGATTGTGCGAATGCATATGATAAGGTGGATTTCAGTGTCTTGATAAAAAAACTGTCGGTTCTTGGTTTTTCAAGTGAAGTATTGTCATTCATAACTTCATACTTACTCGCACGAACCCAAAGGGTAAAGATAGGTACTGTCTTCTCCCGTCATTATATTGCCACCTCAGAAGTACCGCAGGGTAGCATCTTGGGTCCTCTCTTGTTTTTGATTTTTATCAATGACTTACCCGATAGCCTGAAGACCTGCGTTGGGTTGTTGTTTGCTGATGATTTCAAACTATTTAAACCCATTAATGGCATAAATGATGTTGTTGCACTTCAAAACGACTTAAATTTGGCGCTTAATTGGTTTAGAGAAAACAAAATGTTTGTTAATACCCAAAAATGTTGTGTTGTTTCCTTCTCCCGAAAAGTCAATATATCTATGGAAGACTATTACATTGGAAATTGTAAGGTTAAGAGGTGTAAAGAGGTTAAAGATCTGGGGATAGTCTTTCAAGATAACTTCAAATTCAATACCCATTTCAGCTATCTGATAAACAAGGCATACAAAGTTCTTGGATTTGTCATACGTAATAGCCAAAATTTGAGTGTAAAAACAACCATACGACTTTATACATCTATGGTGAGGCCTCACCTTGAGTATGCCTCTAACATTTGCTCACCAAATTGTTACACCCAAAGTAACGAAATTGAAAAAGTTCAAAAACGTTTTCTGCGCTATCTCTATATCAAAGAGAATGGCATATATCCCTTGATGGTATCTTATAGATCAATGTTGGCAACCTTCGATCTCTGTTCTTTGAGTACGAGGAGAAAGACCCATGCTGTTATCTTTATATATAACATTCTAAATAACAGAAAATATTTCGATTGTGGCTTGATCAATAGCGTTAAGTTTAGGGTCCCCAAAATTAGCTTAAGACTACTCTCATCTAATCTCTTCTACATTAACAACGGAAGCCCTTCGCCCTTCACTTATCTACTCAGTGTCTGCAATGATATGCTGTCCAATAACATAGTTCCTGACCTGTTTAACATCAAGTTTGGTGAGCTTAGGCGCATATTATTGCTGCATCAGAATGCAATCCCTTCATGATATTGACATGTCTGTGACATTGTCAAATACTTGTGTACTGTTTAATCCTTCACATGTAAGTACCTATTTGGTGTTTGTAAAGAGAATAAATAAATAAATAAATAAATAAATAAATAAATAAACACCAGAGTACTGGCAAATATAGAACACCCGAAATCAAGACTCGTAAGAGAGGCAATTTAAATGGCGAAGAGGCCTCACAGTCTAAACGCACGCAATGAAATCCAGAACTTATCGAATTGTTGGAAAATTCTATTAAACACCGTACCGGACCGGACCCGTCCAATAACAATTCAACCGGAAATAACAAATCAGCAGGCGGAAGGCGTGCCCACTGTGCGCCCATGGCCAATCACACGCAGCCGTTCACGGTGCCAACCGATAGGAGCCAAGCCGCGACTATATAACAGCGCGCGCGCTTCTGAAAATCTTAGTATTCAAGTAACTAGAAGCGAAAGCAGAAGGCTACGAGAATTATGCGAAACGACCTGAAGAGGGCAGGTGTGACTCTGCCGAAACGTCGTCATTTTACCATCGATCCCGGCAGGGATCAGTTATCAACTACGCGGATGAATTCCCGGAAACCATCTATATATATATATATATATATATATATATATATGGCCCGTTATGAGCCCTACTTTGATTAGCCATTTTTATTGAGGAATATTAATTATATTATTGTTATTTATTATATATTTTTGTTAATTATTTTATGTTATTAAATTAATTTGTATCAGGTGTAATTTAATTATTAATTACTTATTGTGTCCATTTTCTTCCTTTATTCTTTAGGAAATTTATATCATTGAATCTTCTTTAATTCTGTTATTATTTGTATTTTTTTTATTTACCAATTTAATCTACTAATTCAGTCAAAAATATATTTTTTAAATCATCCTAATATCGTTTTGAAATAGAATTTCTCTATCAATTTGTCATGAAATGAATGCAAATAACTGCAACAACGATTCTAGTAATACAAACAGTTTATTATAATCAAATTAGATCAAATATTTAACAATTATTACCACTACTAATCAATTATTATTATTTAATATTTGAGAAATTTCTAGTAACTTTTTTATGAATGAACTATGATTAAAGAAAAACATCAGCAAAATCAATCAAAACATAATTTAAATTACAATACCTTATCTAATTCCTTCACTTCTTTTATTCCTTAGCTATTTCTCTTGGTATTCTCAGGTACATGGTTCTGTTGCAAATTTGGCTACCAAGTTTTACTTAAATATGGTCCACATAGAATAATTACTATCATTTCCAGTTAAATAACCTTTTACCACAGTCCATTTCCCATATTAATTCTTTTAAATTACCTATTTTTCGGTTCTTCGTAATTATACCTATTAGTGTTTATGATTTCTGTCTTTCTATTACTTAGAGCTTATACAGGAGACAGCTTTTGGATCACTTCAATTGAAATGAACCACACTATTCAGATTCCCGTCACAACTTAAACATAAGATGTGAATTTCATGTTCTAAGCACTGAAGGTTTAAATAACCTTACTGTCGAACTATGGAGGGTTGAATGAAGGAGGACAAACTTATGTGGGTATAAAAATGAAAAAGTGTCCAGCGGACGTTTTCAAATAAGAAGTTCAACAATTGGCCAGAATGGCGCAAGTGTGACGACAGGGTAGGTTAGGTTAGGTCAACAGATTGAAATGCACAAATCCTACATTTAGAAGTGAAGTGGCTAAAAAAGTGAGAATGATGTAATTATTCGTTAAAATCGTAAATATAAGGTAGAAAATATGTTAAGTGAACTTCTCTTTGTAAATGGTTGTCTCCGTTTTTTGTAATCTCTGCAAGTGATATGAGTTTAAAGTGTGTTAATTGTGATATAAATTAATTAGTGTGTGCCCCAGTTTTAACTTTTTATGAAACTCATTGATTTTATAGTTGTTATTTTGTTATAAAATTTTTTGAAATAGTTAAAGAATGGAAAGAATTTGTATGTTTATAACGTTTTCATACTTGTTAACAAGTAGATGTTGGTGAATTGATGTAAATAAAAATTATTTATTTTTACATTTTTGTGTTCGTATTACATATTTATTTTGAAAAGCGTCCTTTTACAAAGTTGGTGTTTCTACTTCCTTCTTCACCTCTCTCGGGATAAAAGGTAATCAACAATTCTTTTCATCACTGAACAAACTGCTATAATTAAATTATTTCTTCTGTTATCATTATGTAACAAATCTCACTTCTATTTTAGTCTAGGATAGTTTCTCTTTCAAGGATTCTAACATTTTCACACACTGGTTTTCCATATATTTTTTCTTGTCTAGGTGGAGAAAAAGTTCCATTAGCTACTATTAAATGACTATTTTTGGCATCTTTCTGCTGTAGTTGTATTTTAAATATTTCCAAAAGTACGTCTGGTGAATTCCCCTGAGAAAATATCTTTAAAAGTTTGTTGAAGTTCTCGAGTTGGTGTACAATGCCATAATCAGCTTAGTAATTATGTAATAATGGGTCCTCCAGAGTTTAATTTATGTAGGATATTTATCTTGAATCCTAAAAAAATGTGCAAATAAAATTTTACTTGTAAGTCATTTTTGTCTATGTACAAGGTATTTCATTAACTTAACACTTTATTAATGTTAAATATAAATCTGGTTGTTGAACTGTGATGGTTAAATTTGAATTTTTTGGATGTGAATTCTTCCCATTAACCTAATGTTATTCACGTAGGTTGTTCGTAGAAAACTGACTTCTACGAACAAATTACCCGGTGGGTACCAGTGGCTCCCCCAAATTGAAACCATTTTGTGGACACTTTTTCTTACACAGAGTGTGTCCTCCTTTTACTCAACACTCCATATGTCGAACAAGAATATGTCTCTATAGCAACAAGAAATCAACAAAAAGGAAAGGAAGGTAACCTCTGATAATGCATGAATATTTTTACTTTGTCTGGCTTGTCCATTCATCTGGCTGAGATTTTTCAATTGTTTTTGTATTCTGTCCGACCTCACCTTGTTATTCTAGATCTATATAGAAATGTTCATTTTACCTAGCTTGTTATATATAAATGAAAACGTCTCTGAGTTTTAGTAACTTTTGGTTTCTTGTGAATTTCCTTATAAATGCTTTATTTTGATACTACTTTGATTTTAAAATTCTATCTTCAACATCACTTTATCATAACAATTTTTAAATAACCTTTGCTTATTGGCCTATTATTGTATTCTTGCGTTATATTATCACTACTTAACAAACTTTTAATATAACCTTTACTGAGTTTCCTAGATAATCTGTCAATATCATTTATTTTGCAATTATCTTTTTATTAAAACCAACTGGACTTATTTAGTTATAGACCAAGAGATTTGAGTTAGAAGTTCTACCACAATTTTCTATGTATTGCCTTCTGAAAAAAAGTAGGGTTACCATCGATTTTAAAAATGTTTAATTCTGGCCAACTATAATAATCAACAATTTTTTATCTTAAGATGATCAAAAATAATTGGCATGACGCCTGCTACATTTCTGGAGAAGTATAATAAAGATGAAAATTTTTCCCACAATTTTCCAGGTGAAAATTCATTTACCCCGTAGCAGGCGTCATTGCAATTTTGGTCTTTTTGATATAAATATGTTTAATTTGAACACGAGAGATGTAAAGACCGCTATCTAGGATTTTCGGGGAAACTAGCACATACAGGTTCCGAATCTGGAGCCGTTCCATGTAATTGCTGTTAGCAATAACTCCTAGGCTAGAATGTCAAGATGAAATTTTCAGGTTAACTTCATCTGTCATATAAAAAAGTGTTCGAGAGGACATTAAATTGTGGGAAGCGCAACTGATGAAGGTTCCCTAATCAGAAACAATATATATATTATATATATTGTCTTGCGTACAAAAGAATGACACCTAGAAGAGTGAATATAAATATGTTTAATTAATTTAATTAGCAGGACTCAGAAAATCATTCAAAATTAATAATTTTTCTTACATGTTTAAATTAAGTAAGACCTATTTTCCAAATTGCAAATTAAGATTTACTGTAAGTTTCAATCTTCTCAAATTACCATATTTCGGCCTACCAGAGTCGATTTCGTCATGTTGCCTTATATTTTGGGGCTTTTCAGCTCATATTGACAAAGTCTTCTCCACACATCTTACCCTGTATAACTGGTGTGCCCCCATTAACTAGTTACAAGCAATTTTTCTTTTAGTTTGATATTCAGACGGTCCATTGATTATATATTTACCTGTTAATAATAAATATTAAAAGGCAAGTAGCAGCAATTAACTACATCAGCCATTCTCTAGGCTGTTAGTTCGGCAAAATTTCCATATATATAGGAGGAACATGAGTTTTAATAAATATACGATAACTAGAGGGATGAGAAAAATATATTGAAGTTTGGAAAGGAACTCTATTCATATCTACCCAGAAAAGCATACTACTCGTATGAGGATTTTTTAAAGATGCTGAATGACGCGGGTGGAGATTGTTTTGACAAGGCAAAGAAATCATTTGTATTTGTAAGATTATTTGTAATTTTTTGTAAATGCAGTGATTTTAAATGTTGAAGCTCTATTTATTTAATTATTTACAATATTTAATAGACCTAGAAACTGCAAGCTCGACCTAATAAGAAACATAATTTTTGGCAAAAGAAATTGAGCGATGAAGCCCATTTTGAATTCAGGGGATTCAGTCATTTCACATTTTTGGGGAAAACAAAATACCCCTGTTATTGTCAAAGGACCATTATATTCGCATCGTGTCATATTTTGGTGTAGTCATTTGCGAGAAGGCATTATTCTTTTGAAGTTGATGCTGCAAATATGACTGGCTAGCTACAGTACATTAACTCACAAACAAAAGAGATTTTATATCTAGAACATATGGTTTCAAAAAGGCAGGGAGTAACGTGTCATATAGTAAAAAATACAATTCCTGATCCACCGATTTATCTTCTTCACGATATTCTCTAATCCACGATATCAACAAGTTTAATGGATTCGGTCTTTTTACATATATCTCAAAGATCCAATCTACTAGGCCAGATACTATTGAACAGTTAAATCACAACATTTATGTTGCTGTTTTAAAACTTTCAAAAACTAAGTAATGAAAAACGTAACAGGGAAGAATATAGGATTGGGCATTATGTGCTATTAAATTTCATATATTAATTGTAACATTGAAATAAAAGAGTAATATCAAAACTATAAATAATCTCCTTTAGCTTCCAAAATATTCAAAAAGTATACCTAACTGTTATTCATATTACCCACACTGTATATAAATTAAAATTCGAAATCTCAGTTACTTCAATAATATATCTAAATAGCAAACATGCTAATTTAGTTTACCAGTTATAAAATGGCCATTTAAATAAAGCTTGTAGAATGTCTCCAAAATCGTGAAATATCTAAACTTTATTGGTAATCGTTTCTGATAAAGATATTATTAATCTGATATGCAGATGAAAACTGCCGTTGATTGTTATCAGATATTTTGGTCCCTGCTTTGTTTTGTTTGGTAATAATTTAAATGTTAAGTTCGAAACTGTTGGCATTTACCAAATGAGTTATGACCACCCGTTGCTTATCAATAATTTAGTTAATTGTGTTGTAAACTATAACTGATAATAATCTTTTCATGTAATTTGGTTTATTGCATCTCCCGATTATTACGTGATATTTCAAAGGAAAGTAATTGGTCATCATTTCCTTATTATCGACTCTGGGTATTTGCTGATAGCTGGTAATGTTTGTGCCATTAGTTTGAACGTTGATGGTATGATATTGAAATGTTCTTTCTTTTTAACCTACTTATAAAAAGGAGAGTTTTCTGTTTTCTCCTTACGTTTGTACGTTAGGATGTTTTTCAGATATTGGGTTTAGTAAACATCTCTGTTTAAAATAATACAGATTTCTAACCAATAGTTTTTACTTATGAGTACTCATTAGTTTACATAACGTTTGTAATACTTTGTTTGTTTCAACCATTCAGACGTAAAATTAATTAACAATTCGGTTTGTAAAATTCGAAATGCATTATATTTTAATTAATAATTCACTGATAATATATTAATAATAATGTTGATATTGAAATGCATCAAGATCGTTTTGTTAACAACTATCCACAAAAGTATTATATACGAATTTATAGCTCAGTTTGCAAAGGACTAATGTTGCTTTTTCCGTTGCACCTCATTTTTAATATTGACATAAATCATTATTAAAAAAAATATAACTGACTTCCACCTATAACTAAAAAGCTAAAAATAATTATAACAAAATACAACTCTAGCAAATAAATAACACATTCAATGTTGTTAGGTACCTACCCAGGAAGTAAAAATGTAAACATTAAAAGGTGCTCATTCTGTACCAATTAATTACCTACCAATCTTGTATATTTTTGAAGTCGGTGCCAAGCAACAATTAAGTTTGATAAAGTAGTAGATAAGTACGCAATGAAAGATTTTTGATTTGCTTGGCTCCGACTTCAAAAATATACAAGATTGGTAGGTAATTAATTTGTACAGAATGAACACCTTTTAATGTTTACATTTATTACTTCCTGGGTAGGTACCTGACAACAATGATTGTGTTATTTATTTGCTGGCGTTGTATTTTGATATAATTATTTTTAGCTTTTTAGTTATAGGTGGAAGTCGGTTATATTTTTTTTAAGAATGTTTTATTTTCAATTTTTTAGCTTATTTGAACTCGTAGTTTTAATTCCTTATTTTTTATTTTTGTTGTTTGTATAACATTAATAGACAGGACTAGGTAACACCGAAAGTCTCAACATTACACAATGATACATTTTCATTTAAATTGACAGGTAAATGTTTACGTACAAAATGACTAGTACGCGTTGACTTAATAAGCCCAAAATATATTTATGGCTTATGGATCACGCCATGTAACCTTTCTTCAACTTTTTTTGACAACCCTGTATACCTATAGATGATTCCATTCCACCCTATGTACTAACCAACCTGTACATACGACTGCCCATGGACAAGCATAAATTTGTTAGCAGCCTTCTGTAAACTATAGGACGGGGGAGATTCCATCCCATAGTTATGGAGCCAAATCCGTCCTATATTTCAACCATAGTATGTAACTCCTTGTGGGCTACCACAGAAATTATTTCATTTTTAACATTATATATTATCGCCCTGTGTAACATTAATTCCTCTCCAAACTTTATGCAACTTCTTATGGGCTATAAAATAAATAATTTTTTAATCACACTGTATGAATATAATTCAACTCCAGCATATATTTCAACCATCCTGCATATGATTTGTTTACTTCCACATAATATAACAGTTTTTTAATTACCCTATATAATTTTAATTTCACATTTTTCAACAGTTTTATACCACCAAACGTTCACTCCACCCTATATTCCAACCATCCTGTATATACGGCTGGCTGGCTGGACCACTCCGTCTTATATTTCAATCATCATATAAATGCAACTCCTATCACTTTACTTTGTGATTTTGTTTGCTTATAAATAAACACCGTTTGACATGTGTTATCACTGAATTTTCTATTAGGCCGGTAGAATGTGACAACCAAAAGCAAAATGGAAACATTTTCATTTAAATAGGTATTTGCCTGGTATACAAACAAAACGAGCTTGGTACTCACTGATTTAAGGAGCCGAAAATACTCGTACTATACTTTACAACCTATATGCTTGAGATTTGCATAGAGAATTTTCAAATTCGCAATTAAAACTTCCAGTGCCGAAAATTCTCGCACTATTACCTTGGAATTAGAATATTAATGAGCAAATGTACCTTATGTCATTTAGATAAAAATTTGTATAAGAATTTTGAAATTTTTGGCGATTTTCTGCAAAACTACAAGTTTCACATCGCAGAAAAGTATATGAGATCACCTAGGGATCTTCTTTAATCATCCATAAGGAGTTTTCGATAAATCGACCGATATGTTCGGGATAATGGTCGATTTCCATGCACAAATTTCATCACTTTGCCAATAGAATTCTTTTCCAAAATTTGAAGTTTCAACAATCAATACTCTATTAAACAAGACTATATTCATACAAAATGGTTCACCACAGGAGAAGAAATCAGGTAACATACATATAAAAAAATCGCTACGAATTGATAACCTCCTCCTTTTTGGAAGTCGGTTAAAAAACAACAAAATTATGTGTTAACATAGACTTATACTAAAACACTATATTAGGGGTATTTTTTGAAAATACCATCACACTTGGATTTCAGGTTCCATATTCACCTTCACTTTCGATTACTTTATTTTCAGAAAAATAAATCCACTACTTTTACAACAGCTAACTTCGATTGATACCAATCACACGGCATATAAACTAATTTAAACTGAATTAACTGAAATCTACAACTGCCCTTTTATAATTAGCATGTAATTTTCCCATATTTTCGATGGTCATCTCGTTGTTGTCGGAGCATTCTTTGAAAAGTTTCCTTGGCGGAATGATTAATTTAGAAGTTTTGTTAATTTTTCCATGGGCGACGTAAAATGAATTTTATAACAATAGTATAAATGTAAAAAAGGTTTTAAAGTGACAGAATCTATCTAATTAGTTGCTTATTTGAGCTCGCTCACCCGTGTATTAAACAGTTTAACTATAATTTATCTTAATCTTTTCCTTTGCGGATATTCCTCCTGCTTAGAGATCTTCACTTATTGACTATTATATATTTGTTACATATTTATGACTAGATGTTTTCACATGCTTTTATCGATATATGGGCATTGCAGAGGCCAGATAAGGGCCATATAGCTTATACATATTTCATACAAAGAGTGTAAAATAGCTTTATTCCAATAACCAGAGCAAAGCTTATTATAGATATAAATCATAAAACTACACCACTAGACCCTTCTCAAGAGTAAATTCATATTTTTCCGTAATATCCCGGTTTATCACCTCCGGTGGTCATAAAAAGCATTTGAGAGGACTTTCTTTGACATAATTTTACCCCATATATTATGCGCAATAGTTTTTCCTGGCAAATTTCTTAAGATATCAGAATAGCAAAAGTCTTGCACTAACTCTAATTTACGAGGTAGAGTTTATCAAAAATATTTTTAAAAGAATGCCCTTTATATCTCAGGCAACTAAATATGTATGTAGTATATAATTCACCTTTCTACTGTTCAGGAATGTATACTATGGCTGCAGTTGGCTCGGGATACTGATAATTCGCTTTTTCTGTTGTTTTTGTATTCGGTTAGAATAACATGTTGCAAATAAGAACAAATGTTAATTGCTTCCTTCACAATTTCTTATTTATGTAGGCGTATTTATTTCATAGTATAAATGTATAAGTATTTGATGATAGTTTCAGTCTTTACTTGATGAAAATTCATTTTAATATTGTATTAAAATAAACAACACACTGATGTAATTTTCACTTAAATTTATTTACTATTGACAATTGTTTCACCAGGTGGCTTCTTCAGAATACAACGTAAGACTGCCAGTAACCTGGTGAAACAATTGTCAATAGTAAATAAATTTAAGTGAAAATTACATCAGTGTGTTTATTTTAATATAATAGTATAAGTATTTCTCTAACAGTAGATAATTTTTTTATATACGGGTTTAATAAAAAATTAACAAAAATCTAAACCCTTTATAAAAGTATATGTTACATTGCATTAAATAATAGCTCTTTTACTTTATATTCAAAGTAGAAGTTAAATCAAGTGTCAGAATTGTATTTTAAATCAGGAAATTACAAGAGAGACTATACAAATCTTTGTCTTGTCAGTTATTCGGAATATAACCAGTTTTAAATAAATGTTAGAGTATACAGATGGTAATGCTATTAAAAATTATACCAGAAAAACGCAAGGCTTAATATTATTGTGGATATGAAAACTCACAAAAAAAAACAGATAAAAAATCACTTAAATTTTCCAGATTTGAACAAGAAAGTAAAAAACATTCTACACTCTATTTTTTAAACCTCGTTTTAGCAAATAATTTACCAAGGATTTCGTATTTTCAGGTTTGGGATTTTCTATAAAGTCTTTAACAGCTAATTTTAGTGATGTACATGCTGCCTACGCTGTTTAATTTAAGATTATAATAACGATTTTTTTGTAGTCTATTAAATATTCTTTTTTTTATTTGAGTCGATCATTTTGAAAATAATGGAATTTAAATATAAAAAACCTTCACCATTTTGATTCAGTACCTAAAATCACAAAATTCCTAATTAAACCCAGCCACATATGTATTAATTAGTACGCTACATTGCTATATCAAACCTATTCAAGTTCCCACAGCCAAATACAGTTCCTTTTTGCTTGTCAGTAGTCCATCTCTGCCACATTCTAACACCAAGGATGATGTCCGGACAAAATTACTGAGTAACAATCAATCCTGTTTTCCAATTTGTAGTTAAATGACACCAGTTTTTTAGCGTTCCCTATATACAATATTCGGATACCCTTATAATATCTCTCCGGATTTCTGCCTCTGTTACATCACAACAAATTTATCCTAAACTACTGGACGGAAGGGGTTAAAATTTGGAATCAATGTATAGTTTGGTGATTGGATCAGGAGTACATATCGTAAAAGAAGAAATTTTGATTTTAGGGGTACTTCTGGGGGGAAAACTAAAAAAATCGACCGTTCCCCCCTGATATCCGAAAATACTAAGCCAAAAATTTTGAAAAAAAAAGAAATATAGAACGTGGCCCGAACTTTACAGCAAAAATAAGGAGAACCCATTAATATTAATTTAGGGGGGGGGGGTCAAATTATAGAATTAAATGAAAATTTAAAAATAATTTTTTTCTCAATGTAATACATCAAATGAAAGGTCCCATTCTGAGGAACACAAATATGTTTTTTTCACATTAAAAAAAATATTAACGAAAATATATCAAAATTTATCTACTCCCCCCTCCTTATCACCGAAACTATAAAACGTAAAGTTTTGAAAAAAATTAGAGGTATATTGTCTGACCTGGAAAAATAAGCAGAAACCTTTACTTTTAATTTTGGATGGCAAATTACAGAATTAAATGGAAAATATAAAATTAAAATTATTTCCAACGCATCATGTTATATATCAAATGGAAAGGCTCATTATGGCGAAAACAAATATATGTTTTTCATATTTTTAAAGTAAATTAATTAAAATATATTAACAAAAATATAAAAAAAAATCCCGTTCCCCCCCTTATCTCCGAAACCATAAGCTGTAAAATGTTGAAAAAAAAATAGAGGTATAGTCACCTGAACTTTACTGGAAAAATAAGGAGAAACCCCTAATATTGATTTTGGGGGGCAAATTATAAATTTAAATGGAAATAAAAAATTATAATTGTTTCTAACGGATGAAGTAATATATCAGATCACAGGGCTCATTATGACGAATACAAAAATATTTTTTAAATTTTTTTATGAATAGTTTAAGATATATTAAAAAATATTTAAAAAAATTACCCATTCCGCCCTTTATTCCCTAACCATAAGACCTAATGTTTTTTTGTTTACGGGTAAAATACGAAGAAATCCCTAATATTAATATTGGGAGCCAAATTATAGAATTAAACGGAAAATATATATATATTTTTAACCCATTATGCAATACATCAAGTGAAAGGGCTCATTATGAGCAATACAAATATATATATTTTCATATTTTTGAAATTAATTGTTTACAAGATATTAACATAAAGATATAAAAAATTCTCATTTCTCGCTTTATTTCCGAAACCACTCTACCTAAAATTTTGAAAATAATCAGGGGTACTGGGACTCACTTGAAATTTATAAGAAAAAATATTAGAAAACCCCCATAGTAATTTTAGGGAATAATTATCCAATTAAATGGAAAATAAAAATTCAATTTTCAAACGCATCATGTAATATATCAGATAAATGGCTCATTATGTGGATTACAAATATATTATATTTTTAAATCATTTGTTTGAAAGAAATTAACAAAAATATTAAACATCGACTTAATTCCAACTTTAGAAACTACACTACTTAAATTTTGAAAAATATATTTTTTTTGTATTTTTAAATAATTTAAACAACAGATTTAATAATTTATAATTTAAAACTTGACCGATCTTGCCCTCTATCTTCCAATCTACAGAGCCTCAAAATTCAGACAGTAGATTATAAAATGTTAATTTTTGGGGGCCAAATTAGAAAATTAAATACATATGTATTCTTATAAAAATCAAGCAAATCCTGAAGCAGAAAAAATAAAAAGTCTATGTGTGGAAAATGAAAATGTATATTTCTTATAAATTTAAAACGCTTCCTTTAAAAGTTATTAGGGTAAATATAAGAAAATGCACTCATTCCCTGCTTGTCTGAAATTGGAATATTAGAATCTTGAAGTTGGTACGGAACCCTTAATATGCGAGTCCAACTCGCACTTGACCAAATTATTTTATTTCCTCCTTATCTCTCTTGTATATCAAGCCAACTTTTCAGTTTTCCCGTGAAGAAATTTTCGTTTCAAATAGTTTATTAATTTTTTTGCCTGTTCATTGGGGTTTTCTCTCCTTAATTTTTTTTCCTGCAACAGGTAAGTATTTAAAATTGTATTTGGAGAACAAAGTGTAGTAAGGCAATTTCGTAAAATTGCCCGGATAACTATCTGTCCGTACAGAAATTCTTCCTCACAGTTATTCTGACAGACATGTCTCAAAATGATCAACCAGTGTTCCTGTATATAAATAGTGTATTGTATATTGTGTAATACTTATGTGTTTGGGGACGGTTCAACTCCGACTCTGGAGTCGTTGTCAATTGTTTTGTTGAGTAATTCGAGGTTTTTTTTAAAAAAAATTCGCTCTGAGGGGGATTTTGTTGGTTGTCAAAAAATTGGACAGTGACAAATTTTTTGACAAACAACAAAATCCACGTCAGATAGTTTATTAATAATGTAACACTTCTATATTAAAAAACAAAAACAAAGATTGCTGCAATTTTAGGAAATAAATTTGGCAAAATTTAATAGTTTTTCACGTTACAGTGAATACCACGCCGTTGTTGTTATTCACATTTTCGTAAAACCGATTTTTTTTCGTTTTTAGCAATTATTTTCAAATTAATACAGATGTTATCAATTTATACATTTAAAAACACTATACGTGTCCTCAGGAAATTTGGGTTTAGCAAAACAAACACTAGTATAACTTACCCAAAATTGTCGGCATTATACTTGGCAGATTTTTAAAAATAAACAGTGAGTGATCTTTATTTTGAAAATCGTAAAAACCCATCAAAAGATTTACGAAGGTGGATATAATTAAATTGCACTCTCATCACCCCAGAGCTTGCTAATCTTTTTTTTAAATAAAAGTTATACATCGTTTTTCTAATCTCTGATGTTATTGAATATTAATTAAAATAGATATTTTAAAAACTTTAGGCTATTACGAAAAGGAAAATGAAACTGACAATGAATTTTTAATCATTTTATTATAACAGATGTTTGATATGGTCTCCATTATATTTTTTAGTGGAGAAACCATTGGCGTTGAAACAAATGGGGTTGCCACTTTAAAAAAATGATTGACATGATTCTCGAGATTGCCGAATACGGTACCAATTTCTGAGCACTCAGTATAATTTTTTAAAACAGTTTCAAAGATTTACGAAGTTCAAATTTTATTCCATCAAATTTTGGCAATTTTGACCTGACCCTCTTTGTTTTCAAAAATTATCTATCAAAATTTTCAGAAAATATTAACTAGGTTTCAGCTAAAGCACTTCAGACATAGGATATTTTCAATAACATCGTAGATTCTAAAAATGCTATAAAAAACAGGGTATTTCATTTTAGAAAGAAAACTGAGGTCCACTCCCTGTAGGGGGGAACCTGAAAATATTTTATCTGAAACCAGCTCCTCGAAAAAACCCCATATACCCATTTCCAGGTAAATACTCCCAGTAGTTTTCCATATTCATATCGTTATACATATATACATTTCTTGCATGCGCAGTTCCTCCCGTCCCCAGGTAGGTAATGCACACAACCGATTAACCACTCATCCATCCTATCTATATATCTATGTAAAATATTGACGTGAATCAAACACTTCATGAAAAATGGATCATTAGCTCTTGGTCTATATAGCCTGTTTGACGAAGAGTACTATTTCGAAATGTAATTTTTCATGTGCGCTACTGCGCATCACTTCTCACAAAGCAAGAAACTTGTTAATCTGTTTCTTTAAAAGAAAAAAAAATGCTAGTAAATGTCTTAGCTTCTTTTCATAGTTGCTTCAGTATAATTAAGTGGTTATTTTTCTTATTCGACAAAATGGTTTACACACAGTAATAATTGTGGTAGATAAACTGCTCGTAATTTCAATGAGAGACTACCAGAATGACTTGTATGGCATAACTACATCACTGAACCGTAAAGCAAATTCAACGAAACGTGATCCGTGGTTCACCAGAAATGTTAGCAAAGAAAAATTGATGACCTTGAAGTTACTGTATTACGACATGTTGTAATGGAACCGACAAATCTTTGAGATAAATTGCGTTAATACCAGGTGTTCCACGAAATTATGAGACGTAGTAAGTTCCACCGCTACAAAATCAGATCGGTTCAAAAATTAAATGAAGACGACTTTGATAGAAGAATACTTGCTTCTTTGACGAAGCCTCATTTTATTTAAATGGTAAAGTAATCGTCATTACTGCCGATACTGGAGTAACATTAATTCACAGAGACTCATATTCAGCGAAATGTGTGGTCAGGAATCCGAGCTAAACATGTAGTTGGACCCTTTTTCAAAGATGGCACTTTAAATGGAGATAAGTATTTAGACTTACTTGCAAACGCTAATAGAAGACGCACTTTTTTTCTGCACGACGGCTCCCCACCACATTGTCTTGCCAGTTACAGAGTTTCTGGATAATCGATTTTCTGATAAATGGATTGGAGACGAGGTGCCATTGAGTGACCACCATGTTGCCAGATATGAACGCCTGGATTTTTTTCTTTGGGATCTTTTAAAGACCTGCATGTGTGCTACTCAATGACTACTAATATAAATGGCACTTGTATATACGACAAAACGAAAAATGAGTTGTAACATGATACAACAATAGCAAGAGACTCAGATATGTTTATTTACAAATATTCTGGCTCCAACTGTGGCGTCCCGTCAACATTACATTAAATGTTCATTACAAAGATGTTTAAAATCATTAAAAGGTGTACACAATAACAAAAGAATGTTTTATGGCTTAATTACCAACATGTAATATTCATTATGAATACATTCATTTATGCACGCAAAATGTAGTTTTATTTTGAGCTTAAATAAAACTCAATTTCTAAGTTAATGATTTGACACTTACCGGTAATTGGGTAAACGAATATGCCGTTTTATTGCATATAAAACACTGAAATACCATTTTATTATTGTTTTTTTACACTTCAAGAAGATAATCACTGCTCCCAAACAAGTTTCAACACCAAAAACGGTTAAAATAATGTGAATTTTGAGATTAACCTCTAAATCAAAATCTAAATAAACACAAAAGTATTGCATCGCACTGTTGCGTGCTGATCACTAAAGTCCGGTAAAGATGCAAAGCATCGGCATTCAGTCCTTGCCTACAATGCCTAGATTTACGTCTTATTGGTTACGATAGAAATATGTTTGGTATCGGCAAGGATCTGTTTACTATATTCCGGCAAACATCTTTGAACCCATTTTTAATATAAACAGACATGTCAATTTATATTAGTAGTCATTGATGTTACACCTCCAGAGTCACTGGATGATTCGAGACATCGAATCCAAGAAGAATGTGGCTGACTTACCCCAGATGTTTATCACTGTCTTGCAGTGGATGGACATCATTTCTAACATCTCTTATCATTAAAGGATTTAAAATCCATTCATTTCATTTCATTTTTCAAGTCCTAATAGCAAAAAGTTTTTAAAATTATAAGCGAATTATCTATTTTAATTAATATTCATCAATAACATCAGAGATCAGAAAAATATTCTAGAATCACTTTTTAATTCGCAAATTCTTTAAATATTGATGGAAAATCAAAAACGACACATCGCTGAATACCTTTTTAAACATGTTTTAAAGAGAGGTATCATTTAGGGTGGGGTTCCATTAAAAAAGATTGTAAATCACTAAACCAAAACAACTTCAACTAATACACTATTTTTTCCAATATACTTGAGAAATAGTAATTTTGAAAAATGCATCAGTTTTGATTTGGTTATAGATTGTGTTGTGTGAAACATTTGCATAAAAGTCTTCACCTTCTTCATCTTCACAAAATATATTCTTGAATTTGTTGATAAACTATGATTATCATCCCTCCTTACAAGTTTTATCCATTTTCCGCATTTACTCAATTTTGGGAACATATATATAAATGAACCTCAACATCATTTTGCGTTAAAATTTTAAATTCAGTTGTGTATGTGAAATACATAATAGTTATTTGAAATTTCAATCAGTTCAGTGAAGCCCAGTTGAAGAAGGTTCTCATCTAGAAGCAATATGTCATAATATATTTGTTCAATAGATTAAAAAAATCTCTCTCTCAACGGTAGATTTACTACCGCAGAGTCCCACCATGTATCCCCTATTTTTTTTTGTCACACTTCAGTAGTGATCAGCGTGAACAAAGGTACCTTTTAAAATACGACACGTGTATTAAACAGTGATATGGCTGTGGCTAATAATGAATTGAATTTATTGCTGGTATCATGACGGAAACAGATTTTTTCTCTCGTATATAGTAGAAAAATGTCAGACTAAGACTTGTGTTGGCCTTTTGCTCCACATTGTTATCAACAAGATACATATTTGAACAAAGCTAATGTGGAAGAATTACCGCCCATATACTGGCAAGACAATTTTTAATTAAATCTATATAATTGTTTTTTTTTTAACAGGTAAACCTTTATTAATAATTATCCTCGCCCTCTTTTTGAAACATTTGTAATTTAAAATGGAGGGAATTCTCGCCAATTAAAGCTTCAGTTGTCAAGTAACGGCCTATTCCCACGGATGGCAAAGGCAAGGCACGGATCCGTCGGTAACAGGCAGTGGTACACACAAATTGGAAACTGGACTTTGCCTGCAAACATACCGCCGACTGACGGTCGATTCCGATCGCATTTCCTCCATTCGAACTTCTGAACCATTAAGCCGGTATTTGGGTATAAATCATGCTTTAAACAGAGACCTAAGTTTTAAATAAGTTATTTTACAGAATACAGTATATTAGTGCTAAATAATTTGAGATTGATACTTAGTGGGAATTTAGTAGATAATTGATACATTTGTATCTATCAAATATTCAAAACATCTTTTTTTCTATTAGTAAATATCTTGACAGGTACGCATATTAGCATAATCGTAGGAACATGTCGATTTTGATATCTGGTTCTGTGATCAGCCAAGTTTATTGATCAGATGTGCTTGCTGTGCGTGTACAGCCTGCCTCTTTATGGTATCATTTTTCTCAAATACCTGCCTATTGGCATAAATACCAACATAAAGGTTGGAAGGTTTTCAATGTCAAATTTAATCCCAGGAGCCAGGATTCTCATTTGTAGGGGCCTAGATCTCGTTGGGGAGAAAGGGGCTTGAGGTTACTGGAGGTTGATTTTTAGCACAATACACACTAAAAGAGCATACGACTCACATGATTTGGGGGGGGGGTTCCAGTAACAATATCGGGTAATATCCCCATACAAAAAATGGGTCGACATGAAAAAAAGTTGGTGGACGGTCGACTTAAGTCGGTATCTGCTATTATGTGGCAATGAATCAGATATTGTTTTTTGTATTAGCAGAGTGCTAAGTGAAAATGGTAAATAAGGTATGGTGATATATATAAACATTAAAATCGGTTCAAAAGCAGTAACAATACCGCGTAAAATCCACACACACAAAAAAAATTGAGTCGACATGAAAAAAAGCTTGGGGACGCCAGACTTAAGTCGGTATCTGCTATTATGTGGCAATGAACCTGATATTGTTTTTTGTATTAATTTTTAACGAACACTCATCAAATCACACCACATCCATACTAATTTTTCGCTGCAGTATTTAGTTATGCATTTCCCGCCATCAAATAATCCTTTGGAAATGTTCTTTCTTATAGCGAAAATTTCTTATATGTTATCAATGGCTTTGCATTAATAACTTTCGCATTAGAAATGTCACCAGTCCTCGAAAGTCGAAATACGAACCCTCAAAGTCAACATTCGCACGCTTCAAAAAATAATTCCACCTCCAAAAATATATTAAACCAGACAGACTGACACCACACCCTTGTTTACCTTCATCTCACATCCTCATAAAAACTGTTTTCGTCTTATCCTGGAGCATCCCTCTTTCGCAGCTTTCCAGGAACACTTCGTATTCATTTGCATATCAACTGCTTTTCTGACGTTAAATATTTCCACCTTATTACCCAGAAATAGGAGTCATTCGTGTTATTCGAGTACATCATTGGATGAGACTTGACACGAATCAATGAAGCCGACAGTTATTGGGTTGTAAAGTTTATGTCCTTGACTATCTTCAGGAATTTCAATTGCATATTTTAAAGTATTTTATTATATATTACGAGTACATTGGTTAAACTAGACACGCAGTTTTCGTTCTCTAAACACTTTTTATGTGTATTGAAACACAATCAACTCTTTACAGCCGTCGTGTTATTAAATAATGCTTTATATACAAGATTGACCTGGATAAGCGGGTCCTGGATATGTCAGAAACCTTTTTTATTGACAATTAATATGAGTTAATTTATTTCTGAGACTTTTCCAATCTTTCTATCTGAGACTGGATTTTTTAGATGTTTGCCTTTGTAATTGAAGCAAACGCTTCGTAGTGGAAACCCACACTCACAGATTTGATAATAGATGTAATGCCAAAAATTCACACCAAACTTCCTTGATCTTGAAATACCCATACAATTTAAATTTCTATGTAAGAAACAGGGAACAGTATTTATATTAGGAGTCTCTTCGTTTATAGAAATCAATAAATATAACAACCAATTAATTTACAACACCAGCACAAAATTTGCTTTTCGTTCTAATAAACATTTCGATTCCCTGTCATATTTTAAATTAGATAACCACAAAAAGGACAATGTTAATTGCAATTAAATTTGTGTGCTGACTAAGTTCATATTATGAAGTAAACATTTTGTATTAAGACGTGTATAATAACTGAAATTAATATATAATTATTTTCATTTTGTAAGGCTTTGTTTTAAGGTTTTAAATGCCATACTTACATAAAGGTAACCACTACTTAACCTCAAAATATACTGTCTATGAACGAACACACTTTACCAGGAGGTTCTAAAGAAAAATATAGTGTGATAATGGATCGTCAGAGTCTACTATTGAGGTTTAGATAATAAAGATTTGTGGTAGGAATTACACCTAGAGAATTCGTCTCTAGTCTAAGGTAAGAGAAGATTGAAAATGTGATCCTTAAACTAGTACAGAGGCTGTTCTTCTTGATTTACTTGGAAGATAGTGATATAGTTTTGGCTGATAAAGGTTTCCCAGTTTCGCACAATGCTAACCGAAAATGGTGATTATCCCTGTTTTCTTAGAGGGTGGCTCTGCATTTTATTTACTGAAATTGGGGATACATTTTCAATTGCCAAAGCAAGAATACAAATTTGTTTTATTGTATATATAATCAGTATGTTAGTCAATCAGTATACGCTTGTAATTAATGTTCCAAATAGGCCAAATATACTTTAACATTTAGTTCAGGCAATACCATACGTTGTGTTAATAATTCATTTTAACCTATCTTAATGTAAAATACTTACTTTTCACAGAATCTTGTTGCAAATATTAAATTATCTTTTTTCTAATAAAACTTATTGTAATGTTTTTCTTTTCACACTCGAGTTCAGTTCAATTCTTGGATTTTTTAAAAACACAGTTCAACTCACTCTAATTTATTTCCACTACTTTAACACAATTTATATTCACAGAACTATTTACAATTTATCTCTAATTAACTATATGACCGTCGAATACTAAATGAATGCTTCCTCAGCTCTTCATATTTATATATTTCTTCTCGAAGTTCTTCAGAACATCAAAGAGTCCCCGTGTCCGAATTCAAAAATTCCCGGACAATTGGTGCAAAATGTAGTGCTGCACCATCCTGCTGAAACCACATTCTTCGTCTTGTTTCTCAATCAACCTCTTCTAATAATTCTGGCAAACGGTCTTTTATTAACTGAACCAACGTTCCGCTCAAAAAAGTCCAGAATCCAATCAAATACACATTTATAATTCCACGCCATGCTATAATAATGCTGCTGGTCTATAGCTCGGTACCAGTGAAGATTTTCATTTGACCAATAATGAAAATTGTGCCTGTATAATTGTCCATCGCTGCAAAATTTAGGTTTGTCAGAAAAAAAAGTGAACATTAGAAACATTATCAAGTAAAAGGTAATATTTTTACATTTCAAATAACGTTCCTTTTAACTTTTTGTTGTAAAGTAAATTCTGAATTCAATCTCAACTAACGAGGTTTTTATTACATTTTAAAGTAATATTTTAGTTCAACTTTTGTGTTAATTGTAGTTTTTTGGCTGACGAAGAAATAAATGATTTCGAAAGTTCTCAAAATTTATAGTTAAATAGTATACTTTTATATATTGGCTGCTTCCCGATAGCATTTTAGAATTTTGTACTTCTTTACAGCTGTGATTTCCTTTCCAGTTTATATATATATATATATATATAAAGATTAATTTATATATATGTATGGGTATATATGTAATATGGGTGTATATATATATATGTATGTATATATATATATATATATATATATATATATATATATATATATATATATATATGTTTTGGGTGGTTTCCGGGAATTCGTCCGCGTGGTTGATGGTCGAGAATTACATAAAAGCAACAAGCCGCCGACCTCGATGCGCCAGCCGAACATTTCGACTTCACAGAAATATCAGAGGAATGTCCCTTCCACGAATTATCAGATGAATTCTGGTCACATTCCCCCTCACTAAGACCATTTCGTCTCGGAATGTCCCAGAATCTATCCTAGTGTGACGATATTTGCAGATCTCTCCATTTCGACACCAAGTATCAAGCGAAGAGAAGACGAGAAGAACACACAGCCACCAAAAAATTAAAGATCTAAGACACGTACACGCCCACAGAAGGGTAAAATCCGCTAAATATAATTGAAAAGATTGAGCCACGAATCACAAATAAGACAGTTTGCTGTACTACCAATAAGGTAAAACAATGGAAACAAACCAAAGCCAAGCTATCCCAAACAAGAAGACAGCGATTATGCTGAAGGAAAACTGCGTTAGCGTAAGAATCTGGGTAATTCTCAACGGGTAGTAATTTTCTCAGTAATTTTCTGAAGGGCAAATCCAGATCCTGGGCTCGCGCAAGGGTGTGTGTGTATGAATTTCCTATTATTTACCTGCAAATGCAGATTGCAGATTCAAAACTATTGATACGTTGCGAGATCAACCAATTCAAGACGACGGAAGTCCAAGGAAACTTCCACAAACGAGATACATTGTTTACCAGCATTAGACTACAAGTCTCATATTTCCTGGTTTACATTATCTTGAGTGGTATCATCTGTGTAACTAACAAACTGTGTATAAACAAGCCGATTTTATCATTCTCTTAATTTGTGCTTCGATTTGAAACTTTACATCATTATTAGTGCACCGATTAAAAACAGTTAATATTTCTTGAGCAGCTTCCGTTCGTCAAGATGGCCAACTTTTTCGTCTGAGACAATTTTCGGAAGAGGTAAAAGTGTTATTACTACACCTTATATTTTTAGTTTAAGCTGACTTCGCCTGGGGTAGACAATTTGGTGTTTTATTTTAATATAAATATTGTTAAAAAATTTAAAAAAATTTCTAGAAACCGATCGCAACGGCACTTACCCGGTCAATTTGTAAATGTTAACCATTCCCAAAACCCAATTAAACACATACATAAAAGTTTCATAAAAATCGGCTTAACCTTTAGGAACTAGAAAAACCCTACAACCCGATCGCATTGCCCCCCCCCTATTATTTAAAATTTCAAAGTCCAACCCACTCAAATATACAAAAATTTCATTGAAATCGGTCCAATTGTTAGGTTTTACAGAAATTCCTAGAACCCGATCTCGGCTCCACCTACCCTGTAATTGTCCTACAGATGGCTCAGATGGCTAGTCCTATGCGCGGAAATTGTTAAACTGACTTCCCTATTTTTTCTTGGGACTGTAGTGCAGAACATCATTTTGGTAATGTTCTAGAAAAAGGTTGCAACGTATTTGCAATTGTATCTTTACTTACATTACTTTTGGGCAAATACATTTTTGTGACACTCTGTGACAGCGTTACTTTTATCTTAGTGCCTACATTGGCAACCCGTTTTAGATGGTTTTATTAAAATTGCTATTAACAGTTAAAACAGTCTTGAATTTATGTAGTATGTTCGTTCCTGGTGGTTAATCTGATATTTGTTCTGAAAAATAACTGTTCTTCTCTATGATTTTCGCTACAGTCAACATAACTTCAAATTTTTCAAGGTAATAAAGATACTAGTCCTATTACTCTAGGGAAGTTAGTATTTTCATTTGCAAAAAAATTCCACAGGTGTTTGGTTGGCTTTTCTTAAAGAATGTATACAGCTTTACAGATAAAAACTGTTGTTAACAAATTTTTATTCCTTAATTAATTATACCGAGTGATTAAAGTTGCAAAAATCGCAATTTTAGGAGTTTTTGTAACTTTTCAGCAACTGTTGTTTTATATATAGCCATATAGCCTATTGGATAATTAGTTATTGAGTTATTTGGAAAAAACTGTAAAAAATACGCATTTTTCAATCATCCATAGTTATTGAATAAGATACGTTGAAATTGTGAACCCCGGCAGAATCTTTCAATTCTACAAAATAAATAACTTGTAAGAATCTCAAATTTACAGCTCACAAGGTTTTCTTGCAAAACTGATTTTTTTCCAGGAATTTTGATTTTACGTGAAGTTTACAATGCTCCCATTTTGAGCCAATATTTTAACCACTTAAAAGGAATACATCAATTATTAGATCATTCAGTACAATTCCCCATTAATTAATTTTATACTTATTTTTTTTTATTGTCTGTAAAATCAGTTTGAAAACCTGCATTTTGGTATTCGGGTTTCAATAAAATGTACTGGTGGGAGAAGCACCTTCCCCTCATTTTACTACTTTGTTTCAAAACTCTGACAATTAAAGTCTGCAAAACAATTACGAGGGTACCTAATATATATGAACAGAATTTTTTTCATATATTTATTGAATAACATTATACAGAAATGATTGATTTAGCATTTCTCAATATGCCCACCTGGGTGATCTACACACTTTTCCCAACGAGAGTTGGGAGTTTCATTATCCTTTGTTCATAGAATGTTTGAGGACGACTTACAACTGGACTTCCTCATTTCTTCCAAGTTGTTTTAATCCCGGTAATTCTTTCAGAGGCAAGTCAGGGCTATAGGGAGGGTGGTCGAGGGCTTCTCATTTCTTGCAGGGTATTCCTTTTTTTTGTTTCACATACGCGGCTTTGGCCAACCGTAACAATTGGGAGTAGTAATCCACATTCACTGTACGTTGGGCATGTAGAAAATCGATCAGTAAATTTCCTTAGAGTCAAAAAAAAATCATTGCAACGACTTTTGCAGATGAGAGGCCAGTTGATCAATGATAATTGATTGAACACTTCCATAACTGGCACCAAATTCTGAGGAAATTCTTCCACTGTTAATCGGCGGTCAGGTTCTATAAGCTGTCGAACACTATTGGCATTGTCAGCTGTAAGGCTTGTCCTTGTGCGTCGATCATAGTTATCATTCTCGTACACCCTTAAATTTTCTCACCCACATATATACACGATCCTGAGAGAGTTTTCTATTCACACACTGTGCCTTCAAATGAGTTACAATTTCTGAGGCTTTAACACTTTTACTGGTTAAAAACTTTATGATAATCTGCACAACAGACGAATGTACCTCTAGCTTATTCATAGTTGTACTCTGTACTGACCACACGTCATACAATAAGTATTGACGACAAAGCCAAGCACACACGCGTACCCGGTTGGTTCCTCAGTGCCCACAAACCAAACATCTACTCTAAACAACCTAATCGCAACTGCATTCTAAGCAGATTAGCAAAATAACAGTTTATATTTAATTTACCCTCTATATAATGTCATTTGCTTCTAAAAACATTTAAAATGTCATTTCAATTCGATGACATGCTATTTTTTATGCTACCGTGAGGGGAAATCAGGATCCCCCTCTTCTAATATTTATGCGTTGCCGAATACCAGAATTCAAATTAAATTTATATACAATAAAACAAACCCAAAAGAATATTAATATACAATAATATATCGTTCGATTTGATAATTACCATCTTCCATTCAGATTTATAAACAAGTAATTTGATGCAGAATGGTAGCGTTGTAAACCACCAAAAATAAAGAGCTCTCGATAAAAACTTACATTTGTGAGAAAACCTTAAAAGCCCTGCAGTTGAAATTTTGTGCAGTTATTTTCTATAGGCAAATGACACTTTTTGCTGCCAAGTTATATCGTTCGAAAATTTTTTAGATAAGAGTTACGAGTGATTAAAAAATGTGTCTTTTTCACATTTTTCGGTAATACCTCATTTATTAATTAACCAATTCTATCGATCAACATCTCATTTATTGAGTTCTAAAAATGCGCATACAACAAACTAACTTTTGGTACTTAAAATTTTTATTCTGTTGCTGTGAAGTTACAAAAACTGCCAAAATTAGGGTTTTTGCTTTTTGGAACACCCAGTATAATTAACTAAGAAGTAAAAACGTGTTAACAAAACTTTTTTTGTATTTTGCTGTGCACCTTCTTCCTGAAAAAACATTCAAACACCTGTGGAATTTTTTGCTTGTTAGAGACAATTATTTAAAAATATAAAAAACTCTATTTTACCATAAATGAATGTAATTGTACTAAAGGGTATAGTTTTCAATTCTAATCAAATTTTTTCGATATTTTCAGAAATACTTTGCTTTAGGCACATTTCATATTGTTGACACTGCTCGTATAAAATTGAAAAAAATAATAATTGATGACTATGTTTCAGTTTTAAAACTATGCAGAGCCTTTACGAAGAATTTTCCCAACATATTTATAATAATACAGTGTTTGCCAGTCCAAATCCTAAAGTGAGCTGACAAAACATATGTTTTATTTAACTAATGTTAGGCTTTTGTCTCTCTTTTCGTTTAGTTAAAATAGTATGTCGAAAAACAACAATTTATTCAGTAAAAAGTCTCATATTGAATACCGACAGTTCTCATCAGATATGGTATTGCCAAAAACCCCTATTGATTGATCATTTCCAGTTGTCACTAACATCTTATCCTTCGGACGGCATGCTTTTGTTTCCCTTCGATATCGAGGTGAAATAACCACATTAATTTTGTAGCTGCAGCTGCTAGCCGAGGCGGATACGTTAAATATTTATGAAGCCGGACAACATGTAACATGTTCCCTTTGTGATAAACGCCGGACTTTCAAACTCTGAAACAATTAGGGCAAGATTTTCATTTGATAGCCCCAAGGAATTTTGTTCTTGCAAAGTAAAACGGACCAAAGGAACTATTGGTAGTAAGGTAACCACAAATACTTTCAAGGCTTAGGTAGCATTAAAAGTCGCGCTGTACTTTATGTATTCTTTGAAAAGCTATGAAACGAAGCTTACAACAAACTTTGAACATTTTCATGGAATTCGTTAGTTTATAAATATCGCGTGAGTAAAAATATTCGAGAAGTTACAGAGGAGCTTGAAATCAGTAGACTAAAGTAGTCGTCTAATTACTTTATCACGTTTACAAATTGATATAGTTTTTAAAATAGTTCCCTTAAAATGATTAAATAATTGTATCGCTTTTTACATGTATTATAAAGTAACATGTCTTAAGGACTACAGAAGCAACCGTTTCTCGAAATCGTTAAGAGCTACACAACGACTTATAGTGTAAAAAATTAGCAACAAACTAGCTACAAATTAGATGCTTTCAGATTTGTGATAACTCTATTGGTTATAACTAGAATGTGCTACTGAAGTCCCCTTATCGAATTCAGTAAGAGCTAAGAGCTACAAAACCGATTTTAGTGTATCAAAGTAGCAACATACTAGCTAGCTTAAATTTTGCGCATTCCAATTTTTGATATCTCTAACGATTTAAAAGTCACAGATAACTTAAATTCAAACTAGCTTAGTCACTATTTCTCTATTAATTGAATTTCAGGTTTCTAACAACGAAAATTTCATTTAGATAATACTATGGATTGCTGTTTTCTAAACGATATTTGTGGCATATTTTGTAGTGTCTAAGTACTTCTTGGTAAATAACACCACATTAAAGAAAAATTGCTGTATATTCCAAACGTTTCGGGGTCTAGGTCAGACCCCGTTGTCAATGGTTAAGAAACTAGGATAAAATAGGCAGAATTCTAAGATGTAAATTAAAATATTTGACAATGTTTATTATTTGATTTCTGACGTAACTAAGAGAATTTTATTTGTAATATACAGGGTAGCACAGAAATTTCTAAAGATCATATAATCATAAATTTCCTTTCAAATTGGAAGTATTTGAAAGGGAGATCTTCCGAATTTCATGTGGCGCTCCTAGGTGCGACTTTGTTATAAGATAGTGCATTCGCCAAAAATGCAACCAAAGATCTTTGTTGATTCAGTGATCCCATTAAAATCATAAGGGAAAAAAGAGGAAAAACCTTATGAACTATCCCGATATTGGGTTGTTCACAAGGACATGAACATACATACAGGGTCAATCAGAAAGACTAAAAAGATTAGGAAATAAATATAATATCAAAACATCATTTAAAACAAGAAATTCACTAAAAGCAATTGTATCAAAAACCAAACCAAATAACACAACTCAAAATACAAAAAATTGCATTTATAAACTCCCTTGTGAATGTAATAAATTCTATATAAGAGAAACCTCTGGACCTCTGAATGTTCGAATAAACGAACACAAAAATTACATAAAAAACGACAATTTAAAAATCCAAAATTTGCGAACATGCGTGGGACCTTGGTCATAAAATACAGTTTCAAAATTCAGTTATATTACACAAAGAAGAACACAACACCAAAAGAAAACTAAAAGAGTCTGCTTTAATTTTGTTAAATGAAAACGATTGTATCGCTTCTACCTCCGTAGAATTCAGTCGTTCCTGGTTGCCGATGATTAACGAAGAAATTGCTCATGATCATGTCCTTGTGAACAACCCAATATCGGGATAGTTCATAAGGTTTTTCCTAGGTTTTCCCTTATGATTTTAATGGGATCACTGAATCAACAAAGTACTTTGGTCGCATTTTTGGCGAATGCACTATCTTATAACAAAGCCGCACCTAGGAGCGCCACATAAAATTCTGAAGATCTCCCTTTCAAATTCTTCCAATTTAAAAGGAACTTTATGATTATATGATCTTTAGAAATTTCTGTGCTACCCTGTATATTACAAATAAAATTCTCTTAGTTACGTTAAAAATCAAATAATACAGATTGTCAAATATTTTAATTTAGGTACATCTTAGAATTTTTTTTTCCATAGTTTCATAACCATTGACAACGGGGTCTGACCTAGACCCCGAAACGTTTGGAATATAGAGCAATTTTTCTTTAATGTGGTGTTATTATCCAAGAAGTACTTAGACACTATGGATTGCGCTAAAGACTAGTATACACGTTTTTGTATACTTTTTTTCTGATTTTCAACAAACGGCATAAGTCATGCCATAGAAAAAGTATGGGATAACTTCGGGATCCTTCATAAGAGATCATATTATCAGAATCATTTAACAACTTTTCCGACCAATCACTGAAGACATGCATCATAAAGCATACATTTACACATGAACTGACAACTTCCTACTTTTTTGACCTCTGTTAATAAAGACAACAGTTTTTTTCCAACGCAACCGCGATATCATTGATTTCTCATACACATTATATTTGTTTGTATTTTATTTTCCTTGTAATAGAATGATTAAAACTTTCGATAACAATATAACTTCATTTAATCTGCGGCTTCCACTTATTTTTACTCGAACCGAATGTTATTAAAGTCTACTATATATGACATCATGTTTAACTCCATATCAATTATAAGTTCATTCATATGATAAAATAACTTATAGCAATAAATAAATTAAGTCCACTTTCAAAATTCATTTTAGCATCGATCCCGGCAGGGATCAGTTATCAACTACGCGGATGAATTCCCGGAAACCATCTAATACATTTAGTGCCCGCGAAAACTTAAAAACAAATATATATACATATATATATATATATATATATATATATATATATATATATATATTATTTATATTATTACTAACACAATTAACTTTTTAAAAAACTTTTTATTTGAATTACAAAATTAAAACTTGAAAATAACAAAATTGAATAAAATATAACTTAATGAATTTAAAACACTTAATGACGCTCGCTGTCGTCGCATGTGAATTTATAATCTTGGTTTTGCAAGCTAAGCATCAGCAGATTACACGTGCGAGGAAGCGAAGCGTTGTCCGTGGGAATTGCTGTATCGTGAAATATGACATGTAATACGATATTTATGAGAAATGATTATTATATTGTTGCTATGATGTAAATATTCTAAGTGTGGTTTATGACGGATATAACAACTCCCCTTACCAACAAAAAGTTGCTGTGTTACCGGAACTTTTTTTGTATAAAATAAGTACGAAAGCAAATCAGGAATAAAAATATTATGCTAATACAAATTTCCAAAGGAATATAAAACAGGTTAATTAAAATAATCAAAACAATAATCTAAAGATAATAATAAATTTTCACGCACGTTATTACATATAATATAATGATTAAGAATATAAAACATAAAATAATGAAAATAGTAAAAGAGAAAACGTAATAATCAAAATTTACAAAATTATTTATTTGCTTGAAGTTCGATATCTTCGTCAGTTTTCTCCTCTAGGATAGGTCTTAACTTTGGTAAAAGTCTAGACAGTCTATTTTGTGATGACTTCGTAGGGTTTTCCTCCTTTTGGGCTGTGTGACCACTGGTCCAAAACGTTTTGAGCACGAAGGCAGCGATAATAATGACTATGGAAATTATGGTGGCATATGTAAACCACGAAATATTTTTGTTGACGAATGGTTGGTTAATTAGTTCATCCAACTCTTTCGAATACTCGTTCAACTTATGATTGGCAATGTTCAATTCATCCACATTTAAGTCGTTGAGCTTTCATGGTTTCAGCTCTGGGACTTGGATTTTCTCTGAAATTGTGTCACAACAATTGAAGGGGATGACAACTGGCTGGTAATTGTCTATTATGTTGATGGGTTTGAATGCTTCTGTTTGGACTTTAGTTATTCCAACAAAAGCACTGCATTCGCTCTGTAATTTTAACAAGGAATTGTTCGTAATTGTTAGAGTCTTTGCACTAATATTTGGACAATTGATTGTGATGCGGAGAGGTTCCGCAACCATGACTAACCATACGTTGGTTTCTAACTGCACTTTTACAATTATCTGGTACGGTTTTAAAGTTTTGAGGAGTTGGGCTTCACACAAAGCACTTGAGTCTATTGGGTACGCATAAAGTTCTGAACACAATTTCTTCCGGATCGTTAATGGTTTGCACTCACTTAAGTCTTTAATGGGGATATACAACAAAGAATCATCGTTTTTGGCAATATAATTTTGGGTAAATGACAGTACATGATGCAAGCCAGTTCTATCATCGTAGACGGGAATAGGATATAGACGGAAAGCAGTGAATGATTGTTGTTCGATTAAAGGTATTCTTAATATAAAAACAAGGTCTGAGTTTGTTTGAAAAGCTTCCAATTCAGTGATTTCTAAATATCGTGCAATACTCGAGTATTAACAGGTAGAGGCAAATTATTCTTTACGAGGTTTGCGATATTTCCTGTAGGGCGGTTATGAACTGTTCGGGGGTTAAAATAGAAGTGTGAATAATTTTTAAGCGGGCGAATGTAATTGAGTTTAACACGTCGTTTAAGCTTTCTTCTAAGAATAAGTAGTTTTCCATAAGTCTTTCAGACATTTCTAAAAATGAAAGTTTGGCTTCCACGTAGGTCATTTTATCGCTTAGTTTACGTATAGTATTTTCAATTTTCCGAATATTTTCATTGAACGCTTTTTCGTCAAGTTGGATCTGTTGTATAGTATTGTTAAAGTTTTTTATCAATGAAGTTGTTACGCTAATTTGATTTTTCCAAAGATGTTCAACTTGAAGTTGTCCTGATTTAATCTGTTGATACTGTTTGTGAAATATTCCCCATCAGCGGCATCTAGATTGCCAGTTATTGCTTTGAAGATGGTACCAGCACCATCTATTAATCCGCGTTTATATCTCCTGGTATCCATATGAATTTCACTAAATTTGTTTTTTATGGATTTCGAAATTTGGTTAAGTAGATTTAAGTGAGTTTGGACGTCGGCACGGAATAGGTTCATTGAGTTGAGGTTATAAGAAATAGATCTTGTTAATGTGTCAAGGAGTCTGTTATTAGTAGTGAAGACTTGTTCAAGAGCTGAAAGGTTTTTATGAACTAAAAGTGTCCATTTGTAATTTGAAACGTCAATTCGTGCTTCCTCGTGATAGTAAATTCCTATTGTGTTATTTATGGTTTTTATTTCGAACTGGGATGCTGCTGATCCGAACAGCAGGATGACCCTGTAAACAAATTAGTCTTCTATGAATGGTTTCATGCGATCAAAGTTTACTTTCGTATTTTGGTTAGTTCGGGGTTTAATAGAGTTGCTGAATTTTTATGGATTTCTAGTATTTCGAAAGGTCCCTTAAACTTGTTCTGTAGTTTGTCTTTAAATTGAGATTCTCTTATGTAAACTTTATCACCTACTTGGTAATTAGGAGGGTTTCCCG
Source organism: Octodonta nipae (assembly GCA_034190945.1). Taxonomy (NCBI): domain Eukaryota; kingdom Metazoa; phylum Arthropoda; class Insecta; order Coleoptera; family Chrysomelidae; genus Octodonta; species Octodonta nipae. Next base: position 33,472,502 of record CM067223.1, read on the forward strand.
AAACATGCTTGTCAAATCGGACTTTGGCTTTTTGTTTCTGTTGTTCTGTCCTTTCACGGGCAATCTTATAGTAATGGGAAATTCTATTATTGAGGTCTCTAATATATTTTGTAATCAGGTCTTTTTCGTTGTATAAAGTTTCTGGGGGTCTGCTGGAAGTGTGACCGAAGATCAGTTCATAGGGTGTGAACCCATGTGTCTTATTGGCGGAGTTGTTATATGCGATTACCGCATATGGCAAAATGTTAAAAGGGTGTTCATCGGGATGTTCTGCTTTATGAATTCGTAACATATCTAGAAGAGTAGAGTGAAACCGTTCCAATGATCCATTGGATTGCGGGTGTCCAACACTTGAATATGAAAGTTTAATATCGAAGAGTTTACACAGATCTTTAAGTAGGGCGTTATCGAATTCGCGACCATAGTCGCAGTGTATTCTAATGGGTGTTCCGAAATGTTGGAAAAATAAGAGAAGAGTATTGACTACTGTTTTAGCAGACTTGTCGGTGATTGGGTATGCTTGGGAAAATTTGGTTAACTCGTCTCGTATGGTCAGGGCATAGTTTTTGTTCGGGACTTCGAGGATGTCAATGTTAAGTCTTTCGAATGGAGTTCTTGGAGTTTCGGTAATTACCAGAGGGCTATCAAGGTTTTTGCTAAATGTTTTAGCTGTTTGACATATTCGACAGTTCTTAATATAATTGTCAACATCTTTTGTAAGACCTTGCCAATTATATTTTTCCCTAATTCGCCTAATTGTTTCATTAATACCACTATGTATGTTGGTTTTTCCCGTTATGAAACTGTTCAAGAATTATCGCACTTGATCTTTTTCGATAGTTTGAGTTATGTTTTGACAAACTTTCCATTTTACGTTTAATTCTGCAAAGATAAACGAAAGCATTTCTAAAATAGGTAATTCCAAGTTGTTCTCGACGCAACAGAGGTCTAATTCGGTCAGTACATTTTTGCTTTTAAATATTGAAGCAAATAGAATCTCATTTACGGTTTCAGGATTAGATGGTAAGGGTATAATATAATACCGTCTTTTTCTAACACTTTTACTGGAGAATACGTTAATTTTATATCGTTCGAAGTCGGCATTTTCTTCGAAGATATCTTCCAAGATTTGGTGGTGAAAGTCTTTAAGATTGTCGGTTTGAAAGAAAACTAGAATGTTTTTATTTTCTCTGTCAAGAAGTTGGCAGTTAGAGTATTGTATCTTACTGTAGTCAATGAGTGAAACTGTTTTGTAACGTTCGACGAACGTTCGAAATTCGGTAAATATTAGGTCATCGTCGTTATTCATTTCAGGTTCGTCCTGAGTCTGTGTCATCGTTTTCGTTAAAGGGTTTATTGGAAAGTATTGAAGATTGTTGGTTGATTGGAAATGGATGCATTCATTGAAGTGAGTTATTTTAATGCGCGAAAGGGCGTCGGCATTTTTGTTGACTTTTCCTGGCTTGTAATGATTTCGTAATCATATTCCTCAAGTTTGAGGCGCCATCTCGCGA